>CM056611.1:4923097-5328374 GCA_029721355.1 Tegillarca granosa | reverse complement strand
TAACAATTTTCGTTGTTATTAATGCAATTTGGTTTCTCAATTTTCAGTTTATTACAATTGTAGAATTACCTTAAGGATATAACTGCTTCTCGTAAAGGATATATTTATGAATTATTTTTTGTTCTGTTCAGATAGGAAATAAAAAAGAAAATTGAGTTTAACTGCTTTAGAATAAATATAAAGGATTGTTTCAATATGCAAAATTGTTGTTATAACTCCAATACAAAATTCTGTGAAGATCACATAAAATTGAATTCATGACCAAGTTAATGTTAGACATATATAATATTTTTTTTAGTTAGCTAGTAGTATTCGTATCAACTTCATAGCAATATGGCAGGTCTCTCGAACCTTGATTTATATGAAAATATAAACGCGAGCTTCCTGTGAAAATAATAGAACAAATACCCAGATTTCTTAATTCAGTTGCTCCGACTGTTATTTAACTAAAAAAGAGCAATTTCTTGTTTATATGACCATTTTAGATTGTTTGTTTGTCGGTTTGCTATTTTTTTTTTTTTTTTTTTTTTTTTTTTTTTTTTTTTTTCTTTTTGATTTCACTCATATAGACCCTTAACTACATGTAACATTGTACATTATGTTTCATTAGTTGTCTAAAAGAAAGGACATAAGGGGATTAAATAAATATATTTTTATGATTAAAGTATAAGATTATCTTCCAATTAAAAACATATTGTTTCATGAAAAGAAGACGTATACCTTGTGCCGGTCTAGAATCAAATTGATTTAACGAATTTAACAATTAATATGCTTCCTAAAAGAGAAGAATATACTGACAAAGGGTTAGCATGATTATATTGGTTTACTTTAGAGAATAACAAGTGGTATTTATAATTGTAAACTTAGCAACAGCAAATCATACTTTTTTATTAATGTTTCTTCAACATCAAATACATTAATTTTAAAGGAGTGTAAGATGTAAAAAAAATTATTGGAATTAATGACACAAAAATTCTTCCTCATGCTGTAAACCAATAAAAAACATTATCTTTTTGTAGGCACCAAAGAATGAGAAACCCAGGTATAAATGTGTTCTTTAAATGAATGCATGGTGGGTTGTGTAATACAATCCGAAATATAATCCATATATAAAACAAGTATCGCTCTTCAAATGATGTTTAATATAGATTACATGTCATGTTTCCAGTTGGAGAAGTCTCAGTAACCAAGTGGTGTAAGAGCTGGCTAAAGAATTTTAGCTCTTGTCACAGCACATATTCAACCCGCATCTTACACAGCAGTTTTTATATTATCTTGACGGAAGTCAGCGGTTTTTCTCTGAGGTCTCTAGTTTCCTTCACCATTTACAAATTACCGCCTTGATGTAGGTTAAAGTTTTTTTTAATTTGCGCGAACACACCATTATAAAACTCGGCTTAAACCTGTCATTTGTTTTTTCTCTGAGCTCTCTAGTTTCTTTCACCATTCACAAATTACCGCCTTGATGTAGGTTAATTTTTTTTTACTTTGGCGCGAAACACCATTATAAAACTCGGCCTAAACCTCTCATGGTATTTTCCAAGCTCTCTTGTTTCCTTCATCATTCAAAAATTACCGCCTTGATATAGGTAAAAAAATTCAAATATGTCTTTAAACACAATTACAAACTCAAATAAACTCATATCTTGAGGATTCAAAAGGAAGGGGCAGATAAATTGTAAGGTCCTCTTCTTAGATATAAAAGAAAACCTAAGATTGTTCAAACTGAATATAAAACTGAATTTGTCAACAGCAAATACAAAGACTGAAATTTAACGATAATGAACATACAAACATACAGGACAAGCACAAAGACATCCACATATTATTATAACAAAAATGTAATTTGTAAGGTCTGACTATTGACGACATAAAATGCTTGAATATGTTAAAAACGGTGTTAGCTATTATAATGATATAAATTATTTTTGTGCTTTGTTGTTTATAACTGTTTGACTTATGTTATTAATTTTAACCTTTTAGGCCCCTAGTGTTACTGATGAGAAATGATTTTCTAAAATGTGCACATATGGCACATCAAAGTTTAACTGGTATTTTTGTTAGATATTCCATATTAGGTAGCGTTATATATTTTGTAATAATCCTGTAAATTACACTGTTATTTACTTCAGAATACTCCAAATTAATTATTTGATATTGTTTGAGGTGCACTTGTGGTCGATTGCCTTAATATTTAATATTATGTTATTAAGAACACAGCGTATTTTAATACTGATGTTTGAAGCCACTCCTGTGGGTTCTAGAATGACATCATCTGTCAATATACTAAAGGTTTTTCATGAGTTTGTCGGTAAATACTATCCAACTTTCAAGAGGAGTGTCTTCCTAAATAAAAAAGAAATAATTGCGATTAATGAAAAAATATCACTCTCCTCTAATCGGTTGACATTAACCTTAGACATACACAAGTTTAGAATTGTATGTGTATGTATATAATCCAAGTATTAAATTGTTATAGATCAGGAAACGTCAAATTAAAAACTATTGTAACTAAAATTATTTTTTCTTAAGAAGTAAAAATCAATTTGCTCTCAATAACACAAAACATCTTTGATTGTTCCTGAAGAGTAAAAACATTAAATATATCCTTTACGAGAAGTAATTATATCTTTATAGCTAGCTTACAATCATATTATACAGAGAAACGAGAGACGAGCTTCCTACTACATTACAATCAAAACGAGTAAAACATAATAATCGGAGAAACAGAGGGAGATAAATTATGTTAAATCTGCAATTTATATCGTCGTAAACGTGACAGAATACATCCATTATTGTATCATTATAAAATAAAATGCAATAACGTCTAGTATTTTTTCGCAATATAAAGCGTCGAAGTACTGTAGAAAACATTGATCAAACATTAACAGTGTTAGTCAAAAATTACCAATTTATCTCATGGTTATTTTCAATTGTTTTTAACAATAAAATGAAGTATTCGAAAAAAAAAAAAAACTTAATATTATTATTGCTTTTAACCAATGAAAAAAATAGAAAACATAAATCAAAAGAAAAAAGAAAAGTTGACCAGAACAAAAAAGGAAAAGACTTATTATAATCTTACTGATGAAACAAAACTTTGGCCTTTTACGGGCAATGCTGTATCTGTTCATGTAGATTAAAATTTTGTTTTTATCAGTGTCACGCGCATTTTGAGCATTCCTAGTTTCGTTCGCAATCCTTAAACTTACTAAAACGATTCTTGATATGAGCGACATACAAAATTACTTCACATCATTTCTGCCTTCAAAATTAAAGGTACGCCCTTTTCATAACAATCATTCTTCTTTTGCGACAATGAAATACAAGAAATAAAATGCATGTGTAATCTTTCGTTTATCTTCGAACAACAGCTTCGACAAGGATAAGCATTTTGTTCGTGTAGAATATGATAACAACATAGCCAGCTGCACGATGTTTAATCAATCATTACAAATCACGATATCGCCACATTTGGGCTTCATATCGACATGAAGTTACACAATACAATTATATAACATGCTTCTTTGATGGAAAATCCTATTATTACTAAAGTATATTTTCTCTCATCTCCTGCCAATTACACGCATTAATATCATAGCATGGATGGGTGTTCTTCTTTGAAATTAATATTTTGTTGTTAACATTCGAAGCAAGACATTAACCAGCCTGTAAGGTGTCTGTCAAAGATAAGCATGTATAATGTATAACATGAAATTAGGATTTATCCTGTTATACAGTTTTTATCATCTGCAAACTCTTTATTATTTTTGCTACAGTCGGGTAGCAGAAGTTTCGTTGGTAATTTTTGAACACAAACATTGAGAAGAAGAATAAATGATAAACTTTGACAGATCAAAGTAAAGTAATAAAACTTTACACCCAAATCAAAATCCTCTCATTTTAAACACTGATGTATCCGGAGTAATTAACCACCTTGTGTACAAAAGACGTTTCATTTTTTTAAGGTTTATTTTAGCATTTCTGTCGTATCTTTGATTCCGTCAAAAAATAAAAAGAAGGATGATTCTCAATAATCCGAGGCATCAGTCCTATAGAATTCATATTTTAAAATTTGTTACAGCAATATTTATGCTTGTAACGATGGAACTAAAATGAAACAGTTCGGAATATTAAAACTTTAACGAAAAAATGATTACACATTGTGTTAAGACATACATTCCGTATACTTCCATACAAATACAAAACTTTTAATAGAATTAATCATGTTTTTCAAAAAATACACATAGAGCGCATTCTTCTGCATCAATGATATTTTGACTACCAAAACCTCTATATTTTATTTCCTGTTTTGCCAATTTTTTGTTATTGGAGAGGGATGTGCTGGATTTGAAATTTTAAAAATATAAAGATAAAACGCACTACTCCTTAAACATAATACGTACTTGATATTAATTAGCATACGAGCTCGACATCGTCAAAGCTGACCGTGTTGAAAGATGTATGGAGTTTTATACCCCACTGTCAATACTCTTTCGCTTTTTTTTTTTTTTTTTTTTTTTTTTTTTTTTTTTTTTTTTTTTTTTTTTTTTTGAATGTTGGAGAGAATGGATGGCCCAGATAAAACAATCGAACCAAAACAGTGCTTTAAAGCACACGCTTGCTGATTACAATGACTCTCACTCTCAGAATATTTGTCAGTTTGATTGCCGAGAGTCGGTCGGTGGTTTTCGACGTGTACTCTGGTTTCCTCCTTCATTCCAGAATTGACCGCCTCGATATAAATGAAAGAATATTGACAAGAACGTAAAACACCATTTATCCTTTCATTTCCTAATGTATACACAATTATGTTGAGGAGACAAATAAACATAAACAAGCAAAATATTAAAAGAATTTTTTTCTCTAATGTTTTGTTCACTTAACAAAAAGCAGACTGTATGACCTTGAGGCTTTGATTCAGAATGATATAAACCATAGCTCGAGATCAAGTTATTATGCTAGGAAAAAAACAATCTTATTCCCAACAATACTGGCAGACACAGATAAACCAAGGGGATAGAAAAAAGACTTTTATGTTTTATGTTTCGACCGTTCTCCGTTGTCAATAAAATTGTATTAAGAGGCATTAAAATATAATGGATTACATACGTTACACGGTGTAATTGTGAATTTGAGAATGATATATAGCCCTAATTTATATATAAAATAAATCTTGTCTTGGAGTTATGTTGGAAACGGTTATATAAATTCTCAGTTAATATTCAGACACATGGTAGGTCGTGTTTCGTTTATTTGTCTACAGATTGAACTTAAATGTAAAAAAAATATAATTGACACATTACTTTAAAATGTGTTTGTTTAATGAAACAATTCATCTGAAAGAATATTTTACTATAGTGGTAGTGAATTTTTAAACGTATGGTTTTCAATGATGAGAAATAATAAAAACATAAAAAATAATTTTTTTAAATAAAACAATACTGAAAAGTATTTCATGTGTTGGTTGTTTGCATTGATATATAATGTACATGCCTAGGTGTTAATTATTTAAAATGTGTATCCATTTTGCACAAAGTTGTATAATACATGCTAGTTTGCAAATCAATACGCTTGGAAAACACATTGCCAGTTTACTGAGTTTGGAATTTATCTAGAAATGTAAAAAAAAAAACAAAAACAAAAACAAAAAAACAAAACAGAGGTCATATTTTTTCGAAAAGGTGTCAACTTGTAGAAGTATAAACCCATGCATTTTATCAGAAAACAAAACCATTATTAAGTTTTAAAAAATGAACATATGTAATTAAGAAACGACTTATAACATAATCCATTAAAACTCCAACGAAGACTAGAATAATGTGCAAAATTTGACCGCAAACAATTTGTATGAGAACAAAAAAAATATATATATTATTTTGTAACAACCGGTAATCATCGTTTCTGCCATCTGTTTATGTCAAACTGCTATCCGCTGTTAAAACTGAATTATCAATACTCTCTCTCTCTCTCTCATCTCTCTCTCTCTCTCTCTCTCTCTCGTGTTCATGTTTGTGTGTTTACAACTGTTTAAGTACTCTCTCTCTCTCTCATCTCATCTCTCTCTCTCTCTCTCTCTCTCGTGTTCATGTTTGTTTGTTTTCAACTGTTTAATCTCTCTCCTCTCTCTCCTCTCTCTCTCTCTCTCTCTCTCCTCTCTCTCGTTCCTCTCTCCGTCTCTCTCCTCTCTCTCTCTCTCTCTCTCTCTCTCTCTCTCTATGTGTTCATGTTCGTGTCTTTACAAAATGATTTGTTTTACCTTCTTCGTTTCTTCTCTACTTCATCACTTAAATTAATAAGTGATTTTCAACTGCGTTTGATGATAACAGCGTATTTAAAAATCGTATAATTAGACTATAATAAAAATTTTCTTCTCCGTTTTTCCTAGTTATCAAATATACGTCAAATTTTGCTGTAGGTTATCACCCTAAATGAGAAAAAAAAGTTAAAACATTTATTTGACATTTATTTTACGTTAAGAAAATCAAAAACTGTTTGTTAACTGATAAATATGTAGTCAAATCAAAAATGAAAAAAATAATAATTTGATTTACGTGCAGAAACATTTAGACATTTAAGTTCGTTGATTATAAAGTTATCGCCTCAAGTAAAACTCATCAGTTTAAACTAAAGTTATCAATTTAAAAAATCGAATTTCTTCAGCAGCTGTTTTTAATAAACTAGTTTGGAAATATTTTATAAGAAAAATTTAAACGTTATGAATTATTTTATTTAACAATCCCAACTACCCTTAGGAAATGTATTGATCAAATAAATAACACCATAAATAACACCAAAGCTTCAGAGCATATGCTTGACATTAGCTGTTAGGCCGTAAAATGCATGGAAAATATATTTCACTAACTTAACCAAGGCTATTGATTTAGAGAATGCACATTTTAGTCATTGATAGTACACATGGCTTCATTGATTCCCACAGGGCCCAAAACGAGGCTTGAATTTATTACAGTGGAGTAGACATTAGTCAAATGATTTTATTTTCTTCATATAAATTTTTTGCTTCATATTATCAAATCATTTAGGATGTGTTCTATTAAGTGGTCGTGAAAATATTTTTGCAATAAGTCGAAAATCAAGTTTAAAGCTAGTTAAGAATAACTGTTTGAATTTCTAGCTAACACATTTATATACTGTTATTTTAAATGTAAAAACAAGTGTTATCTTCATAGCTTTATGGATTAAAATTCTCCTTAATTTTGATGCTAGATGTAAATTAAAACAATATACAAAAATTGATCTTAAATTGTCATATGTCCACGTTCAAAATTGTACTTTTCAACTAGTATGTGATATAACTTTGGCTATTTTTAATTTTGTAAGAGGTTTTTATGGTATCTAGTGACAACAATTTTAACTGTTTTTGACAGTAAGTTTTACGTCACGGTCAAGAAAATTTCGCAAATATCGAGACAACACCAGCTATAGGTGAAGTGTCAAAAATTTTGACATTTGTAATGCACTCGGAACAAGGGTGCGGGAAGAGTTCTTTATCGTGCAAGCCTATATCTTGACTAGGGGTATTGGTTTTTAAGGTGTCTTCTGAAGGACCTCTTGACTTTCATTTCTAAATGCCGAGTGTTTGGCAAAAACAGTCAATACCCTTTATAATTTTTAGTCAGATTCAGCAGAGATTCAAACCTCGTCCTACCACATACGAAGCGAGCACTCTACCAACTGAGCTACCATAGTAGTTGTAGTTTTCAAAAGAGAAAGTTATTCAAAAATTACTTTTCAGACATACACTTGAATTAAATATTCTGAAAATAATGAAGCTAATCAAAAGGTTTTTTTTTCAGTTCGCTTACAGAAGATCGTTGGTTTCTTCGGACACTCCGGTTGTTTTCAACATCCCTGAATTGACCGCCTACAAAAAAGTGAAAGAATCTTGGCTTAGGCGTAAATAATCAATGCTCTCTCTCCATACAATCCAATCCAGAAGTATTCTGAAGTAAAAGGAGTAAAAATTCTTTTTCAGCTAACCGGAAAGTAAAAGTAAAAGACAAAAGCAATGGTTTTGAAAAACCAAAAAAAAAAAAAAAAAAAATCATAAATAAGTAGTAGAAAAAAAAAGTAAGAATGTACAAATGAATAGAAATAAAAAAAAAAATAAATAAATAAAAACCACCGAAACATTTGTGCAAAACACATTTTTTTACGCAAGAAATTTTTTTACTGCACATTTCATATAATTTATTCAATTCAGCAATATGTTTTCTTACAATAGATTGAGACACTATAATATTGACTTGAGAAGAGGGAAAAGTACCTTCGCTTTTGAATCGTTATTTTTTTTTCTTACTTAAACTTGGCAAGAATAAATTAAAGTTTACATATAAGTAAACAAAAATGACCTGTCCACCTTTCGTCAAAGTCGTGCAGGAATACATAAGTCGATTAGGGAATCCTCCTAAAATTTATTTTTAGCATTGTCAAAAATAATAAACAAAATCCCGAAATTTAATTTTCAATTGCGAGATATGAACAAATTTAGATAAAAAATAAATAAAATTATCATAATCAGAGTATTATTATGAAATGCTTCGCAATTTTATCAGAATTGCCCTTCCAAAATATTTTACCCACTAAACCACAACTAATTTAGAGTTTTTTCCAAAACATTCTTGGAAATAAAAAATTTCCAAAATTTTAATTTGTAAAGCAAACGTGTTGGTTATCTATTGCATGTGAGTAACCAGAAATGTACGTTTCACCATCAATCAATTATGCAATCTGAAAACAAAGCAATGTATTGCCATTACCATTAATAAACCTCCTTTGTCATAATCAATATATGTTGTCTGTGGCATGTCAAAATTTCTTCTCACGAAATAATTAACTGTCTGGTTTCAAAATTGTACTCACGGCACTTAGAAAACAATTTTTTCGATAGTATAAAAGATGCGCTAATCTAGTATACATTTATTCATACCACTTTTCACATAGGGATTCCGACGGCTTAATTGTCTAAAGCGTTCTCTTACGTTTACGGTTACAGCGCTTTTACCGCTGACGAACTTTATCAATTTGCTTACTGAAAATAGGTGGTTTTCTAAGGTACTCCAGTTTGCTCCACCACCCAAGATTTGACACCTTCGATGTAAGTAAATGAGTTTTGAGCACTATTACTCCATTCAAACACATACTTTTTTTCAACATACGTATATTGATAAATATGGCTTTTGAATATCAAATAAAAAAAAGAAAATAATAAGATCTATTCAACCCTTGTGGCCTGAACATTACCAAACGTACGAAAAAAACACAAGCAAAATTGTTTTTATTACTTCTAATATAAATAGGAAAACTTGTACATAGGTTTATGCAATGACTTATCACATATAAAGCACTGCAGTATGAAGTTACATTCCATTAATTGAAAGCTAAATAATGCCTTAATTTACAACCCAAGAGAAATCTGAAATAATATGATTGACTTATATTTTTTGCACTTGGTACTTGCGTGAGTTTTGTCAAAAAAGTCCGTTATTATTATTATTATTATTATTATTATTATTATTATTATATTCAAATTTATGATTTTAATTCACTTAACCTATTTCATTTTTTTTTTGTTTGTTTTAGTGCTCACTTACGGTTCACTTTAAAGTGCCATATTCCTTGCCAGCAATACTGCAAATAACATTGCAACACCTCTATTTATGTTTCTGGTACCAAGCCACCACAACAGGTTATAAACTCGTTTTCACTAGCAAAACGATCTGGGTTGTCTTGATTTTTGAAGGATAAAGATTTATTAAAATGGGCACCGCATTCTCTCTTAAGCTTTTTGAATTTTTTTCATGTCAATTTCAATTTGGAAAACAATCTTAAAACGCTAAATGTTAGTCATTGTCTATTAAAATCTAATTAAATTTCTAAAAGACAAATATCTTTTCGTTTAATTTTCGAATTGAAAATTAATTAACGAGTTCAAAGAGTCAGTATTTTTGATTAATTTTATAATCACTTTTGTCATCAAAATTAACAAACATGACGTGAGGAAATACGCTTATTTAAATTTAACTAAACGATTAGTCATTGAAAATCAACATCATTAACCCGCTAACCGTTAAAGTCAAATTTACAAAGAATTAACATTAATTTTGTATACACCATTTTGAATGCCATTAATGTTATGTCATAATATTGTTTAGTGCATATTCAAAAAAGGAGGCTCGGCGGTCAGTTGCAAGTGTTCTTATGCGCATGCTCAGAGACCACAGACTGGAATCCCTGCTGTACAGTTTTAAGCCTAAAAATGGTTTCAGTTCCCCAGATACAAGTCTATGGCTTTCTCCAAGTACATGTACTTCTATTTTTTCACATCTGGAAAAAAATGTGAAGCTCGGTAAAATGAGGACATTTTAACCAGGATGTGTAATTTCGTTAATACACTTTACCAACTTTATATTAACCATTGTAATTAATGTCACTATTATACAACACGTTTTGAAATGATCTGAAAAAAGGTATTTACATTTACTAAAATTGTCAGTTGCTGATCTAAATATACAAAAAGCTATTTGTTAGTTGCCAGTACATGGGAAAGCTGTGTCTTTCATTAGTACTATTATTACACCATGTGACATTACATTAGTGTCTGTCTGAACCCTAAATCCCAGATGTAGTGTGTGTGTGTGTGTGTGGAGGAGGGGTGGTGTGTGTGTGTGTGTGTGTGTGTGTGTGTGTGTGTGGAGGGTTGTGGTGGTGGTGGTGGTGGTGGTGGTGGTGTGTGTGTGTGTGTGTGTGTGTGTGTGTGTGTGTGGAGGGTGGTGGTGGTGGTGGTGGTGGTGTGTGTGTGTGTGTGTGTGTGTGTGTGTGTGTGTGTGTGTGTGTGTGTGTGGAGGGTGGTGGTGGTGGTGGTGTGTGTGGTGTGTGTGTGTGTGTGTGTGTGTGTGTGTGTGTGTGTGTGTGTGTGTGTGTGGAGGGGGTGCTGGGTGTGTGTTGGGGGGGTTGTTGTTGACTCATCAAGTTACATGTACATGTATATTATTTTGTTGTTGTTGATTCATCAAGTTACATGTACATGTATATTATTTTGTTGTTGATGTTGTTAGAGTTTTGTTAATTTCTTATAGAAAAATTAAAAATTGCAAATGACACCAACATTATTGTACAGAAGCTAAACAGAATAAACAGCTGAAACACCCGCACTTAACAATGACCAAAGTAAAACGAAAAAAAGAACACAAACCTAAATGACAAAAGAAACAAAACAAGTAAACAATGCAAAACAAAAATGTTTTGAGATCAGTAGGTCATATTATCCTAGTACCGGAAGAACATGTAAGTACTCTATCCTACTGCGTATGTGGGAGGTTGGGGTTCAAACCCCTGTCGGGTCTGACCAAGACTTCAAAATTGGTAGTGACTTTTCTTTAGCCAAGTACGCTGCATTTAGAAATTTAGAAGTCATGAGGTCCTTCGGAGGAGATTTTAAACACCGATACCCCGTGTCACGGCAGGCGTGGCTCGTTAAAGACCCCCCCCCCATACATTGCCTTAAGTGCACAGCAAAGGTAAAAATTTCTGCCACTTCACCTGTAGCCAGTGACGTAGCGATATAAGTGAAATATTCTTGACCGGGGTATAAAATCCTAAATAATCAAATTAAAATCTATCTCATCGTTGTCGAGCATCATACTAGTGAGTAATTTTTCAATTTATAAGTTTTATCAGAGAAATATATTATATATATTATGTCTCTTGTTTTATGTATGATATGGTCGGGTTTTTAACCCCGGATTTTATTTGGATTTAATGGGAATTTACGTCTTCGTCAAACCCAACCGGGGTTGAACCCCGACTTCCTACATACGAAACGAGCGCTCTTCCAACTGAACTTTCGTAGAGCCCCCGGACCTACAGTTCTCAAGGTGGTCGCTTTATCACTGAGCCCCAGAGGCAGTAGTTCTATTCGAGAGCACTCCACTGTTATCAATCAATGTTACATAAAAGGCTATTATGCATTTTACATGGTGATATCCTGAAAGGCATTATTGATTCTATTTTAATTATTAAATGACATGATATGTTATTTAACCAAGTAATTACATGTAAACACAATTAACCTCCTAACCGTAAAAGTCAAATTTTCTACGTAATAAATCAATTTTTGGTATACATGTATGTTTATTTATCATTTATAAAAATTTTAATTAGCACGTGCATTCTAATCAATTTAAACATAAACATGTGAGAGTTTCCCGTAAATTGTCAATACGGAATCGTTTATGATACTTTGACCGGTAAACAGAATAATTAAAGTAAAATAGAAGATTAAAGTGAAGAAAAGGGTTGTTCATGCCGTTGTCATGTGCTGATTTTGAATGCATTATTTTAAATAATGAATTCAAAATCAGCACATGACACCCCAGTCAAAAAGCAATCAGTTTTGAAATAATTGAGAAAAGCCACATGCACAGAGAGAAACCACAAACTTCTGACAATTTACATGTAACTTTTAATTTGGATTTATATAATTTTGAAACTTTAGATTCATTTATTTCCAACTGTTTGGCTTATGTTTTTTATTATCAAACTTTTCGGTCTTAGTGTCACTGATGAGAATGAATTTCCGAAATGTGCACATCTGGCACAAAATTTAACTGGTATTTGTATTATATATTTACACAAGGATCCATACCGATTTGGGTTCAAAACTAGGCGGTTAGACGCACTGTTATTCGTAAGCGAGCACCAAAGAAAAATTCAAAGACTTCGATAAGTTTCTTCTTAAGGATTTTTTAATAATAATAAAAAACTAAAAAGCTTTTACTTGCATCAGTTTTTGGTTCGGGTATTTTAAATTCTGTCGGTAGATGTACAATTTTTGCTTTTTTTTAAAAAAAAAAAAACTTTATTGCTTCTATCACAAGATTATTCAACTCATTCAAAACAGCTATAATTTTAGAGGTTTATTAATAAATTTAAAAAATACATGCATACAAGGAGCAAAAAATATTTGTTAATGATTTATAAGTCTCAAGGTGATCGATGACGTCAATGTAAAGAAGTCAGCAGTGGAAACAAAAAAATTTTTGGCGACCAAGAACTTTGAAAAATAAAGGTGAGAGAAAAGTTTAAGTTAAGGTAAAGAAAGAAAGAAAGAAAGAAAGAAATAAAGAAAGAAAAAGTGCAGCATCTGAAAAACATAGAACATGAAACGATACAAGAAAATGACGAAACGGTGCCAAACAAGAGTCATGGTCAATTTTTTTTTTTTTTTTTTCACCAAAAGGAATGTTCCAAATTCTGAACACGTCACAAGGCAAGGCAAGAAGCGACACCTTCTCAGAATTACAAACCTTCGATATTAATGAAAGAAAGTATTAACTGAGACGTAAAACACCATTGCTCCACTAACACAAAATTACCAATAACAACTGAATAGAGACGACAAAATCTGATGATAACAAAAAGGGCCACAATCGTACCGACAGTTGTATGAAAGCGATTATGTTATGTCTCGTCTTTTTTCATGCGCGTCATTAATTAATTAATTAATCAATCGATTAATTATTAATTAATTAAACTAATGCATGAAAAAATAAGTAGAAATGATAAATAAATAATTAAAATGCATGAAAAATATAAATAAATAAATAAATAAATAAATAAATAAATAAAATAAATAAATAAATAATAAATAAAATAATTAAATAAAAATAAATAAATGAATAAAGAAATGAATGAATAAATAAAAATAAATAAATAAATAAATACATTAATAAATAAATAATTAATTTGGAAAAATTCAAATAAAAATAATAAATCTAAAGATATTGGTTTTATAAATGCCAATAATGTTTTCCTCTGAAAGTATTTATTTCACATGCCTAAAGGAACTGACTAACGAGTTTTGAAAATCTAATTTAATCAGTATCTCTGTTTAAAAAATTTACTATAAGAAATAATCAATTCATTTTCTTTTAGTGCGTCTGAACTTTAAATGGTTTAAATTATTGAAAGAGCATATTAAAAAGGAAAATTATTTACTTAGCGAGAGACCATGCTACCCTAAACACTAAATAACATAACATTTAGACTTTCTTACAATAATAATACAAAAAAATTATTTTTTAAAATTATTTAAATGTTAACATATGATGCAAACGCGTACAGAGAGAGAGAGAGAGAGAGAGAGAGAGAGAGAGAGAGAGAGAGAGAGAGAGAGAGAGACCATTAGAAGAGAAGAGAGAGAGCATTAGAAGAGAGAGAGAGAGAGAGAGAGAGAGAGAGAGAGAGAGAGAGAGGGGGGTTATCAGATTTTTTTGTTCTTTGATGTTTGTAATTTATGAATCAAGCAATAGATAGAACTTGTTATAGGTAGATATTGTTTTGATTATTTTGCGTAATAAAAACGTAATAACAAAATTCAACTATTAAAATCTGTAATAAGATATATGCCATACGCCGACTATATTTTATCGATTATTGAAGACGAGCATGCTTCAAAGGGTTTTCTGATCAAAACTTAATTGAGCAAATATTTTACATGACAACAGATTTAATATCCAATTGTTTATACGAACAATTTGTCGTAACTTGGACCATCTGTTAAAAGAACATAATGTGTCTTCGAGGGGTACTTCAATCTTTTTTTCTTTGATATAATATTTTTCAAATACTTATAATTACCAACCTGTGTATTTTTTTTAACCAATTTCCCGAATTTAACGATTGCCACTTTGTTCTATATCGCTTTAGATATTTGTTACAATAAGTCTGTTGTTTATTAACGTTGGCGGAATGATGATTGCATTTCATCGCGAAAAAAATGCTTTTGGTGGGCGATTTCATACTTTTTGCATTACATTTTTGAATTCCGGCTAGTTTTTGGAATGGCTGTTTACATCGCATTACCAATTTTCAGCATTTTTTTTTAAAAAAAGGTCCATTTTTCACATTAAATATTATTAATTTTTTGCCTTTTTGAATAGGTTGTTTCATTCATGTTTAACATCTCACATTAATCTCAAAAAAAAATTTAATAGGCTTTTTTCATGATTTACATCGCATCATTCGTCTCCGTATATTTGCTTAGCTGTTCGAAGTCTTTTATTATAACCTATTGCCAAGTGGTTGCTCATTGTTTTACATTGCATACAATCTTACCTATTTATGATAAATACTAACATTTTGTATCCTATGGCTAACTTTAAGTGATTATTTATATCAACTGTCCCAAATTCACGTCACATCGACAAATTTTAGCTTTTCGAGACGAGAACAAATATTCACTTTACGGGTTTCGGTGATACTAAATGATGATTTCAGTAAAACAGGCCAATTTTAATCATAATTAAAAAGATTGAAAAATTAAATAAATAAAAAAGAAAAGAAAGAAGAAAGAAAGAAAAGAAGTTATTAGTTTAAACATATTTAATTGCCAATAATTAAATACATTGCAATGGGATCGAGCGTAAGTTTAAAAACTTATAATTGTCTCTCTCTCTGTCTCTGTCTCTCTCTCTCTCTCTCTCTCTCTCTCTCTCTCTCTATATATATATATATATATATATATATATATATATATATATATATATATATATATATATATATATATATATATATTGAAATTGAAATATTGAAAAGAAGAGAGACACACAATGTCGCTTTGGGTGGTCTACCTGCATCTTTAAGACGCTTAAAAAACTGGAAAAAAAAACGTTCTCGAACCAATCAATTTCTATTGTCCCTTCGCGCGGCCTCCGTAAGTTTTCTGTGAATCAATATTACAGTTAAGATAAATTTGAAATAAGGATTAATTTAATGAAATTAAAACTTAATTAACTTACAAACATTAGACACTTAATTAAAGTTTATTTACTGAATGGAAGTAAAACAATCAGAGAGGAGAATATCGCTGGGAAATAAACAAATTTTATAATTTAATTATATCGAGAATATCGATGTTTCCTTGAGCAAATACGTCTTATTTATTTAAAGTTTGAACATTGTTTTATTAAATGAAATTTGGTGTTTTTGTTCAATCAACATCCATAGTATTATCTATGTTGACATGGAGTTAATTAATTTCTCCTGAGTAAACAGGCGAGCTTAATAATCGAATTTGTGAGCACTAATAATCCATATTATTATAATAATAAGAAAGATATTATTATTATTATTTATATTATTATTATTATCATCATCATCATCATCATCGTCGTCGTCGTCGTTATTATTATTATTATTATTATTATTATTATTTCTACTACTACTACATTATATTATAGGTATCATTTATCATCATCATTATCATCATCATCATCATCATCATCATCATCATCATCATCATCATCACAATGTTTGTTTCGCTTGTTTGATGTTTTGACATAACCTTTTGTATTTTTTACAAAAATAAACCTATCTCATGAACGAAATTCATAAAGTATTTTCATAAATAAAAACTAGCAAACAAGATGACATATATGATCTACATAAAGAACTTGTTTTCAAATGCTTATTCCGTAGCATTTTGTAGGAAATTCAATTCTCCTCGGGACTTGTATCATAACTTTGCAATTCAATTCAACATTGATGTAAATGCCTGACAAGGTTAAAGTTGATATGATAGGAACGAATACTATCTACAGGCATGTTGTTTTAAAAGAGGTAAAGAACATGTTGAACAAGAAATAACAGCAAGGCCCAAAAAGTCATATACGTCTCTGGTTTCTCGAAAAACTTGCATGATGTAAACTTACCCACAAACCGCTTATGGTTCGAATCCTACAAACGGCGGTAATGGAGCAAATATGTATGATTCGTAACTTGAACGAATTAAAAAGGCTTTCTTAACCGTCAAATTCATCAATTTTGAGTTTATTTAATAATCAATGTTTTACTTATACATGTACATCTCTAACGCTTACAGCAAAGATGCCAAAGGGATTGTGTGAAATTAGCAAAAATTGTAAATTAATAAATAACTGAACCAATTTCTTAAAATTGGTTAAAAATAAATGAATAATGATAATAAAATCATTAGTCAGGAAGTCCACCGTTAGGCCAGTTTTCCAATAGAATAGATTTACAGATATAGAAGCCTCACAGGCTGAGGTTCACACCCGAAAACACAGAGACTGATTCAAAAACAAAACGGTTTGTTAGTTGACACGAATAATATGTTGGTCTTTTCCCACATGTATCAACGTTAGATCATCTAATCATGTTATTTAATTTTAAACTGTTAAAGCTTAAAAATCTTGACTGGGGAATCAATCATCAAGTTAAAATTTAATCCACTGAACAACCGTTTCACTAGTAATTGACCACCAAAGAATAATCGCTTCTTTTTCTTTTATTTTTTTATATTATTTATTTATTTATTTATATAACAAGAATTCTACGGATTTAAAAGTCTCGCCTGGTTAGTTTTTGATCGAGTAATAAATACATTACTTTAACATAAACTTTCACAATTTGACATGCCACCGCCGGCCGCCGACACCGGAGAAGTGACGCCCAAGTCTCGAACTCGTCTTATGGCGATGCACAAACTCGACAAAAATCCCTATTAAACAGATACTACTAAATTGGACTTGCTATCTGTACTTCAAACGGTGTTTAACTGTAACGGATTTAACGGGTGATATTTTCCCTCTTCACCGTTGTTGACAATCTACATTAATAATATACACAGATTAACAACAAATGTCAGTATTAATTCATGGCTGTTTGCTCAGAAGTCGGCTATCTATAAAACTCCACGTGAAATATACACACTTAAATACTGACCGCGGTCAAAAAAGACATCTCTTCATCAGGTAGGTTACCTTCTATCGTGGTCAATGCACGTTAAATGAAATTTGATTATTGACAGAAACGGTAAACGGTTTAGGTATAAATCATTCTGGTAATTCTTTTTTGCTGCAAATTTTTGATCGATCGTAAATGTTTATAATTTTCTTTCATATCATCAAGTTTATCATGACCTAGGGTGTGTTTGAGATAAAAGCGAGAGTTGTCTTTCCTGAATCAAAAAAGCATGAAGCGACCAATGTATCAGTTTTTAAACGAGTTTGCGCAAATGCGTTTCGTTATCTATCTATCTATCTATCTATCTATCTATCATTATTTATTTATTTATTTATTTTCAATCTATTAATTTTTATTATCTATTTATCTATCTATCTATCATTATTTATTTATTTATTTATTTATTTATTAATCTATTAATTTTTATTATCTATCTATCTATCTATCTATCTATCTTTTTTTTATTTTGACGTTTATACTGTGATAAATTTGATTAGATACAGTTTATACATTGATAGTTATATCGGTAATATAATTTTTAATCTTTTCCTTTTGTGTAAAATTGAAATGAAATAGCCTATCAGCTACCAAACTTTTTTTTTTATAAAAATTAATGTAAAAATGAATTTATTCTTATAACTAATTTTGATAAAAGGGGGGTTAAAAATCACTTTTTTCCTTGCAATCTTTCTTCAATTCTTCAAACGACTTTAAAACAATTCCTAAAAAACGACAAGATAACAACCAACGAAAATTGACGCGCAATAATTTGCCTCGCTATAAATAGTATCTGATGAACAAAAACGACATGTGAGTAAACGTGATTCAAGTTATTAACAAATGAACGGAATTTATTTATTTATTTATTTATTTATTTATTTATTATTTATTTATTTATTTTAATTTTTTTTGCCTTCCATCCTATAAAAATGTCAGTAATTCGTCTTTTTTTTCAAGTTTACATACATACGAATAGTCGCCACGTTCCGTTGTACTTTATCGTCCTTCATCGTACTTCCGGCCTTGTTTCACAATCATTCACTCAACCCATTTTTCTCATATTTTTTTTGAAAAGATTTTAAGCTTAATGAAAAAATGTTTTTGTTTTTTCAACAAATCTACACTAAACAATTTAAATATAACATTAGCCATTCAGTTTTAACTATGTAATGTCTTAAAAATTGACATTGGAATATTTCCCAATTTGAGTTGAGTGTAAACTTATTTAAGTGAATGATTGTGAAACTGGGACTAGAAATATTCAAGACTGAAACGCGCGAGCGATATTCGGAAATGAAGTTAAGCTTTTTAGATTAGAAAAATATATTTTACAGGTTAAAATGGAACAATGGACCGACGAAGAACACCCCCCAGTGGTTATAGACAATGGTTCGGGGGTTATCAAAGCCGGGTTAGCTGGTGATGATGAACCAAGCTGTATCTTCCAGTCAATGATAGGACGACCACAACACAATGTAATTAGTACTTGGTAATTTATTCCCTGAAATAGCATAGATGTGAAATATTGTACATGTATATTCTTTTTAAAAACATCATCTCAGTTTTTTAATTTATTCCTCTATCTAGGGATGTTTAGCATTTTAGTCTTTTAATATTATCATTTTTTTTAAAAAATATATATTATTGTCATATACCATTTTTGAAATTAATTATAAAATACATTCAGAGTTGGTATATGACAATATTAGTTATTGTAAATTAATGTGAAATGAATAGAAAATGATTGTTGTGAATACCACCAATTTTCAAATTCAGGTTAGGATTTGATGCCTTTGTTTATGCATTGCTTAAATAAAGAATTGAGTTGAGTAATGATGTTTAACGTCCCAGTCAAGAATATTTCACTTATATCGAGACATCACCAGCTATAGGAGAAAGTGCAGAAATTTTGTCTGTGCGTTGCGCTGATGGCATTATACAGCAGGGTTCTTTATCGTGCCATGCCTGCCATGACACGGGACCTCGTTTATTTTCAGTTCCCATCCGAAAGAACAGTGACTTTCATTTCGTAATGCCGAATGTTTGGCGAAAAAAACAGTCACTACCGACTTTAAAGTCTTGGGTCAGACCAGGCCGGGGTTCGAATCCACGACCTTCTACTTACGGAGCGAGCACTCTACCAACTGAGCTACCGTAGTGGTCGTTTCAATAACGAGAAGCATTCAGATACAGTTTTCTTTTTGAAAATATAAATTTTAAATCATTAATATATTTTGCAAATCAATGTTTAACTTCGCATAGATTGATATGCCGCAAAGCACTTTTATAAACGGAAAGACTAAATTATGCCTTTTTAGTTGCATACCTTTATTGCATAATAATTGTACATTTTGGCAGGTTGATGATGTTGGCATGGGAACAAGGGATTATTATGTCGGAAGTGACGCAGCAAGTCGACGTAATGTCCTTAAATTAACATACCCTATTCAGCGTGGACAGGTTTCCAATTGGGACGATATGGAGAAAATCTGGACGTATCTGTTCACGCAGGAGCTAAAAGTAGAATCAAGTCAACACCCCGTGATAATATCCGAGACGCTGAAAACCCCCAAAATACACCAGGAAAAATTGGCCCAGGTATAACTGTATTCCGGCATTCTTGAAAAGTATTTTAATGATTGTTAAATGTCTTGAGACTTTTTACTAACTTTTATATTTCTGTGGCTTTATAGTAACAAATGCAACTAAAAAGCAAGAAAATGGTTAACATTTTTTGAAATTTAAGACGCTGTACTTTGATAACTATGGGGCTCAGTTCGCTAAACATTTTATTACCATGTATAAATTTGTGATTTCATCAACCACGGAAGTCAAAACGTGCAACGTACAAAAAAAAATATAAATAATAAAATAAATACTTACAAATAATAAAATAAATAAATCAATAAATAAATAGATAAATAAATAAATAAATAGATAAATAAAACATTGCTGTTGCTGCGTGACGGCTTTCATAAATAAATCCTATTCTGGAAACCAGAACATTTAGTACATGTACTATTTTGAATGATTTTTTGAGTACATCTTGTACTTGCATTTTTCATTGATATAATTTATAGGCAATGTTTGAGACTTTTAAAGTCCCTGCTTTACACATACAATCAGATGCTGTTTTGTCTATGTATGCATCCGGGCGTTCTAGTGGAATAGTGTTACAGATAGGTGATGGGCTTACACAAGTTGTACCAATATATGAAGGTAATAATTTCAATCGTTCTTTTTCAATTTATTTACGCATTAATGATTCTGTCATGTGCAAAATTTTGAATTTTTACAAAAAGAAATATTCAAAATTTTGCACATGACAATTCTTATACAGTAGTACTAAAATCATGAATGATTCGATTTGATAAATAGGTGTTTAACGTTCCATTCAACTTTTTTTCGGGGCAGTCAGATCTGAAATTTGGAGAAAAAAAAACCGGAATGCCTGGGAAAAAACGCATTCCTTCGTAAGCGAACTGAAAGGCGTTGTGATCCCTAAGCGGGCACTTCAGACTGCTCGACTTCTCAGGCCTAAATGAAATAATGGAGATAAAAAACATTAAAGTTATATATTCTAAATTGGAATTTTTAAGTGAAATTTAAGACATGGCTTCAATGTCATTGGATGACTAATCTTCACGTGACTAAAAAAAGCCCCAAATTGTGATTTAAATTTTGTAAGCTTTCTGTTAATATATAACAGGGATATCGTAGACTCGAAGATAGAAATTTCAAATTTATAAAAAGACATAAATTCATGCATGTGAAATTATTTGTATATTTCACAAAAGTTCTGTTTAACTTACAAGGTTAGAGTGCGTCTAGTTTTTTTTGTTTTGTTTTTGTTTTTGTTTTTTTTTTCCGGATGTAATGATTTGAGAGTAGCTTCCATATCACCTCAATCAAACCGGTGCCAGCTCGTACGTTTCATTCTTTGTATTCCAAATTATAATAAATATTTGTTATTGCACCAAGCAATCTATTTATTTCTATAATATAGGATTTCCTGTTCTATCTGCACTGAAACGTCAGGAATTCGCCGGAAGTGACATCACAAATTATCTTCAGCGACTACTAACTACAAATGGAATCAGATTTTCAACTTCAGGTAATGTCACATTTCTAAAAACGAACAACTCATGTGGAAAAAAAAATTAAGTATGTTACTATATATTGAATAAAAAATGGTCATTTTTAAAAATCTTTCTTTAGAGATTGTCAAATATTTTTCAGTGCTGGTGTTTATTTATTTATTTATTTATTTACTCATTTATTTATTTATTTTCAGCCGAAATGGACGTTGTAAGGGATATCAAGGAGAAACTTGGATATGTTGCAGATGAGTACGATTTTGAATGTACTTTAGCCATAGACGATCCCACAATCCATCATCAGTATGAAGTTCCGGACGGTACCATTATAACTCTAGGGAAAGAAAGGTTTACTTGTGGTGAAACTTTGTTTAATCCATCACTAACAGGTAAAGAATTGTGTTTTTAAAAATATGCAAAGGAAAAAGACAAGAAAAACAACTTTCAAATGACAAACCCAATTCTATAAAGGGCTGCACGAGTGGAATCAAACTGTTAACAAAAATACTTCTATTATGAAAAGAGTATGTAATCAGAGAACCTCGAATAGTCCATGACGTCATTTTTATCATGGGGGAAATTTTGCCTGGTTTGGCGTTTAAAAGAGGAGATGTTTTATCTACTCAAATCGTTTCTAAAATAAATGATTATCAATCCAGTATTTCAACATATTTTATATGGGAATATAAGTTTGTTTCTGATTAGGAGGTCTAATCGTTTTTGACTAATACGATCATCATCATCATCACCACCATCATCACTACTATTATCATCATCATCATTATCATCACCATCCCCACCACCAACACCATCATCATCATCATCATCATCAATATCATCATCATGATCACCACCACCACCACCATCATCATTATCATCATCATCATCATCTCCACCATCATCATCACCATCATCACCACCATCATCATCATCATCATAAATATTATCATCATCATTTCTTCACAACGTAACATTGTTTGGAGTCTGACACATTTGCTTTAAATAATGCCTTTTTGCGCCGTCATTTTGTTAACAGTTTCTTACAAAAAAGTCAAGATAAATGGCTAGACTTGTCACTTGCAAAACACCTTATATTCATATCAATGTTTTATTCTCTAAAACAACTCAGCTTTGATTTTTTATCTATTGGCTTTAGGTCTTGATTTTCCTGGTATCCATGACCTGGTACAAAGTTCCGTAATGGCGTCGGACATCGACATTAGAAAGAATTTGTACCATGATATCATACTAGGTGGAGGGTCAACAATGTTTCCTGGTAATCTCTCTCTCTCTCTCTCTCTCTCTCTCTCTCTCTCTCTCTCTCTCTCTCTCTCTCGTTTTTAACGTAATGTTTTTGAGTTATTTTCCACATTTCAAAACAATGTGTATTAACTTGCATCTTAATATACATTTTATAAGTTGCTGTGATACAGAAATATTGTCAAAATGCGAAATTATGCCTGGAAATGAAAAAAAAAAAGAAGTTAAACAGTACAGTACAAATTTTGGTTAAATGCGACCGGAAATATACCTATATTTAAAAACCGTGTATTTTTATTACTTGTATAAATATTTTTGTAACAACCGATTTTTAAATTAAATGTTAATTG
Source organism: Tegillarca granosa (assembly GCA_029721355.1). Classification (NCBI taxonomy): domain Eukaryota; kingdom Metazoa; phylum Mollusca; class Bivalvia; order Arcoida; family Arcidae; genus Tegillarca; species Tegillarca granosa. The sequence continues at coordinate 5,304,880 of CM056611.1, read as the reverse complement.
TCATATTTCCACGCATGCTCAAAGCAGCAAAAATCTCTATACTATGATTTTTGCTGGTGTATGTGTGTGTGTGTGTGTGTGTGTGTGTGTGTGTGTGTGTGTGTGTTTTAAAAGCAAAATTAAGAAAATAAATCTATTTTATGTTTTGTGTTAGAATCAGATCAATGCTTTTTGTTCTTTAATAATCTGTATAGGTTTTCCTGAAAGACTTAGAAGGGAGATGAAGAAACTAGCACCTAAAACTGTCCCAGTGCGCGTTGTTGCTGATACAAATAGAAAGAATACGGTGTGGATAGGAGGGTCAATTATCGGTTCAATGACCAATTACTCTGGTGTTTGGATAAAGAAGTCGGAATACGAGGAACATGGATCAAATATTCTACAAAGAAAAGCTGTAACATTCTAATATATATATATATATATATATATATATATATATATATATATATATATATATATATATATATATATATATAAAATTTTTTTCTTGCTTAAGTTTGAGTGTTTTTTATTAGAACTTTGATAATAATAATGTAAAACCAAGTGTGTAATTGTTTGCTGCCTGATATCAAATAACGTTTACATAGACCTATTGTGGGGTTTGGAATGTAAACTGTCGTTAACTTGTGAATTGGTGCTCTGTTTGATTTTGCAAGATATAGTTTTATGGATTCACCTACAGAAACTTCATGGTGTATTGTCTTACGTCTCAAACTGTGTTTTTCTATACCAGCCAATATTGTTGTCAGCATGTTTGTGTTCGATTCAAACTTGAGCAAGTCAGAAATTGTTGAAATTGCGCCGTGCATTCTGAATGGCGGTAAGAAAACATAAGAACCTTGTTTATTAAACACAAACATACCAATCTACATTATTTAGTAACCGATAAGGATTTGTGACAAGAAATAGTATATATTTCTAAACATTCCAAAAAATACAATTTGTGATATCAGGCAAAAAAATCCCCCTCATTAGAGATTTGAAAATAATAAATGGAGTTGATTGCTTAAAAAATCATTTATGTGCTTTTAAATGTTCGAAATGTCTGTTGCACCTACAAATTATCGGTTTAAATTCTTGACTAGCATTCGGTCCATTATTTAGTATCGATTTATCGGGACATTTAGAATTTCTTGCCTAATTTTTTTAAACACTATCAGTTACTAGCATCGAAGTGTAGTGAATATTTTTTTAATCATTTTAGTCCATCGAAAATTGGCTGCCTAAATTTTCACTTACTCCATTACTCCATACTTAATTGGAACTATAAATAAATAGTAGCATTACTCTAATATAAAAAATGAACATTGAAGCTTTTATAATTTGAATAAAAAAGAAAACCCATATTGATAATCTCCCTTGTACATTTATGAAACAACATTCCATCTATGAATATTAAATCATTCCATTATAAGAAACATTATAGTAGTTAGCACATACAAGTATTATTGACCAAAATGTTGTTGTGCCTTTTTAATATATATGGCGCCGCTTTATATTTAAACTTTATTTTACTTCATCTTTGTAATACTCTTTAAGAAACATTGCTAGGAGCGTCTAGCTATTTGCGTCATCCTCCTCAAATTGTTGATGTGCCTTTTTAATGTATATGGTGCCGCTTTATATTTAAACTTTTTTTACTTCATCTTTGTAATGCACTTTAACACATCGCTAGGAGCGTCTAGCTATTTGAGTCATAATCACCAAAATGTTGATGTGCCTTTTAAATGTATATGGCGCCACTTTGTATTTAAACTTTTTTAATTATTTTTTTTCTAAAACTCTTTAAACTCCATGGTTGGGAGTGTCTAGCTATTTGTGACATCATCTCAGACTAAATGGCCATCTTCAATCACTTGCAAACCAAATAATTTATTTCGATATCGCCTTTTCTGCTTAACACATTTTTCAGAATACTTTTCCTTTCCTTTCATTTTTTTATTTATTTATTTTTGTAATGAAAATTGTGTTTTTAGATTCAAGTATTAATTTTTTTTTTATCTGTTCCGTTTTTTACTTTTTTGAGATTTTATATTCTGTTTAGCATATCATTATTTGTTAAATTATAAATATTTTTGTACAAGGTGCTTTCATTAATTATTGTATCCTATTGAGATTAGACAAATTATGGCATATATATGTTTTAACAATTTACTTATTGTTTGTAACTTAAATTTATATCACGTGCTATTATTTATCGAAATGTTATTTAGAAAAAGTTTAGCTAATTTTGATTTTTTTTCTTTCAAGTGCAATAATCACAGAAGGTGCTTATAATTACTGTTCCCTGTTTTAATACCTTCCTTAAATAACAAAATATGTACCTGACTAATAATAAACACTTTATTATTATTATTTTTATTATTGTTATTATTATTATTATTATATTAATTTGTAAGCAGATTGACTAGTTTATCCGATAAAAATGAGAAAAAAATTTGTGTCAATTAACATTATTAGTTTATATGACTAATACATTGTAACATTTCTAAGCAAGCAATTTTTAGGATGTTACAATATCCGGTTTTAATTCATAACCACACTATCAACAAGTTAACTCAAAAAAATTTCCATCGTCTTTTAATGGAAATGTAAGGCAAGGTCAGCTGTTCCAGAAGTTTTTTTTTCCGCTTGCCGCTTAAGGGCAAACAGTTAGTTCAACTACGAACTATGCAAATCAATTTCAGTATTTCTGTTGCCTTCCTGTATAGCTAATTAAAAATTTTGTATGTATAAACTATTTGTATTGTGCCTTTACGTATAGGAGAAACTAAAAAAAATAACCGAGTTAAATTATAAGCTTCCAATTAGTTTAAATGTTTTCAGAAGTCCATTAATTACTTAATGGACTTCTGATGTTTTCCATTTACGGATAGATTTTATTTTAATGATAACCAATAAGACTCAATGATATCAACCATATGACAAATTATTGTATCAACTGTTAATTTCTCGCATATACATCTGAAGGTTTTTTTTTTTTTTTTTTTTTTTTTTTTTTTTTTTTTTTTTTTTTTTAGGTAAAGTTTTTCTACTGTCTTTGGGATACCGCTACATATAGACGAGTATTCACAATTTTTGAACGGGGAAAGTCGGGTAGTTAAAGCAGATTTGTGTTCGTATTTAACCGCTTCTATGCGAGATCCGAGGTAGAACAGAACGTTCATCAAAGTCAAACGTTTTCTCGCTCGGTTTCTTTCAACATTTCAAGCATGAAAACCCGTCTCTACGCAATACTTAAAGATGGCAAAAATCTCATCTTTACGACATCTTGACTTCGATATATAAAAGAATTTTGGCAGGGAGGTAAAAAAAAAAAACTGCACTTATGATGTATCACTTTTGTATACAGTTCCTTCAGGACAGGTCCATTTTAGAATTTCGGTGCTAATGTGATTATTTTGTTGTAATAGTTTATTAGTTTTATTATATTTTGTTAATTTTATACTTTTAATTCCATATTTTATTATTATTATTATTATTATTATTATTATTATTATTAAAGACAATAAAGCTTACATTTACTATTTTACGTGATCACTAATTATTGTAAAAATATCTATATGGATTATATTATCTTCATATAAGGGAGCATCATGTTGTATTTAAATTGCGTCTCATGCAATCAGAATAAACATGCAGCAACCGATTTTTTTACGAATAAAGATTTTAAAATTTGTATTTGGCTTTCCTAATTTTTTACAATAAAGACGGAGTACTTCAGGTATTAAGTTTAGGTCCGTTTGAAACGGTGATATCTAGATAAACATCCTGAAAAATCTAACTGGACTTGAAACATCAATATTTGACTTTATCTCACATCTCATTTTACATGTAATTTTATTGTTCATTGGTTGTTTAAAGAATGTTTGTTGCACGATGAGACGTGAAAACAAAGATAATACAAATATCGTTTTCTGCATCGCCTCGAACTATTGGGGATTTTTAAATTTTTGATTTTTTTTTTTCCCTAGCTCCACTCAGTTAAGTGCTCGCTTCGGCTCTGGCAGGTCGGGGGTTTCGAACCGGGTCTGACCAAGATTTGAAAATAGGTAGTGACTTTTCTTTTGCCAAACACTCGGCATTTAGAAATGGAAGTTACGGGGTCCTTCGGAAGAGACCTTAAAACCCGATGCCCTGTGTCGCAGCAGGCGTGGCACGCTAAAGAATCAACACCCACTCACCCCATCCTCTGCCCATTACGCTAGGCGCACTGTAAAGGTAATAATCTCTGCCACTTTATCTATAGCTGGTGACGTCTCGATGTAAGTGGCATATTCTTCACTGGGACGAAAAACCCAATCAAATTAAATTGAATCATAGACTAAGATCGCGAAATAGATTACACTTAGTACACAGCTTTTAAAATCAAACTTGTAGAGATTGTAAATCATTCGACATGAACCCGTACCGGTACAGTTCTTTTTTCACTTATAGTTTGTTACGAATAGCGTGTTCGTAATTACAATATTGCAGATATTTGTGTCATTCAAACGCCTTCATTAATTATAAAATCAGAAATTTAACTCTAGAATTTTTTTCACTTGTGGTATTTCTTTTCTAAGAGAGATAACTCTTGAATGTTAATTCAGATTGCGGCCAGCAAGAACTAAAGCGGCCATGTAGAATCTTCCTGTTTAGATAAGAAGTTCAAGGTTTTCATAGTGCATTTCAGGTATTTAGTATTTAAACAATCAAGTTTGGTGCAATCACATACTTCACCGACCATCGTGTTTTATTGTTCGTACTATTGCTGTCATCTGCCACGCCCACCTTTCTTGTCCTTTATCTCATTGACCGGTGAAAAGGAAAAATAATCCTTGTTTATATATTCCATACTATACTAAACTTGAACTATATAAGACTCCATGAAAGGTTTACATTAATTTATCATTTAAAACCATTATGAACAACAGCGTAAATACTGATGGTAGCTGCTTCTTTCTCTTTATTAATTACCTATGATTAAACTGTACTAAATTATTTATTTATTTATTTATTCACTTTTTTTCTGTCCATTTACTGTATTTTTTAAAAAAATAATTTATTTTATTTAGTAATTTATTTAATCTAATTTTTTTCTGTCGTTTCACCGTAAATTTATTTATTTATGTTCTTTTATTATTATTTATTTATTTATTTATTTATTTTATTTCTTTTTGTTATTTATCGTCTATTTATTTATTTAATTATTTTTGATTTAATTAATTTATTTATTCTCTCTTTTCTTTTTATTTCACCGTCATTTATTTATTTATTTATTTATTTATTTATGCATTATTTACTTATCTATTTTATTATAATCTTTCATTTCTATCTCAATGATTACACTGTATGTACAGATAATTATTTTTTGATTTATTTATAAACTTATACAATTTTTAAAATAAATCTAATATTTTATATTGATTTATTTTGTTTATCTATTTTAGAGTTTTTGTTTGACACGTAAGCCATACATGAAGTAGTGATGTCCACGTGGTCAGAAGAGGAAGCGAGCACAGTCATTGTAGACAATGGCTCCTATCTAATCAAGGCTGGGATAGCTGACTACGAGGAACCGAAAATTGTATTTCCATCCCTAGTCGGAAAGCAACAAGTAAATGTCCAGGTACATGTTAATCATTATGCTTACGGTTTTCATATATTACTGGGTTTGAACAAGTCATTTTAAAATTAAACCGTATGCGTAATAGTGTGGTAGGTCCATTGGTCTGTTTTGAGATAATAGAAGATATTCGGAGTGCATCTGGAGAACCAGGCCGGGGGTTTTATTTGCAGTAGTCCTAAATATGCGTTTTATTATTATTATTATTATTATTATTATTTATTAATTTATTTATTTATTTATTTATTTATTTATTTATTTATTTATTTTTGTTCAAGTTCTTTATTTCTCTCATTGTACATTACAACATAGAGAACATGTTAAATTACATATCTACATAAACAATTTCACAATGCGAATGCATGAATAAACAATATTGAAATATATTATGCTTGTCTAACCCGGAGGACTGACTCTCTCGATAATTACCTTAATAAACTTGCATAATTTATTTAATACAGACAGTTTATTAAAAGAAAAAAGTTGAAAATATTTAATAGTGTTTGGTCTTGTTCTATAATAGTTTGGTATATAAGCATTTCTAAAATTTCATAAACTTTTACAATTCATGATAAAATGAAATTCATCTCCCAATTCTTCTTGACAAAGATTACAAATTCTATCATTTTTTAGGTATATTTCGCCATCTACCTGTTTCTATTGGGAGTCTGTGATTTGAACTTCTAAATTTGCTTAATATAATCTTGTTTGTATATGATATATCAGAACTTTAATAACTTTGTAATTTGAAAATAGAATGTGTAAATAAACTATATGATATACCTTTTGAAGAATTACTACAATGACTCCGCCATATTTGCAGAAACTGATCACATAATGTTTGTATAACCTTTTTAACTAACCAGGTTTCATTACTATATTCTTGATTTACCCATATATTATTAAGACCACATTCCAACAATATTGCTTCTACATTAGAAATCCAATAAGAATTAATACCAGATAAATATTTGTTATGCAAAATTTTATACAAAACTGTAGTATATTTTCTTTCTTTTCCAATAATAGTTGTTGACCAATAAGAAATAATTCTGGTTTTAACATACACATTTAGTGGATATCTTCCTAATTCTCCATAAACAATAAAATTTGGAGTAGACTTTTTGACATGCAGTAACATTTTATAAAATTTCAAATTCACTCTTTCTAATACTTCTAAATTTTAATAACCCCGTACTTCACATCCATATAACAATATTGGGATAACTATCTTATCAAATAAATGTAACTGACATTCAATGGAGAGACTTAACATTCTTGCTTTTTTGACAATACAGAGCTACAAAAGCTATTATGCTAGCGCGCTCAGCTAGGTATTTTTTGTACTATAAAAAGAACCATATCTAGAAAAAATTATCCCTAGATACTTAAATTCATTAACAATTTCCAATTCTATACCATTAAAAGTAAAAATGTTATTTTTTGGCAATCTGCCCTTAGAAAATATAACAACTTTAGTTTTTGATATATTTACTGATAATTTCCGCATATTACAAAAATGTGAGAAACAATTTAGCTGATATCGTAAGTCTTGTTTGGACTCTGCCATAAGCACTGTATCATCCGCATATAATAACAAGAATAGTTTTAAATATATATTAAGTTCAGCTTCTAATTCAGTGGTAACTGTAGTCAAACCTTCAACATTTTGGTCAGTAAAAAATTGTTCTAAGTCATTTAAAAATATTGCAAATAAAAAAGGTGACAAATTATCTCCTTGGCGTACCCCAACTAAGCATGGAAAAAAAATCTGAAATGTTGCCATTTACACAAACCCTGGATTTAGTACCATTATACATGTTCACAATAATTTTAAAACATTTTCCACTAATATTATTTTTTAATAATTTCTGCCATAAACCTTGTCTCCAATCTTTGTCAAATGCAGCCTTAAAACCTATAAATACACAATACAATTTCTTTTTACTTAAACGTAATAAATCGATCAGTGTCTTTAGTACAAAAAATTGTCAATTGTTGAATAAGTATGCCTAAACCCTGACTGGTTTTCACTAAGAATTTCATAATCATCTGCAAATTTAGTTAGTCTAGTACATAAAATAGAGGTAAAAAGTTTCCCTAGACAACTAAGCAATGTAATTGGTCTGTATACGTAATTACTTGGATCAGAACTACTACCCTTGTTTTTATAAATTGGTATAATATTTCCCTGCAGCCAAGCATCGGGAACAACTACCTGTATTAAACACCATATTAAATAATTTATGATATATAGGTAATAAAAAATTTATACTATTAATAATGTATTCATTACAAATTTTATCAATACCCGCTGATTTGTTATTTCGTAACTTATTATCACATAACATTATCTCCTTCAATGATATTGGACCATTTAAAGTGTCACAACCAATAGTATTATTAATCTCATCTTCAATATCACCATCAGACTCAAAATCTAAGTCTGCGGTAATATTTTTAAAATATTCATAAAAGTTTTCAACTGATACATCACATTTATTTCTTAATTTGTTTTTATTTATAATATTCCAGTAAGCTTTAGGATCTCTGGACTGTAATTTTTTAATTTATTTTGTAAATTGATTCTATATTTTTTAATACTCTTATCCATGACCCACTTATACTCTTTTTCTGCATTACGCATATCTACATTAAAAACATCAGTTTTATACTTTTTATACAAACGTTGTTTCCTACGAAACTGCTTTCTAGCAACAAAACAATCATTATTAAACCAATCTTTGGATTTTGTAGGCTTAGTGAATTTATGTGGAATATAAGTACCGAAAGTTTGCTTTGCAGCATTGACTAGTACATTAGCTACAAGATTAAAAGTATTATTTACACTAATTTTTGTCAACGTTACTAGCTTCAGTAGACTGTATCTGGTTAGCAACATTCATCAAGGTTATTTCCTATAATATTTTGGCAAAAATCCAAAATTTTATAAGAATCCCAGGGTTTTATTTTAAAATCAGTATTATTCACGTTATTAATAACCACATTATTTGTAGTAATATTATCAACACGAATGTTACATGTGCATGTGAGTGCACAATATACATCAGAAAAAAAGTTTACTAAATTCTAAAATTTTAAAATCTGTAACAATACTTAAAAAAATTATATTAACAATAAGTAATCAATGATAGTTGACCTACTAGTTGTGTAATTACCAATATGTTTATCATCTCCAATACGTCCATTTACAATAAAGAGATCTTTTACATGTCTAGCAAATAGTTACCAAAATTATTTTTCTTTACATCTTTGTAATTTCTATCTCTGGGTATATTCAGATTGTCTAATTCATTTATAGAGAGTTGATTATCAAGTTCAAGGTCACATATTCTATTGATTTTTTCAAATGAATCTAAATTTTCAATAAAGTCGTCATAATTAGAAGTTCGACTATTAAAGTCACCATTTAAGCAAATGAAATCATACTTACTAGAAAATGTTAAGAGTTCAGATTCAATTTCACTGAAAGCGTCTGTTGAGCTATGTTGTGTCCCTTCGGGTGGAATATACACAATACCACAAAGTAGGTTACTATCACATTTCAGAATTTCATGACTAATTACAAACCAGATCACATATTTACACTCAGTTTCAAGAGGTATAATAAAGTCTGTCAAATATTCCTTATATCCGAGAATAATTCCACCTGATCGTACGTTAGAAAATTCCTGCCTGTTTTTTTAAATAAATTCATATCCATTAAATGTTATCTCATTACAGTTATCCTTTTTTGTTTCTGTAAAACAAAGGATGTCATAGTCTGATATTAAGGAACCAAATTCTGGATATTTTAATCTACGAGATATTCCACACACGTTAAGAGAGATAAGACGAATGTTTCCATTACTGGTGAACACATCCCTTCTGATTTTTTATGAATTTGAGAGTCAGTGTTACTGTTTATATCACGTATATTTTCGCACGTTAATATTCCTCAATGGTATTCCTTTTTTCGATTTGAACGCGAGTTGTTTCCCTTTGAAACGTGGTTTGAATTCCCTGGCTGTTGAAGAAAGTTTTGTGTTGGAAGTTCCAGAGGCTCTTGGCTTTAGACGATCCTTCTTCTCTGGTGTGTCCCAGTTCAGAAGCCTCTTGTTGTTTGTTAGGGACGTAAATTTTCCCATCTATATAAGGCTTATCATAGACTAAGTTTGCTTTTTTCCCATTTCTCTTAGCTGCTTTATAGTCACAGGACGAAAAGCTGTCTATAAGCCAGCTTAAAGGTGGATTAAAGGTGGCTTATAGCTGGCTTATAGGAGTCTATAAGCCATCTATAAGCTGCTTATAGATGGCCTATAAGCCATCTATAAGCCAGGCTTATAGATGGCTTATTGGCATTCAAAATATAAGCCACCTATAAGCCATCTATAAGCCTTCTATAAATATTCCTAAATTTAAAAGGTGAAGTGGTTTACAACACATCCTATAAGCCATCTATAAGCCTTTAAAAGCTAACGATTTTTTAAAAATCATACACGTGCATCATTTGGGTACAGTTCTTTTCTACGATCATTAATTTCTTTAGGAAATTGTTCATTAACCCCATAATGTTGTTGACTTCCTTTAAGTGCTCCTGGCGCAGCCTTTCGAAAGTTTTCCCTATCCTTAAAATTAATGAATTTGGCGACAATAGGCCTGTCTTTGTTTGTTGTCTTACGTCCCATCCTGTGAACTCTGTGGAACTTAATCTCATTGGTGATTCCTAGTGTTTCATGCTATCAAACATCTTTAATACACTTAATTAGGTCACATTTAATATTGCTTAGCAGATTATATGTAGTGTAGCAGATTACGAGAAATAAAAAGTTCACAAAAATATCTCACCATGTCGGAACATTTGGAAAATTACTAGTCATCAGACGCTTGAAATCCTAACCCGATCGCTTGCTTGTTTGGAAATGTTCATCAAGCCAGTTATTTCATAGTCTTGAAGAAGACGCAAAGTTCACTCTAATTTTTGTGACAACACATCTCTGACATAAAGTTTTTTTTTAAAAAAAGGATAAAGCTAATTTAAAAACAATGCTAGAATATTCAACAACCACGTGCTTGAAAATGCAGGATGTAAGTTTTGATACCACTCTGAATAAATCTTGAAAAGAATAAAGATGAAAGTGGTTTTTGAAATTTAAATTATTAGTATTTCTATTTGTTTTTCGCGCGTTAGTACTGTTGCTGTTGGAAATTCCATTAGTCCCTAAGGTAGCTCGTATATGTTTTACTCTCGATGATAATGTCGAGAAACGAATTGTAGCGGAACCGGCTTTTCATTCCCGGATTTATCTGGAGTGGAGTCGAAGTGTATTGTGAAAAAGAGTAATGTTAATTTACTCAAATCAAAAGTCTTGCAATAATATCTTGACGTCCACCCCAATTCGGCAAGCCAATTGAAAAACTCAAGGATCCACCTGAATATAATTCTGATTTAGGCGGAGAAGGGACGCTATGACCCGTAAGCGCGCTTTATACGACTTAACCGCCTTTTGCATCTGATCTTTTTTTTCAGATAAGATGCTAAAACGCAGATGTTTGAAGTTTGTAAAGTTATAATAATGCTCTTTTTTGAAACAGGAACAAGACAACTTTAAGGATTATTATGTCGGGAACGATGCATCAGTTCGGAGAGACGTTTTGCAGCTATCGTATCCGATTCAAAGGGGGATAATTCAGGACTGGGATGCTATGGAGAAGATTTACGAGTTTATTTACAGCCAGTTAAACGTAGATCCTACAAGACAGACTGTGATGTTATCTGAGTCATTTAATGCCCCAAAGCATCAGAAGGAACGGTTAGCAGAGGTATAGTTGATATAGTTTATTTGAAGACAAATGTTTTGAATAGAAAAGATAACATTTTATATCTGACACATTTGTCTTCTTTAAACAGCCTCGATGACTCATTGCTAGAGTAGGAGGTCGTGGGTTCAAACTCCGGTTGGGTCAAACACAAAACTTTAAAACTTAAGATACTGCCTCCAAGTTTAATAAGACAAAACAGATTTGGAGGATCGACTCGTTCGAGAATAGACGTGGAAAGCGATTTGCCTGTCTGCGACATACTTGGTGAGCTAGCACCTTACCAAAAAGTTGCACTTAGTGCACGTTAGTACAATGTAGACCATAATTCACAATTTCACATTTCACACGAACACGATCTTGTTCTTAGATTAATTTATAAAGATGAATGATATTGCCTTGTTGCGAATAGCTGAAAAGTCGCTGATGCGAAGTTAAACAACATTCCAGCGACAAGAAGAAGAATTTTTTTTCTTTCATCTGCGGATCTTCTTTTTATCGTGCCTTATAAAGACCGCGTCTTATGCGAAACTCTCGGCTTTTATTATAGTACTTAGTAAGATCTTTCCAGAATTCTCGATATCAAATAGAAACTCTCTCTCTCTCTCTCTCTCTCTCTCTCTCTCTCTCTCTCTCTCTCTCTCTCTCTCTCTCTCATATATATATATTTTTAATTTTTTCCTTTCTCTTACAGATAATGTTTGAGGCATTCAACGTTCCGACTTTGTCTATACAATAAGATGCTGTTCTTGGTTTGTATGCCTCTGGACTGACCAGTGGTCTACCAGTTGTGATTGGTGACGGACTAGCACAAGCACTTCCAATATTTGAAGGTAATTTAATCATTGTTCTGTAAAGCAAGTGTATAATTATGCTATCCACGATGTACCTTGTTTTAATGGCTAACGCCTTAACCACCTAGCCACCGAGGACCCCCCCCCCCCCAAAAAAAAAAAAAAAAAGAAAAGAAAAAAAAAATAAAATAAAAATAAATAAATAAAATAAATAAATAAATATTAAATAAATATATATTTTTTTAATTTTCATTTTACTTTAATATCTCAATATCTGTTTCATTATCAAGAGGCTTTTTTCGTTTAAAGTGACTAGTGGATGATTTATTTAAATGCGAGTTAGGTGTTTTAGTTTAAAACTTTGATCTCCTCAGATAAATGTGGAACGAGGTGCTCGAACACAACAAAGCTATTTGGCCAGTTTATTCACATTTCGATCTGTGCGAATGGATTTAAAAGTATGCGACGGGATGCGTTGTTATCCGAAATGTCTATTTATAAATTCTATCTTAGTTTTATCATCAATGTTATTATTATTTTTTAATTGTTAATTTCAGGTGTACCTGACCCAAATGGGTTGAAATGCCAAGAGTTTGCCGGAAGTGACATTACACACTTTCTTCAACAAAGCTTAAGCTTAGATGGAAATTCCTTTAAAACTGAAAGTAAGTGATAAATGTGTTATATTCATTTTTTTCATTGCTGATTTTAAGATTCTTGCTTCAGGTGACATAACAAAATCCTGTCATATGGTGTTAAATAACGTAAAAAATAATAATACATGTATATAAATAAGTAAAAATAATAAATATATATGGGCTTTTCTATCCACGTTTAATCTCACTTGAGTTTAAGCTCATTGCAAGCTTTGATGATAGTGCTGTCAAAATTTGAATCTTTTTTCCCAAGACTTAGTTCAGATTATTCCAACCCTTTTGCTCCAAAAGGCCATTGGGAGCTATGTTAATTTAGGGCTAATCTAAACTTAGCTGTTTATTTCTTTAAAAAAATGAGGGGGGGGGGGGGGGGGCATTTGTGGCCGAACTCTCTTAAGCGAGCACTTACAGATCAAAGCACATCTCACCACATAGGTTCGAATCCCACTTGGAACAGATCCTAGTGTGAGAAAGTTCGTCAGTTCGCTTGCCGAATGTCGGTGGTTTTCTCCGATCACTCCGGTTTTCTCCACCATTCTGGAACTAATTGCCTCGATATAAGTGAAGGATCATGACTTGGGCGTAAAACACCATCACTCCATCCCACCACTTCTTTCGTAAAACACATGACGATAAGAATTTAATGTCACGGAATCCTTCAAGCCGATTCTTGTGCCACTGTGGACGCTGCACAAGCACATTGCACCAAGCATGCAACAAGACTTGAAATTTCTGCCACTTTATTTATATCAATTGCCTTCTCGAAATTATTGAAATATTCTTTCCTGGAAAGAAAAATCCCTTTAAATCAATCAATCAGTCAATCAATCAATCAATTAATCAATTAATCAATCAATCAATCAATCAATCAATCAATCAGTCAGTCAATCAATCATTTAATCACTCAACAAATCAGTGAAGAGTATGAGTTATAAATTTTGTAAATTTTTACATTAATCGAAATTAAAATTAATTATTATCAGGTGAGCTAGATGCACTCCGGATGGTTAAAGAGAGGTATTCATATGTTGCTTTAGATTTCGAGAAAGAGTTATCCAAATCTTTACACGACCCTGACCTTGAAAGAAAATATGTCATGCCAGATGGCGCTGTAATATCTGTTGGAAAAGAGAGATTTATGTGTCCGGAGTTACTCTTTAACCCGAGTTTAAATGGTAAGTCCACAGGTTCACAGACCATTATCGATTCTTTCGTACTAACAAGCTAACTGGTGATAATTGACTGGTGTGAATCTAGCCCGCAATTCTAGCCCGAAATTTGTTTAAAAACCGCCAGCCCGCAATTCTATTTTTTGCACAGAAAGCAAATATTTCGTACCCATTATCATTAAGATCAACATTATAACATCAATATAACGTCAAGAAGAAGAAAATACCTTTTTATAAAAACCACCTGTAAATAAAGACCACAAGACTAAGTTTTAAACGTAAAAACGAGGTATTAACTCATCAGTCGTCAGACGCTTTTCCCGATCTAGGCCTTTCTGTCACAGATTCATCAATCCAATTAGAAGATTTGGTAAAATTTCAAGAACCCTAGAGGGGTTGAACAGTTATAATAAGAGCTCAGAAGGCAGATACCCCCTCCCTAAAATCAAATTTTGAATAAAGGTTCAGGTTGAAGTAGCGTATCTGGCTTCAGACGCTTTTCCCCAATTACACCCTTCTGTCGAAGATTCATCTATCCAACTAAAAGATTTGGTAAAAATTTTGAGAACTCCAGAGGGGTAGAACAGTTCCAACAAGAGCTCAGAAGGTAGATACTCCCTCCCAAAAATGAAATTTTGAATAAAGGTTAAGGTTGAAGTAGCGTATCTGGCGAAAGAGATAAATATATTATCATTATTATTATTATCATTATTATTATAGGCAGTTCTTGCTCAAGCATACAGAATTTAATCTACAGTGCTATAGAATCATCCGACTGCGATTTGAGAGCATGCTTGTATGAAAATATCGTACCATCTGGCGGAACAACATGTCTCCCAGGTAAATAAATAAATAATCAAATAAATAAATAAATAACAGAGCGAGCACTAGACTTTATTTTTTCATAAATAAAGCTAATATTACCAAACCTTGACAATTTTTCTAAATGTATTAG
This sequence comes from Tegillarca granosa, assembly GCA_029721355.1. NCBI lineage: Eukaryota > Metazoa > Mollusca > Bivalvia > Arcoida > Arcidae > Tegillarca > Tegillarca granosa. The sequence goes on along the minus strand of CM056611.1, from coordinate 5,289,878 downwards.
GCACATTGTATCTGACATAATCAGTCTTCTCAATACGGTTTGCGTACTGACCCTTCGAGTCGGGTATTTATTTAAAGAAAATATTTGACATACAGAAAAATGATTAAAAATTCAATGCAACTTTTCTGGCGTATTTTATTACGAACGATAACAATTAAATCAAAAATAAGTAAAATAATATAAAAAAATCCCTTGCCAAAACTGCTTTTGGGACAGAGGGGCTTGAAATCAATGCTGATTCTTCTAAATTTCGTGTTTATGGTTTCAAAAAGCATTTGTTTTCTTTTCTTTTTCTTTTTTTTTCTCACTCTGTTGCAAACACTGAATTTGCCGACTTAATTCTTAAAAAACAACTGCTTAGCTCAGTTGGAAGATTGCTTGCTTCGTAAGTGGGGGTCGTTGGTTCGAACCCCGGCCGGGTCTGACCCAAGACTTGAAAGTGGGTAGGGGCTGTTCTTTCGCCAAGTACTCGACATTGCCAAATGAAAATCACGATTCTTTCGGATGGGAACTTAAAAGAAACGAGGTCCCGTGTCATGGCAGGCATGGCACGATAAAAAACCCTGCTGTATAATGCCATCAGCGCACGCAAAGGCAAAATTTCTGCACTTTTACCTATAGCTGGCGACGTCTCGATATAAGTGAAATATTCTTGACTGGGACGTTAAACACCATTACTCAACTCTTTAAATCAAAATATGAAAACTCTTTTTATATTGTTGTTATCGTAAAGTTTTTGCTCTTCTGATGCTCTCTTTCCATCCATTCTAGGTTTTCAGGATAGATTGAATATTGAATTGAAAAAATTGGTGAAAAAATATCCAGTGAAAATTTTTGACTATCCTGACAAAGCTAACATGGTTTTTACCGGATTATCAATAGTCGGCTCATCTACCTATTATTCATATACCTATATATCAAAAGAAGAATACCATGAATATGGTTTTGACATTGTGCATCATAAAACAAGAACACTCATGACAAATAAGGAATAGTCAGCTTTTAAGCTCATCTGACGAAGCCAGTGTGAGCATACGGCATGGTATAGCGTGCGTGCGGCCGTCCGTAAACTTTAACCTTCTCCTCTGAAACTAATAGGGAAGTTCAAATGAAATTTGGTATGAACGGTCCTTAGTTGCTATAAATTAAAACTTGTATTCGACATGTCTGTCATAACCAAGATGGCTGTCGTTACTATAAATAGCAAAAACATATAAATGATCATAACAAGTTTATTTATGTACTGATTTTGTTGAAGTTTGAAATATAGAAAATAAATGTAGGGGGATAAAACATATCTAACGGGTTTTTCTGTACAATTTTTCGTTTGTGCAATAATTACGTAATATGCAAATAAGGTTTATTTTTAGCCGAAATCTTTGAAGATATTCTTGTCTGAAAGTACATGGCCAGTTCAAAGGAAATTGAGTGTGGAAGGTTCCTGGGTGGTATAGATTAAAAATTTTATCCGACATGTCTGTCAGAAATCCAAGATGGCTGCCGTTACTATAAATAGCAAAAACATATAAATGACCATTACAAGTTTATTTATGTACCGATTTAGTTGAAATTTGGAACATAGAAAAAAATGTTGAGGCATAAAACATGTAACGAGTTTTCTGTACAACTATTTGTTTGTGCAATAATTATATTAAATGCAAATAAGGTCTATTTTTAGCTTAAATCTTTGAAAATCTTTTTCTCCGAAATGAATAGCCAGTTTAAAGGAAATTTATGATAAATATTGCTTTAAATAATGAAAATAAGGACATTGCTAGTGATTTTTTATGGTTTACTGATTTGATATATTTCAAAAGTAAAAAAAAATGTGGATGTTTTAGGTGAGCGATACAGGCCCTGGTGGGCCTCTTTTTTTAAGTGCTTTAAACAAATGTACGTTTACCTTTTTGACAATCTCGAGAAGTGAATATGTGATTTTTTTGGATCGAGAACAATTAAGGTAATGAAAATCCTTGTTTAATAATATAAATAACCAATTAATCCATTGGCGTAACTAACGAAAACGGCTCTCCTTTGTTGTCAAATGTTCCGGAAAACATTCTTATTTAGAGAAAAAAGCAATTTCTAATTTTCACCACAGAGCCTACTAGATAAAGTAACCAAAAAAAAAATAATAAGAATAATAATAATAAAAAGAAAATAAACAATGAAACATTTTATAAACTAAAAAGCATTATAAATAGCAAATAAACTTTCGGCTTAGCCATTAGCGGACTGCCTAGGGAAGTGAGACCGAGAGCTCAGGAAGCGTAAGCACCTATTCTCTGGGCAGATTACGTCGCCAGTGTGAATTAAAATTTTGGAATTAAAGGAACAGAGAAATATGAAACATTAAATGTACGTAATAAATAAACGTTTAACTATACCCGGATATACCTGGGATAAGTTTGAATACAGCGATATCATACATTTCAGTGATTTCGTGATGGCTGCTTTAAAATTTTGTGATTGATTTATTAAGTCTAGGCATGCAAGGTCCCAATAAACAACTCATTTGTAAGGAGCTTCCTTGGTTATAGAAAGTTCCTATTGTTTTAACAAATCTACAATAAAGTTGTAACTTTGGAACGAATGCGTCATAAGCAGGAGAATCAGGGAAATTCTTGCAGTCACAGATATTTTTTTTTTAAACATACGTATTTGTTTGAAAACTTACTTTGTCAAAATTGAGATTTTTGTTCTATTTACAGTTTAGTTTGTAATTTATGTTTGCTTGCTGTAAAATTTATTTTCATAACTATAATAATAATTTTAATTATATCTCTCTCTCTCTCTCTCTCCTGATTTTTTAAGGTTTATAAACTACTAAATGCTTAAAAGTTCTAAGCTCTCTCTCTCTCTCTCTCTCTCTCTCTCTCTCTCTCTCTCTCTCTCTCTCTCTCTCTCTCTGTAATTGATAATTGTTTATGTACCTTTAAGTGGTTTTTACTGAGCGTTAAAATGTTTTATTTGTCTATAATAAAAATATGTAATTACGCAAATGGAGTGAAATAAAGCATTAAATATAGTAAAATTTCATAGTTTACTCTCATGCTTTCAACCAACGTCATCTGTACATTATAATGCTGAATTTTGTTTTTGTTGAAAAATTCCTTAAAGGTGGTTTGTCTCTAGTCTTTCCCAAAGCCCCAACTTTATTTTGTGAGTAATGCGGTTGTCTTAAGGTCAAAATTTAAGGCTTTAAAACCCAATAGTGTTTTGTAGCTGTTGATTGGACCGCGGTGGACAACAGTTGACAAAGGGCAACACCAGGTGTGATATTCTATATAAGTGTAAACTAGTGCATAGCAGATTAGCAAAATTTGCACAAAGTCATAAACGGCATGAACTTGATTTTAAATAAACAGTAAATAAATGCAAAAGCTGTTGGTTCATCGTAAAACAACATTAAACCAACCAAACAGCTAAACACTGCATACCTTACGATGATTATGTTGTCTAATTACAGACGGTGTTTGCATGAATAGCGTTAAAATAAGAATACGCCGATTTCTAACTTCACCAGTAGCGTTGTGTGCCAACCCTTGCTTCGGTCGCTGCTCTTATTAACCTTAACATTTACCCCCATTAATGTATATTGTACTTAAAGGGATATTGTTTAACTCCTCAATAAGGGCGTGTCTGATTGAGTTCAGCGACGTTAAATGATTTGTTGACGTTCTTCCTACCTCCGCATGCCAACCTTTTTTTCACAAATGCTAGATTTGGGACAGATCGTGACTGGATGGTGGCCAATCAAGGACGGCGACGTTGTCCTAATGCAAAGTTATGTTACAGGAAAGTTCATGCGGTCCGAAGGCATGACCCCGATATCTTGCTGCTGTAAGATTTCCTTGGGTAATCAAAAGAGAGAGGCGATTTAACGTCATAAGATATCCTGCCGATACCATGACGAACCTTACCGAGAATCTGTCGCTTTTCGCAAAGCAAGAGAAAGCGAGAATCGTCAGTAAAACACGATGTTTTAAAGTTTATTTAAAAAAAACGAGAAACGGTATTTTAATTAGTAAAAGAAATATGGAACGGTGTTCATGTTATAGTCAAACATATTTCACTTATATCTGAAGACCAGCATTTGTTGGTAGGTTTATTAAAATTTAATTTTTTTTTATTTCTCTCAATAAGCAATGAAAAGTTAGTTTTTTGACAATATATGTCTACCAAGTCAAAAAAAGCCTACAATTTTAACATCATTCCCGATGAACGCTCGATATTGCTTCGATAAGGCGAAAGGACAATCTCTTTCTTTTTCAAATATGGCCAAGACTTGACAGGAATTCGAACTCCAAACACATACATTAAAAAGCGAGATCTTTATTAAGTAAGGCGTGGTAGTTTCAAATAAAAATACTATTGTAAAATTATTCACTAAATTTTGTGTTAAATCTCCTTGGAACTAAGTCAGGGGCATCATGTTGTTAATAAAAAAAAATCCATGTAACACAATAAAATAATTTTTCAAGGTAAACGTCATATTTCAATGTTTTATTCCTCAATCTTTAAGTCTATTTTCAATTTTTTTTTCAATAATCATCCATATTTGGTTAAAAAAATACAAAACGAAAATAAAAACAGACTCATTTTATGTCATCAAATAATTTTATTTTGCTTTTTCAATATTTAACATTCTCCATTGCAAAATAAATCAAGCTGAAATTCTAAAACCGCTGATGATGGTTACGTTTTGCCAGATCCAAACATTCCTGTTTGGAATTAAATACAATTTATCTCCTTTACTCATCCGAACTATAGTTGATCCAGTACCCGCTCCCCAAAAACCATCGAAATCTTTATACATATATCCAATTTCCTTACCATTTTTTATTATTCTAACCCAAACATCAGAATTAACTATACAAACCGAAGCAGTGAAATGGTACAGGCCATCTATTTGGCACACAAATTTGCCGTTTACGATTTTGAAGCTTCCGCCGTAATCGCTGATCATCCTTGAAAATGGAATAGGTTGATTAACTTTGACATATTGATTTGTACCAACAGTAGTAGCCGTAAATCCAATACCAGCTAAAACGCAAAATAAGACAATTTTCTTGGTTAAATTTATGATATATATATATATATATATATATATATATATATATATATATATATATATATATATATATATATATATATTTATATATATATATATATATATATATATATAAACTTCTATTATTCGAATACCTTAGGTTATTCGAAGTTCTACGCCTTGCACTATAATTTCATATTTAAAAACATGGATTATTCGAACCTCGTATTTCGAATACCCGCGATTATTCGAACCTAATTTGAGTCCTGCGTTAGACTTTTCAGTCGAAATATACCCCGAAAAAAATCGAAGTTGACATTTTATTCATTTCTAAAACGAAATTATTCTCACCTGTACAATTTAATACAAACGAGTATGGTTTCACCTTTACCCGTTTATGTTACCAAGGCGTAACTGATGGTCATTTTGTAGACATGCGTGTGCCGTGTATTGTCTATCATAAGCCATGTTGATCATTACTCGCAATAAATAATCGTAATTGATCAATTAAACAGTATTTATAATTCCGGGTGTAACAGGAAATGAGCTGCACATGTGTAGCGATACTCTAGTAAGCGATAAAAAGAATTTTGTTGACCACCATTACCTGAACATCTGAATATTAATTTGATATTTTTATAGTCTAGTCGGGAATTAAAAAAATCATTATTTGTAATAAAGTTGACAGAGACAGTTTCCGCCTTATTCACATTTCAGTTCTAGAAATTATATAAAAATGTCCGTTTCGTTTTGTTAAAAATTCTGTAAAATAATAAAAACGTTTATTTTGTGTGCATAAACAAGCATGGTGTACTTGTTCTGGATGGCTTTACTCACTATGTCGTATTACCACGTGTATTTGATTTTGTACCAGATGGTATTAAATTTTTATTTTCATTGAAATAAAATTAAATTAATATTTCTGTTTTTATGGAATTAATCATAAAAGGTCATGACATTATTCATTATAAACTGACACAGATAAAACACTTTCAATGTGCAATAGAATTCTGTTGTTTATTAAGATAACGTACGGTGAAACGAAGTTTCAAATTAACTTATTCGATTATTCGAACCCCCCCCCCCCCCCCCCCCGATTATTCGAACCTAAAATGAAGACCCTTCAACTTCGAATAATTGAAGTTTGACTATATATATATATATTCAATTTATAACATCGCCTAATCAGTTTGCATGAATAGTTATGAAAGTCACGGGGCGATAAAAAACATCTATTAATAGTTCAGAAATGCTTAAGTTATAAAATTGGTAATATCATGGTAATATCACAATGTTTTTAAATTTGATAATACTCGTTAAAAGATGTTTATCCAAAAATAAATAAATAAATAATAAAAAATTGGAAAGAAAGAAGAAAGTAACAAAATTTATAAAGTAAATAAATTCATTAATTAATAATAATAATGATAATAATAATAATGTAATAAATTTAAAAAAAAACTGTTTTAATCTAACTAATTAACTAACCAATAAATAAATGAATAATTAATAAAAAGATTTTTTTATTGATAAATTAATTAAAGTATATTGAATAAACAAAATAAATAAGAAATCAAAATAAAACCAGCATTTTGCATAATTAAAATGAATTTGTAAAATAGATTAAAAAAAGAAAATATCTTGCGAATTAATAAAAAGTCCTAACTTTACATAAAGGCATTCATACAAATGTAACACTTTCTGACAATTTTTTTCTTTTTTCTTGTGCAATAATCGCAAAGCTAAATCCATATCTGTTTAAACTTAAAATTTTTGAAATGATATCAATCTACTTACCTTTTCCTATTTTCAGCTTCTCAATATCAGCCCTCACTTTTTTCAATTTACTAAATAGTAAGTCTACAAGTTTAAATAAAAAACCGTTGTTGTCACGGGTTCGTTTTACTCTCGAATTTACTTGTGCTACAACCGATTTGATTTTTTCATCCTTTGCTTTTTCTAAATCATTTTCATCATCGGCGTTGATACCATAGAGAAACATAAGATAGAAACAGATAATAAGAAAACGCATTCTGGAAGCTGTCAAAATTTAAATCACCAGAATAGAAATGGAAATAATTTCTATTACATAAAAGCTAAATATATTGTAATATGAACCAGAAAAACAGTAACAGATGGTATGACAATTACAAATCTGTGATTTGGTTTAATATTAATATTTTACCTTTATTTCAAGATGATGACACGGATATATATATATATATATATATAGGCATGATCGCATCTTTTGTGGTAATTTGTTAAAAAAAAGATTAAAAATGTTAATATGTATTATTTTTATTCCGATTTGAAGCCGCTTCTGTTAAAATTTTAATGACGTATGTATCCATGACAATGGCGTTTACGTTATTAAAAGTTTTTAAATTGTAACTTCAAACTACTACAAGGGATATTAAGCATGTTATAAACTTTTGATCAATCGACTAGCTCCGCCTGGGTAGCGGAAGATCGTGGGATCAAACCCAATGCAGTTCATACATAAGACTTCCGCTTTCTCAACTGGCGCCCGGACAAAGTATGGACTGGTTCATCCGGTGACAGGATAATGTAAATAGGGAAGTGGTTTGCTTGTCTGTGTATAACTAACTCGGTGAGCTAGCATCTTAACAAAAAGTCGCAGTGAGTGCGTGCAAGTTAGCGACAGACCATCATTCACACTTGCACATATAAAGCATTCAATTTCTTGATTTATATCAAACCTTTGAAAAAATAATAATCGTTTTGAACGCAAAAAGCTGAAAAATTGCTGATGCGATGTGTAACGGCATTAAACTTTACAACAACAACAACAGCAAAACTCTTGATGAATCTAACTTTGATATTGTTAAAATCTAAATAAACGACCATTAGTACCGTAAATATCTGCCGTTCTTTCAAAAAGAAAACAACACCTGAAAATTCGTTATGAAAACTAAATTGTTGGTATTTACAAATTCCTGGAACGGGCTTGAAATTTAGTACAAAAATGATTTTCAATTTCGCCACACCTATATTTTTCTTCCTGAAAAAAACTGTGCGTTTACCTACTGCAGAATTGTTGACCACATTTGCCAAATCACCACAGTTAGATTTCTTATACTTTTTTTTTCATATAACCGAAACCTACATCTATTACATATCTGCAATGTGCTGGAATTTACATCATAAACTTCTCACCGGTTTGTTCAACTACGACACGCAATGTAAAAAAAGACAACAAGGAACCTTTTGTTTATTTATTTATTTATTTATTTATTTATTTATTTATTTATTTATTTATTTATTTATTTGTTTATTTATTTATCTATTTTTTATTTATTTATTATCATCAATCATTTATTTTCATTTTTTTCTTCTGAATCTTTAGATAAATCAATAATAAATTTACCGTAAAATGCTGTCATATGCCATTTTTTAATGCATTTTATGATTAAATTCAAAAATACATTCGAAATGGTATTTTATGATTGAGTTCAAAAATGGTATATGACAGTGCGACAAAATGTTATAGTTCCCAATATAAAACTGAATTGGATTTATTGATTTTTATTTATCTATTTAATATATTTTTATTGTGAAGATAATATTATTCTATTTGTCATGTTTTTAATTTTTAATTTGATTACCTTTTAATTACAGGTATAATGATACGGTCCTAACTTTAAAGTGGGGGATAATTCATGTAATTTCTACAGCAAGGAATTTAAGTGGTACTTTATTCAATATTAGTGTACATGTTCATTTGTTTAATTTAATAAAATAAGGAATTCAAAAATAATTACATGTAATTTTTTTTACAAGTACAAAGTTAAAGTTCTTAATCTTATTTGTTGAACAGATAATAAATAAATAAAATCCATTGATACTTCCGTTTATCAAGAAACTTACAAACATTTGACTACATACGTGTTTGCAATACTATGTTGATGTTCTCTCGGGTAATAAAGTAGCCGTTAATTGAATGCGAGAGAGAGAGAGAGAGAGAGAGAGAGAGAGAGAGAGAGAGAGAGAGAGATTTCATGATATAAAAGCCACCTTCCTGCAAATTTAAACAATTATCAGTATAATAGCTGACAACGTTTTTACCATATTTAAACTTCTGTTCTTTTGTAGATTGTATTACAGCATACTGGCGGCAGTGTTAGGACTGTCACATGTCCTTCCTGCTCACTAGATAGTGTTCATCAATTCAAAACTTTTCTGTAGTACAGGAATTCCATCGGTTTTAATGCCAAAGATCCGAATGTTAGATTGTTTAAAAAAAAAAAAAAAAAAAAAAACAACAACAACAACAAAGGTCCCATCTTTTTGACGTAATGGGATTATCAATTATTTTGAGCAAAATCAAATTTGTATTGAACGTCAACATATCTTGATAAAATGGCTGTACATGCTATCAGCTAGTCCCTGTATACTTTCCTTTGCTTATCCTATACAGATATGGTACACCTCACGTTCCATTTATACTGCAGTGATATGGTCTTTCATCTCTTGAATTGCTTGTAATTGATTGTCCTCAGACCTGGCGCTTGCAAGTACCACACACACCCGCTTCTGGTTTGGCTATTCTTGATATCTGGACAGCACTGTTGTCTTAAACTGCCTTAATTTTACAGAGCGTGCATTTAAATCTGAGCAAATACTTTGATAACAAGCATGGGTCTATCTTTGAGATGTTGATGCTGACAAACTACAAATGGCATGCTGTCTTTGCGCCTTTACGCTGTAGGCTGTGGAAGGCGCTTATAATCTACAATGCTGACAAAGAAATTAAATACTCGCTCAACGTCTAAAAATGATATTCCGTGACTTGGCTTTTTATCTTTGTACCATTTAGCAAAATTTGCAACCGTCTTAATTTTGAAATTTATTTAAAAAAGGATTGTTCCCTCATGAAAAAACATTCCTTAGCTCGATTTGGATACATAAAATTCTGAAACTTTGGATTCATTAATTTTTAACTGTTTGGCTTATGTTTTTTTTTCCATTATTTATTAAAACTTTTTAGCCCTATTGTCACTGATTAGGAATGGTTTTCCGAAATGTGCAGATATGGCACTGCAGAATTTGAATGGTATTTTCTTATATATTTTCAATAAATAGGTGAAACAGTCCATTCTGCTGATAATGATAACTAGCTTCAAGTCTTTTTTCCTAATGTCTCTACAGTTCATTAAATCATCATTATTTGACGTGCTTCCGGCACCATTATTGGCTTTTTTTTCGTTTGTTCGGTTGCTCGACTGTCTTTATTCACCTATGAATTTCAGTGCTTTGAAAACTTGTATCTATACTTTTATCTCCCTGATTCTGAACTGTTTTGTTGTCTAACATCTCTGAAAAATAATACGCATATAATTTGTACAATTCCTTCATTACAGAATATAATTAACTTCATAACAACCATTCTCTATATCAAAACAACTTCTTAAACTTAATTTTACAATTTATCAAAACCCTTAGGATGTTGCATATCACCTTATTTTATAAACTTTTTTACGCATAAAGTGTGTTTACATATTTGCTTGATTAATTATTATTATTATTAGTAGTAGTAGTAGTAGTAGTAGTAGTAGTAGTAGTTAAATAGTAGAAAATTAACTAGATATAACCATATGGTTTAGGTTTTTCAGCTGGTCATGCAAATATTTCAAATGAACAAAAATAACTTGTTGTTGATTTTGAATTTAACAAAAACAAAACAAAGAAAACTTAACAACAAATAAAGGAAAACTGAGATCACTAATTAAAAAATAACTTAATACTTTACCGATATTTGCTGAAATGTTATAACACATGATTAATATGAAGACGTACTGAGCATTCGCTTGAAAATAAAATGTAAACAATTATGATTCCATTATGATTCGCACACATATCCCCGGAAACGTCAAGTTCCATTTACCATAAAATAATTTCAATGCATACATTTAATGGTAATTTTAGATACATCTGAAAATGGTTTAACGTGCGTAATGTATTCAATAAAAGATTATGAATATGTAAATTAATTATTTTCTATTTAATTTTTATTTACATATTTCTGTATCATTCTACAATTTTCTTTTTGGTTTGCACCACATTGTATTTGTTCTTTCTTTCAATATTGTGACATTTTGACTATATCTGAGTGCAATATCCGTTGCATTCAATTTGTCAGTGTTCATGGTTTTTACTTTACTTTTCAGTTTCTAATGATTATGATTGCTTTTGGTCACTTTTCTTTTTTAAATTTCAAAAGATAATATACGAGTTATTTCCATTGGTATTTTCAAGCTTATTATTCTTTTATAATTCCATAATCACCCTAAAGAGTAATGTTTCATTCATCTGGGTATATTTACTTGGATTCATTTTCGTTCTCCTTTTTTTTTACTTTTTCAATTGAGGGGCAATTATCGGTTGAATATGAAAGGTTTTTGCAACTGTGGATTTTTAGATTCACATAATGATCATCAATCATTTTATGGAGTTAATGCAATATCTACTTGATCCACAACAGACATATTGTAGTAATCTAAGTGTCCTTCAACTTCAAAATTTACACTGCCTTGTAAATGTATATCTGCATACATACAATTGAAATTTTATATTCTATTTTCGAAAATGACCTTAAACACCGCCATGCTAAATCAGACGATGTTATCGCAGCTATTAATTTAATTTAATTTAATTATTATTTATTAATTATTTATTAATTTAATCTATTTTATTTTTATAAGATATAGTTCAATTTTTCATTTCCTTTGGAGCGGGAAAAGAATTAATAGTGGAATTTATCATATGCTATCAATTTACGAACTTGTAGTCAAATCTACTTGTCGGCAATTTACTTATTGCTTAGATTTTTTTTTTTTTTTTGATATGCATACGCCAGATTTTATTACACGGACGTCTAAGTTTAATTACCTCATTTTTTGTTATAAAAAATCTTTTCGAAAAGCAAATATTAAGCAAGATCTGTATGAAAAACAATAATTTTCTTTGAATGACACACTGAATTTCGCTTATTTAAAATATTTTTTCTGATTCAATTTGAATTGTTTTTTTAAGCTGAAGATGTACATATCGAAAATTGGCAAAAACAATGGCAATCATGATAAAGTTATGTTTGTTATTTTTAGACTTTATAAAGACACTAATTGAACATACAGTTGACGGGGACAATGAACCACATGATATCAACAATGCTGGGTCAACGGGAGATGCAGACGTAATCATGACACTGAATCTTAATGTGCAAGAGATGACGAAAACACAGACTTTTACACGGAAGACAGACACACCATCGACTATCAGTAGTATCTTTTATGCATTTAGTAATTTAAATTATACATTTGCTTCAACTGTGTGTGTGTGTGTGTGTGTGTGTGTATGTGTGTGTGTGTGTGTGTGTGTGTGTGATAATTTTAAAGTCGTTCATCATTTTTATATCTGTAATTTTTAGCTCAACTGGCTAAAGCCAGCCGAGGTTATGGCATGACGAAGCGTGCGTACGTGCGTGCGTGCGTGCGTGCGTGAGTGCATAAACTTTGGTTTTCTCCTCTGAAACCACTGGACCAATTGGAACAAAATTTGTTGTGGAAGGTCCCTACCAGAAAACCCATCCAAGATGGCCGCCGTTTCTATAAATAGAAAAAACACAAAAATAGCCATTGTGGATCAAGTATATCGTTGGGGATTCAATATATGTAACGGCTTTTTTCTGAGAAAATTTTTATTGACCCAATTTTTAAGAAATATGCATATTAGGTGTAATATTTAGTAAAAGTCTTCTCCTTTAAAACCACTGGGCGAATTAGAACCAAATTTCGTGTGGAAGGTTCCTACATCGGCCTGAAAAAAGTTTGTACCAGTCCAAGATGCCCGTTGTTACTAGATATAAAAAAAAGCTATTGTGAATCCATTTTAAGCTCAACTGGCTGAACCCAGCTGAGTTTATGGCTAGCCAAGCGTGCCTGCATGTGTGTCTCGCAAAGCATGCTTCAATGAAGCAAAAATGCCATAAGCTCAATTTAATTCCCATCTTTAGCTGACGAACCAATTATGGTAACAACATTACATTGTCTTAAAAGGGCCACAGTGGCCGAGTGGTCTTAAGCATTTGATGTTACGGATCACAGCGCCTTTCATCCCTGACATTGCGTATTAATTTCCAAGTGGTGCTAGCACTTCATCTTTGAAAGCTTGTCAGTTAACTTGCTGCTTGGTCGTGGTTTTCTCCGATACTTCAGTGTCCATTTACCATTTTCAAAACTGACAGTCTCCGTATAAGTGAAATATTCCCTACATGGGCCTGACTAAAGTTTATACCAGGCAACCCCGCCTGACATCCAAGATGACCGCTGTTACTATAAATAGAAAATACACAAAAATGGCCATTGTTGATCAATTATTCCACCGATTTAACTCAAATCCGAAATGTAGAAAGTATATTGTGGGGGATTGAACATATGTAACGGGTTTTTCCGAGTTTTTTTTGTTGACCCGATTTTCACCAATTATGCAAAATATGTGAAATATTTTGTGATATCTTTGAAAATCTTCTTCTCTAAAACCACTGGGCCAATTGGAATGAAATTTTGTGTGAAAGGTTCCTACGCCGGCCTGACTAAAGGTTGTACTAGGCAACTCCGCCTGACTTCCAAAATGTCCTCCGTAAATGATCCTTTTTTCCACCGATTGAGATCAAATTTTAAATATAGAAAGTATACTGTGTGGGATATAAAATTAAAAAACGGGTTTTTTTTCTCAGAAACTTTTTATTGACCCAATTTTTAAATATGCAAATTAGGTGTTATATTTACAGTACAGGCCTGTCGAAAGTTAAACACCTTAGTGCCGAATTAGTGCCGACTCGGCAGCTCGTCTCGGCCCCTCAGCAGTAATGTCTCGGCCAATAGTAATCTACAGCTCGGCACCTTTTCGGCAGCAACTGTCAATTGCTCGACTGTTTTTTTTTTTTTTTGGCCACTTTTCGGCTGCTCGGCACTTTTTCGGCCACTCGACCCCTCGATCGTTAGCTAGAAAACATCAGTTCAGTAAATATGCCTGCAGTTAAACATATATCGCCATATTATAAGAGAGAAAATTGTGTGATTATCTAACTCTGGAGTAAGTCAAAGAGAGATCAGTAAAGAAGATACTATTCATATATCAACAGTGTCAGTGAACAAGTTTCTGTAGCGTTTTAGACGACTTTCCTCTAAATCAAAACTTTGATGACAGGTGTTAGAGTCTGGCCGATCTCGGAGAAAATGTGTCTTAATAAAACTCCGTTTGTTCGACATTCTTTTGTCTTGGTACTGAGAAAGTTTTGAACGTCGTGTATTGAAGCCAGGTATCGGATGATAACAGGGGATTAACAGATTAGGATTATGACACCTGATGTTTATCGGTATAGGTACATTAAATGACTAAATTAAAACAGCGATTGCAGAAGTCCAGTAATTTGCTTTTAAAATCCCACTCCATAATGGAATATTAAAGATTTATGCAATTCCTGGGAAAAAAATCAAATCTGTTTTATCCATCTTCCATTTATTAAATGGTATTTATTTATTTATTTTTTATTTCTGTTTTTATTTATTTATTTATTTATTTATTTATTTATTTATTTATTTATTTATTTATTTATTTTATTATTTTATTATTATTATTATTATTATTATCTTATGTAATTAATATATCTAATTTGCACTTATATTCCTTATCACTAACGAATGATATATTTTATTATTATTATTATTATTATTATTATTATTATTATTATTATTATTATTATTATTATTATTATTATATACAATTAATCTCTCTCGGATGTAAATTGCTGAAAAAATCACATATGTATCTTTTCTATCATCCGTTTATTAATTGTTTTATTTACTTATTTATTTTATTTCATTTATTTATTTATTTATTTATTTATTTATTTATTTATTTACTTAATTTATCATTATTATTTTTTAAAGTTCTTATCATTACCGAATGATATATTTTATTATTTTCATATATACAATTAAACATTAATCTCTCAGATGTTAATTGCTAGACCGCCGAGTCGTGGACAATTCAAGGTGCCGAGGAGCCGAATGAGATGCCGAGACTCGGCTACCGAGTGGCCGAGCTGAAGACAGTTCCAGATGCCGAGGGGCCGAGAGTTGACAACTTTTCGGCCACTAGTTGTCCACAGCTCGGCCCCTCGGCAGCCGAGTCTCGGCTACTTTTCGTCAGCTTAGTGTTAAACTTTCGACAGGCCTGTACTGTAGTAAAAATCTTTAAACCACTGGGCGAATTAGAACAAGATTTCGTGTGGAAGGTTCCTACATCGACCTGAAAAAAGTTTGTACCAGTCCAAGATGCCCGTTGTTACTAGATTTACAAAAATAGCCATTCTGAATCCATTTTAAGCTCAACTAGCTAAACCAAGCTGAGTCTATGGCATGGCAAGCGTGCCTGAATGTGTGTGTTGCAAAGTAGGCCTTAATGAAGCAAAAATGGCCATAAGCTCAATTTATTTCCCATCTTTAGCTGATGAACCAATTATGGTAACCACATTACATTGTCTTACAGGGGCCACGGTGGCCAAGTGGTCTTAAGCATTTGATATTACGGATCACAGCGCTTCTCACCCCTGACATTGCGCATTAACGTCTTAGTGGCGGTAGAATTTCATCTTTGAAAGTTAGTCAGTTTACTTGCTGCTTGGTTGTGGATTTCTCCGATACTCCAGTGTCAACTTAACATTTCCAAAACTGACAGTCTCCGTATAAGTGAAATATTTTTGAGTTGAACATTAAACAGCATTACAAACAAACACAAACATTGTCTTATATATGCAGCCAGTTGAGCTTCACAGGCCCTATTGGGCCTCTTGTTTATACATATAATAACGATTTTAGTAGGTTATTTATAATACTGTAGGAAATCTTTATATTTAAAAATTCCCCGCCATAATTGTCTTTCTTAACCTTTTTGGTTTACATGTCTTAACATTATTATTTAGAACTTTAAAATGCTGACTTGTTAGAACTAATATATGTTATCCCTAAACAACAGTATATTCAGTTCCATGTCACTGGTTTCTTTTTGTAAAATATTAGTTCTAACTGACAATTTCTGCTGAAGGTCGTTTTGTCCTACTTTTATAATGCAAAAATAAATCATTAGATGAACATCTCCAATCAAACTTAAGATGATAAAGTTTGTATATGTTATACAACGTTAAGTTCTAAATATTTTATTAATTATGATTTTATTTTTTATTTTAGATTCCCAAAACTGGTTCTATTGTATTATTTAACGATTAAATTTTTGGTATTGTACTCGCATCTTTATTTTTAGTGTCAGTGAATATTTGAAATTTATTGCAAAGAATTTTATAATGTCTGTTTAAACAAGAACTCAAACTAATATACATATATACATGTGTATATATATATATATATAAATCATGTATGTGTTGAATTGCATGACTATAAAAATGTTCTTTCTTGAGATCAAGTGAAAAAAAAGAAAAAAAAACTATCGATCAAAGAGCTAAACATTTTTTTATTTTGTCTTTTCATCTTTTACATTCTATACGTCTTAGCTCGAAATGAGAAAGCCGCTTATAATAGTGACTTTTTCATAAATTAAAATATCCTTGTTCGGGGCTAGATGTAACTTGTCTCCTCTCACCATTCGAACTACGGTCGACCCAGAAGCAGAACCGTAATTTGGGCTGTTGCCTTTATACAAATATCCAATATCCTTATTATTGTTGTAGACTAGTACCCAGACATCTTTGTTTTTTATGCAAACTGAAGCTGAAAACTGGTAAAGTCCATCTTTCTGACAAACAAAGTAACTATTTTCTATTCTGAACCCATTCCCATAATCGTTGATCATCTTGGAAAAAGGTATCGGTGATCCTCGTTTGACGATTACATGTTCTCCAACAGTACTTGCAGTGAATCCGATTCCAGTAGGACCTTTAATACAAATAATTCTGTTAATAAATACATTTTTTTTTTTTTGATGACCGCCGTCATCTTTAAAATGCAGAAAAAAGTGTGTGAAATGTTTGAAATTTGTAAAAAGAATTTAAATCATTCAGTTTGTAAGATTTGATTGGGCATTGAAAACTCAGTAAAAGATCCGTTATTTATCGCTAAAAAGAATCACTTAAATTTCCATTTGCTTTTATCAGTTTTTTAATTGCTTCTGTCAGTTTTTATATAGATATTGTAAGTATGGTGTGTAAAAAATAAAAAAGAAAAAATTTAGTATGAAATGTTGAAATGAAATGTTTGACGGGTATCATGGTAGCTGTAAATTTTTAAAATTGCAGTTTCGCTTATTCTAAAATATTATCCAGGCTCCTTTTTACTATTATAATACCTGATAAAAATATATTTCATTGAAAGAATAATTATTAAAAACATATAAACGTCTACTTTCTACTTTAACAACAACAGTTAACAACTACCTAAAATGCAATTTGTGGCACAATTATTTAAACGTTGCCTAATTTAAAAAACAGATATACTTACTTTTTGCTAATTTCAGCTTCTTGTTATCAGCCCTCACCAATTTCATTACATCAAGTAGCAATTCCACAAGTTTAAACAAAAATCCGTTGTGGTCACGGCTCCGTGTCACTCTCGATTTTATTTGGGCTACAGTCGATCTGATTTTTTCTCCCGTTTCGTTTTCTAAATCGTTTTTATCCTCGGCGTTGATGCCAAAGAGAAACATAAGACAGAAACAGATAATAAGAAAACGCATTGTGGAAGCTTTCAACATTAAAAACAGCAGAATAGAAATGGAAATAGTTTGTTTTATATAATAGCTAAATATATTGCAATATAAACCAGAAAAACAGTAACAGATGGTATGACATTTTAAACGCAGTTTGGTTTAATATTAACATTTTACCTTTTTTGAAGATGATGACACAGAACAGATAATACGGTATTTAACGAAACAGACAATACAGTGTGTGTGTTTGTGTGTGTGTGTGTGTGTGTGTGTGTGTGAGAGAGAGAGAGAGAGAGAGAGAGAGAGAGAGAGAGAGAGAGAGAGAGAGCGCACGGACAAAAGAAAAACACCGCATTTTTTGGGTAAATTAATAAGAGTAAAATGAGTAAAATTGCCAATATGTCATAATTTACTTCCAATTTGAAGCCGCTTCTGTCAAAACGTTTTTTTACCTGTGACAATACCGTTTACGATAACAAAATATTTAAAATAATAACTACTTGATGTGACATTATCATGGTGTAAACTTTCAATATGAAATTAACTTTTAAACGTGGGATATTTTGATATATCAGTCAGCTTCGCCTAAGGAGCGGAAGATCGTGGGTTCCAACCAAAAGCGGATCATACAAAAAAACTTCTGCTTTCTCAGCTTGCGCTCGGGACAAAGTATCGACTTGTTAACCCGGTGACAGGATAAAAGGAAGTTATATGCTTGTCCGTGGATAACTAACTCGGTGAGCTAGCATCTGAAAAAAGTATCAGCGAGTGCATGCTACTAAGCGGCACACCATAATTCATACTTGGACATATAATGCATGCAATAACTTGTTTTATATCGATCCTTAAAAATAATAATCGCTGTGGGTGCAAAAGAGCTAAAAAAAGTGCTGATGCTGTGTAACTTTACAACAACAACAGCAAAAGTATTGATAATCCAACTTTGTTATTGTTAAAATCTAAAAAAAGGTAACGTAAAAATTCAGGCATGCCTACATGAGTTTAATATCTGTCTGGTTTTAAATCCTGATTTACAAAATTCTTATTAAATTTATTTAATATTATAGATCTGCTCCCCTGTGTTTTTTCGGGAACAAGTTGTTTCCTATATATTCGGTACTGACGTGCTTGCGAACACCATCAAATAGATATGGACGTCTTTGTACGTTCTGTCCTGCAGGTAATAAAATATGAAAATATAAAAGAGGAAATATTATTAGTTATCTGGTTTTTAGGCAGGTGATATGGAATTTTACAACCTTTCTGATTATCTTATTTCCTGAGGCGCAGCCGAAGGAAATAAGATAATCAGAAAGGTTGTAAAATTCCATATCACCTGCCTAAAAACCAGATAACGAATTTATCATTTTATTCAGACTTAATATTTCAAAATTTTGTAGATTAAAAAAATCAATAAAAAGAAAAACCGTATATTTGTAAAATAAAG
This sequence comes from Tegillarca granosa, assembly GCA_029721355.1. Lineage (NCBI taxonomy): Eukaryota > Metazoa > Mollusca > Bivalvia > Arcoida > Arcidae > Tegillarca > Tegillarca granosa. The sequence goes on along the minus strand of CM056611.1, from coordinate 5,270,637 downwards.
TTTATGTTTTCTTTATCAATTAACATAAAATAACAATTTGAATGAAAAAATTAACAACGAATATCATAATGTCTGTTATCAGTCTAAATCCATGTTAATCATGAAATGAAAACTTCACATGTATTTATTTTTTAAAAACTAACTGGATTGTTCCTATTGTGCAACCATGGAACATTGGTGCTGTATTTCTAGCAAAACAAGCCTGAAAATTTAACATATTATTTGTGTTGCCAGTGTTTTCCGTTAATTGGTCAAAGTCACAAAGCAAATCGTCAACGTTTACATTGTCCATATCGCCGCCAAGTTGTTCCCCTTGACCGTGTTGATTGGCGCTAGTAGTAGCATCCGTCGTTGTAAGAGTTGAAGTTGATGGCGCGGGAAGTGCAAGTGTCTGTCGATTACCATGTATTTCATGAGATATAGCCTGACCCATCTGGAATTTTTCGGTGTCCGATACACGGTGATAAACGGCAAGCGAAGATACAGATTTATGACCAGTCACCGACATGATTTGTGATGGTGAAAATCTGCCTTTTGTCAGGATTGAGACACCAGTGGCACGAATTGAATGATTTTTGTAGATTTGTGACAGGGAACAGGATTTACTTAGCCGAGACATGAATGTGCTTAAAGTGTCTTTCGCGATTGCTCTGTTTGCATACCAGACATGAGAGTCCTCGTCAAAACTATCGAGTGGACGTTGCCATAATTTTGGACAATTGGGATTAAGTTTATTCAGATAATTTTCAAATGATCTGACTGGACATAAAGGTGAGTCCGGTTCATCCGGAATAAATCCGGTATTGCCTTCCTTCTCAGATGCGCGTCTGTTTTTAGTTAATTCATCCCGCGTTTTTTTGATAAATTTTCTACCACTATCTGGGTCACTAAATACACCAAAAGTTTCTTTTGTCATTGTGTCCATATTTTCGCAGCCACGACGACAAAAATATAGCCTAACTTCAAATTGAACTTTGTTTTGTAAACCAACTGGAGTGTTTGGATTAAAATGAATACTGTTATACATTTTTTTCAAATCGGACTGTGCTATGGAAGGATGATGCTGTGTTTCTCCTAAACCCTCGGCTTTTAATTCATCTACAGCAGTTTTATATGATTCACGGGAACTTGTAAATTCTGCATCTTTGATAATGTCAAATTTCTTCATGTGCGGAGGCGCTTTAAGATACCGATTGAGGCCATATCTGAAGCTTTCCAAAGAGTTTGTCTTATATTTGGACCCATCACTCTTACGAGCATCCAAGTAAAAATGGGTAAGTATTTCATCAAGTTGAAAAACATCAAAGTTCTCAAAATCAACGGGCTGTTGTTTTTCTTGTAAATACTCCCTGAAAATATTAGCTGCTTGATTATTAGCTCTCACAGTTGCACTTGGTATCGTTTTGGCACGTTTTTCTATTATTTCTTCTTCAGAATGTGTTGCAAATCTTTTTGCCATTTTTTTTAGAATGCAGACGACAAAATTAAAATAGTCGGCAATACACTTATATTTACATATCACCAAGTAAACAAAAACAAAAACAAATCAAGCAGGGTTTCGAGCAGGGGACCAGGTCGGACTCAAATTAGAATGTAAACATTGTGAGAGTTACTTCCCTTTTGCCGTGTATCGGTCACCTGGAGTAAGCGATGTTGAGTTTAATTTATTAATAATATCGGAAATCGAGCTTAAAATTTAACTAGAATTTTAAGATAATACACAATAAAATATGCATCATGTGTCAAATTGATTGATACTTACAAATTAAGCGTAAATTTTACTCTGTTTATTGCCCAATTGAACTGTATGGTGGCGGCCATTACCGCTCTATTCACTCTTTCTTATTACCTGTGTAATTTTTATTTATTACCCGAGTGAATTATTTATCACCCGTGTAAAATTGTAACATCGGTATTTACAAGGACCTTATTATCCAATCAGATCGTAAAGAAATTATCTGAATAATGATAAAATATCTTACCGCGTTTATTGATTTTTAATATCGTCAGAGGAAATTGGTCAGATTCGTTGTTGACACAACATCTAAAATAAGATGAGATGTTGGTTTTTACGAATGCCTGGAAGGAACCTGAAAATTCATGATATAATCTAAATTGTTGGTGTTTACAAATGCCTGGAAAAGCCTAGAAATACAGGTAAGAAAATGCTTTTCAAATTCGCCAAAGCCAAAACCTCGCATTCGCACTGGGTATATAATTATTAGTGGTGGTGATTCCACAGAGACTAAGAGTACGCTTTCAGCAGAAGTTACAACGCATTCACATCAGCAGAAGTTACAACGCATTTACTGTTGCAGAGGTTACAACGCATTTACTGTTGCAGAGGTTACAACGCATTCTCAGCAGCGGAGGTTACAACGCATTCACTGTTGCAGAGGTTACAACGCATTCACTGTTGCAGAGGTTACAACGCATTCACTGTTGCAGAGGTTACAACGCATTCACTGTTGCAGAGGTTACAACGCATTCACTGTTGCAGAGGTTACAACGTATTCACTGTTGCAGAGGTTACAACGCATTCACTGTTGCAGAGGTTACAACGCATTCACTGTTGCAGAGGTTACAACGCATTCTCAGCAGCGGAAGTTACAACGCATTCACTGTTGCAGAAGTTACAACGCATTCACTGTTGCAGAGGTTACAACGTATTCTCAGCAGCGGGGGTTACAACGCATTCACATCAGCAGAAGTTACAACGCATTTACTGTTGCAGAGGTTACAACGTATTCACTGTTGCAGAGGTTACAACGTATTCACTGTTGCAGAGGTTACAACGCATTCACTGTTGCAGAGGTTACAACGCATTCTCAGCAGCGGAGGTTACAACGCATTCACTGTTGCAGAGGTTACAACGTATTCACTGTTGCAGAGGTTACAACGTATTCACTGTTGCAGAGGTTACAACGCATTCACTGTTGCAGAGGTTACAACGCATTCTCAGCAGCGGAGGTTACAACGCATTCACATCAGCAGAAGTTACAACGCATTTACTGTTGCAGAGGTTACAACGTATTCACTGTTGCAGAGGTTACAACGTATTCACTGTTGCAGAGGTTACAACGCATTCACTGTTGCAGAGGTTACAACGCATTCTCAGCAGCGGAGGTTACAACGCATTCACTGTTGCAGAGGTTACAACGTATTCACTGTTGCAGAGGTTACAACGTATTCACTGTTGCAGAGGTTACAACGCATTCACTGTTGCAGAGGTTACAACGCATTCTCAGCAGCGGAGGTTACAACGCATTCACTGTTGCAGAGGTTACAACGCATTCACTGTTGCAGAGGTTACAACGTATTCACTGTTGCAGAGGTTACAACGCATTCACTGTTGCAGAGGTTACAACGCATTCACTGTTGCAGAGGTTACAACGCATTCACTGTTGCAGAGGTTACAACGCATTCACTGTTGCAGAGGTTACAACGCATTCACTGTTGCAGAGGTTACAACGCATTCCCAACAGCGGAGGTTACAACGCATTCGCAGCAGCAGAGGTTACAACGCATTCACAGCAGCAGAGGTAACAACACATTCGCAGTTACGCATTCACACAGATTCTAAGACGCATTCTCAGCAACAGAGATTACAACGCATTCGCAGCTACGCATTTACCCAGAAATTCCAACGCATTCACAACAGCGCACAAACCGGAGATAATATAGGGATCATTTAGTGTGGAGATTCACTTAAGAGATTTAAACAATTACAGTCACGAATTCGCAGTTGTTTTATCAGAGTGTTATAAAATGGAAACACTTTTCCATTCAGCACTTCTTTGACAGCGATTTTTATTATATAAGGTACGCTACTGAGATTAAAAGAGTCCATTATAAGTTACCATGTAGGATAGGGAAATCTCACCCGAGGGGTTGAATATTTCAGTCAGAGACGAGGCTTGCCGAGTCTCTGACATAAATATTCAACCTCGAGGGTGAGATTTCCCTATCCTACATGGATACCCATAATGGATTCTTTTCTTCCATTTTAATGTCAATTTTTGGCTTCAAATATGATTTACATATCCATGGGCGGCATTTTTTAAAAATCTAACTCTGTTATTCAACATTCTACATAAAAATAAATATGACCATCGGATAGACTATACTTAATTTTGGTTATACAAAATGTATCAATTTGAAGAAAAAGTTATTTATTATAAAATCTGAGTATTAACATTTGAAACGCATTAAAAATTTCTAAATTTTGGAGGTCCGTCATTTTCCCGCAAGGTGACGTCATTTACTCAAAGGATGACATCATGTGATTGTCATATAACTGTGACGTCAAGCCCATGTGAGAAACACATTTCTCACATAGGGGAAAACCCTATCTCACATTAGCAGATATGGAAGAAATATGTATATAAGTGAGATAGACGAGCATCAGTTTGCACAGGAGTGAAGCCCGGACCTTGACGGCGACGCTACATATTTATTTATTTTTTTTTTTTTTTTTTTTTTTTTTTTTTTTTTTTTTTTTTTAATTTTTTTTTTTTTTTTTTTTTTTTTTTTTGTTTTTTTTTTTTTTTGTTTAATGGTATCATTTCCGTTTTAGTTTGGGATAACTTGTATTTGTACTTTTTCCAATATTGTGACATATTGACTATATCTTTGTGCAATATCGGTTACATTCTCATTTGTTTACATATCCAATTATGCCATAAGGCTTGAAATTCAAAATTTAAGTCGAAAAAACTAAACACACAGAGGGGATCTTTGGAAAAAGCAATGTTTCCTATTGCACAAACTTTTCCTTCAAATTTAAATGTAACATAAACAGATAATTATGTATATTTTTCTTAGTTTTATTGATATTACTGGGACAATTGATACAGTGATATTGTTCTATATATTTAATTACATTAAAGCACTTACTTTAATTTTAAATGTCAAGAGAAAATTTTGCCATTGTATTCAAGGCAGATTAAGTTTTTAAAAAAATGTAGATCTTTATACGGATAACAATAACCGAGAAAGGTATAAAATTTATGTAATAACTTGAGCTAATACCGACGTTTGATACTATATAAATATAAATCGATTCAGCATTTATCACGGTGATGTTATGTGATGTTGATATGAACAAATAAAATAAAAACTTATCAGTCAATACTAAATCCCAAAATAGGAAAACTGAAACAAATGTGAATTAGCACTTTGGTTTGCTTCGAAAGTGTATGTATCTCATATTAACTAGAAACATAATAAAATGTCCAAATGTTTTTAATTCCATTTTAATTTAAATTTAAATCCATTGCAAGATATTTCGGTTTAGTTTTAAAGTATTACATTTATTTTTATAGAAATAACACATTAGGTAAAAGCGAAAATTGCAAGTAAAAAGTACAAACAATACATTTTTAAATGTTTTGTCTCGATCATTCTTTTGCAATTTATTGTCTGAATTGGAACAATATAGGCCATGTTTATCTTCAATCTGCATATGTGTGTGTGTGTGTGTGTGTGTGTGTGTGTGTTATTTGTAAATCCTTATTTTAATGAGTCTTTATGCGTAGTATAGTTTTATCGGGGGGGGGGGGTTATTTAATTTATGATTTTTATTTCGCTGTTGAATTGTTTATAGATAAATGAAAGTTAATTTTTGAGATGATAATAACATACACATCTGTATACATTAAGCACGGAATAGATAAATTAGAAACTTAAAACTCCAGGATGTACTTCTCCCTTGTTTATGATGCTGTTACAAGATCAATAATACATTTATTCCAGAGTTTTGTTTTTTTATTTTAAGTTCATTTTATACATAACAACAATTAAAGTTTTGTCTTAACAGTATTTTATTTTTGTAATTATTTATGAAAGAACATGTTGTCTAAACAGGTTGCAATGTTGGCTTACTTTTTGAAATCGTGTAATGAATGTAGTACTTCAAAAACTTTTTTTTTTTTTTAAAAACTATGCATAATGTATTTAAATGAAGTTATGGTGATATACGCCTAAACCAAGAATCTTCTGTTAACATCAAAATATTCATTTCGTAATAGTGGATTTGCCAATTAAAATTTAGGCTTGTCTGGTAAACTTTTTAAATACAATGACAACATAGAAATTACACTTGGTAAAAACAGTGCTTTTGTACAAAAAAACCCAAAAATTCAGAGGTTTTGTCCCCCGTCATTGTAATATCTAAATAGGAAAATGATTCATGATGACTCGGAACATTTAATTGGCAAATGGTCTATTGTCGGATAAAACATGAATTTTCGTAGATAAACAACCGGCAGGCAAACGTTAAAACTTTCTCATATTATAATCTGTCCAAGCGACAAAACCTACGCGTCGAGAGAAACTTTGGTCCGTTAATGCAATCTTTACGATAAAAGATATTATTACATTGCTATTAAAATGTATGTTATTTAAATTATACTTTTTTTCCGGTACCATGTCAACCCATCCAATAAATATCTCTTATAAAGTGAAACTCCATTGCATTAGTAAACGATATTTGAGTATAGCTTATCATTGTAGTACAATATAATTTAAAGGTGTCTAAAATTGTATAAAACACAATGATTATTTAATTGATCACAGAAATATGATGGTTATTACTTTTTGGCTTATTAAATTACGCATACAGTTAATGTAAAACCAGAATAAGAATATTTGAATTTTTAAAATCTGAACTATTTTCCAATTATATGTAGTACATTTAAGATATGAGATAAAATACATAACTTTTTAAAAACTAAAAATTTACAATAAATTACACAGGTATGGCTTCATCAACTCACATCAACAAATATAAGTTTCGTACAGATATTGACAATGTTGGTTCCCCCATCATTGATAACATTGCTTGCGCATGTAGGAGCACACACAACCTTTCCTATTTTAGAACAGGTGTAGATTTCAGTCGTATACTTGACGAGGAATAAGGAAAATTATTAATACTATTGCCTTTGTTACTTATGTTTCTTCTTTCTTTTTTATACGAGTTATTTCCCTTATGTCACTTTAATTTACCAGATAACGAGATTATCTGTAGCCTTGCCGTCAATTTGTAAACGGAAGAAAAACAAAGGCGCTGTACTTTCTCCAGAATTTGATACTTCAATATTCCAACCAATTTAATTAATCTGCTGGAACTATGTAAAAAGAAGTTGATAAATATTATTTCTTATAATGCGCTAAAACTACATTCTATTATTATACGCTGAATACTTTTTTTAAATTTATGTTTCTTTTAACCAAAACCACTGGTTAATGTAGCTCTAGGTTATTTAATATCGGCTAGAACATAACATTAAAATCGACAAAGAGACAGAAGTTCAACAATTTTGACCAGCAGGTAGTTCAAAGTACGGTTCATCAAAATTTCCAGAGGAGCATATATGTAAGATTATGTACCAATAAATAATTAATAGTATAAACTTTTCCCTACTTGTTTTTATAGTTGATGGTACCTAGATGCAATATAATGCTCTTAGAGTATATTGGTAGCATCATTATTGATCCCGGTCAGGAATAGCAAAATTTTTTATGCATTATTTGACATTTCTGACCTTCTTCACAACAGCCGAAAGAACAAAAAAGAATATAATTCCATTCCATATATTTACAATCCTTCAAAACTGCGCTTATTTGACATAATAACACCTTTTTGTCAAAATGTATTTGGTTTTACACAATGACGGAACAGCTAAATCGATTTTTTGTTTCAGTAGCCCTGCCAACAATTGACTTGGCTTTTTTAATAAAACACAATCCGTGACAACAACATACCTTATAATTATTTTTTTACAATAATGCAATCAAAATAATGTTTCAATTTTGATTTTTTTTAAAAAAAAAAAAAAAAAGTTAAAATGACAATATTGACGGTTGAATTGCTGATATAGAAAATTCCATCTGAGGATGGTTATGTAAGGACGTGGTGCAATGCCCATGGAGCAGGACATTTTCTCTACCTGTTACAGACGTAATTAAAGCGTAAAATGACATGTTACATTCTAGTGTGGAAGCTAGTATTCAACTGATGTGCGCACAGGATATTTATTTAAACTTGGTATGACCAGATAAATACATGATTTTCAGTGTTTCAACGCCTGCATTACTTAGTACTTGCATACAAGTTACAATCTACTGTGGAAACGCATACGCATGCTTATCAAAATTGGTCAGAATTTTATCAATCACCCTGATACCTTTAAGCATGTGTTTGTTAGGAGAGGCCAATTTATTTTCTTTCGTTATTTATAGTTTTTAGAAAATTTTGCTTCAATTGATAAAAACATTCAAGGCTCATGTCCATAAAATAATAGGCAAAATTTTACCAAATACATCGACGAAAACGATAAGATGTCTGTCTTTAAAGAAAAATTTAACTTTTAAAAAAAATCTTAATTTTCAAAATTTTTATTTTTTTATAAAGTGTGTGTGGGGGGTGGGGGGTGTGCGTGTGTATTCAAATGATTTTGATGAATTAGTGTCATTTCTTTCTTTCAGGATTCCATTTAAAGTTATATCATAAGGTTAAAATTCATTTTCTTAGATACCATCAAAGTTTTTTAATATCCTTCAAATATCTGTTTATAGCACCGCTGGTATTCTTGTCATATGTTTTTTTTTTCTTGTGTGCATTTGTAGAACTTGTCGTAAATCTTCTGTTAATATTTCAGTTGGAACTTTGTCCATGTTAAGTAAATCATCAAGATGTTAATGCACCACTTTAAAAGGAATCGACAAAAGGTAAAGAAGTTTGGAAATCTGTAAGTGAAACAGGTCAGGGATCTTATCCTTAGTTGGGCATTTTTTTCAAAGTAACAATATATTGGTGTTTACTTTAAAAATATTATTTGTAAGAATTATGTACAATCACCTTACCTTATGCTATTTTCGGATTAATTTTTCAAAATATGTTTCATTGGCCAGCGTTGTTTTTTTGTTGCAGGAATCATCATCTATCTGACACGTCTACGTACACGACAAAGAGGTTCTGATCACCAGGGAGAACTCGTCCTCAAGTCCCCAGTCCAAATTTAAGACTAAACCTAATTTGTCAGTTTTCATTGTTTTACTCTGCTTTTCAATAACATGTAGTTATGTACCGATAAAAATAATAATTTTTTGTATTCTTCATTTTTTCTTTCTAATTCTTCAAATTTCCATATCACCATGTGTCAGTTCCATATATGTCAATTTTAAAGACACTTAAATGTGCTCTCTCTCTCTCTCTCTCTCTCTCTCTCTCTCTCTCATGTTTTTTTTCTTTAATTCTCAAAAATAAAAACAAAATGAATAAAAAAACTCTAATGATTTATACTGCATGCTTAAATCATTTTTTGCGAGTACTTTGTTTCTTAAGTTTATTAATGTTATAAAAATTTTAATATTAATATTGTCTCTCAAAATTGCTTCTCCAAACCAAAAAATTGGCAACACCATAGTTCCGGGTTAGATGTTTATTTTAACTTGTTAATTGACTGACTTCATAGTGAACTTCTGCCTAGATAAGAAACTGAACATAAAAAAACATGTTAGTCACCTGTGTTGTAAAAACTGCACTTTCTTTATCAAGTATTATTAGGAAACTACGTACGGCTTCTATTCATAAATATAATGTAGAAATTAGTATAAATCTACTAATGTAGAATTTTGACAGGAGATATCTGCGCTCCCTACGTCATATTAATTACAATAATTCCAAATGTATTGAAAGAAAAATAATACCATTAAATGAATGAAATAATTTCAATATAATTTCAAGTGGTTCATTAACAATGAAAAAAAATAGTTTTTTGTGATTTATCATTTAGGATCTTAAATGATTCCTTAATTAAAGATGTAAAGTAAAGATGTCAGCAAATACACCCGTAAGGTGAATAGATAAAACAAAATCCATAAAAATTAAATGGCTTTTCAAGAGTCTGTTGCGTACCTTGGGGGGTCCTTGATGACACAATTAAGAACATTTAAGAAATCTTCAAAGATCATTAAAGCAGGAGATTTCCTTGTATAAGGGACGTTGGAGAACTTTTCTTGACCGCACAACTTTAATTAACTGGACAAAAATGGACAAAGACGATGACAGTGACGATGAAGATGATGCTTGGGATATGTAGATGGACAATAATCGAACTAACGGTTGACGGGGACAATGAGTAACATGATGCTCAAAATTAGTAGGCAAATAAGAGACGAAGACGTTACATTACATTTAGTCTGACTGGTTAAGTAGATAAGAAAACAGTTGTTAAAGACTGGGAAGTTGATTTAAAATCGGAAACAGAAACGCCATCGACAATCAGTAATATCGCTTTTAAAAGTAATAATTTAAATCATGCATTTGATTAAACAGTGTTTGTGTGTGTGTGTGTGTGTGTGTGTGTGTGTGTGTGTGTTGTATTTTTACAGCCACATTTTATACTTTAAATATATATGAAAACGATTGCACCGTATGTAATTTGCATTACAGTAATAAATCGTTATATTTAAAACATTTCCGTCATTATTCAAAAATGTGAGCTTTTTATTGTTGTTTTCGGGATTCTGTTTTATTTCAAAGGATCTCTAATCTTTTAATGTATATTTTATTGTTTAATAAAGTGCATGTACTTTAAACAATACAGGTGTAATGGTATCGTTGTTTTATTAATTAAGCTTGGTGATATTCTTCAGACATTCGACCCTCTCTCTCTCTCTATCTCTCTCTCTCTCTCTCTCATTTGTCTTAAGTTTATGAATCATAATTAATAAAGTGTTTTATTAGGTTACTGAGATCAATTTACAAAAGAAAATAAAAAACAAACATATTTTATTTAGCCTTTTAATATTTTACATTCTTTAGCTTTCAGCACGAAATGCAAAAACCGCTTATGATGGTGACTTTATCAGCGATCCTAATATTCTTTTCTGCGGATAAATGCAATTTGTCTCCTCTCATCATTCGAACTACGATCGAACCAGTACCAGAACCCCACTTTGAATCCTGGTCTTTATACAAATATCCAACCTCCACGTTATTCTTGTAAATTCGTACCCAGACATCTCCGGTGACCGTGCAAACAGAAGCTGTAAAATGGTAAAGTCCGTTTTTCTTACAAACAAAGTAACCGTTTTCTATTTCGAATCCATACCCATATTCGTTGATTATCTTCGAAAAAGGTATCGGTGATCCTCGTTTGACGTTTACATGTCCTCCAACAACAATTGCAGTGAATCCGATTCCAGCAGGACCTTCAATACAAATAATTGTGTCAAGTGAATCAGTCTATACTTCGGAGGAAGCAGTGTTGTCAAGTCTGATGTATGGCCTGGTATGAATTACCAACGCTCTTGGAGCGGACACTTTACCACTAAACTTCCAAGATTATTTTAACTATTAGGTTTTATTCACTTAAACAAAATCAGATTTTTTAAAAGTCGCACAATACAAAAATATTTTTAAGAACATCACAAATTATTAACTTAATCTCTACATCATGTATTAAGTTTTCTTAAGTGCATGTGTACACTTATTGATCACATTTCCTATAACTATCAAGATTCCAATTCCTTTCGGAAAGAAGCTAGATTAATATCGTTTGCAAGTTTGCTTTAGAAAAGTCAACGGTTTTGTTTCTGAGAACTCTATTTTTTAACACTCGTGAACTGACAGATTAAAATAATGTTACTGGGGTATAAAAGACTTTTACGAAACTCTTTTTCGCTTCTTAATTTCTCTCAGAATATTTATTTTATCATTTCAATTCAAAACATTCAACATACTGCTGAATGAGTGTTATTTTTAAACATATTTTATCCTAGCCGGAAACCATGATTTATTTTTTGTGAATTAGGTGGGTTTGTTTGATTGACACTAATCCATCAAACACTTATTTAATTCTTCACGCCCCTAGTTATGTAAAAACAAATTTGGCACTTACAATTAGGTAATGTAATTTGATAAATCAAGTAAAAATGAACTATGTAGGTGTAACCAATAATTTTATGACATGTAATGTAACCAGAACTCGAATGTAATGTGTAATTCATCTGAAAATTAAAGCAATAACAATAATAATAATTTCTTTGAGTTTTTAATAGATCTTTTCAAATGTCCTAATGAATTAGAATCCAAACTTTTTAAAAGTTGTACATGTACACAGCACCACCCCGCCGTGGGGAATTAACTTAAATGTCCTTAATTATTATTAACCAGAAAGTATATCAATTAGAGAGTGGGGATCTTAACCGATTTAAGTTATGTATATACATAGCACCACCCATTCCAACCCGACTGTGGGGAATAACGTTAGGTGTCTTTCATTTGTATATTTTTTTTCATAAAAGGAACCAGAAAATGCTTTCTTTCAACATGTAATAAAGAAATAAAATAAATAAAAATAAATCAATAAATTAGATTTTCTAATTTTTTTAATCATTAAAATAATTAATACTTTTTGAAATAAAATCGAAAACATATATATTTAAAAAAAATACCTGTTCCTGATATCAACTTTTTTAAATTGGAACTTAAGCTATGTAATACATTGAGTAGCAATACATGAAAATGTCCATCGTCCAACTTGTGGTCGTCGTCCATAGCTTCGTTTCCATGTATGTTTCATCTGCGTTTTCATCGATCTGATTTTTTCATCTTTGTCTTTTTCTAAATTGTGTTCATCGTCGGCTTTGATGCAAGAGAGAAACATCAAGCAGAGAAAGACAACGAATACACGCATTGTGGAAGCTGTAAACCAGTATAGAAATGGCAACGTGATATCGAAATATATATATACAAGAGAAACGGTAACAGAAGGGATGACATTTAATATGCGGTTGAATTTGACACTGATATTGAATTTGAAGAAGACAATGTAACAATAATTTTTTGTTCAATACTAAATTATTCATTTTTTGTAGAAGTTCATTTAATATATTTTTTATTGAATATGCTGCTGAATGATTATCGATGCATACATGTTAAATGATTAAATAATATCATTTTGAACATTTATATACAAATAAGCTCGCGGTAGACTAATTAAAAACTTGAAACTCCAGGAAGTCTCTTCCATTGTTTGCTTTGTGGTATCATCAGTGAAACACGTGTTGAATTATTTGAATATTTATTGGTTTGTTATTTGTGTAGTCATTTATTCTTGCAGAGAAGTACGTGTTGGCTACGTTTTGAAGTTTTCTTATACATACAGATATTGCAAAGTACACTGAAATTTTGTGATGGTATTATAAGTCCGAAGTAAGATTCGGTTACTAACATAGAGGAAGTCTGGAATGCTACAAGAAACTTACAGCTCGAAAAAAATTTACTGATCATCAGCAAGCGAAATCACATATTTCCTAACACTTCGATGAAGTCGTTAAGAGAAACTTTGATTCGTTAGCGCGCAATTGAATTAAAGTAGTGATAACATAGGTGGTGAAAGATTTGGAAAGGCATTTCATAAAAAAAATTAAATAGCAAATAAAATTGCTTGAAATGACAATGTTTTTCAATTGATTACAGAAATATAAGAGTTTTTACATATTAGCATATGACGCATATAGTAATAAAAGTAATCAAATCAGAAAGGGTAACGGTACTGTGAAACAATCTTAACTTTATTTTTACAATTATACGTAACATACTATTTTAGAGAACGGTTAGGGAATTTTCAATAGCAAAAAGCCTACACAAATGCAACATTATTAGATTATACACTATTTATTAAAAACGTGTCCAAAGCAAAAGTCAAAATAATTTTTTTTCTTAATTTATGTTTGATTTTTTAAAAAACTAATTTATAGTTTTTTTTTACCCTTGCCCAATAAGATAGTCTCAAGACTATTTAAAAAAATCTGCAGATTATAAATTATTTACTGTTCATGAATTTTTTTTTTAATTTCTGTATCAAAGAAGAATATAAACTTCCGTGATATGCCATTTGAGAAATTAAGAAGAAAAAAACATAATTTATTTTTATTTTATTTTATAAACTCCGTGGTATGCCATCTATGAACATTTTGAAAATTCGAAAAACATTTAATCAATGTATCTGACTACTCGTCATTTAGAACTAGAGCTACAGGAGTATCTTCTAACTATAACTTAGGCACCGTGTGTGTTTATTTATCTTATAGATCCAAGGTTATCAAGTAAATTAAGTCAGGAAATTTTATCTCAAACCTCCTTAATAGATTAATTAAAATGCAAATCACAAAAATGTATAACTCACGTCACGTCACGAAACAACATAGAAACATTCAATGAATTGGCAAATTCAAGATAATTACAACGAGAACAACAGCTTTATGTCATAACTTACAAACTGTTTCTAGTTCAACTGTTGCATCGTTTAAAATGTAGTAATAACTTACTAAGATTCAATATTTAATTCTATTTATTCATTTCATTTTATTTATTTATTTGCATTATATTTTTACCAATTAATAAATAAAATTAAACACAAACAAACCAGTCCATGTCAAAATCATAATTAAAAAAAATAAGTACAAACTTTAGAAAAAAGGACTGGCATTGTGCTCCAGAAAGGAAAACACCTGTCTACCTAGCTACACTGTCATTGGTAAAGTCATATTTAAGAATGAAAGTTATATGGGTATATAGGAGGTCAAATATATCCAGGTACAGGTTTTGATACTGTGACTTCATATTATCAACAATATTGTGATGACGGCCATAAAATCATTAAGGGCTTAAATTCAAACTAGGTTTGCAATATCCTTGTGTCAACAGTTTAATTGTAAGCAGTTTGTTTCGTTTAAGAAAATCAAAGTATTGAAAACAAGCAGAACATAGACAATCAGTCGTTTCTTTTATTTCAAGATCACTAGGATAGAAGACTAACTTTATATTGATTGTTTCATCTGTACATATATTTGTTTGCAGTTTGTATAGAGTTTTACAAAATAACCAAATTCTTTTTTTACGAGAGATATTCATACCTTGGTTTACCGTTTTTGTAAAATAAAATGCTAAATGATTTGTTTAAAGCGTGCTTTTAATTATACAATAAGGGATAGTGGTGAAAGTGCAGAAAAATCAATTTTTTCTTCACTTTTTGTACCGAAAAAAAGTATTAGAGACAAATTGTTTATTCTGCAAAACAACTTATTGTTTTTGCCAAATCATTAATAGGGTATTATATAACAATATGTATTTTATTTTTTTTTTGTTTGGAATCCACCATTCAGCGTTGGAAATACCCCTCACGGAGACTTAGGGTTACCACACAGATATAAATATATATATATATATATATATATATATATATATATATATATGGTAAAATTTATCTCAATTTGAGTGATTTTTGTTTTTATACCATCAGTTTTATGGATTGTGATTTCATCATACCTAATAGAAACTTTGGTGAATATGTTGTTCCACATGCTAAAATTTGTTGTTCTATATTTTTTCAATATGTTGAATCGCCTATGTAAGAATGATCACTCCTGTCTATAAAGTAATTTTACTTTTACATTTATAGTAAAGCATGTATAAACAGTGCACCTTCAATACCAAATCAGATTAAGAAATCAAAGTAAATTTTTGAAACTTAAACTTCAGCAAATATCGAATTGCAATTGTTCAGAGGGTTGATTGAATGTAGTTTTACATATCATCAGCAATGTTCCGGCTGTTCCGAGATTGTTTTAATTAATCTCGAAGATATATCGTACGACAAGGTCACGTGTTGCTTATTATACTGAACACATTTCAATTGACTGGCTATTAGTGGAAAGTTCCTTACTTAAAACGAACCTAGTTGACGTCTAAAATATAAATTTTAAACCATAAAAATATTTAATAACAATGATTAAGTTGTTTTCATGTAAGAATTAATTAAAATCGTTACTTTTAATTCGTATGTTATTTTTTGTAATAATTTTAATATGAACATATGTGTACATTAAGCACGCGATTATGATTAGAACCTTTAAACACTAGGATGTACCTCTCCCATGTTTGTTGTGCTTTCACAAGAACAATGAAGCGTTTTGAATCGGTTAAATATTTGAAGGACACTTTATACAGAACAAAAGTTGTATTTTGTCTTTTGATTAAATTTTTATTTTTTTGTAAGTCATTCAACAAAGCACAGGTAACATTTACAAACTATTAATTGTTTTCTTTTAAGCCCACATGCGGTGATTCATAAGGTATGCATACATAGTCAATATTAGCGACTACGAAAGATGCAAAATTGGTTTACTTTTTGAGTTGGTGCAATATTTTAAGGTTGAGTGGACTAGAGCTTTAGTTTTTATCGCTTCAGTCAATATTTTTTTACATATAATGAAGTGGTATGTTCGAAGAAGATGTTTGAACTAAAAGGGTGCTAGTAGAACATCCACTGACTAATGGCAAGCGAACTAGATAACTTCTTTAAATAAACATCTTCACCAGGGAGGTTCGAACCTAGGCAATGGGAGACATTAATTATGATTTACTGCATAAAAAAGTAATTTGGTTTAATCAACGAAATCAACTCTGTTTCCACGTCTATAAATTCAATGCACTTGTGCTACTAAAATAAACCCAGTGCATTTGAAAATAATATACTTCATTCAAACAAAAAAA
The DNA here is from genome assembly GCA_029721355.1 of Tegillarca granosa. Classification (NCBI taxonomy): domain Eukaryota; kingdom Metazoa; phylum Mollusca; class Bivalvia; order Arcoida; family Arcidae; genus Tegillarca; species Tegillarca granosa. The sequence goes on along the minus strand of CM056611.1, from coordinate 5,254,067 downwards.
AATAATTCATTTGAAGTTGTTTCAAGGAATATCCTCAAACCTGAGGCAAAACAAAACAAGAATTAGGATTTTTGAAAATTTGCATACTCATTTCTTAGAGTCCGTTTTAATTACGTATATAGTAATATCAGTAAAAATAATTTAGTTTTAGTTTAGGTATCATGATGCCATGGAAAATATGAAGTTGTTAGTCTCCAAAACTCTCCTTTACTATTATTATTAATAATATAATATTATTATTATTATTATTATTATTATTATTATTATTATTATTATTATTAATATTTGGCACTGTACTTTTCCACACGTTTTTAGAGACGAGTGATAAAAACGTAGTCTACAGGCATGACCAAAAAATTAATTTTACTCGAACTTCAGAAACGTCGAATATTCAGATGTCAGCAAAAGGAAGTAGTAAATAAATAGACATTCGACTGGAACGCCCTAAACAAAAATATATATTAAGTTTTATCTGAGTCATATTTCACATCAGACTCAGACATGGAAGCCGCCATTATGTATAAGAATGACAAGGTTCAAGATAATAAAAGGTTTTGTTGAACATTGAAACAAATTAAATTTGTTAATTCCAATTCTAGATTTTATATAACTGAGGAATTTTTTTATCTGTATAATTATCGCGTCAACTTGTCATCCGCCGAAAATCTAATCACCGATCTTATGCATTCTGTGTGTATTAATGCGACCACATCCGAGTTATTTCGGCGAGGTAGATCATAAACTGAAGCGTCGATTATCTGATTACCCCGTAAAGAACACAAAATATACCTAATTTGAGAAGACACATATGAATAAACAGTCTTCCAAAATACAAAAAAAAATGAATTTATTTTTTTTATTATTTATTTATTTATTTATTTATTTTTTCATTTTTTTGTTTTCGCTGACGGGTTTTAAAAACATTTCAAAAAACCGGACAAAATGCATTTAAGGCCCCTCACATAGATAACTTTGACAGGTCTTTAAACACTCAGCAAAATCAGGGCTATCAATACAAAGTTATTTATCTAGATGAAAGACCCTTGGTTATGTTTTGGTATACTGACAAATTCAGCTTTTTGGGGTGTTTATTTAAATTAGTATATTTAATTCTTTCCTGAATCGTTTATCGATGCATGAATTTTCAAATGTTGTGATGAGAATAACATACCCATCTGTGCACATTAAGCACGCGATTATAAAAAGAAACTTAAAACTCCAAGTTGTATTCTTCCTTGTTTGTTTTGCTGAAACAAGAACCATAACACTTTTTTTAAATTGACTAAATTATTTTCAGAACACAATATACGTAACAAAAATTATATAACTGTCTATTGATTAGATTTCTATCTTTTTGTAATTTAACAAATTACAGGTAACATTTGCAAACTATTAATTGTTTTCTTTCAAGCCCACAAGAGGTGAGTCCATTAGGTATACATACATCGTCGATATAAGCGACGTACATGTGGACTGAGAAAGATGCAAAGTTGGTTTTATAAGTTGATTTGCTTCATGCGGTGGTGTAATGTTTTGGGGTTTTGAGTGGATAGGAACTTTATTTTTTATCGCTTCATTAAATTATTTTCGTTATAATGAATTGGTTAGTTGCGAGATGATGTCTGAAGTAGGAGTGCTAGTAGAAAATTAACTGACCTATGGCAAGCAAACAAAATAACTTCTTTAAATACAGCATCTTCTCGAGCAGGATTCGAAACCTAGGTCATGTGAACCATTTTGAATTCCATAAGTTATTGCATAAAAAGTGAAAAAAATATAATAAACGAAATTGTGTGTTTCCATGTCTATTGATTCAATGCAGTTGTGCTATTAAAAGAAACCCTGTGCATTTGAAAAAATGTATCTCATTCCCAAAAAATGAAAAAAATTATTTGAAGTTCTTTTAAGGTAGTTTCCAGCATCTGAGTAAATAAATCCCAGAATCAGGATTTTTCTGATAATTTACAAACTGATTGTTTAAAATGAGCTTTGTTGAATGATAATAAAAGAGATACATATGCCTGGGTTTTCGTTATTTCTGATTGATTGTGTTAAATTGCCCAACTTTTCAATAATCCAATTCTCATTTTTTTATATTCAAAGATGTTGAATTCCTGTTAGTAATTCAATAGTTACTAGATGCATTTTCTTTGAATTTATTGAAACAATCCTTTCAATACAATACATTTAATGAGCTTATATTAATAACATTTAATGTATAAATGTGCAATTATCGGTAATTTTGTCATGTTAAACAGAGTTATAATATTTGGTGTCTACGTTTACCTTCAAATAAACACAAAACAAAGGTTTATTTATTCCATTTAATCACACAAATACAAAATTAGGAAGAATTTCAAATCGCTATATTTACGTTTAGAGTAAAGTAAGTAATCCGGAAATTTTTTTGGTATCATGATGCGATGGAAAATATTGAAGTTGCAAGTTTCTATAATAACCTTTCACTTATTATTATTATTATTATTATTATTATTATTATTATTATTATTATTATTATTATCGTCATTAATATTGTTTTTGTTGTTGTTAGTGGTGATGTTGGTGGTGTTGTTTGTCATTGTACTTTTTCTCGTTTTTTCAGAGACGCGTGATAAAAACGTAGTCTTTCAGGCATAACTAAGAAATTGCTCTTACTAGAACTTCAGAAACGTCGAGTATTCAGATGTCGACGGGAAGTAAAAAAGAAAATAAACATCGATCCCACCGGTCCGTCTTTTTTGTTAGTGTTAATTGTACAGGTAACAGGTGCTTAACATTTATTTATTTATTCTATCTTTTATTCAATCAATTATTAATACATGTATTATCTATCTATTTATTTATTTATTTATTTATTTATTATTTATTTATTTATTTATTTATTTATTTATTGCATTTCATTATTCATCGCTCGAAAGTTTTTGTCCGTTTATATCTGCCAAAAATAGCTGTATTTGGCCTGACAACAGGTATATATACCTACTAAAATACAGTCTTTACTTTTTCAAAGACAGCAAATGACACTTTTTTTAAAATAAATAATTGTCTTACGGTGCTGTTAATGGTTTTGCGATAAAACTTATAGATTTATATTTACAGACACCTAGCTAAGTATAGTATAATGATATAAGAAAAGAAGTTGATTTTACAGAATAAAGATTTATTGTCATCCACAAGTCAGCTTATCACCACCAAATTATTACAAAATCAAAATAATTATCACTTTTCTTATTGGCTTAAATCGTTAATATGTAGCCATTCAGTACTTTTAACTCCTTGTCTCGCTTCCATGAACGGAAAAAAATGCAACCTATGACAAAGGCTGTGCCATTTAGAACATCGCTCGGCCTTTTCTGTCGTTCATTAAAAAACCTCAAATGTAGTCGCACTTTATTTTTTACTAATTTTCATCACACTGATATGATAAAATGTAACTTGAAATACTCAGAAAATTATACATCTGTAGATGTGATTGGTGATAAAGCAAGGTATCTCACATACTACAGAGGGAAGTCATCAATTGGTTTTTACTTCAAACCAAAATCTATGTTTAATTTTATTATTGCGAATTGCTCGAACATGGAAGTCCGCCATTTGGAATATGCATGACAAGGACAATGAAAATAATAAAAAAAAGTATATTAGTGAAGTGCTTCAAAAGTTCAACAAATTTAATTTTAAAGTTGTGTTGATTATTGAAATATATTAAATTTCTTAATTTCAATTCTAGATGTCATGTAACTGAGGGATTCTTTATCTGTCTAATTATCGTGTCAACTTGTCATCTGACAAACACCTAATCACCGATGCATCTTGTGGGTATTCATGAGACCGCATCCAAGTTATTTCGGTAAGGTACAGCGAAAACGGAAGCGCCAGTTATCTGATTACCCCATAAACAACACAAAATATACACTTATTTGGAGCCGACAAATGTGAGTAAACAATCTTCCATAATGCTAAAATGACTTTTTATTTCATTTTTTTTTTTTCATTAAGGGTTTAAAAATTCTTTCATTTCAAATACCCGCCAAAAATATTTAAGGCCCTTTCACTAATTATTTTGACAGGTCTTTAAAGGCTTTGCAATTGTATTGCTATCAATACAAATTTATTTACCTAGAGTAAGACCCTTTGTAATGTTTTGTTTATTTAAATGATTTTTTACATCTCTCATAAATCGTTTATCGATACATGCATTTGTAAATATTGTGATGATAAAAACACATCCATCTGTGCACATTAAGCACGCAATTATAAAAAGAAACTTAAACTCCAGTTTTTCCTTCTTCCTTGTCTGTTTTGCTGAAACAAGATCAATGAAAAGTTTTAAATTTACTAATTTATTTAAGGATACAATATACGTAATTAAAAATAAATAATTGGCTACTGATTAAATTTCTTTTTTTTTTTTTAACAAAGTACAGGTAAAAACTGCAATCTATTTTATTCTGTCAAGCCCACAAGAGGTGATTCATTAAGTATAAATACTTTGTCAATATTAGGACCATATGTTTGGGCTCAGGAAAATGCTATGTTTGTGCACTTTTTGAAGTGTTGCAATATTTTGAGGTTAAGTACAGTATTTTTTATCGTTTTAGTCAAAATTATTTTACTTTAATTATTATAAGTTGTAAGTTCAGAAATTATGTATGAACTAGGAGTGCTAGTAGAAAATCCACTGACATACGGCAAGCGAACTAGATAATTTCTTTAAATTAGGATCTTGATAAGAACCTTTACATGGAGAGGCATTGAAATATGTAAACTCGCTTTAGAGTTCAAACAGTCATTAGAAAAAAATTAAAAATATCTTTCTTATTCTACAAAATTTTGTGGAAATATGGATCAAACAAATGTCAGCAACGACAAGAACTGAATAGTATAGACATGCATCCGATTTACCTCATATTTTTATTACTGTTATCTTGATGGTTATTGACTGTTTTTCTCTGTCAATTAAATTCAATTGTCATGCAACTAGCATATATATATAACAAATACCTGCTAAATGTTGATGTGCCAGATGTGCACATAGTATAATTATTATTTTATTGTCTTACAATTAAAGCATTACTGCAAAACAAAATAGTTAACATTTTTTATATTGGGTTTAATCGTAAATACGTAGCCATTCAGTACTTTTCACTTATTACCTCACTTCCGTGAACGGGAAAATGGGACGGCCCCTTTGGCAAAGGTAGTTCCAATCGATAAATCGCTCCGCCTTTTGCCGTCGTTCCAAACAAAAGGCCTTCGTTTTGACTCACTTTTATGTATGTCATATGACAAAATGGTAGTGCCCCTGTTTACTAGCAGTATCTAGAAAATAAAATTTTTTATCTGCCTTATTATCGCATCTTACTTGTCAATCGCTGAAAAAGTTTTCGCCATTCCAACGTATTTTTTTTTGGTATTCATACAACTACGTCCGAGGTATTTTGTGAAGCAGTACGAAATTGACCTAAGTGACGTTCCAATTGCGGTAGTTCCAAATCTTTTTCCTTGTTTGTTTGGTGACAATATATTATGTCCAAGAACATATAAACTAAAGCGTAAATCATCTGACTGCCACGAAAAACAGACAAGATGTGGACTAATTCTCAGCATACAGATTGAAAAAACACCCCTCCATCATACTAAAATAACATCCACTTTTGTTTTTCTTCGCGATAGATAAATTAAAAGCTTTACCGCTGCTGCTGGAGTAAAACTCCTCGAGGGTATCCATAACTCAGTAGGCAGTACTTTGTGCTGTCAGAAAATGTACCATTTAGCAAAAATTTCAGTCGTCTAAAATTTGAAAATTTATTTAAAACTAAGGTTTGTTCCCTCATGTAAAGCATTCCAAACAACTTACCTTCGACAAGCAGACTTACAGACTTTCTCACACTATAATCTGACCATTGGCAAGCAAAATTTAAATGCACATCTGTTGTCAAGTTGAACTCAAATGAATTAGAAAACCATAGTTGCTTAATGCATTTTATTAGTACAAAAACCATTTAAAGTGGATTGAAACTACATCAAAAGAAAATTATGATTTAATTAATAACAGAAAAATGAGGGTAATGCTTTTCAGCATTTATTGTGTATATAGTTTAAAAAGTAACCAAAATAGAAATGAAGTAGAATGATTAATAACATGAGATTTATTTTTTGCGATTTCATAAAATTAGAGAATAGTTACGTAATTTAAATAAAAACGTTAAAACTAATCAATTAACCTAGACTTTTTCTGAAATCATAAAATTAAAGTCAATATAATTAGATAATTGTTATTTAAAAACGCTTTCATTTCGAAAATCAAGATAAAATATATTGACTTTATATTAATTTGTAATTTTAATTTGCTTTTATTCCATATTGTTAGATTTTATATAAAAAAATGAAAAACAAGATTGCAAAACCTAAATTTGTGTTACTTTTGACAAGTACCTATAATCAATAAAAAGTAGATTAAACCGGTGTGCTAGAGATTAAATTGTCTAAATTGTTTCCAAATTTATTTAAAACCACTAATAATTCGTTGTAAAGATATTTATTTCATATTTATATTTAATATTTAATTGAATTGGTTTTTAGAAAAACAACTTGACTTTGGCAAGTTAATTTGCAAACTTTCTCACATTTCTATGGGTGGGGTCAAAACGAAGTCGGTGAAAGTCGGTGAAAGTGCTGTAAATTTATCCGACTACGCGTTAGGTCACTCGTTTAAATCAAAGTCTCTTGCTTCAATACATGATCATTAATAATACCTCTTCAACTGTATACATCTTGTTATTATGTTGTGTTATAGTACCCTTAATTTCTACACACAAATGTAAAAGGTTTTGTCATAGCCCAAAGGACGGTATTTATTAACAATTTTGAACCATATTAATTGGGACTCTTGAAACGTATTTTACCCATTTCTAAATGTATAGCCTTTTGTTTTCAAACCTTTTCTATTAAATCCCTCGAGACTTGCCAAAAACGTTTTCAAAAACTATCAATAGTCCATTCAATTGTTTTTATGACTTTCAGAATTTGTTTCATTCAGTAGTTTTGTACATTCTGCAATACAACGACCAACAATAAAGCCATTTTGATCCTCGTTTGGTAGAATATTATATTTTATATTATATTTTTTTTCATTCGATAGTCAAAAATTATTTTATATGCCTTGTTTGAAAGGGTTATCGGTCTCCAATATCTCTGTAAACGCCTATTTTTTCTGGTTTAGGTATAACAAACTATATACAATAACTCCTTGTTTTTAGGTAATTGATATTTCTCTTTAGAGAAGGCACAATTTAAAACAAAATAAGAATAGCATTAGGTTCTTTCTTTAAAAAATAACAAATTAATATTGTATCCATATAGTCCATTTTTAAAATTATAACTCATATCTATATCTGCATATGAAAATCCTTATAACCTTTATTCCCTGTAAATTATTTTTTCTCTGCATGAAATACATTAAACATAAAGTCTGTATCCTCTGTATTTGGGGAGAACATGTTTTATTTCTCTGATTGTTCACAGTATAGATATATATAAAAGATTTACCTTTAGCTATTATTTTCTCCTGGTTTTCAATTTTTGCAATTTTCTACTATTAACTCCTATATAATTTTATTATCCAAGTTTCAATTTTCTTAAATTTAAAAAAATATATATACTGACTGCACTGTAGAGCAATGTTGAGGTTTGTTCCCTCATACATTTCTTACTAGGATTTGAATTCATTCAATTTCGAAACTAATGGATTCACTTGTTTTTCAATGTTTATATTATCTTTTTTCTCTGTCAACATTTTTCGGCTTCTAGTATCACTGATAATGAATATAAAATTATATATAATAACTCCTGTCGTCACGTGTCGCCATTCGGTTATCCAAGATGCAGTTTTTTTATTAAATTTTTGTTTTATATTCATTGTACAAGACCGTAAACGCTCTTATTATTAATTTTTTTTCTAAATTCCTTCATAGTATGTTACCATTCATAAAAATGCATTTATTCGAATTATTATTTGTAGTATTCATAAATATACTCATTGCACAATATTTTTGTTTGTATTCCCTTCGAGCTTAACTTCCTAAATATTTATTAAAAAAAGAAATTACAGTCAAACTTTGGTTATTGAAACTTCTTTTATTCGAATACATTAGATTATTCGAAGTTGTTGGTAGGTCCCTACCGGCCTGCACTATATTATTAAAAAAACTTCTTTTATTCGAACTTCGTAATTCAAATACCTGCGATAATTCGAACCTAATTTGAGTCCTGAGTTAGACTTTTAAGTGGATGTATACCACAAAGATTCGAAGTTGACATTATGAGTCATCTTTAAAACTAAAGTACTAACACCTGTGTAATTGAATACAAACCAGACGTGTGGTTTTGCCTTTACCCGTTTATGTTACCCAAGCGTAACTGACGGTCATTTGGAAACATGCGAACGCCGTGTATTGTCCATCATAAGCCATGTTGATCATTAATCGCATGAATTAATTGTAATTCTTCAAAATTTAGCAGGTATTTATTATATATTTAAACAGTAATAATAATCCAAGGTGTAACAGAAAAAGATCTGCAAGTGTGTAGCGATACTCAAGTGAACGATAAAAAGAATTCTGTTGAACACGGTTACCATCATCAATTATAAAAAGCATCTAAATATCAATTTAATATCTTTATATAGCCTAGTCGGGAATTATCAATTTGTAATAAACGTTGACAAAAACGGTTTTACGCCTTATTCACATTTCATTCTAGAAATTATATGAACCTGTTCCGTTTCTTTTCGTTTTAAATTCTTTAAAATCATAAAAAGTGTATTGCGTTCAAAACGTCAGGGTTAGGGTTAGGGTTGTGTCGTATGTATTACCACGCGTTTTTGATTTCATACCCGATTGTATTAAATTTTGATTTTTATTGAAATAAAATTAATATGTATATTTTATGGACTTAATCATGATCGGTTATGACATTATCATTATAAACCGACACAGACAAAATACTTTCAATGTGCAATACAATACTGTTTTGTCTTACGATAACGTACGGAAAATCAATGTTTGAAGTTTCAAATTCACTTATGCGATTATTCTAACCCCCTCCCCGATTATTCGAACCTAAATTTGAGACCGTTTAGCTTCAAATAAACGAAGTTTAACTCTATAAATAAATATACTGATTACACAATACATTTGTTTTATATTCCTTTTAAAACATGATTAGTTCAGTCTTTAATTTTCAGACTAAGAATTACGCATTAATTCAAAACTTAATTATAACCAGCAATAGATGTGCGATTATTTCATAATGTAGAATTTAAAAAGGAAAAGAGAAAATCCTTTTCTAAATTTTCAAGTGACGGGTTACAATAATTAAATAATAAATAACTCGTATATTAAATGATGCAAGTCAAAAACATATTGTACCTTTTTTGAAAGCGTAACATAATTTAGTCACTTTTACTCTTTTGATTTTTTTATTTCAGTCTATTTTCGATAAATTTTATGTATTTATTACCATTATTATTATTATTGTTATTATTATTATTATTATTATTATTTATATTATAATAATTTTCAATAATATTTTTTTTAAAGTTCAAAAAAGTTTGATAGCTTGATAGTGTTTCCTACCAGCACACTTTAAGATTAAAATGATAAAACTTTGATTCTAAACCACTGCTTTTGTAACCTTAAATTGGACTGTTTTCAATTCAATAATTCGTTTCTTCGTTTAAAACTTTGTAACTTCCTCAAGTATTTTATTTCATCATTGATTTATTACTTTTTTGGATTTTACTTTTTAAAAATCGCTTTTAAACTATAAATATGTAGTCTAAAGCTTTAAACATTTTGCAAAAAAAGACATGTACTTAGTAGAAGACAACGACAAAAAAAAATAAATAAAAAATAGATAATAACAATTCTTTATAACACAGGCACATATTTGTTTTTTTTTTTTCAATTAAGAAAAGTCACTGGAGATTATGTAATGTTTAAAAATATAACCAAAAAATTGTTGTACATAATTTACTCAAATATTAACATATAAATAAAAGTAGATCTTTCCTTTTGAAACGCTTAGCTTATCTAATAAGTCTCTAATAACTTTCATTGAACAGAGGAATACAGACGTTTTTTATAATATTTTAAAGATGCAAAACTTTTATCGATAACTTTAATATTAAGTGCTGAAAGTCTAGCAATTTGTGTAAAAAGGTTGACCTGTCCTATCGTTAAAATATAAAATCATTAGATGAAAATCTGCTATCAAACTTCAGATAAAGGCTTTAAAAGACTGTTTTGCGACACGTCATACTTTGCTGTATTCTAACAATTTCTATGTTTGATTTAAATGCCATTTTATTACTAAATCCATAATATTTGTTTCTTTGTATTGTAACTTCAGTACTCACGTTTATTGGGTGTTGTTGAAAATGTTATGGCAAAGAACAAAAAAATTTAAGATTTGTTTCAACCAAAACCCTAAATCAATTATTGTATAAGCTACGTTGAATAGTTAATTTATGGGTATATTGAGTAAATTAGAGCGACATTAACTTTATTATTTTATCACTGGTATTTCATTGGTAATCACCATACATATTCGAGAGGGTACAACCGCAGATAAGTAAGAAATTAAAATAACTGTTGTTTATAGGTTTGATTCGATACATGTTTTTCCCGAAAATATTTTTGAGATACTTGATGCGTTTATAATAGTAACTCTTTCATAAATATGAATACTAGTATTCTTGTTCGGGAATAGATGTAAATTGTCCCCTTTCACCATTTGAACTACGATCAATCCAGAAGCAGAATTCCAGATTCTGCCGAAACCTCTATGAAAATAACCCATATTCACATTATCATTGTACATCCGTACCCAGACATCGGCAGCTTGCATGGAAACTGAAGCTGAAAAGTGGTAAAGTCAATCTTTCTGACAAACAAAGTAATCGTTTTCTATTTCGAATCTATTCCCATAATTGCTGATCATCCTGGAAAAAGGTATCAGTAATCTTACTCTGACAAATGCACTGTGTCCAACAGTAATAGCAGTGAAACCGACCCCAGAAAGGACCCACAAACATTATTTCTTTTGGTAAAAAAAGGTTAAATTATTTTTATAAACTTCGTATTAGAGTAAATTACCGACGACATGTTAAAAATTCGTATAATTGGTAGAATTTTTCAAGAAAATTTAAGGTTTATAAGAACACGAAAACTTAAAAATTAGGAATACAAATAATATAACAATTAACAGTAATATAAGGTTTGATCGGGCACTGAAAACTAAGTAAAAATTATATAAATGTAACGAGTAGTTTAAGTACTTAAATTATGATGTTAAGTTTTCCAGTAAATTTGTCCGATAGCTTTCTGTAAAAAATATACGTTAGTTGTGTATAAGAATAATTTTAAAAAGTCTTACTATTATATAAATTTGCAATATTGATGAGTTTTGTATTAGCTAAATGTAGTATTATAATGCAAATACAGGTTTAATTTAAAAATTATGCACATTCTTGGCTTTGTTATTACATAGGGAAGATATCACATAACTGTCATTGTGACCAAATCAGTAAATATATATATATATATATATATATATATATATATATATATATATATATATATATATATATATATATATATATATATAATTAAGGTAATCAATAACAAGAAGAACTAAAACATAATTTAACCAGCAAAGAAATCTTCAAAAACTCAAAATTCATAAAGAGCAAAAGACAACCAAAATTATTTGTTAGTCGAAATTCGAGGGAACAAATGATTTATGTGTAATAAAATGTGGAACATTGTCTAATTGACAAGAAGGGAAAAATTATAATTCAAATGCCAAAAATTCACAATGAATGCAAGAATGTCTGCCATTCACATAATATGTTTTATATTACGGCTTGCCCGGGTTATAATGAATATTATATAGAGGAAACGGGTTCAACTCTTGGCATTGTTCTTATTATATATTATCGTTGCATTATTTCAAAAGTTATAACTTTATGATGTATAATTGAAAACATATTTTTAAACCGATTTATGTATCAAAAATGTATATACCTTTTTCTAGTAACAACTTTTTAAAGTCAGTCCTTATGCCACTTAGAATTCTGAGTAGCGATTTCGAAAATTTACGATTATTTTTGATTTATCTGATATGAGTGATATGTTTTTCTTTTTCCTTTTTGTTATCGTGGGCGTAAATGCTAGATAGAAACAGCAAACAGACAATAAATACATGCATTGCGGAAGCAACAGTACCTTTAATTAAACAATTAAAACACAAATATATCAATGGTAATATTTTTCTACGTTATAAGTACATACATTGCTATAACTGTATTCAAACTTACACTGGATATATTTGACTTACCATAGATTTTTTGTTCCTTTCGTTCTCAAAATTGACTTGCACGTGACGGGTGTAGCTAGCTAGACATGAGCTGCTTACCCTTCCAGAGCACCTGGCCACACTTCCTTGATAGAAGTTCACGTGTATAACTAATTTTGTCAGCTTTCAACGTTTTTACTTTGTTTATTTTTTTTGGACTGTGGTTTGGACAAGGACTGGCATGTTTGTTTTATTTTTATATCTTTATATACTAGAGAAAAGGTAACAGAAGGGACGTCATTTAAAATGTGGTTAAATTTTACAATGATATCAAACTTTTACAATAATATCAAAAAAATGTAACTATAAAAATATTTGATACGTAATTGATTGATTTAAAAAGAGTCAATTATATTATTTTTTGTAAATAATTTTGCTGCTAAATCAATTATCGATACATGTTAATTTTTTTGTTAATATCATTTTTTACATCTGTATACATCATATCTATATCTAATATTTTAATTATTAAATTTGAATTTCCGACATGGACATAAATTTATTTATTTTATAGGATTTTATTTTTGTAGTAATCTATTTTTGTACAGAAATATGCGTTGGCTTAGAAAGTACAGTGAAACAGAAAATAGAGAATTTGTTTAATATCACGTAAAGTTCGGTTACTTATATAGATGAAGTGATTTTAGAATGTTACAAGAATTTTAAATGACGGAAAAATTTAACTGACCATCAGTAAGCAGAGTTCCTCACCAAATGACTTAGGCAGTAAGAGTCACATTTATCCGGAAGCTTGCACAGCAGAATTCAAGTAGTGATAACGATTGTAGTAAAAAAATAAAAAGGCATTTCTTAAAAACTATTAACTGCTTTAGTTACGAGGTCAACAAATCTTACAGATCGCTCTTTTCTCGAGCAAATTCTTAAATACTTAAATTCTCGAATTCTCTTTTCAACAACCACAAAACCAATTAAAATAGTCTAACATTGCTTGAAGCTTGAAATAAAATGTTTATTTAATCGATTACAGATATATAAGATTGTTTTTTATCTTAGCTCATTACATTACGCGTATAGTAATAAAATTAAACACAATAAGAGTATTGGCACTGTGAAAGTTTTTACTTTATTATTTCTATTATGTGTAACACATAATTTGAGAGATTTATTACATAGTTTCCAATTCCTAAAACCAAACAATTAACCTACAGTTTCAAGGTAACTGACTTTTTTATAATCATAAAATAAAATACAATATTATTACGTCATACAGTAATTATTATAAACGTTTCCAAGGCAAAAGTCAACACATTGGTTCATTCTAATTTTGTAAAGTTCGATTATGGGTTTTAAATGTATATTTATAGAATTTTTTTTACTTTTGACATATAACGGTATTTCAAAGACCTCAGTCTGTGTACCAGAGACTAAATTGTCCGAATAAATGTTAACATTTATATTATTAAAAAACATCTGTAGAGTATAAATTATATACTGTTCAAGATTTGTTACAGATTTCTGTTAAAAAAAATTAACTCCATGATAAGAAAAACCTCATATCGTTAATTTTAAAAAACGAAATGGATAATTTAGCTTTATTAAAAAATACATAATTTTTGAAGGTAGATGTTTAAATCAATTAATAATTAGGCAAGTAAATGACAAAATATTTTAAAAACAAAACTTATATTTCACGTATAACGACAAAAATAATGTTAAAGCGTTTGAAGATAATGGTTAACCTCTGAACCCCGCCTTATCGATTTTTGTTATCATTTATTTATTTATGTCACCGTTCATTAACATAAAATTATTTCTACTTGACTTGATAAAATCATTAAAATACTTTGAAGTTTTTCAAGCAATGATCGATTTTATATTTTCTTTTTAATTACTAATTCCAATATTGATTTTAGTTTTTTCCGTTGTCTTGAACAATTATTTATTATCTCCCTTTTACAGACAATTTCTAAATTGTTTAAATACCGACTAAAGGTCTGTTTTCTTTTGACGCTAACAGATTCTGAACAATTTTCAATTGTATGGCTATAAGTGAAAGTTTTCTGACGTAGAAAGGAGCCTAGGTCACTGCTAATGTACAAGGTTTTAACAACAAAATTTCGTACAACACTAACTTATTTTCATGTAAGAGTTTCGTTATAATTTATTCCGCTGCTGAAGAGTTTATCGAAACATGCAAGATCATACTTTTGAAGATTTCAATATAAACAACTGTTTACATTAAGCACTATAATTGCTTATTTCAAATAATTTAGAAACTTGATACTCTATAATGTACTATAATGTACTTCTCCTTTATTAATTTGTGTTTCAAGATCAAAGAAAAATTATAAAATTGTCTATAGATAAAATGTTTGTTTAAGTGGTGTAATTTTTTTTTCGTTAATGTTAAGTGGAGTAAAGCTGAAGTTTTAATAGCTTCAGTCAAAATTATTTCACTTATGTTGAAATGGTAGGCAATTGCGTTCTTTTGCGCTAACTGTTTGAGATAATTGATTTCCTTTGTGTAAGGGTTATAATCATGCAATTAAGTCTACCAAATTTGATAAGAATCATAAAAAATACTTTAACGTTTCTTAAGCATTGATCGTTTTTTAGTTTAATTTTAAATTCTTATATTATTTAAATAAATAACACAAAAACCGCTGATGTGCCATATGCGCACATTTCGGAAATTCATTCCTCATCAGTGACACCAGGGGCCGACAAGTTTGAAAGATAAAAAACATGAGCCAAACAGTTTTTAATTATTGAATCTAAAGTTCCAAAATTATATCAATCCAAATCCAGGTAAGCGAAAAAAAAAACGAAAATACTTCAGTCAGTTAAGGACTCGTCGTCTCTTTTAGTAGTAAATTTGACCTGTTTAGTTTTCATATCCTCATTTCTCTCTGTAGTTTTCAGAGGACTTCCAGCCCTATTTTCACGGTCTTTGTTACCGTTTTCCTTGACAACTTTATTTGTTAGCTCCTTTATAGACAATTCATACATTGTTTTAAAACCGGCAAAAAGTCTCTGTTAGGCCTTTACATCGACAGGTTTTAAACATTTTTCAATTGTATGGCTATAAGCAAACTAGAAAACTTCCTGACATTATGATGAGCTGGATTAAAACACCTAGGAGATTAGAGGCATTGAAATACATGAGCTCGCTATAGAATAAAATAAGTTATTGCACAAGAAGTGAAAACGTAAAACAAACGCTAATTTTGAAATGTGCACATATGAAACTTCAAAATTATACCGGTAATTTTGTTGGATATTAATTGTGTGTTATCACGTGCATTCCAATGCATTCCTTATTCAGTCTATGAAATTACAGAAAATATAAAATTAATATTTATTTTAATTCGTTATATTAAGTTTATAGTAATCAGGATATTAGTATCATGTTATGATGCCATAAAAATATGAATTTTGAGTCTTCTAAAATGAAGTTCGGGGACTAATTGTTTTAATTCCGTTTATAATTGTCATGATTTATATCATAATTATTTATTATTACTGTAAACCGTGAAAATTTAGTTTTATTTTAGCGCAACTGGCGGAAAAATTGAACCGCTATTATAAAACTGTCGCTAAAATTTTACAAAGCTTACCACTAACGAACAAAATCTAACGGTCCCCCGAGACTGTTTGTGATAATGTTTGACTGTTATTATTGTTGAATACTATACCTCTCCCCATTATATAATAAATATCACTCAATAATATAATTGATCAAGGAAAAAAATAAATCGCATTTAATCAATGAGAAGCTATATCGATCTACATATACATAAAAATCAACAAGAATTTTTTTTCAATCAGTCCACGCAGTCCATTTTCGTTTCAGCTGAAAGAGAAAGACATGCGTACGCACATAAAATTAAATGGAATAAAATCCGAATTTAATCACTTTAATTCCTAAAAATCAGCGGGAAAAGCACTAAAATTCACAAGATTTTAAAAATCTACGTTTTTGGACTTGAAAAAAAGGAGACTCACGAGTTTTTCTCTCGACAAACCGCCACCCTTATAAATATGTCTACATGTAGAAAAACAAAGAGTAAATTTATGGCTCAACTGACTTTATAAATACTCATCACCTGTTCACAGGCGTTTACACAAGTACATAGTATCGATATATACAGGTAGCTTAATTACGATCTGTGCTAATACAATTGGCATTTTGAAATCGCTAAAATTTCTATGCGCTAATATAAAGCGCTTTACAGTAATATTAGTAGTAGTAGTAGTAGTAGTAGTAGTAGTATTCGCTACTGAGCTTGTCCCCCTATTTTTTCAGATACGAATAGTTCAAATTTAACGGAACTGCCATTGATTGTCAATCTCTATGAGTAGAATCTCTTTGCAAATTTTCATTATTGCTACCGTTGTCATGTAGATGATATTAAAAGTTGATTTACCTAATAACGACTTTCATACCTTCATTATCGTTTTTACAAGTCAATTATCACCACTAAATTATTACAAAAAATAATTATCACATTTTACAAAGGCTTTAATTGTGAACACGTAGCCATTTAGTAATTTTCACTCCAAGTCTCGCTTCCGTGAACAGAAAAATGGAACACAACCTATGATAAAAGTAGATTCTGAGTTATCTTCTCCTGTCTGTGGTGTGTCTTTTCTTTTCAAGTACGTATAGACTGAAGCGACTGTTATCTAATTACCCTCATACACAAGACATATGTTGAGCGAGAATGTAAATTAATAGTTATTTCACACACAAAGTCAATGCATTTTTTTTAACCTGGTTTCCACATTACTAATAAATTTTCACAAACTTTAAATCTGATTTTGATTCGGGTTAATTAGAATAACCTCAATATTAAAAAGTAACAACTATTAAGACACTAAAAATATTTTTAATCTTTAATTTTGTTTTGGCAAGTAACAAGGCAAAAAGAATAAAAGTTTTTGTAGCTTTTGTCAAAGATGCAACTTGCAAAACACAAGACCAAACCCCTGCTTAAATGTTCCTTAAAGATCCTTAAATATGTCCTTAAAGATCCTCAAAGGTGCCTTAAAAACTCCTTTAAGCCATTCCATCTCTAAGGATCTTTAATGTCCCTTTAAGGACTCTTAAGAACAACTTTAAGGATATTTAAGGAATCCTTTAAGATCCTTAATGGAACTGAAATTTTAAGGATCTATACGGATGTGCTTAAAGATCCTTAAAATTGTTCGATATTTTTTCTTTCAATTATCAGTGGAACGATGGCAATTACATTCACTCAGTTAAATGTATGATTTGTCTTTAAGTATACATGTATTTTGAATTTTTATACTTTATACGACATAGAAGACATAGATAACGCCTGTCTAAATTCTTATTTCTACATTAAGTTTATGTATATGAGTCGTATATAGTTTCCTTATAAACTTGTTTCTTAATTCACAAATGAATTAGATAACAAATGTGCAGTTTTCACAGTACAGATAAACAACCTATGTTTTAATCAGATCGACAGGACACATAAAGTAATTAATTTGTTAATTGTATACAGCGTCCTTAAAGACTCCTGAAAGGTATTTTTAAGGATCCTAAAAAACCCCTTAAAGGTCCTTAAAAATACATTTGATGCAGCTTTAAGAAGGCTTAATTGATCCTTAAAGATGCTTTTTCATCATGTGAAAATCAGGGAAAAAAAGCGCTTGTCATCTTACGACAATTTTCTGACCTTTTTTATTTCCAATTTTTTTATTCTTTGTGATATGCGTTTTCCGATGATTTATGTAAACCTGGCAAATTTGCAAAAACGGTTTTATGTCCCTAGTCGAGAAATATTAGATATTGATTTTAAAGGTGATAATTTATAACATCAAGCAGTGCATAGGCATTGCTAATGGTATTGACCAGATCATTCAAAAACCTGAGAGAGAGAGAGAGAGAGAGAGAGAGAGAGAGAGAGAGAGAGAGAGAGAGACAGAGAGAGAGAGAGAGAGATGCAAGTAACTCACACACACACACACAAACGAGTGCGTGCGCGCCTGCGTGAACTGATGATTACAAAATTAAAATAAAGAAATTGATGACATATCTACATGTAATTTCAATAGATACCTCTACAAATAAAATATAATGTACATAATATCAATATGAATTGTCCTGCATTTAATTTTCGACAGTTATTAAAACTAGTTTCCTATAAATCATAAATTGCTGCTAATGAGCTCGAAATCATGGACCAATAAAATGTATATTAGCAGTTAATTTAAAACCTATTTGTCTTCCTAACTACCATCAGGTTTATCCTTAGAGATTTCACAACCTATAGTGAAACCGAGATTATTCCCTCAAAATATATTGCTGATGTTAAAACAAGAAGATGCATCAATCTAATGATTACAAAGATTAGATGAATTGGATTAACTAGAGAGCAATATCGAACTTTTTAGTGTAAATCTAATTTTATACGTTTTTCGTGCAAACCGAGGTAAAAGCCTCTCAGACGAAGGAGAATACACAATATCGGTTTTGTACAAAAAGTGACAGTATTTTGACAATATTAGACATAAAAATCTTTGTCGATTCTGTTTGCATAAGTAACAAATATATACAGTCTTTCTGAAGAAGTATCTTTTCAAACGTCAAGGGTAAAAATTAAATGGTGCCGCTTTTCAGAAAGGAGAATTGCATTATGGAACAGCAATTTTTATAAAATACACAAACTTACGACAACGTAGCGTATATATTAAGAAACTGACATATCTGGTAACTGATAACCAATTCCGCGACATTTTGTTTTACAACATGAGCAAGAATGTATCGTCAGAAGATTTTCCGAAATGGGCACACTATTCATTTGCTTTTCCGTATTTTATAGCGGTTATTGTAGCCATCATTATAAATGGAATGGCGATTTATGTTTTTATAAAGAGAAAACAACTCCGATGTTCCGCAAATATTTTCGTTATGTGCCTCTGTTTGACAGATTTATTAATGGCGGGAATGGCAGGCCCTCTAGTGGTGTTTTCTGCATTCGCTGGAAAATGGCTGTTTCATGAAGGAGGTTGTGTGTATTATGCCTTTATTGTTTGTCTCATGAGTTATACTAATATAGGTATTGTAACAGCTATAGCAGTAGATCGGTATGTGGTTATAGTTCGCGGAAAGAGGGTTACCCTGCAAACGGCATGGTGGGTTGTGATTGGCTGCATTATGCATTCGTTTTTATGGTCTGTTGCCCCTGTTCTTGGATGGAGTTCGTACACTTTAGAAGGAATGCAGACGTCATGCTCTATTAACTGGCAAAGTACAGACGTTGGTGATATAAGCCTTAGTATCGCCCTTTTATTTTGGTTATGGCTTTTACCGATTGTGGTTATATTGGTCTGTTACATCAAAATATTCTTAAAGGTAAGAAAACAGTCTTTAAAATGATTTTTAAAAAGAAGAGAGAGAGAGAGAGAGAGAGAGAGAGAGAGTGTGTGTGTGTGTGTGTGTGTGTGTGTGTGTGTGTGTGTTCCACTTCTGTCCACTACAAATATCTAGTGTTCTTATTTATTTGACACAAGTCTGTATGGAACTGAAAAAGGTCCGGGACTATTATTATATGATGACAAAATATGTTTAATATTTGGTAAATGAATTATCCTTATGCGCATACAATATAGTGCGTAATTAAAGACATCACTTCTTGTTTAAACATGTAAATTTTCTGAATCATTTCCTGTCAACAAAGCTAGTAAATCAATGATAAAATTACTAATAAATGTTTTACTTTTGGTGGGTAAGAAGCTGGTCCGCTTGAAGCACAGTTCACAAAACAAGTTTCCTTTTACAAGTATTAAAATGCTTTTCGATATCATTCATTTCACTTTTGAAACATAAAACTAAACAAATTAAGAAATGCTTTCTAAAATTATCCAGGTGCTTTCTCAATCAACGTCATAGTATCATTTTTTCCCTTCAAATTCCTACATCAAAGGTAAATCCGCAATTATCTAACTCCATCAGTCATAGCAAACGTCATCACGTCTCTTTTGTTTATTTCAGCATTAAACTTTGTTTGTAATCGATCTATGATGGTTTAGATCGAATGGCTCTCGCGCTAATTTGAATAAACCGCAAATTCCTTGTGAATACCGAACAGGTTTAAACTACATCAAACTGGGTTAGCTCCGCCCACCCGTACTCATTTTCAAAAAATGACAACAACAAAACCATGACGTCAGAATACCAAAGATCGCACATGAAGCTTTCGGTCTATGCTGTGATAGATCGAATCACTCGTCAAATAGTTTATTACAGAGAATTTGATTTGGATTGTAAATATAATAACTTAATAACGTCACAAGTCATGGCAAACTGTTTATACATAAATATTTACATTCCAACTATGATTTTCTTATTCCCTTCATTATAAAACAGTTGCGGGTTGTAAAAGCATTACACGCAAAGGGGCTAATCACTAGCGTAAGAATTTTTCTTTTCTAATAAACAGTGTATTTGACCCGTCGAAATGTAAACAAACTTCATATCGATTTGAAAATAACACACAAATAACACAAAAGGTTTTACCGGCAAACTGTTTCATAATGCAATATTTCAGTTTGCCGGGAAAACCTAGAGTGTTATTTCATCAGATGCTTTTACAAAATAAGCTGAGGCTAAATAAATAAATAAATAAACCATAAACATAAATACATTTATGAAAGCGATTTGCTATCGAAAAAATCTTTTGTATGTAATTTTGAGTGAATTATTACGTTTAAATCTGTAGAGTTATTGGCGATTCTCACTATTTGACAATCAACGTTGCCTAAACAAGCACAAATGTGGCTGTTCAAAGTTCTTATTGGCTTATGTTATCAAGAGTTATTGTCTAAATCGCTATGGAACAAAATTCTATAATTTCATGTAGCATTATAAGAAAGCATAAAGATGAACTAATGTGCGTATAAAACATTCCATTTTTAAGTATAATTAATGTAGCATAGCAGACCAGACCTGATCGGCGTGGTCGGGTAGCTGCTTTAATACAGCGTCCCGCTAATATTGCGAATGTCCGGTTTGACCGCTGCATTTTTTCTTTTTCCTGATTACATTTAAGGTCTTGTCCGACCCTGAGAAGTGACCAACATGTTGGCCACAAGGTAGAATCTAGAAGTTTCGATTCAAAGTAGTTGAAATGAAAAAAGGAGGACTGGGCTTGATAGGTGGCTGGATAGCCCGGTCATTAGTAGGAGGAAAGGAGGGAGGGATATATATATATATATTACTTTTTACTTTTTGGATTCTTTAACTTAAACTAACATATTTCTAATTTTAGTTTCATGTACACAAAAATACCGTCCAAAAACTACAAAGAAGAAAACCTAAGGAAATAGAAAAAGACATAGTTATAACTAGCTTAATGGTTATAGGTAAGATAATATTAAAGCTGGCTTAATGGTTAATGGTTATAGGAAAGATATAATGGTTATAACTAAATTAATGGTTATCAGTAAGATATGGTTATATCTCGCTTAATTGTTATAAGTATGATGCAGTTATACCCAGCTTATTCGCTTTAGGATAGATAGTAGTTATAACTGGTGGATGGTTATAAGTAGGATGAAAATATTATTAATGGAATGTTTTACACAAAAGTAATAGCCGCTGTAATAGTTAACAACCAGTGTAAAAGTTAAATCTAAGATTATATTTTTACCCAACCCCGACTAGATTCACTGATCGTGATTGGTTAAAATGGGTCACATCATCAACCTAGTGTGAGTTCGTTCATAGTAGCACGCGCAAAAATACTGTATAAGCGGGTGAGAAACCGAGTGCGTTGTAGCTGCGCCCTCTGTCGCCTATAACAAGAAATTTTAAGTTTGATCAGTTTTTATAGATTATTGTCTATAATATCTACGACGACGACGACGATAATGGTGATGATGATGAATATAATGATGATGATGATTATAATAATGAATGATTGACTGATGGATTGATTGATTGAATGATTGATTGATTGATTGATTGATTGATTGATTGATGTTTTATGAATCTGTTACATTTATAACTGTGTCTTTAATCTTAATAAATGTATACATTTCAGGATCCTTTATCGCTGCTTGGACACCATACGCCATAGTATCTGCCTGGGCAGCTCTAGGTGACCACAGGGACATACACCAGACATTAGTCACATTACCTCATCTTTCTGTAAAATTCTCAATGGTGATTAACCCAATTATATACTTAAAACGCAATCGGCAGTTTAAGAAAGCCTTTTTGGCTGAGTTTCCGTTTTTACAACGCATCAAATGTTTTCATTCCAAAGTGGCACCAGCGGAAGTCCAAAAAGATGAACTTGAGCTGAGACAGAATCCAGGCAGGTTTCAGCCAAGAGGACCAACTTTGGGAAGTGGAAGTGGAACGCATTTTTGTGTTTTTGAACAGTCGCAGTTTACTTCTTCTGAGTTTGAACAAGTAGAGGTTTTCAAAAAAAGAACAAATTTAGAACTTATATCAGAAGAAGATAACCAACCTGTTCCATCTACCTCAAAATTTACCAATCACAAATCAGGGTCAATGTCATCTGAAGTGTCACAACCAAACTCAAGGGAGAAAACATCTACGTAAAAAACCACAAATCTTGTGTAGTTTGTATGTGTTTGTATTAGTTACAGTAAATGGAGTATCATTTCTATTTCTTTTTCGGTTTTTTTTTAAAATAACACTTAATTTAGTACAAATTTCCTTTTGATGCCTTACGGCTATATATAATGTCAGAATAATTTCAATATCAAAAACCCGAGATTTTCCTGTGCCAACTGGTGTCGGAAAGAGGGGGTCTCATTTCGCTTTAGACTGAAAATACTAGTAGAACTGTACTAAAATGACTAACCTTCATCGATATGAAAATATCATCGCTGACTTACAAAGTGTGTTAAGAGGTAATTCGGACAACACTTGAGCAGAGGCTGCGTTGACTAAGTGGTAAAGACGTTTGCCTTCATTCTCAATATTCCTCACCGCTGTGGGTTTGAACCTGGTAAATCGCAAATGATGAGGGTAGTTTATACATGTTGTATTCTTTTACTGGTTGGCGCGGTACAGGTATTGTTGACTGGACCATCTGCCATATTTATCTGCGAGATTGCGGGTATGAGTACAAGTACTCTAAAGGTCGCCAGAAATATGCATTATTACAATGCAGATCAGAAACACTTGCACATTCATTAACGGCATGAACTTATATAAAGATTAATCCCCAAATTTAATTAAAATTATCCTGTCACAAAATAGCTCAAAATGTCTGTTGTGACATATAAAAACGTTACACCAACCAACCATTCAAATACTGGCAACAAGGTATCGGTCAACCAATCAATTTAAAGGTACACTATCATCTGAAAAAAAATCATTCTGAATTATGTTCATGCATGTTTGTTGTGTAACCTATGAACGGCGCTGAAATCTGATATTACTTTTGACAACTCCTTTTTTTTTTGTCTTAGACTTTTGGCAGGCAATATATAGGAATCAAAAACCTACCATCAGAAAAGTTCTACTTCGTGACAGCGTGATGTAATCACGCAGTGACGGTACATATTGTCGACCATGTACATATTGTCGCCAATATAATATTGGTTACAATGCTGCTGCTGCTGATGATGATGATGATGATGATGATGATGATGACGACGACGACGACGACGACGAGGACGACGACGATGATGATGATGATGATTGCATGTTCAATCAGAGACATATCAAGATTTATTGTACCCAAAATCGTCACTATACAGTTCAGGCCTGTCGAAAGTTTAACACTTTAGTGCCGAATTAGTGCCGACTCGGCAGCTCGTCTCGGCCCCTCGGCAGTTATGTCTCGGTCAATAGTAATCTACAGCTCGGTACCTTTTCGACAGCTACTGTCCATCGCTCCGCTGTTTTTCGGCCACTTTTTGACTGCTCGGCACCTTTTCGGCCGCTCGGCTCCTCGGCACTTTTTCGGCCACTCAACCCCTCGATCGTTATCTAGAAAACTTAAGTTCATTAAAACATGCCTGCAATTACGCGTATATCGCAAAATTTTAGAGAGAAAATTGTGAGATTTTCTAACTCTGGAGTAAATCAAAGAGAGATCAGTAGGAAAATTAGTAGAGAAGTTAATATTTATATATCAACAGTGTCAGTGAACAAGTTTCTGCAGTGTTTTAGACGACTTTCTTCTAAATCAAAAGTTTGATGACAGGTCTTGGAGTCTGGCCGATCTCGGAGACAATGTGTCTAAAGTCTAAAAAAACTCCGTTTGTTCGACATTCATTTGTCTTGGTACTGAGAAGGTTTTGAACGTCGTGTATTGAAGCCAGGTATTTGATGATGACAGGGGATTAACAGATTAGGATTATGACAGCTGATGTTTACCTGTATAGGTACATTTAATGATTATAATGGAATATTAAAGATTTATGCAAATCTGGGGGAAAAAATCACATACTAGTATTTATTTATTTATTATCGTTTTTTTATTTATTAATTTTTATTATTTTTATTATTATTATTAATTTATTTATGCACTTGTATTCCTTTTCATTAACGAATGAGATATTTTTTATTATTATTATATATACAATAAATCTCTCTCAGATGTAAATTGCTGAAAAAAATCACATATGTATCTTTTCCACCATCCGTTTATTTAATGGTTTTATTTATTTATTTTGTTTTTATTTTATTTTATTTTATTTTATTTTATTTTATTTTATTTTATTTTATTTTATTTTATTTTATTTTATTTTATCTTATTTTAAAATAATTATTTTAAAATTATTATTTTTTTCAATTTATTATTGTTATTTTTTAAGTCTTTATCATTACCGATTGATATATTTTATTATTTTTATATATACAGTTAAACATCAATCTCTCAGATGTTAATTGTTAGACCACTCGTTAGCTAGTGGCCGCGACTCGGCCGGGACTCGGCTACTGAGAGGCCGAATGAACTGCCGAGTCGTGGACAGTTCAAAGAGCCGAGGAGCCGAATGAGTTGCCGAGACTCGGCTACCGAGTGGCCGAGCTGTGGACAGATCCAGTTACCGAGTGGCCGAGAGTTGACAACTTCGTCAGCTCAGTGTTAAACTTTCGACAGGCCTGTACTGTAGTTCCAATAAACAGCAATAACCGAACAAAACTTAATCAATGGCTTGGCTTTTTTTTTTACCAAAATATCATTTGATGTTATATAAATGATTAACAGCTGGTGAAAGCTGAGAATAAAACATTTTTGAGTATTCATTGATAAATTTTAAAAATACTGAAAATGTTTTTATTCTTTTACTTTAGTTTCAACGAGAGAGAGAGAGAGAGAGAGAGAGAGAGAGAGAGAGAGAAAGAGAGAGAGAGAGAGAGAGAGAGAGAGAGAGAGAGAGAGAGAGAGATTGGAGGGGAGTTATGTGTTTCACGCCTCAGTCAAGAATCTTTCACTTATTTCGAGGCGGTCAGTTCTGGGATGGTGGAGGAAACCGGAGTGCACGGAGAAAAACTCCGACCTTCGGCAAGCGAACTGACAAACTTTCTCACACTAGGATCTGTCCCGAGTGGGATTCGAACCCAGGCGGTGAGAGGCACTGTGATCCGTAAGCGCGCGCTTTAGACCTAGGCCCTAGAGAGAAAAGCGCGCGCGAGAGAGAGTGAGCAATTAAATGCTGTTAGTTTTACTCATGGACTACGTATATTAAAACTATTCATATTTTTATGTCAATGTCAAAAAAATTTTCGAAACATCATTTGTGGTGATAGCATCAATGTATTTGCCCGCGACAATATGTGCCGATATGTAATGTACATATTGTCGCCGATTTTTCAGAAAAAAAGCCTCATCTCGGTACATATTGTCGCCGACATCAATATGAACCTATGGGCGATAATATGTACAGTCAGTGTCAGTACATAGTGTCGCCGGCGACAATTTGTACAGGGGCGACAATATTTACCTTTGTAATTTGACCTGGGTTGAAAATTGACCCGGGGTTCATTTTTCAACGTTGAATATTGAACAGGGGATGTTTTTTCAACGTTGAAAATTGAGACCAAAATTCGAGAAATTTATACCCGGGGTCATTTTTCAACAGGTTGATAATTTTTTTTATTCAACAAGTTATAACCTTATTTCGTTGAAAATTGAACCTGTTGAATATTGACACTCCCCACAAACTACAGTGTTTTAATCTGACTACGATCTTGACGTTGTTCAACATTGTTTATACATATCCATATGTTTAAAAGTTTCTAATCCAGAATAAAACAAAACAGAAATCAGTAAATCATAAAAAGTAAATCATAACATTGTACACGGTGTATCCGACAGCAACGGCTATTATGATACTGAGCGATCGACATGGGTTGAGTGTTTTTTTTTTTTTTTTTTTTTTTTTTTTTTGTTTTTTGGTTTTTTTTTTTTTTTAATTCCAGTATAACAGTATATTTCTGCTATCACTTGTTAGATTTTTATGTCGACTTGTCAAATGTTAGCGCCTTGTCGGATTTTATGTTCACTTGTCAAATAATAATAATGTCGACTCGACAATGATTTTGTTGACGTGTTAGATGATTGTGACGACTTGTCAGAAATGGATGTCAACTTTTCAGATCTTTTATGTCGACTGTTAAAGAGCACTTTTTCAGATGTAGATTGCAAAGCAAATATATTGTAAACTTGTTGGCACAAACACACGATCTCAAGTTTAATTTTAAACGTGTCAATAAAGGATAACACAAAGAACTGATAAAAAAAATTAAGTTACCTTTATAAAACGTTAAGCGTTATAACGCGATTATTTTTCAAACCAGGTCTATTAGGCTTTCGTGCAACTGTATGCATTTGGTAATTATACAATTAACCTATTGCAAAATACAACTGACTCTCGTTTGTCAATATTTGTTCGGGTATTTTACAATGGTCCTATTTTCTCTAAATATTTATGCTATTTTTCCCGCCTGTTTTCTAAAAGGTGTTTATTTGAGATTTTTGAGTATGTCAAAGTTATTGTTTGGTTAGTCCGAAACTGGAACAAAACGACAGTGAAAGATGAGACCACGCCAGGGGTGGCATTTAGTGGGGTGATAGGAACAGTAAAACAGATATATTAGATACTAATGGTGAACTTGTTGAAAACGATAGTTATAAGCAATTAGAATGTAAGAATGTTAATGTATTTAGTGATGTCTACGACATTAGTGTAAATAGTGATGTCTACGACATTAGTGTAAATAGTGATGCATTCAACTGTATTCCTACTTCTACAATTAATATTGATTGTGAAACTCTCACAATTCATAGAGATTGTGACACTTCCACAATTGAAATAGATTGTGAAACTCCCATAATTGATATAGTTTGTGAAACTTCTACAATTCATATGGATTGTGAAGTTCCCATAATTGATACAGATTGTGAAACTCCCATAATTGATATAGAAGTGATATATCTGGGTGGGTCACTTGCACTGGTTGTAACCAGCACAAGCTCATGGCGTATATTGTTTATTTTTGACCCACCTTTTTGCAAAATCAACTGGACTAAAATGTCATGTAGTTAATTTTTACACAGATTAGATTTTTGGTTAGATATATTACTTGTTTGTTAGTAATTAGTGTTCAGTAGTTTCTAGTCATTTATTGTAAGTAAAATGGTCATGTTTTACAAATAATGTTTAATTTTACTGGCATTTGGAATAAATGCTATATTTCAATCATACTTTTGTCTTGTGTTATTTTTGCAAAAACTAGCAGATATCCACATTGAAAGAATAATATAATTGATATAGATTGTGAAACTCCCATAATTGGTATAGATTGTGAAACACCCACAACTCATGGACATAGTGAAACTCCTATAATTGATATAGATTGTGAAACTCCCACAATTGATATAGATTGTGAAAGTTCCACAATTGATATAGATTGTGAAGCCCCCCCTTTCCCCGTTTATCAACCAGTATTTCAAAATCAATATAACATACCGGTATTAAATAAAAACCCTATCGAAACTGAACTTAAAATATGTGCTTTGAATGTTTGTGGTCTTAAATCTAAATTATTGATACCAGAATTTGCAAGTTTTATCAAAAAGTATGATATTTTATGTTTATCCGAAACGAAGATATCTGATCTTGATGAAATAGATGTAGCTGGTTACGATATTTACTTAAAAAAACAGAGGGGTTGTTAAATCTGGAGGGATAGCAATTTTAGTTAGAAAAAGTATGTCCGAGCATTTTTCAGAATTTAAATCTAACAGTGAATTTATTTTGTTCATTAAAGGAAATAAAATCTGTAATAATATATATATATATATATATATATATATATATATATATATATATATATATATAAACTTTATTTCTTTTACAACGATTTAGAAACAAGTTATGTAACTTATATTAATCTAGCTCGTTGGCCCGAATTGTAGCGCGCGTGAGGTCTTATTGTGGGAGGAAAACCGGAGAACCCGGAGAAAAACCCACGTGCTCAAGCAGGTGACCTCATACCTTATCACATACGACGCTGGGAATCGAACCCCAGTCGCATTGGTGATAGGCGGAAGCGCTAACCACTGCGCCACTTGAACACCCGTTAATAATAACGATATCCTATTCGGAGCCGTGTATTTGCCGCCTGCGGGTTCACAATACTCGGACACCGATAGCTTTATCGCAATTGAAGATGAGTTAACAAGAGTTACCTCTCTTTGTAATAACATATGCTTATTAGGTGATTGGAATGCAAGAACAGGAAAACTGAGCGATTACGTAGAATGCGATCATATCATCTCAAACCTTTTTGAGCTTGATAATGATACTGAAAATTTTTTAATGGGACCAAACCTCCTTCAAAAATTTAAAATTTCTCTCGATAGACACAACAGTGACAAAGCACCTCTTAATCAATTTGGATATAAAGTTATTGATCTATGCAAAAATTCTAATTTATTTATCATCAATGGAAGAACTGGAAAAGATAAGGGGGTTGGGAAAGTCACATCAAAAGTAGTTAGTTTAATAGATTACGGTTTATGTAACCCGGGTTTATTTGAATATATATCAAATTTTTGCGTTTTAGAATTTTGTGAACTTTTATCAGATATCCATTCACCGATAATGCTTTGTTTGAATCTTAATAATCACTTAGATAAAACTGTTCCTGTTAAGAACGAAATTGTAAATCATAGAAAATGGATACCTGATAAATCTGATTTATTTGTTGGATCAAATTTTTGCGTTTTAGAATTTTGTGAACTTTTATCAGATATTCATTTACCGATAATGCTTTGTTTGAATCTTAATAATCACTTAGATAAAACTGTTCCTGTTAAGAACGAAATTGTAAAACCAAGAAAATGGATACCTGATAAATCTGATTTATTTGTTGGATCTATTAAAAGTAAGGGTATCGATAAATTGTGCAATACTTTCTGATGAGGCTGATATAAAAGAAACAGTTGAACATGTTGTACATAGTGTTGTAAATATTTTTACACAGTCTGCTGCATCTGCTTTTGATTATAAACGGTGTAATATAAAGCCAAAGGCATATAATAAACCATGGTTTAGAAATGAATGCATAGAAAAAAGAAAACTATTTCATAAAGCAAAAAATAATCACAATAAACTAAAAACTGAATTGACTAGGAAAAATCTTAAAGCTGCAAGTAAATTATACAAAAAGACCATTTCAAAACACTTTGCTCTCTACCGGAAACAGACCAGGACAAAATTGAAAAAAAAAATAAGATCTTCTGATTCTAAAGAATACTGGAAAATTTTGAATTGAAATAAAACATCAAATAATTATTCGAGAAATATTGATATTGATACATTTTTTGACTTTTACAAAAATTTAAATACTCTTGACGAAAATGATAATAAATTAATAACTCCAAGTTTTGAAGATTTAATAGACCAGTCGGAAAATTTGGAAATAAACCAACCAATAACGGAAAGTGAAATACTTGAAGTTATAAGAAACTTAAAAAACGATAAAGCATTTGCATTTGTAATTAACGAATATTTTAAGTGTTCTGTGCATATCATGATGCCATTATATGTTAAGCTATTTAATTTAATATTTGATTCAGGGGCAATACCTTCTGACTGGCTCATTGGTGTTATTAAGCCTGTCTATGAAAACAAGGGGGACAGGAATAATCCTGATAATTACAGAGCTATCACAATTCTAAGCTGTTTTGGAAAAGTATTTATATATATATGTTTAGCATGGTTTGTGGGTCATGTACTGTAACATGGGTTATGGGACCTTGTGTTTGTAAATGATCAACTGAGTTGGTAAATGCACTTTTTATGTAGATTTTTGTAATTATCTTAAATATAAATTGATTCATCATATCTGGTCAGATTTCTATAGATAACATTGTGGGCCATTTGTCTATGGGTCACTGTCCCACAATGATATACAGTATATATAATTGTATATGTGACTGTGGGTCAATATCCCACAAAGACAAATCCATATGTGACATTATATATATAAATATATATGGACATATAAAAGAGTTTAGTTGATTTATGGTATTTAACGCCCCATTCAATAATATTTCACTTATATCGAGACGTCGTCAGCTAAAGGCGAAGGTGTATACTCTTTGCCTGTACGTTGCGCTGATGGCGTTATTTAACAAGGTTCTTTATTGCGCCATGCCTACCGTGACACGGGACCTCTTTTAAATTTGAAATTTCCATTTGAAAGCACCGTGACTTACATTTCATTATGCCAATTGCTAGGTAAAAAAACAGTCACTTCCAACTTTCAAGTTTGGATTGAGACCCAGTCGAAAACCAGACCTCCCACTTCCTTTCCTCTTTTGTCTATCTTGGACATGACTTTTAATGAGCAACTTGATGGTTGTTTCTATAAAAGACGACGCTTACCCTACCAGTGCATCTGGTCCATGCTTCCAGTTTTTAGTGGAGTCAGAGTTGCTAACTTACTTTTGTTATTTTGTATGTATTATTTTGTTGTTTTTTTTATATTCTTTGTTGTGTATGCCCGTTTTTGATGTCTGATCTTTGTTCCTGGATTACATTCTTTTGATTTCCGCCAGAATCTTGGTTTTCTTGGCCCCGGTTTCACAAACATTCCTTAGCTTAAATTTTCCTTTATTCAAATCTTGCAAAATTCCATCCGTTTATAATTTTGATAGTTTGAAGATATTCAGGTAATTAAGGTGTCAATCTTCAGATAATTTTTAGATTAAAACATTTGCATTTAGTTTTGATAAAAATATACATCAGAAGTTCCAAAAAGAGATTACCAAATTTTGTTTAATGTAAGTTAAGGAAAATCTTAGCTAAGGAATGATTATGAAACCATGGCCATGTTAAATAATTAATCTATAACAAGTCATTCGAGCGAAAATATAATTTAAAGTGACCTCATTCTTAATGAACATTGTTGTACTACGAAAGACCAAACTACATGTGAAGAATCAATGCTATACCCATAATACCTTGCCTAGTGCCTGAGAAAGGCAAAAATATTCACTCAAAAGAACATGTAGGGAATTTTGCCTTAATTACTAATGAACCTGTTGTACTATGAAAAACCAATCCACAGGTGAAGTATCTGCTATACCATGTATAGCATCTGAGAAATGGACCTAAAGACAAAGAGCAGAAAAAGAGGCAACAACAGTAAAGGAGAGCGTAGAAGGAAAACGAACTTCTCAGTGTAACATTCAAAACTATAATACAGGCCTGTTGAAAGTTTAATACTTTAGTGCTCCTGCTCCATAATGGAATATAAAAGATATATGGAGTTCTGGAAAAAAATCACATAAGTATCTTTTCCACCGTCCATTTATGTAAGGGTTTTTATTTATTTTTTTTTTTTTTTATTTATTTATTTATTTATTTATTTATTTATTTATTATTTTTAAATTTATCATTATTATTATTTATTTAATTAATTTGCAATTAAAGTCCTTATCATTACCATATGATATATTTTATTACACGTATTATATAAACAATTATCTCTCTCGGATGTAAATTACTCGACCACTCGTTAGGAAGTGGCCGCGACTCGGCTACCGAGAGGCCAAATAGACTGTCTAGCCATGGACAGTTCAAAGTGCCGAGGAGCCGAATGAGTTGCCGAGACTCGGCGACCAAAAGGCCGAGCTGTGGACAGCTCCAGTTGCCAAGGGGTCGAGAGTTGACAACTTTTTCGGCCACTGGTTGTCCACAGCTCGGCCCCTCAGCTCAGTGGTAAACTTTTGACATGTCTGCACTGTGCTTAGATGCATGACCTATGACCTCCGCTGCATTTCCTGACAAAAATGTAATGGATATTATTCATTACCTAAGGTCTGATGCATTTTATTTATGAATGTGTTTGGGAGATAATCATGTGGAGAACATGACATCATCTTGTAGGAAGATGACACTAAATTCTTCAAAATTAAGAAATTTTGAGTGTGTTTCAAATGTTAATCCTGAAATTTTAGAATGACTAACATAGTTTTCTAGTTATTACATATTGAATAAACCAAAATTTGGTACATTCTCTTTGATGGCCATATCCAGATTAAGATACAAATTGTAGAATTGAATAACAAAGTTAGAATTTTCAAATTAGGCATCCATGACTATATAAATTATATTTGAAGCCAAATATTGGCATTAAATGGAAGAAAAAGAATCCATTATAAGATGAGTCAATACATGTAAGATAGGGAAATCTCACCCTCGGGGTTGAACATATCTTGTCAGAGACTCTGCTTATACATGAATACTCATAATTGATTCTTATAATTTCAAAATAACTAATATCTATCAGTATTAAAGTGGGAAAATTTAATGCATGCCTAAAATTTACATAATTGCGACCTTTTCGTTAGAATGCTAAAATTGAAAGTTCTATAATTTATTTTTAAAATTTTCTGCTTGAAATGGAAATAATTAAACTCTTTTCCAGTCAAAAAAGATTGAAGAATAATATAAATTAGCATAATATATCTCAGTACAGCAAATGTATAATGTATTTCCAGCAACAACATTAAAATTGCGAATATGAATGCCAGAAGTGAATCCTGGCCTTCCTACATTATAGATAATGGGACGGAATCCGTAACCCTGTTGGTAGGGTATTGGACACAGGTTTACGTCACCGTATTTAAGCAGCCCCTTTCCCCAATGAAAAAAAATTATTTCCCAATTTCATTGTTTCACACTCAATCATTAAAACTGCTTTGGTCATCTTTTATTACTAGAACATATAAAAAATCTGAAATTCCTTGATGGAAGTTCACGTGTATAACATATTTTGCCAGTTTGCAAGGTTTTTACTTTGTTTTTTTTTTTTTTTTTTTTTGGATTATGATATGGACAAAGACTGCCATATTCGTTTTATATTAAACAAGGAATCATGTTGTTCAGTAAGCTAGGATTCAACACCAACGATTGTGCGTTAGACCGTGGTCAATAAAAATTTGGAAATACCAGTAAAACGCCAGTAGTGGCTGGTCCCACGGACTAGTACAAAATCAGTTTTAGATGTTCAGGCATCAACATATTACTGGATATAAACATGGGAGACATTGATTGTCCTAATTTTGTAAATTGTGACCTAGGGAGCTCCAGAAATTTACAAATTTTCTCGGGGGATGCAACTCAAACCCCTACCAATAGGAGGTCATTGTTGCCTTTCCATACTTTCCCTAGCTCTATGGCTTCAAGATCTCCACTTCATGGTACTCATCAAAATCCATCAAAGAAGGGCCGGTACAAATGGGGAAGGACTATAAGAATTTTCCCTGTTAAACCTGCACAAGAAATGTAACACAGCTGTCTGTCTGTATCATTCAGATGCTTTAAGAAAGGGAAAGTACTAATGAGAAAGAAAACTCTTATACTAAGATAAAATGTAGGAATCATGTCAAAGGTTTAATTCCTTTAAAATTCAACTTTGGAAAAATCTCAAAAATAAAGTTTTAGAAATATTTTAATTTTGTAATAAGGCTTTACATTAATTGATAATATTTATTCTTATTTGTAAAATTTAAGCTACCCTAACCATTGTATAATTAAAAAGATTGGGTTTTTATCTTTTCTCTTAAATCTATAGATATAAATTATGCATTAAACAAATAGATATATTGTGACCCAGATAAAATTTGAAATTGAAGGACTACACAGTGAATGGAATAATTTTAAGATGACCATAATATTAATTATTTTGCAATGATTTGTGTTTCCAAGGTAACTCCTGATTTCAAGACATAATTTATATTTCAACTCTGTTGTGTATAGTACAAATTAAGTCAATCACAAAAAGGAAAATTTTATTTTACTTTATTCAACTGTATTGTAGAAAACAACAAGAAAAGTTAATATACCGTAATTAATTATATGATCTGTGCGAGTCTGTGGCTGTTGTCAAGAACCTAACCTGCCTAAAAATACTCCAATGTATTATCTAAATCAAAGCAGAACTTTTCTAAAACAGGGAAGGCAGTCAATTTCTGTTTAGAATTTTGCAGCTGTCATTTGTGTCTGAATTTGTTTACATCACATGATGTGTAAAATATTCCCACAATCCGGAAGGACTGTAATATTTTCAGTATCTGCAAGTGTCAAATTAATCTTAACTGTTAAAATAGTAAAGGGTGTTTCTACAGATGCCCTAAGGTTTAAGAGTTGTAAAGTATTGCAAAGTCCTACAAAGTTATCAACCATTTTCAATTTTAAGCACGGGGAAAAAGGAGGATGTGACTGGAATATTGTAAAACACTTATTTTTTTCAATTATTTTATTCAATTATTTGAAAATACCAGGCATTTACACTAACTGGAGCACAGTTGCTCAAGACTATTTTCCTTCATTTTATTTCGCATGCACCATCTTGGAGTAAGCACTGTTCTGTGTTCTGTGAGCACCATTTGAAATTTGACTGGGCGCCTGAAAATTTTGCTCAGGTGCCCCAGTTGGTGACCATAAATTTTATATTCTATAATATTTTCATTTGCCTTGTGAAATTCTCATAGCTGCAAGCTTGAGAGCCGTTACCTTCATTACTGACAATGAACGCCAAAAAATTTTGTTACTCCGTGTATGGATACATACAAAATCAATATACAACCCGTAACTACATTATCATAGGTTAACAAACATGGCTATCAAGTCACTTTTGTTAATATTCGAGACAAGCTTTAAAAACGCATTTACGAAATTTTACAAAGAAAACCAAAGAAATTTATAAAATAATGTTTTGATAACATATAGGCATCTGGCTGATATTCCTCCGTAATATTGACATTGTGAGAGACAAAAAATCAAATGGTGTTTTTGATGGCCTGTTGAAAGAACAACATATCTGTCAAATCCATCAAACCACAAAAAAAAATTTGAAAAATCGGATATTAACGCTAACGCGCGTTCTTCAGTTTGCTTACAAAGTTGTTGCTTTCATACCGACAATGAACACCATTTTAAAACAATTCAATTGTTAATTCTTTGCAACATGGGTCAGTGATGGATTCTGAAAAAATATGTCAATCTTCATTTTATTTCTCATTCGCCATCTTGGGTTCTGAACAGTTCTGTGTGCATCAACTCGAAAAAGGTGCGATCGACACACTCTTCTGTGATACTTCATTCGCTGAAAAATGTTCCCGGACAATCCAAAGAAAAACGCTGCTTTTTTCTGGACAACACAATAAGTGTGGCAGCCTCAAACAACCCACCATTTTAACTCTATAATTGTCCGAGAAATTTCGTAAATTAAAAAAAAACTCTACCACATTTGCGATTCAAAATTTCAGTCATTTTCAGTATAAATAGCAATAACCAACCTTATATCCCTATATAACATACTTTACACTAAGATATGTAAAATCTTAATAATATCTGTTACCATGGCAACACAAACAAGCATTTACAAGCATGGACTGGTTTTCTGGATAATCAGACTCAAGGCATGTCTGCCTCAGGAGGGCGTGGGTTCAAACCTCTGCTAGGCCATACATAAGACTTTTAATATTGAGAAAGATAAATTACTTTCTCGCATGGTGCTCCACTATAGGAAGATAGAGTATTGACTGGTTCACAAGGTGCCTCGACAATGAACTAGGGGGAGTGATAAAATTTCAAGCTATGAATAAATATGATTCAAAAATTGCACTCAATTTGCATTTTTTCGAACCGTTTGAATCACTGCAATGATAAAATGGACTTTCAAAGAGATAAATAAAAACTCGAAAAGAGTTCATTAATACTGTTTAAAACCACCCCACGATGTTTTAACTTATATTGATGCAGTCAGTTTTGGAATGCTCATGGAAAATGGATTTCCAGAGAAAACTATAGAATTTTCTCAAACAAACTTAAATAATGCATTAGGATCTCCCCAAAAGAGATAAAAGTCTAAGCATTTGGAGGAACTGTGATCAACAAGTGTACACATGCACTTTAGACCAATTAATACAGAAATTTAGAAGTTAAATTGATAATTTGTGATACAGTTTAAAATTTTTGTATTATGTCACTTTTTGAAAACCTGATTTTTTCAAGTGAAAAAGACTACACATTCATTGATTGTTGTTACTATCTTGAGGGCTTATAGTTATTGGTAGAGGGCCTTCCTTAAGAATAAGGATCACCTCAGTGACTCAGTGGTAGACCGTCTGCCTCGAGGGCGGGAGGTCATGTGTTCAAACCATGGCCGGGTCATACATACTTTGAAATTTGAGATATCGACTGGTTCGCCTGTTTTCAGGATATTGAACTGGGGGAGAGGTATACATGTCTACGTCATACTGACTCAGTGAGTTAGCACCTTACCAAAAAGACACCGCGAGAGTGTGCTAGTACATAACAGGCCACTCTACACACATTCATATCACACACTCACATGAACTTGTACTTTTTACATTAAAACACACAAACACAAACTGCCATAAAGATATTCCTAAGCATATTATAAAACTTGAGTATAACTGCGACATAACACAACATTTTAACCAACCAATCGTATGGTGGAAACTAAAGGGGGTGTCAAAATTTGGGGTGGTGGAAGACTTTAATCATTGTACTTGTCACAGTTACAATTCTAGTTTGTTTTGCTTTTCTAATCATAGTAATGTTAGTCAAATACAGAACAAATACAAGAATATAAATACATGTAGTCAAAAAGAAATGAAGCTGAAAAAATGTGTACCCATAGAAATCTATATCTAAATGTAAACCCCCCCCCCCCCCCCCCCCCCCCCCGTCGAATCCTGTAAGCGTATGGCGTAAGGCTTTTATGGCTGAACATTTGATATCACTGTACATAAAATAGAATATCATAATATTAATCAATACTGAATTTTGTTTTAAATAAATAGTCAGCTACTTGTACTGAATTTGAAAAATCATAGAAATCTATACCAATCTACCCCCAGTCAGAATGCGTAAGCGTATATGTGCGTATAAAAACTTAAATGTTGGAATATTTAGTATCATTGGAAGCAGAATTAAAACACGTTTTGTTACCAAAAAGTGAGTGATTTATTAAAATGTTGATGTACTACATTCGTTGTACACGAAAATGAATGCGGAAGTAATTACCGCGAAAACCGTGATTAAAACCAAACTATACAGATAAACATTTGTTTGTTTCTATAAGTAAATAAAAACTAACTAGAAATGAGAACTTGTATTGTATTTTTAATCGCCGCTTAAGTAACTGGCTACTAGTAGCCAACTTTTCTCCCACAAGTAGCTGGCTACTAGTAGCTAACTTTTCTCCCACAAGTAACTGGCTACTAATAGCGAATTTTCTTCTACAATAGCCAGCTATAAGTAGCCAGTTACTGGTAGCTTACTGATCTGTAAAACAAAATATGTTCTTAACTTAACTGTCTGCTTTCGTCAATATACCAGAAAAACAAAAAGCCGTTTAAACGGGATAGTTTTCTTGTTTAAATGAAATAATTATCTTGTTTAAACGAGAAAGTATCTTGTTTAAACGAGTTCAAAAGTCATAGACAGTCTCGTGAAAATTCAAAAGTTCCAACGGACAAACACACATTTCAGGGAAAGTAGTCACGGAGTTTTGAGCCCCAGTAAAGATTCTTTCATTCACATATCTAGGCTGTAAATTCGGGAGTAATTGTGGAAAAGGAGTCCTTGGTGAAGACCACCGACTTTTGACATGCAGACATATTATTTTTCTTACATTTACACCCCGTCTGTACATTGGCCTGGCCCACATGTAGATGTTAAACTCCAACAACCTCTCTCTCACATTTACACATCTTGAGAAGGGCACCTTGAATTTTTGCGCCATGATTTGCAAAATGTTTCATACTTGTATTGAACTTATTATTACCAGATATAAATTCTATTTACACATATACATATAGATAATGTTAAACTCTAAATTTAGAGTCCGAATAAATATTGAAAATTGGAAATTTTTTTGGAATTTTACAAGTATAGCTAGGTGTATCATCGAATGTTTTTCAGACTTTTCCGACAGTCACTTTTATTTCCCACCAAACATTCATTTTTATGTTAGTTGCCTTATCAGTACTTTTTTACTGTATCTTTGAAAAATTCAAAAATTGCTATGTACAAATAAAAGCCACATACACAAATTTCTATAAAGTTCAAAACTTTACGAAAATTCAAAAGATTTTCACATTTAATGGTTTCTCATTTCTAATTATTGATTGTGTGTGTTGACTTTCATTTCTATAACTTCAATAGTTTGTTCTTTTTTGTGTCATATTTTTTCAATAAACACATAAAACCACATGAACATTACCTGGATCATTGATCCTGAGATAATTTTTTTGCTGTGATAAACCAATGTCCAAGATGAGTTTTCTTTATCTAACAACTTTGACTTGGTATTCATATATTCTTTCTTATGATATATAGTTATTATTTATGAACCCAAGAAGAACCCCTATATTTTTAGAAACACTGTACGGACGTAAGAGAAGACACATTCGATGCAGTGAACATGTGTTGGTTTCATGAGTTATAACAATCTAGACATTCAATTGTTTTAAAAAGACGTATTTTTCTTATTCAAAATAAAATGTTTTTATCATTATCATTTAAATTTACGTTATTTAATAATTCATTTATTTGTTTGCGCGGACTGATTACCCGACACGGACATTGTACACTTTGATAATGATAAATCCTGAAACAGATATTCAAATCACAGTCTGCAATATATAATTGAAGATGTACATTAATCGTCCTGGTATACAAAAAATATTTTCAAAAAGATCCAATTTGTGATGGCGAAAAATAAGATAAAATGATTTTGGATAAATTTACATCGACACAAGCACGCAATTTTAAATGCATTGCAACCCCAGATTCATTTGGGGAAAATTTCAAATTGTACAAGCAAATAATTTCTAAATACAAGTTTGTTTTTTTATATTTGTATAAATAGAAAAAAATCCTTTCTAACAACAAAAAAATTGTGAATTATAGTTCGAAAATCTATTTGTAAAGATGAATCACACAGTTTCACCATGAAAAAAAAAAGAACGAAACGCTTTGCTTCCCCAATAAGGACAAAAGTGGTAGTCGTTCGAAGTAATTAATTCCTAATATTTTACTACGTCAGGAACGGGGCTGCTTCGTTATTTTCAACTTAAAAAATCCAAAAGAAATATATTTTATATCAAAAAAAAAATAAATAAATAAATAAAAAAATAAAAAATAAAAAAAAAAACCCGAAGAATACCATATGATAGCAGTTTTCTCTAATTTCATATGGTACCAAATTTACACCAAACGGTCAATTTTTAACATTTAACACCAAAAATATACACCCGACCGTCCAAAAATAAGTATGGCATAGTTTGGCGTATCTGTCAACTTAAAGGGTTAATGGCGATGATGACAAAAACACACGTAACTCTTACCCGGTTTACGGGAAAGTTATAGAAACATTGTGGGATTTTAACGAAAATGACATGACATGACAGTACTCAAAATTTTCTATAACTATACTAACATTGTGGGATACTTTTTCAAAAAATTTTGTGGGTCATTAATTCACACTTTTTTGCATAAAACACCATTTAAAGAAAAATCTAACTACACTGTGTCCTTTTTAGGTACATGGTTTATGGGTCATTATATAGGTGACCCATAAAACACAAAATGTCCCACAACGTGGGTGGCAAATACACAATATGACCCACAATCCGGTTGAAAGATAACTATATATATATATATATATATATATATATATATATATATATATATATATATATATATATATATATATATATATATATTCAATATTCTGCCTTATACCATAGGAATAAAATGAAATAAGATTTAATTATTTATTAACCTATATAAATTCTACTTATGTTCATTTACTTATACTTTCTTATCTACAGAGGCTTGAATTATTATTATCATCATTATTATTATTATTATTATTATTATATATTCATTTGTTTTTCTTGTCATCTACATGTATTTTTATATACCACCTCCATTGTATTCTACCGCCAACTTATACATTGTAAATATGTTTGTGCCATAAGTGCATTTGATTATATTTATTCAAATTATTTAATTAAGTTTTCATGTTATATTGTCATTTATTTATCTAAATGTTGTATTGTTCAATATTTTGTAATCAATTTGTGTAAGGGCATGCGCCTAATATATTTGTATATAATATACCTCATGTACCACCTCCTGTGGGCTTGAGAGAATAAAGTGAAATTGAAATTGAATTGAAATTGTTAGTGGATGAAAAATCAATAGCAATTGAACCTCACCATCTCAAAGTGGCTGGGTATCGATCCATTTCATAAAATGTGTCATTTCAATTTTTATGAACACTAGATGCATTTTAAATGTGCAAAAGATATTGTTTAATACAAGAAGGACAATGATTAAATATTCATTCCCCCGAGCTCTCTTCCTGTTCAGTAACATACAACTGTTTAATATGGCAAGCAAATTGCACAATAATTCGAGAAACCTACATTTACGCCGTAAAACCTAGTTTTGCGGTCGTAAAACCTACTTTCACGATCGTAAAACCAGGTTTTGCGCCGTAAATCCTACTTTTGCGATCGCAAAACCTAGTTTTACGAATTATTTTGCAATTTACGCCGTAAAACTAGGTTTTACGACCGTAAATGTAGGTTTTACGATCGTAAAACTAGGTTTTGCGATCGCAAATGCATATTTTTATTTTTTGTGCAATTTGCGATGTAAAACTAAGTTTTACGGTATCATAACATGTATGAACACCGTAAAACCTACTTTTACGATCGTTAATTTTATTATCAGTCGCAAAACCAAGTTTTACGTCGTAAATGATAGATTTACTGTGCACAGTATTAACATTTACGTTATCTGATTGGTTAATAGTTTTTATACGCCCGTCATATGACGGGACGTATTATGTTACGGTGCTGTCCGTCCGGGCGGGCGTCCGGGCGGGCGTCTGTTAACAATTTGTATTCCGTTCAATAGAGACCACAAACATTTATGGATTCAAATGAAATTTGGAATACAGCTTTACCATGGTAATACCTTGTGCAAGTTCGAATTACAACTTTTTCGGATTATTTTTGGAGGAGTTATGCCCCTTTTTTAACTTAGAAATTTTTGTATGTATGACCATGTTGTTTTCAATCATCAGAGCCTACAACTATTTATGGATTCAAATGAAATTTGGTATACACATTTACGATGTTATTATCTGGTGCAAGTTCGAATAACAACTTTTTCAGATTATTTTTGGAGGAGTTATGCCCCTTTTTTAACTTAAAACACCTTTTTTATCATACTGCACAGATCACGACAACAGTTCAAATTATAATTAAGCTTTATAGATATAAATTATTTCAGGTTGGTTAAAAAAAGGTTCTCAAAACATTTCAGACAAAAAATGTATTTGTTTCCTAAAATCTTCCTGCATGCAATGCTTAAAGCTGCATTAAGTTTTCCAAAGAAAAAATTAAAACGGTGCTAATCTATTAAATGATGTTCCTAATGAACAGTATTACATTTGGTTCAACGATAAAAGCTCGAATAAATACAGAAATTACAGTATTTACCCAGCGAGATACAGCATTTGGGATCTAATATTAGAACATGGTTACGTCATCAAAACCGGGGTCATTTAAACACAACTTTCAAAATGTTGAAATACGATAAATTAAACACAGAACTTCGTTGAATTTGTCATTTGTGACTTAGTAAGGAATAAATAACACCATTTCAAATGCATCTGGATATTAATGAAGGACAATTAATGCAATCTGTCATGTTTCACTTTCGATTCTAGGCTTTTCCGTACATCCGTGCGCATGCTCCAAGCTCATAATTACCATCGTAGAATGCTGACCAACCGGTCAGAGGATTCCGTTTATTTACAGCTAAAAGAAATGAAATTTTAGAAAACAAATGTCACGGATCGTTGTTAGAAGATATCTACTTTTTAAAAAATATATTTTTAGAAAATCAAAAAAATTCAGAAAATTGGTAAACTTAATGCAGCTTTAACACATGAAAACACTGCCATGACCTAACATTATATTTTAAACTTCTTCCTTCCTGGAAATGAATATGAATTATATAGCAGTCTACCACTATCCATTTAGCAATATATTTTTACATACATATATCCTAGTTGTACTTATACTTCTCAGTAAAGAATGGAACAATCTAGAGGATTAGTGACGAATTCATTCGGAACATCCTCTGGATGTGAAATGATAAAGGCGACAACTTTCTCCTTTTTAGCAGCATATATTTGCATCTTCGGGACCTTGAAAACTCCTCGATAGATTTTGCTAAAAATTTCTGAGGTTATGGAGTCTAATGCGATCTAGCTATCTAACTTGGTGAAATTTTTGGGAAAAATCGGTATCATACTTAATTTTGGGGTCAAACATGCAAAAAATGAATTTTTCCAAAAAACAACTACGTTTAACGCACTCCTGTTCAATAACAGTTCATTGTACGAAAAAGTCGTCCATTGACCGAAAAATGTTTAGGTGTCGCCACACTAGTAAATAGTACTTCTCGATCAATATAACACGGGCGTATAATGCTACGCTCGGCGGTGCTCTTGTTAATGTCATGTAACCCCTTATTTGATTGGATAAAGTGTATGTGTCAACAATATAATATCAAAATCATTAATCAATCTATTGAATAATAAACAATTTAGCTTGTGGTATTTTTTTAAAAAAATCGAATAAGGCCATAAAAATTATTAGTATTAAGGTTTGTGTTATGATATATTATAGAGTTTTATATATCTCTGACTGGGTTGTATCAGCGACATTAAAACCGTTTAAAAATCACTGGTTGTATAAATATTACCTATTAACTAATTTATTTGTATAACTGATCAGTAGTAAACAAAGTATTAAAATATAATAAAAATATTTAAAAATTATTTGGGGTAAAATATAACATTGTTCATTCGTGTGAATTAAAGATATTATAAAGATATTGTATAGCATTAACAAAACAATAACGTGGAATCTTAAGACAAAAGGAAATAATAATGATAATAATCTGACATCGGTAAATATTAGTAAATACTAGTAAATTATGTTATTGTCTCCAATTAATCTGTATTGTTCTACGGCACAAGTACGGATACGTGAATACGTCCTCATCTAGCGGAGTCTGCCATAATATCGAAGAAGCCATGCATTCGAATTTATATACAAGCTAAACACCTGGCATGTTATATCAAAATTTTAAACATTTCTTGTTTTTGTAATTAACCTGTTCGTATGAGTTACATGAAGAACGTTGTTAGTGATTCATTTTTCGGATAAGTAATATTTTATCATTGCTTTAACAGAAAATAGGAATGCCAGTAGAATTTCTATGCTGATCTATTGCACAATCTCTTTTGGCTAAAACTTTTAATTTTATGTTTAAAAGTCGTAAAATATGTATTTTTAAATTTTCTCCATTTTCGTCGTTGTATTTAAGTCAATAATTGTGAATCAAATTGAGTCTCGTATGTGTTTTA
Source organism: Tegillarca granosa (assembly GCA_029721355.1). Lineage (NCBI taxonomy): Eukaryota > Metazoa > Mollusca > Bivalvia > Arcoida > Arcidae > Tegillarca > Tegillarca granosa. The sequence goes on along the minus strand of CM056611.1, from coordinate 5,209,657 downwards.
GGCAGGGTGTCACACTTATTTAATGTATTTATTAAATATCATTAAATTATGATATGTGACACATTAATACACTATTTTACTGCTACATTTTCTCTACTGTATACCGCAAATTCAATAAAAATAAATGATTAATAAATTTAATGCTAAAATGATTTGCTGAAATCTCTGAAATTCTTACAATTCCCATCGAGTTTACCCGATTGAGCCAAATAATAATAATAATAATGATAATAATAATACTATTTCTAACAATTCAAGTTTGTTGTTACAAGGGAAAGAATATTCGTGTTCACTAGGTTCAATTTAAAGCTTTACATACTTTATTTCATTTTATTTAATATCCTATTTTTATTTATTTATTTAATAATTTATTTATTTATTTATTTATTTATTATTTATTTCAAAAATTAAAAATACAACTACAAAGTATTAAGATTATAATCAGTCAAATAGTTTAATTTTGTATTAATTCATAAACATTAAAACTTTTAAATAAAAATATTTCTTTTATTACAATCCGTAAAAAGTATTATTAAAAACGCCATATCATATTATGCGTTCAGAATTTGGAGAAAAAAAACACGTCGTATCCACCCCTACAAACCAAACTCGTACATAAGTTTTAGTATATCACACATTTTATATTTTGAATTGTGCATTTTTAATAAACTTTTAATGAAGCATAGTTTTCGAAAACGAATAAGAAGTGTCAGAAGTGCGATGCATCTTCATAATTGTATTTAATCTTTTTTGCTTCTTGATTGAATTTTTTGTTAATAAATATTGAATGAAGTTTTAATTGTAATGTTATTAAAACATGAATTAATAATGGCTTTAATATTCTACTTATCTTTCTGGGTTTTTTTAGTCATAACACACACGCACATGCACTCTCAATTTTTGTTAATTTTTGAAAAACACATCAGTTAGCGCGTCACGAATCCATTTGTAACGAGCAATCTTATTGGCTAACTTATTTGATGTTCGTAAAACCAGGTTTTACGATCGTAAATTTTATTAACGGTCGTAAATGTATTTTCTTTAAAAATGCACAATAATTGTGGTAAAACCTGGTTTTGCACCGTCAATTAACATTTACGAACGCAAATGCAATTCAACTTGAAAACCTGAATTTACGGTCGTAAAACCTAGTTTTACGGCGTAAATTGCACAATAATTCGTAAAACTAGGTTTTGCGATCGCCAAAGTAGGATTTACGGCGCAAAACCTGGTTTTACGATCGTGAAAGTAGGTTTTACGACCGCAAAAAAAGTGGACTAACAAAATATTACTTTTTTGGTGTATTCATTGTGATTAATGAATAGTTTTAGAAATTCGGTTTTTATCAGAATTCCTCAATAATTACTAGGAACAAAAACTATATATTTGGGTTTAACGCCCCAGTGAAAATTCTTCCATTAATATCGAGGCGGTCAGTAAAGGGATGGTGAAGAAAATCGGAGTGCCAGAAGAATAACCACTGACCTTCTGCAAGCGACAAACTTTCTTAGAAAAGTAGCCCAGAGAGGGAAATATTTAAACGCATAGAGAAATGATCATGTGATCAATGGCAGTTATTGCCCCGTATTTGCCAAATGTCTCAAACGTGTTTGTAAAGTTAAGTTGCAATTCAAATGTAAATAAAAATGTAAATATATATTTTTAACCGCCCCAACCAAAAAAAAAAACAAAAAAAACAAACAAACAAATAAACAAACAAAAAAAAAAAAAAAAAAAAACACACACACACTAAAAACCAAACAACCACAAACATCAATTCATTATTATCTTCTTTATGTTCTAATTCGTTCCACTCAAACGAACATAAATTATTTATAAATAAAACTATAACTAGATATAGGATGTGAAGCGCTCTGTGAGTGCAGTTAAATCTTTAAAGCTGCATTAAGTTTTCCAAAGAAAAAATTAAAACGGTACTAATCTAACTAATGATGTTCCTAATGAACAATGTTACATTTGGTTCAACGATAAAAGCTCGAATAAATGCAGAAATCACAATATTTACTGATCGAGATGCAGCATTTAGGATCTAATATTAGAACATGGTTACGTCATCAAAAACCCGGGTAATTTAAACACAACTTTCAAAACGGTGAAATACGATAAATTAAACACAGAACTTCGTTGAATTTGTCATTTGTGACTTAGTAAGGGATACAAAACACCATTTCAAATACATCCGGATATAAATGAAGGACAATTAATGTAATCTGTTATGTTTCACTTTCGGTTCTAGGGTTTTTCCGTACATCCGACATGATCCATGCGCATGCTCCAAGCTCATAATTACCATCGTAAAACTCTGACCAACCGGTCAGAGGATTCCGTTTATTTACAGCTAAAAGAAATGAAATTTTAGAAAATGAATGTCAAGGATCGTGGTTAGAAGATATCTATTTTTAAAAAAATATATTTTTAGAAAATCAAAAAAAATTCAGAAAATTGATAACCTTAATGCAGCTTTAATATACTAGTATATTATACAATTAAAACGAATCATTCGCCCTTATCCCAAGATATCTACAAAATACAAAAATAATATATTAGTATCATTTAAACGTAAATATAAGCTGAACCGAATAAACCTTACAGGGAGGGTGGGTGGGTATACAACTGAAAACACGTCTACTGCGTTAGAGACAGAGCCTTCGAATGACTATATGTATTACATTCACGGGGATCACCCGTGCGGAACTTTTTAAGTTACTATAAATAACAGAAGAAGAAGTTTATAAATAAATAAACGACGAGTTTAAGTAACATTAATAAATTTATTTATGTTCTAATTCGTTCCACTCAAACGAACATAAATTATTTATAAATAAAACTATAACTAGATATAGGATGTGAAGCGCTCTGTGAGTGCAGTTACGTCGAAGATAAAGAAAGAGACGAAAATTAAGAAGGAATATTAACTGATCACTCAGATACCAAGATTTTTAGAAACTGACAATTTTTCTTCTATATTTTCTCTTACGTATCCATCCTTAGCTTTGTCTGTGCTCCATCGACCATGTTTTTTAAACACTCTGTCATTGACGCCTGAAACAGCGGCTGCTGTGGCGCCCCCTGACCTTAAGCTGTGGAGACCGAACTTGGTTTTATCTAAACCAATAGACTGAAAAGCTGACAAAATAATTTCCCTAGTTCTTGTATAAGAAAGAGGTTTGTTGGGCTTTTTAAGCTTATATGTATTGGACTTCTTACAATAAGATAAACCTCTGAATAAATATTCACAAGATGAAGCTTTGATATTACTGAGCTTTATATAGCGCTCTAACATAGAGACGGGACAGGTTTTTGTGTTGGTTTTGGAAATATATACCTCGTTACCTTTATTATACACATCAGTTTTACTACCGTCTATATAAAGAATCATATGTGTAGTAAAGATTCGAACATGACTCATTTTTAATTGAGCTAGTTCTGAAAAACGTAAAAAACCTGCAAAAGCGAGCAAACACATACAAGAAATTCTAATATCAAATAAAGAACTCAAGTTTGATCCATACAAATCTACAAGGGAAGCTAAATTCTGAGGAGATATAGGCTCCTTTTTAACCACTGGACGACCTGTATCTCTCAGTGCACCTTCTTTCACACTTTGTACTAATGACGACCCACACGGGTCTGTATAGCCAGCAAGTGAATGCGCCCAACTGATGGCGTGAACATGTGTCTGTATCTTAGATGAAGACCGGGAAGTCTGTGCTAAATGTACTAGATACAGAGAAACGTCAGTTTCAGAAGCTGGCATACAACAAACACTGGGAGTGAATGATTTGCACCATCCACAAAATGAATTAAAAGCATACCTGTATTGTTTATATGTGTTCTTAGCTTTTGAATTAAGGCAGTATGTAGGTAATAGATCGTAGAGTTGCTGTAAATTGGAGTCTTTGCTAGTAAGAGTATCTTTAGTCCATCTCCCGACCGAAAATAAATCTGAAAAATGTAAAATTACATCGAAGTAAGTTTGTATTACAGTAGCCATTTGGCAAGGTGTACCAGGACCTGCCGTACATCTGCAATACACCAGCTATTTACAAAACAAAATAGTGTACCAGGATCTACAAAACGTCTGCAATACACCAACAATATGCAAAACTTCTATAATACGCAATATTCTGACATATACAATATGACTTCAATCTATAGTGTAGCATCCGACTGCAATACACCAGTGTTCTATAGAAACAAAACAGAAAACGTAATTAAACTCTGAAATGCACGCACGCTATTGTATTAAATAATGCATTAACAAATTAATTCTATCAAAAGGTGTACCAGGGCCTATATGCATATACAACTGCAATACACCACTATTATACCAACTCAAAACGTTAAAACTATATAAAACTGTGACACACATAATTAAACACTAGCTAAGATAATATCAAATACACATCACATGTGTTGAACAGCGTATGAATTATGACGACTAACAGGCGTCAAGTTTTACCACCATAACAGGTACATTGAACTCAGAAGAACCGAATAAACACTTTTTATTCATTCCTTGAACATATATACCGTGTGGGTTTTTGAACTCTATAACGTCCGAGACATAAGCATGATAGGATAAACCGTGCTTAAAGATGAAAGGCCAGAATGGCGAAGAAGGCCATTTTGGGATAACTAAAGTGCCCTTAGCCTTGCATTGAACCAAATGTCTAATAGCTGGAATAACTAAATGTATGGGTGGAACTAACCAATTGTTATGACCAGCCCAGTTCTGTGTAAAGCAATCTACGGCCTCAGAGCCTGGATTCCAAAATAGGGAATTAAATCTAACTGTTTTCTTGTTATTAGAATTTGCAAATCTGTCTATGGTATATGGGCCGAATAAAGAACTGACGAATTGGAAAAATTCAGAAGAAACGCCCCAATCGTCATAATCTATGATTTTACTCAAGTAATCGGCTTTCATGTTTTGAGATCTGGGAACCCATTGAATGTCAATACAGATACCATACTTTAAACAGACTGAAAATATATTCAGTGCGAGACTGTGTAAGTCAGGTTTCATACTACCCGAATTTACTATTTTGACACAATTTTGACTATCTGTAAACCATTTAAGATCTGTATTTTTAAACACATTTTTAAAAGACAATAAAGCCTGCTCTATGGCTTTCATTTCCCTCCAAGTAGAACTCGTATTAGATTCTTCGGACTGCCACATGTTATGATACACTTTGCTATTAACCTCCAAAGTATAAGCACCTGCAGCGACGTTACTAGCATCGGAATAAATGATAACATTTTTACGTACAACATTAGATAAAAACCTAGCGTTTCTGGTTTTAATATGTTGCAACCAAAAAAGCAATTCGTTATGAACAAGATTGAAGTTTGAAAAACATAACTGAGAATCCCAACTACGCCTTTGCACAATTTTCATATAACAAAACCTCGTTATGAGGTTACAGACGTTTCCCATAACTGGGGCCATAGATATAACCTTACCTGCTACTCTTGCCAATTCTCTAGCGGTGATACGTGGTAAACGGGAGACAACTCCTGTAATACAACTAATTGTATCGTTGATTCTTGTGTCGGAAATAGATATGGAAAATTGTAAAGAATTCCATACAATACCTAACCACTCTAATTCTTGAACGGGTTCGAAAATAGATTTTTCCACATTAACGAGAAAACCTGCTCTAGAAAGGGTTTCTTGAATAAATTTGGAGTTATTCTGGCACTGACAAAAAGTCGAAGCAAAACATAGACCATCGTCTAAATACAAGACAATTTTGATGTTGTTTAGTCTTAAATATTTCAAAATTGGTCTTAACGTCTTTGTGAATATATAAGGGGCAGAGGTTATTCCGAATGGTAGAACAGTATAGCAGTAATATTTATTGTCCCACGAAAATCCCAAAAACGACTGATATAGAAGAAATATCTATATGATGGTAACCTGATTTAAGGTCGAATTTGATGGCAAAACAGTTTTTATCAAAATAATTAAGAGCCATCTTCCAGTCCTCAAACTTAATCTTATCTCTTTTTACGTAATGATTAAGTTGACTTAAATCTAAAATTAGCCTTAGCTTTGTTCTATTCTGAGCGACACTGAGAGGACTAACAATATATGGTCTGAAAGGAACCTGTACGACGCACCCAGAACTAATAAGATCCGAGATAGATTTAGCTACGAATTGTGCGTTATTTAAAGCTGATTTGTTGTTTGGTAAATACATAGTAGGAGGATCCGATTTAAATGGTATTTGATAGCCATGTTCAACTATACTTAAAATTGAAGGATAAGCATCGATTTCTTTCCAGAAATCTAAATGATTCCTTAAACTGTGCTTAATGCCTTTAATGTTACTAAAATCTAGCTTGTCAAAAAATCTAATTTGATCTATTAATTCTACGTCAAATTCTCTATCACAATACTCAAATAAAGTATAAATATACTTATCATTAACTCTGGCAGGTTCTTTACTTGCTTGTGGTCGCTGTGTTGAGTGCAGGGCATCGGATTTTCCAGTGTCCTGTTTGGAAACAGTTGTAACACACGTCGTATGGTTGTGGTTGACGTCTTGGTGTCTGCTGGTAGCGAGACAACTGAGGTCCTTTGCCAAGAAAAGGCTGTTGTCCGCCGTTGGAGTAGTTAGGCTGAGCTGGAGATCCGACGGCAGCTGAAGTAGCGGCGAATCTGTTAGTATTGTATGGATGAGGGCGTTTTTTGTTGTTTTTCTGTCTGAGTGCCCGTGTTTCGGCGCTTCTGATTTTCTTTTCGTCATCGGAGTTATCCGCTATGTCGCTGTTTTTGTATTCATTCACCGTTTGCCAGCCTGCAGGGGATGAATCTGCAATGCGGATGTGTTTATTCCGAAGATTGATTTTGGTCCTCGTGTCTGAAACAGACTGACTGTCCCTGGAGTCGAAAGCTCGACGTTCGAGCTTATCCAATGCTTCCAAAATCTCGTTATTGAAATCAAATTGTGTTTGGTTACCTTGGCCCTTAAGTTTTAAGAGGCTGCTGTCCTTCAAACTTTTCTTAATGGTCTCTGCACGTGCTTCTTGTTCCTGTTTGAGTTGAATGGAAAAACTGTCCATTCTTTCCGAATGATGTCTTTAAACAGCCCGACTGCGTCAGACAGTTCAAAATTAGTGGAACGACCACCAGTATCCATAGGACTTTCCTCATTGTGGTTGGCATTTTCTTCGTCCGACATGATAGCGAGAAATATACAACTGAAAACACGTCTACTGCGTTAGAGACAGAGCCTTCGAATGACTATATGTATTACATTCACGGGGATCACCCGTGCGGAACTTTTTAAGTTACTATAAATAACAGAAGAAGAAGTTTATAAATAAATAAACGACGAGTTTAAGTAACATTAATAAATTTATGTTTTAACCTGCTGAAATTAGACCCGATCTACTGATCAAAATTTCCAAGATCCGGTTCAGTTTTCAACGGGTTAGGGTCGTAAATCAACAGAGCTGGTCTCAATTTTTAACGTTGAAAAATGAGCCCCCTCCCCCTCCCCCCGGGTCACTTATCAATCCAAATAAAAATACTTCATTACACCGTCACACCCGCTAGCATAAATATAGATACGTTAATATATTTATCCGCTTTGTTCATGCAGCTTTTTCGCAGGGGTAGTCAACTTAATAGATAAAAGCATTTCGTTTTCATTTATTTTTTTTAGTTAAGTTTATTTAATTTTAAAATTTTATTTTATTTCATTTTTTTAAAATTTAATTCTATATTTTTTTAATTTAATATAATATAATTTAATTTAATTCAATTTAATTTTATTTAATTTAATTATTTAATTTAAATTAATTTAATTAATTTAATTTAATTTAATTTAATTTAATTAATTTAATTTAATTTAATTTAATTTAATTTAATTTAATTTAATTTAATTTTATTTTGTTTTTTTTTATATCTATTTATTTATTTATTTTTTTTATTTTATTATTTATTTTATTTTATTTTATTTTATTATTATTTTATTTTTTTTTTTTTTTTTTTTTTTTTTTAATTTTATTTTATTTTATTTTATTTTATTTTAGTTCATTTCATGTCATTTCATTTTATTCCATTTAATTTAATTTTATTTTATTATTTTTTTATTTTATTTTTATATTTATTATTATTTTTTATTTTATTTTATTTTATTTTATTTTACTTTATTTTTTTTTATCTTATTTTATTATTATTTTTATTTTATTTTATTTATTATTCTATTTTAATTTTTTTTTTCTCGCTCACAGTTTATAATATGTTTAGAGATACTTGTAGTATATAAGATGGTACCACCTTTTATAAGAACTTTGGCAAAATAATATGAATTTGATTGGTTAAAAGCGAAATCATCTACCCATACATTTGATTTTCCCAGGTAATCCGGTTGCATGAACGGGTAATACGGATACCACGTGAACGGGTAATACGGAGGGTCTAACCTATTGAGTAATGGCCGCCTCCTTGTCCTTCTTCAGGCATTGCAGGATAATTCTAACTTAATGATCTTCAAAAAAGCGAAAAAAGTACATAGAAAACGATTTTTATTACATTAATTGCGGAATATTTTGAAATTCATTTTTTTTTTTTTTTTTTTTTTTTTTTGTCTGTCGTCTAGAAAATAAAATACGAAATTCCACGAGTAGTAACTTCGTATCTACAGCTAAAGGGGGACAACTCTCATAGAAACATCGTCACTTCCACAATATTTTAGCAAAACCAGTCCCTCATAATCTTAGGATTTCAAATGTCAATAAATTCGTTGTTCGGGATTTTCCCGGGATATATTGAATGGTATGACCTTGGTTTCGTATTTCCTGAGACTCAGCCGAAAGAAATAAAAAACCCAAGATGGTCGTACTATCCCCGGGAAAATCCCGAATTACTAATAATATACTACTTATACTTCCTCTTTAAAGTTATTCTTTTCATCGCTAAAATAATGTTTTCCCTCGCAAAGCTAAAATATTTGGTAGCTTGCTTTTGGAAAAGTTTGATTTAATATTTCATAATTTTACTGAGTAGATGGACACTTTCAATGAAACCTGAGATTGAATTGAAAGCTTACACTAATGTAATAAAATACTGTTCTTGTAAATCAAACTTTTTAAAATGCTTCATATAAATGACGCATTTTTTATGTCAGAAATCTGGTTTTAGTTTCAAAATCATTTATTCAATTAAGTACACACTCAACTCAAATATTCCCATTTTTCACTCATCAATATTTTAAAAATTTTTAATTTAATGAGACAATGTTTGGTTTTGTTCAATAAACCTACACTAAACCATTTAAATATAACATTAGATATTCAATTTTAACTGTATAATGCCTTTAAAATTGACATTGAAAAAGATTCCCAAATTTGAGTTGAGTGAACTTGGGGCGGTGTTTAATGTACATTGAATTGTGGTCGTTTTAGTACATTTTAGATAGAATGTTTCTAGTCGTTAATCATACATATAGAATATATTGGTTTTGATGAACGAAAAATTAAAAAAAAAGAGAGAGAAAAAGCATTACCCTAGCGAAAAACGCTTTGAAGTATATGTTTTTACCACTCGTTTTATAATCATGTCATTTAAGGATTTAAGTAAATTTTTGTTACTGAAACTTTTGGGTTCTCCATAAGAATACATTTTTAGTATATTCTCTTGTAATTTTTTTCAGGTTATTTAAAATTACTTTTAATTTTGCTGTTTACATCGTGTAGTTCAAAAACTACGCTAAGTATGCTCTAGGGGCTATTGACGTAATTTCTCAATAACCTGAAAAATAGTTATCCTATAATTTTATCTGAATTAAAGAAAAACTGTTTTCTAATGTAGGAGTTCCAACAAAGAAAATTCGACACCAACTAGACCAGCAAAATTCCCTAATCGATTGCATGGGGGCTCATAGGCTGAGAGGCCTATAGAGCGTGTTTGAGGATCAAAATCCCCCCAATGGCCAGGTTCGAATCCAACTTACATGTAGGCCGATTCTAGTGTCAAAAGTTTCACGGTTCGCTTGGCAAAGGTTGATGGTTTTCCCCGGGCACTCCAATTTATTCCATCACCAAAAAAAAAAAAAATAAAATAAAAAAAAATAAAAAGGAAAAAAAAAACATTTGAAAATTCTTGACTAATGCATTAAACACCATTAAATAATTCAACTCAACTCAAATCAAATCAAATCAACTCAACTGCGTCAACAACAAAATGCCATATTGACAAATGTAATTTGCATTATCAATTATAATATTATCTCTCTAATATTGTTATGTTGAGTTATTTTGTAACATAATCATATATTAGTTGCATCATATGTTATGTTTTGGTATTTAACGTTCAGGTACCAGTTTCACAATCATTCACTTAATCTAGTGTTAATTCCAGTCAAATTAGGGAATATTTCAATGTCAATTTTTTACGACAATACACGGAAAAAATTGAATATCTAATGTTTTATTTAAATTGTTTGAGTTGAGTTGAGTAATGGGGTTTAACGTCCCAGTCAAGAATATGTCACTTATATCGAGACGTCGCCAGCTATAGGCGAAAATGCAGAAATTTTGCCTGTGCGTTGCGCTGATGTCACTACCCACTTTCAAGTCTTGGATCAGACCCGACCGGGGTTCGAACCCGCGACCTTCCACTTACGGAGCGAGCACTCTACCAACTGAGCTACCGTAGTGGTTATTTAAATTGTTTAATGTAGGTTTGTTGAACAAAACAAAACATTGTTTTATAAATTTTAAAATTTTTAAGATATTGTTGAGAGAAAAATGGGAATATTTGAGTTCAGTGTAAACTAAGTTTGAGTAAATGATTGTGAAACTGGCGTCTGTTCATTAGCAATTACTTAAACGATTTTAATAAAATCGCTTGAAATTTATCGGAAATTTATTATCCTTGATTAACGCAATAATTTATTAACATTTTTATTTCTAAATAATAAGAGGTTTTTTTACAGCCGAAGTGTTTATTCTGTATATTTCATTTAGTAGTTTTAATTTCTTAAACAAGATTATGGTCTACCGACGGACAAGCCCATGAAGGGAATTTAACTCCCTTGTATTATTTCTTGCCTCCCTTATAACATTACGTACGTGGGAATCCATTCTATATCCCTGAATGACATCAAGAGAGGAACCATGAAGCTGAACACTTAAACATCTGACATACCCAAAGAAGTGGATGACCGTGTTAAAAGCCACTATGACAACCCAGTCGGTAATTTTCTTTATAAGAACATACGCTTCATCGGATGTCTTCGTGTCCCAATCAGTCTCTCTCATGGATATGTTGTTCAAACAATCCAGAATGCACTCTACAGTATGTGAAATTCTATAAATGTTGTATGTTTTTCATCCTAGTATGCCTGACAAAACTTCATACGGAAATGGCTATGTGCGCTTAAGTGTTCGTAATAACACCGCAATGTTGAGTTGAATCCAGGGTGCTTTACACCAGTCAAGATTACTTGGCTTCGATCGAACCGAGCTTTATTTGAGATGACAAGAAAGCTGCTGTAGTTTTATAAAACGATTTAGCTATGGTTAAACCAAATGACTAAATCGCGCACGGAGATGAACCGGGGATTTAGATATAGACAGTATTGTAAGAAAAGAACATCAAATCGATGACTTTTATTATCAATGATAACGATAGTAAACGGCGACGAAATCTGCAGCATATTTATTAATAATATTACATTGTACCAGCATAAAAAAGTATTCGTACATTTAGTGACAGGAAATGTTAACATCATTTGGATATTTACTGAAAAATAAAAACAGTAAATCTGTTTTAAGATGTTATTAAACATGTATATATTTTGTAAATCGGCATATGTCGTTTCATACTTAGTCGGTATATACAGTGGCATACAAAGTCGGTTAAAGTCGTTTCATATACTGAGTCGGTATATACCTATTAAGACGCTATATGCTGTTGTCATACTAAGGCGGAATATACAGTGTCCTACTAAAATCGGTATATGTCGTGTCATACTCATTCGATATATACCTTGGAATATTGCGAGTAGGTATATACCGTCGCATACTGAGTCGAAAAATGTCGTGACAAACTAAGTATGAATAAACTGTGGTATTTTGAGTCGGTATATACCGTGGCATACTGAGTCGATAAATGTCGTGACATACTAAGTATGAATAAACTGTGGTTTGAGTCGGTATATACCATGGCATTCTGAGTTGGTAAATGTCGTGACATACTAACTATGAAATAACTGTGGTATTTTGAGTCGGTATATACCGTGGCATACTGAGTCGATAAATGTCGTGACATACTAAGTATGAATGAACTGTGGTATTTTGAGTCGGTATATACCGTGGCATACTGAGTCGATAAATGTCGTGACATACTAAGTAAGAATAAACTGTGGAATTTTGAGTCGGTATATACCGTGGCATACTGAGTCGATAAATGTCGTGACATACTAAGTATGAATAAACTGTGGTATTTTGAGTCGGTATATACCGCGGCATACTGAGTCGATAAATGTCGTGATATACTATATATTAATAAACTGTGGTATTTTGAGTCGGTATATACCGATGCATACTGAGTCGATAAATGTCGTGACATACTAAGTATGAATAAACTGTGGTATTTTGAGTCGGTATATACCGTGGCATACTGAGTCGATAAATGTCGTGACATACTAAGTATGAATAAACTGTGGTATTTTGAGTCGGCATATACCGTGGCATATTGAGTCGATAAATGTCGTGACATACTAACTATGAAATAACTGTGGTATTTTGAGTCGGTATATACCGTGGCATACTGAGTCGATAAATGTCGTGACATACTAAGTATGAATGAACTGTGGTATTTTGAGTCGGTATATACCGTGGCATACTGAGTCGATAAATGTCGTGACATACTAAGTAAGAATAAACTGTGGAATTTTGAGTCGGTATATACCGTGGCATACTGAGTCGATAAATGTCGTGACATACTAAGTATGAATAAACTGTGGTATTTTGAGTCGGTATATACCGCGGCATACTGAGTCGATAAATGTCGTGATATACTATATATGAATAAACTGTGGTATTTTGAGTCGGTATATACCGATGCATACTGAGTCGATAAATGTCGTGACATACTAAATATGAATGAACTGTGGTATTTTGAGTCGGTATATACCGTGGCATACTGAGTCGATAAATGTCGTGACATACTAAGTAAGAATAAACTGTGGAATTTTGAGTCGGTATATACCGTGGCATACTGAGTCGATAAATGTCGTGACATACTAAGTATGAATAAACTGTGGTATTTTGAGTCGGTATATACCGCGGCATACTGAGTCGATAAATGTCGTGATATACTATATGAATAAACTGTGGTATTTTGAGTCGGTATATACCGATGCATACTGAGTCGATAAATGTCGTGACATACTAAGTATGAATAAACTGTGGTATTTTGAGTCGGTATATACCGTGGCATACTGAGTCGATAAATGTCGTGACATACTAAGTATGAATAAACTGTGGTATTTTGAGTCGGTATAAACCGTGGCATACTGAGTCGATAAATATCGTGACTTACTAAGTATGAATAAACTGTGGTATTTGAGTCGGTATATACCGTGGCATACTGAGTTGATAAATGTCGTGACTTACTAAGTATGAATAAACTGTGGTATTTTGAGTCGGTATATACCGTGGCATACTGAGTTGATAAATGTCGTGACATACTAAGTATGAATAAACTGTGGTATTTTGAGTCGGTATATACCGTGGCATACTGAGTTGATAAATGTCGTGACTTACTAAGTATGAATAAACTGTGGTATTTTGAGTCGGTATATACCGTGGCATACTGAGTTGATAAATATCGTGACTTACTAAGTATGAATAAACTGTGGTATTTTGAGTCGGTATATACCGTGGCATACTGAGTTGATAAATGTCGTGACATACTAAGTATGAATAAACTGTGGTATTTTGAGTCGGTATATACTGTGCATACTGAGTCGATAGATGTCGTGACATACTAAGTATGAATAAACTGTGGTATTTGAGTCGGTATATACCGTAGCATACTGAGTTGATAAATGTCGTGACATACTAAGTATGAATAAACTGTGGTATTTTGAGTCGGTATATACTGTGCATACTGAGTCGATAGATGTCGTGACATACTAAGTATGAATAAACTGTGGTATTTTGAGTCGGTATATACCGTGGCATTCTGAGTCGATAAATGTCGTGGCATACTAAGTATGAATAAACTGTGGTATTTTGAGTCGGTATATACCGTGGCATACTGAGTCGATAAATGTCGTGACATACTAAGTATGAATGAACTGTGGTATTTTGAGTCGGTATATACCGTGGCATTCTGAGTCGATAAATGTCGTGGCATACTAAGTATGAATAAACTGTGGTATTTTGAGTCGGTATATACCGTGGCATTCTGAGTCGATAAATGTCGTGGCATACTAAGTATGAATAAACTGTGGTATTTTGAGTCGGTATATACCGTGCATACTGAGTCGATAAATGTCGTGACATACTAAGTATGAATAAACTGTGGTATTTTGAGTCGGTATATACCGTGGCATACTGAGTCGATAGATGTCGTGACATACTAAGTATGAATAAACTGTGGTATTTTGAGTCGGTATATACCGTGGCATACTGAGTCGATTAATGTCGTGACATACTAAGTATGAATGAAATGTGGTATTTTGAGTCGGTATATACCGTGGCATTCTGAGTCGATAAATGTCGTGGCATACTAAGTATGAATACACTGTGGTATTTTGAGTCGGTATATACCGTGGCATACTGAGTCGATAAATGTCGTGACATACTTAGTATGAATACACTGTGGTATTTTGAGTCGGTAAATACCGTGGCATACTGAGTTGATAAATGTCTTGACATACTAAGTATGAATAAACTGTGGTATTTTGAGTCGGTATATACCGTGGCATACTGAGTTGATAGATGTCGTGACATACTAAGTATGAATGAAATGTGGTATTTTGAGTCGGTATATACCGTGGCATTCTGAGTCGATAAATGTCGTGGCATACTAAGTATGAATAAACTGTGGTATTTTGAGTCGGTATATACTGTGCATACTGAGTCGATAGATGTCGTGACATACTAAGTATGAATAAACTGTGGTATTTTGAGTCGGTATATACCGTGGCATACTGAGTTGATTAATGTCGTGACATACTAAGTATGAATAAACTGTGGTATTTTGAGTCGGTATATACCGTGGCATACTGAGTCGATAAATGTCGTGACATACCAAGTATGAATAAACTGTGGTATTTTGAGTCGGTATATACCGTGGCATTCTGAGTTGGTAAATGTCATGGCATACTCAGTCGGTATATACCGTGGCATACTAAGTCGGTACAAACCGTTACATATTTAGTCATTGCCAGAGAGTTTAGTTGCAAACACTTTTACAATTCAAGCGTGGTCACTAGATACGTGTAGCTAATGATGCCAACGAGATATCAAATCGTGAAAACAAGATAGCTGAGTCGTTGCCACGACGAGATAACAAAGACGTAGGAACAATGCAAATTGTCATGGCCAAAAAACAGCAA
The DNA here is from genome assembly GCA_029721355.1 of Tegillarca granosa. Lineage (NCBI taxonomy): Eukaryota > Metazoa > Mollusca > Bivalvia > Arcoida > Arcidae > Tegillarca > Tegillarca granosa. The sequence continues at coordinate 5,194,043 of CM056611.1, read as the reverse complement.
ACTTGTGGTCGTGATTTAATAGGCTATGGACATGAAACAAGTAAATCATGGCGACTAGATTGTCCGGTAATAGCAACAAGACAGCTAAGGTGTGGTGATAAGATATTAAACCAGGACCTTGAGATTGGGCAAATTATGAACACAAGATAGCCATCGTGGTAAAAAGGCATCTAATGTGTGATAATGAAATCCTAAGCTTTGGTTGAAATAGGTAGGCTATGACCACGTGGTTCGGCGGAAGACTCACCAGGTATAATTTCCCTTGATCATGTAGATACTAACAACCACCTATATTTCGAATATTATTGTCTTTCAATATAAATTAATTATATTTATTCTGAGCGCAAGAGAAACAATATATATGTAGTCTTGTCCATAAGCCGGCATGGGTTCGAACCCATGAACTTATGCTCTTGAGGTGGGCGCTCTACCACTGAGCCAACAAGATGGTCACCACAAACAAGTAACTTTTAACAAATAAAGTAATAATGTTATTTTGATCATTGAATTTATTGATTGATTGATTGATTGATTGATGTCACAGCCAAGAATACAGGAATGATAAACTTGTTTCGCGATGTCACCAGCATTTGGAAGGGTGCAAAATACTTGTACCTGTACAGGAAAGTACTTTAGCATTTTAAGCCTATTTCAACTGCGTTAAAATTTATTGCAGATTTTAAGATACTTAAATTAAAAGCACCACTGTGACATTAAAAACGTTAAACGTCCGTCTTAAACTAAAAAGTGTTTCCCACATTCTAAAAGCTATAATTATATCACACACACACACACACACACACACACACACACACACACACACACACACACACACACACATATATATATAGATAGATAGATAGATAGATAGATAGATAGATAGATAGATAGATAGATAGATAGATAGATAGATAGATAAGGTAAGATAGATAGATAGATAGATAGATAGATAGATAGATAGATAGATAGATAGATAGTAAATAAAAATTACCTATGAAATTTTGACTTTGCTGCTTCACATTCCGTATCAGGGCACGTTATATTTTGTGGATTATTTTTTGATTTGCAGTAATAACAGCAAAAAATATCACCAGACCGATCTTGGTCAGAACAAATACGAATTTCCTCGTCCATGTACTTACACCTACACTCCGGAACAGCATCGTGACAAACATAATGTGGCTGTGGTGATGTATGTGAAATAGATTGAGAATCACCTATATTTAGAAAAATTATATATTCTTAGTGAGTTAGGCTGAGTTGAGCAATGGTTTTTAACGTCCCAGTCAAGAATATTTCACTTATATCGAGAGGTCGCCAGTTATAGGCGAAAGTGCAGAAATTTCGCCACTTCGTAGTGCTGATAGCATTATACATCAGGGTTTTTTTACCGTGTCATGCCTACCGTGACACGGGACTTCGTTTATTTTGAGTTCCCATCCGAAAGAACCGTGACTTTCATTGCGAAGTGCCGAGTGCTAACGAAAGAATAGTCGCTACCCATTCTTGGGAAGATCCGGTCGGGATTCGAACCCACGACCTGTCACTTCCGTAGCGAGCACTCTACCAACCGAGCTACTGCAGTGGTCAATTTTTAAAAAAGAAAACTGCATTATAGGTATTTTGCTCTATGCAGACGATGTCGTGTTATTAGCTGACAGCGAGGCTGATCTCCAAAATATGTTGGACATTATGAGCGCATGGTGTCACAAATGGGGAATTATGGCGAATAAAGACAGATCCAAAATAATGCACTTTCGTTCACAAAATACACCAAAATCGCCTTTCGGTTTTAAATACCAAGGACTGTGGCTTAACGACCATATCGAGATGTAATTTACAGATTCGGAATTGGCGAAGTCGGCAAGTAGAGCATTAAGTGCGCTTATAAGCAAATGACACACTTTAGGTGGAATGAACTTAAACGTATTCGATAAACTTTATAAAACTCAAATAGAACCAGTGTTGTTATACGGTAGCGCTATCTGGGGTGTATCTGAGTTCAGTAAGACAAATTCAGAACAAAACCGGGCTGCCATATTTTTTTTTTTTTTTTTTTTTTTTTTTTTTTTGTGTTTGTAAAAACTCTTCTAATCTAGCTACCGGGGGTGATCTTGGGTGGAACTCTTGTGTAACAAAGCAAAGATTGAAGCTATTTGCTATTATATCCGTATTCGTTCAATGTTGCATGATAGACTGGTATATAAGATTCATCAGTGGTTATCAAATAACGGCCGATCTTCGGATTGACGTGTAAAAACTCTCGCTAATCACCTAAATTTGACTAACATTATTAACGACGACACTCTGAGCTTCGAATTCAACTGTAAGGTGGAACTTGTCGAGAACGAACTTTTTAGAGTCGATTCCATTAAATAGCAGCATGATCTTTTCGATGATCGCGGGAATACTGAAAACGGAAATAAATTGCGAGCCCTACGTTTTAAGTGCTATCCCGAGGAACGACTGTCGTATTTTAGCTAGTTTTAGATGCAGTATCTTGCCACTGCATGTAGAAACTGGACGGTTTGCCAAACTAAAACTCTGTTATTCGAAAAAACTTGCAAACTCTGTGATGTCTGTGCAATAGAGGATGAAACCCACTTGATAATACACTGTGAATTTTATGCCGATTTACGATATACACTTTTTAACACGGCTTGCCATTTTAATTACAATTTTATTCATTTTAATGATTATCAAAAGATGTGTTTTTTAATGAATAGTGGCAATCTGCAAAAAAAATTTAGCCAGTACGTTGTATAATATGTTTAATCGTAGGAAGTGTTTTAATACAACCACTTAAATGTTTTAAATATATGTAAATTGTAATATTTTTTATAGTGCCTTTTGACTGTTTTATTATCAGTTTATTATCAGTTAACCATATATTCCTTAAAGTTTTATACATTTAAAAGTTTTATCCAGATTTTAAAGGTTCAATGTGCCTCATAAGCCTATATGGCTGGGTATCAATATTTTAATTAGATGTATTTATATTCTATTATGTATATGTATTACTGTATGTTGATACGTGGCAATTTTAGTAGTAGAAGTAATAGTAGTAGTAGTAAAAGTAGTAGTAGTAGTAGAAGTACCAGAAGTAGTAGAAGTAGTAGTAGTAGTAGTAATAGTAGTAATAGTAGTAGTAGTAGATGTAGTAGTAGTAGTAGTAGTAGTAGTAGTAGTAGCATTTTTAGTAGATTGTCTTTCTAAAAGTTAAAAACAAAACATCACCGACTGACCTTAAACTTGGAACAAAAGTTTAAAACATTACAGAGTCGAACATCACCGACTGACCTTAAGCTTGGAACAACCGTTTATAACATTACAGAGTCGAACATCACCGACTGACCTTAAACTTGGAACAAAAGTTTAAAACATTACAGAGTCGAACATCACCGACTGACCTTAAGCTTGGAACAACAGTTTATAACATTACAGAGTCGAACATCACCGACTGACCTTAAGCTTGGAACAACCGTTTATAACATTACAGAGTCGAACATCACCGACTGACCTTAAGCTTGGAACAACAGTTTATAACATTACAGAGTCGAACATCACCGACTGACCTTAAGCTTGGAACAACAGTTTATAACATTACAGAGTCGAACATCACCGACTGACCTTAAGCTTGGAACAACAGTTTATAACATTACAGAGTCGAACATCACCGACTGACCTTAAGCTTGGAACAACCGTTTATAACATTATAGAGTCGAACATCACCGACTGACCTTAAGCTTGGAACAACCGTTTATAACATTACAGAGTCGAACATCACCGATTGACCTTAAGCTTTGAACAACAGTTTATAACATTACAGAGACGAACATCACCGACTGACCTTAAGCTTTGAACAACCGTTTATAACATTATAGAGTCGAACATCACCGACTGACCTTAAGCTTGGAACAACCGTTTATAACATTATAGAGACGAACATCACCGTCTGACCTTAAGCTTGGAACAACAGTTTATAACATTATAGAGTCGAACATCACCGACTGAACTTAAGCTTGGAACAACCGTTTATAACATTATAGAGTCGAACATCACCGACTGACCTTAAGCTTGGAACAACCGTTTATAACATTACAGAGTCGAACATCACCGACTGACCTTAAGCTTGGAACAACAGTTTATAACATTACAGAGTCGAACATCACCGACTGACCTTAAGCTTTGAACAACCGTTTATAACATTATAGAGTCGAACATCACCGACTGACCTTTAGCTTGGAACAACCGTTTATAACATTTCAAAGTCGAACATCACCGACTGACCTTAAGCTTGCAACAACAGTTTATAACATTATAGAGTCGAACATCACCGACTGACCTTAAGCTTAGAACAACAGTTTATAACATTATAGAGTCGAACATCACCGACTGACCTTAAGCTTTGAACGACAGTTTATAACATTATAGAGTCGAACTTCACCGACTGACCTTAAGCTTAGAACAACAGTTTATAACATTATAGAGTCGAACATCACCGACTGACCTTAAGCTTAGAACAACAGTTTATAACATTATAGAGTCGAACATCACCGACTGACCTTAACCTTTGAACAACAGTTTATAACGTTATAGAGTCGAACATCACCGACTGACCTTAAGCTAAGAACAACCGTTTATAACATTATAGAGTCGAACATCACCGACTGACCTTAAGCTTGGAACAACAGTTTATAACATTATAGAGTCGAACATCACCGACTGACCTTAAGCTTAGAACAACAGTTTATAACATTATAGAGTCGAACATCACCGACTGACCTTAAGCTTAGAACAACAGTTTATAACATTATAAATCGAACATCACCGACTGACCTTAAGCTTGGAACAACCGTTAATAACATTATAGAGTCGAACATCACCGACTGACCTTAAGCTTGGAACAACCGTTTATAACATTACAGAGTCGAACATCACCGACTGACCTTAAGCTTGGAACAACAGTTTATAACATTACAGAGTCGAACATCACCGACTGACCTTAAGCTTGGAACAACCGTTTATAACATTATAGAGTCGAACATCACCGACTGACCTTTAGTTCGGAACAACCGTTTATAACATTACAGAGTCGAACATCACCGACTGACCTTAAGCTTGGAACAACAGTTTATAACATTACAGAGTCGAACATCACCGACTGACCTTAAGCTTTGAACAACCGTTTATAACATTATAGAGTCGAACTACACCGACTGACCTTAAGCTTGGAACAACAGTTTATAACATTATAGAGTCGAACATCACCGACTGACCTTAAGCTTGGAACAACCGTTTATAACATTACAGAGTCGAACATCACCGACTGACCTTAAGCTTGGAACAACAGTTTATAACATTATAGAGTCGAACATCACCGACTCACCTTAAGCTTAGAACAACAGTTTATAACATTATAGAGTCGAACATCACCGACTGACCTTAAGCTTGGAACAACAGTTTATAACATTATAGAGTCGAACATCACCGACTGACCTTAAGCTTGGAACAACAGTTTATAACATTATAGAGTCGAACATCACCGACTGACCTTAAGCTTGGAACAACAGTTTATAACATTATAGAGTCGAACATCACCGACCGACCTTAAGCTTGGAACAACAGTTTATAACATTATAGAGTCGAACATCACCGACCGACCTTAAGCTTGGAACAACAGTTTATAACATTATAGAGTCGAACATCACCGACTGACCTTAAGCTTGGAACAACAGTTTATAACATTATAGAGTCGAACATCACCGACTGACCTTAAGCTTGGAACAACAGTTTATAACATTATAGAGTCGAACATCACCGACTGACCTTAAGCTTGGAACAACAGTTTATAACATTATAGAGTCGAACATCACCGACTGACCTTAAGCTTGAACAACAGTTTATAACATTATAGAGTCGAACATCACCGACTGACCTTAAGCTTAGAACAACAGTTTATAACATTATAGAGTCGAACATCACCGACTGACCTTAAGCTTAGAACAACAGTTTATAACATTATAGAGTCGAACATCACCGACTGACCTTAAGCTTAGAACAACAGTTTATAACATTATAGAGTCGAACATCACCGACTGACCTTAAGCTTGGAACAACAGTTTATAACATTATAGAGTCGAACATCACCGACTGACCTTAAGCTTGGAACAACAGTTTATAACATTATAGAGTCGAACATCACCGACTGACCTTAAGCTTGGAACAACAGTTTATAACATTATAGAGTCGAACATCACCGACTGACCTTAAGCTTGGAACAACAGTTTATAACATTATAGAGTCGAACATCACCGACTGACCTTAAGCTTGGAACAACAGTTTATAACATTATAGAGTCGAACATCACCGACTGACCTTAAGCTTGGAACAACAGTTTATAACGTTATAGAGTCGAACATCACCGACTGACCTTAAGCTTGGAACAACAGTTTATAACATTATAGAGTCGAACATCACCGACTGACCTTAAGCTTGGAACAACAGTTTATAACATTATAGAGTCGAACATCACCGACTGACCTTAAGCTTAGGAACAACAGTTTATAACATTATAGAGTCGAACATCACCGACTGACCTTAAGCTTGAACAACAGTTTATAACATTATAGAGTCGAACATCACCGACTGACCTTAAGCTTAGAACAACAGTTTATAACATTATAGAGTCGAACATCACCGACTGACCTTAAGCTTAGAACAACAGTTTATAACATTATAGAGTCGAACATCACCGACTGACCTTAAGCTTGGAACAACAGTTTATACATTATAGAGTCGAACATCACCGACTGACCTTAAGCTTGGAACAACAGTTTATAACATTATAGAGTCGAACATCACCGACTGACCTTAAGCTTGGAACAACAGTTTATAACGTTATAGAGTCGAACATCACCGATTGACCTTAAGCTTGGAATAACAGTTTATAACATTATAGAGTCGAACATCACCGACTGACCTTAAGCTTGGAACAACAGTTTATAACGTTATAGAGTCGAACATCACCGACTGACCTTAAGCTTGGAACAACAGTTTATAACATTATAGAGTCGAACATCACCGACTGACCTTAAGCTTGGAACAACAGTTTATAACATTATAGAGTCGAACATCACCGACTGACCTTAAGTTTGGAACAACAGTTTATAACATTATATAGTCGAACATCCCCGACTGACCTTAAACTTGGAACAACAGTTTATAACATTATAGAGTCGAACATCCCCGACTGACCTTAAGCTTGGAACAACAGTTTATAACATTATAGAGTCGAACATCACCGACTGACCTTAAGTTTGGAACAACAGTTTATAACATTATAGAGTCGAACATCACCGACTGACCTTAAGCTTGGAACAACAGTTTATAACATTATAGAGTCGAACATCACCGACTGACCTTAAGTTTGGAACAACAGTTTATAACATTATAGAGTCGAACATCACCGACTGACCTTAAGTTTGGAACAACAGTTTATAACATTATAGAGTCGAACATCACCGACTGACCTTAAGCTTGGAACAACAGTTTATAACATTATAGAGTCGAACATCACCGACTGACCTTAAGTTTGGAACAATAGTTTATAACATTATAGAGTCGAACATCACCGACTGACCTTAAGTTTGGAACAACGGTTTATAACATTATATAGTCGAACATCCCCGACTGACCTTAAGCTTGGAACAACAGTTTATAATATTATAGAGTCGAACATCACCGACTGACCTCAAGCTTGGAACAACAGTTCATAACATTATAGAGTCGAACATCACCGACTGTCCTGAAGCTTGGAACAACAGTTTATAATATTATAGAGTCGAATAACACCGACTGACCTTAAGCTTGGAACAATAGTTTATAACATTATAAAGTCGAAATTAGAAGTAGTAATCGAAACAAATTAGTTGATTGAGCAAAACCAGTCATAAAGATAAAATCCTTAGTCCTATTAGAGATGTTCTTCCAGTCAGTTTTTTCACAATCTTGGACTAGATGCCCCTTGTAAAAAATTAAATTGATAAAAATTTGCCTCGTGCAGTTAGAGTTATCGCAAAAATCTTTTTATAGGCTGATCATATTAATTACGATGTTAATTGGTATTCTAAAATCTAAATATTTACTCGATATGTTGGCGAACATTGTAATCGCACGGCGATAAAGTTGTCATTAGGAATTATCAACGAATCATTTGTAATTAGGATCGCAATATCCTTATGCAATATGGTGGCACATATCTGCCATCAGAGAAATTTTAGTGGCGATAATTTACCTTGAGTTGTTCAGACCTTTCGCGAAAAAGTCGACATAAAATTAATTTATTTCTCGATCGACAACAACAATAATCATGGAAATTCGAGATAAATTTCCGTGACAAGTCGTAATAGCTCTGTCGATCAGTGGTAACAATTAGCATTCTATCGGGACAACATTTTCCAAATCCTCTGTTAAAAATATTATGCCTTTTTGCGATAAATTTCCTCGACTTGCAACGACAATAGTTGTTATAATAGTTGTTGAGATTGGGTTGATGTTGTATCAACTTGTCGTGAAAACTATCCCAAAAGATCAAAATATATTTCCGTATTCAAAGTTTGTTTATCTGATGACAGAAATAAACAACGGTAATGTCAATTTTAAATGGTACACCAATTCACTGGAGAAATTTATATTATGTTTAATTGCACTTCCCAATTCGGATTCAAACCCAGAAACATGATTTTGTTCCAATAGTCATAGTATCTAAATAGTTGTTATTGTCTTTTTTTTTTTCTTTAAACATAATAAAAGTTACAGTTTCATTGAAAAATCTCTTTACGGAAGAAGTAAATACGATCATGCGTTTTGTTCGGCGGCACAAAGGTGACATGGAAAGTATTTTTATATAGCGTGCGTACGTAAACATTATCGCGTGCTCACACGATAAGTGTTGCGAGTTGACGCGAAAGTTATCGCGTACACACGAAAAAGGGAACTTTTACTACGTGATAACGGTCACTTAAGAATGTTATAATTTTCACTTGCGTACGATTTACCTTTCGTGCTCGGATGCAATGAGAAATATGTCACCTCTGTGCCACCGTAGTTTTGGGTAATATAACGACTACAATGCTGAGTCATTATCAGAACTTAAATACAGTAATAATTATACTTACACAAACCGCATGCTTTTCTGCACTGTTTCGGATCTACATTACAAACTAAGGCAGTTATTGTCGGATCATTGCAATTTGGAGCTTCATCGATACATACTGCAGAAATAAAAAAAAATGAATAAATACGATCCTGATTCAAGGAAAAAAAATGTGATTTTGATTTTCAAATTTCAGTGTACTATTTCGAAAGGAATCTTTTTAAAATGACTTATTTATCCCTTGACAACTTAAATATTGACTCAGATATTGCACATCTTGAAAATAATCTAATCTATTAGACATTTACTCTGCCCCCTATTACTTAAATAATGCGATTATGAAAGGCTTATAGATTTTTTTAGTCACTGACCAAAAAAAAAAATTAAAATTAAAAAATTAAAAATAAAAATCCGCTTATATTGTGACAGAAGAACAATGTGGTTCCTTATTCCCCCTCTTTTATATTGCAAGAGAGGGGTTCCTTGTCTAATTGTTACAAGCAGGAAGATTGCTATTCAATCGATCAGTAAAGTTTCCATAGATACCTGTTGTTGTTGGTTCCACATGTGAAGTGGTCATTCTTGGTACCGCTGATGTTATTGTTACTGCAGTGGTATTGTGTCCACTATTGTATGAGCATAGTTTTAAGTTACACATGTCACTGTCACAACATGACACACAAGAAAATCCTGATCGTTTTGAGATATCTCTACGCCTGTTCAAGTGTGAACAAACCTATATCAATAGAAAAGATTATAAAAATTTAGTATAAAACAAATGTTTTCAATATCGTAGTCAGAATCCCATCTTTAGCAGCAAGCCGTGCACCTTGGATGTGCTTAACGATAATATAAAAAGGAATTATAGCAATTAAAGTTTCAATCTTATTGTTTTTATGATACACATTATTATTGCATATATATATATATATCAGTTTTTAAATTAGAGTAAAGAATATATATACATGTATAATCAAAATAAAAAATCCAACACGACCTGTTAATAAAGGGATCACATAATTGCTGGCAATCATCAGGTGAATGATTAACGTTACTATGTACAGTGTTATATATATATATATATATATATATATATATATATATAAATTTATTTTTTTTTTAATTTCAATAATATTTAATTTAAAAAACTGGTCACTAAGGGCGGTTCAGTTGAACATTTTACTATTGGTCGTTTGAAGTCGGGAGTTTTATAATCAGTGGTTCAAAATATGTTTGCTTTGTCACTTTCTCGTTTTGCAGTTTACCTGTTCTAGCATTACATGTACTTTTTATTTTGATGTGTAAGTTAAACTATAAAAAAGTTTTTTTTTACATTTGCAATTTTACCTATTTTGTAAGCAAATAAAAATTATTGAAATAAAATTATGTTTCTTAAAAACCAATGTGATCGCCCAAATAACACAAATTTAGATTTTTTTTAGAAAATAAGAATGGCCTTTAACTTTTTTGTGAGTAGTGGTTTTTCCGAGGTTATAAAGACTGTTAGCTAGCATCCTACCTAAAAACCCAGAGTGAATACTGGTACAAGGTAGGCCATAAACCAAACTCGCACATCTCACAAAAATGAAGTATCCATTGGGATTAATTATTGCTGTTGTCGCCAACATTTCTGATGCGACGTTAAACAACATAACAACGTAAGGGATTAATAACTCTGCCAGACTAAATACGGTATATGACATTACATGTAAAGATTTTTCACTGACCTAATACCTAGTAAAAATACAAAAATGAACCAAACAAAAGTGTTTTACCGTTTTAGACATACATCCCAACTCGTAACGTTGATTGGTTAATGACAAATCATCTCCCTCTACGAAACAAGACTAAAATTATAAATATATAGTTATATGTAGTAAAACACGATTTATCGCAAAAAAATGTTCATACCGATGTTGGGTAAATATACATGTAGTAAAACACGATTCGTCTCAACAATATGTTCATACCGATGTTGGGTAAATCTACAAGTAGTAATACACGATGTGGTCATACGGATGTTGGGTCATATTTTAACGATAAACCGAGAAAGATTAAACATAGAAAATGTAGATTAAATACTTTAGCGATAGGCAAGTTGGCAGAATTATTATGGGATAACATAACACACACACACACACACACACACACACACACACACACACACACACACTCTCTCTCTCTCTCGTTCTCTCTCCCTCTCTCTCTCTCTCTCTCTCTCTCTCTCTCTCTCTCTCTCTCATATATATAATTTTATAATTTACTTGCGGATAAAAATTGCAATAGCAACTTCGATCAATCAATCATAAATAAATAAATAAAAAATAAATAAATAAATAAATAAATAAATAAATAAATATTATCAAAGGAAGTTATATAAATATCCTCGACTGAATTTTAGATAAACTTTTTGTCAATTAATTTTTCTTATTCGTAATCTTTTTATAATGTAAATAAAATTTTGAAATGCTGATCATCATACACGAGATGCACTAAAACGAATGTAATGACCTCAAATGTAGAAATAATAAGATATAAGCATTGACCTACCTCGTGGTCACTACACTGGACAAACGAGCCACAATCATTTCTATCTGTGGCATTGGAGCATTTGACACAAAATAAACTATCTGAAAAATATGTGTGTGTTGTTGTTGTTGTTGTTTTTTATTTTATTTTATTTATTTTTTAATTTTTTAAAGAGTATGTCTCGAATTGATATTGCTTGATAAACTATACGCATATTCAAGATTTTCAAAAAAGCCAACTTGGTCCATCAATTAAATTTTAAGAGGCGAAAAAAGCATCAAACTTCAATGGATTCTACAAGAGAGATGGTACCTAAATTTTAAAAATGCACCAATCGCTTCTAACAGGGTTAAAAAAACCAAGATAAACTTGTTATAATAAACCGTTATCAGTAATATTATTAATATGCCATCTGGCGGTAAATATCTGTTTACGAATATTAAAAAGTTTTGCTTTAAAACAACAATTCTCCAATTATCTTTGGAACCCCTCGGGAATAGAACACTGCGGTAGCTTAGCTTGTAGAGTGCTCGCTCCGTAAATAGGGAGAGGTCATGGATTCAAACCCCGATCAGGTCTGATCCAAAACTTGGAAGTGGGTAATGACTGTTTTTTTACTAAGCAATCGACCCTACGAAATGAAAGTCATGATTCTCATGGAAACTTCAAATAAACGAGGCCCCGTGTCATGGTAGCCGTGGCACGTTAAAGAACACTTCTGAATAATGTCATCATCGCAACGCACTTTCGCCTATAGCTGGCGACGTCTCGATAAAAGCGAAAAATTCTTGACTGGGACGTTAAACACCATTACTTAACTCAACTCCATCGGGATTTAAAACGAAAAACTTTTTTGGTTCAAGTTTGCTACGATAATATTAGAGATGTACTTCTTATAAAAAACATTCAAAAACATATATTTGTTTTAAAGTTTTTTAGATAATATGGGAGTGGCAACAGATCATGGTGAGGAGGTGTTTTTCTAAAAGTAAGTCTTCATATGCCGTCTTGTTACAACTAAACGTTGAAAGACTGTGAAACAGTGATATTACATACATGTAGCAAATGCATTTTCTGATCTACACTTAGCAATCTTACCTTGCGTATTAAAGTTGACTTTCATTGCTATAGCCTAAATGTCATCTCCAATGTTTTTAATTTTTATAAATAAACTATTAATAATTTTATAAATGGCAACTAGTTTAAAATCATTTGTTTTATCGAAATAAAAAAAAATGCACAAAACATTATAGTGAATAACACTTTAAATTAATGAGGTTTTAATGGGTAATAATATTAAATCACAAAATTATTTTTACAATGACTTTATTTAACTCTCGTAATTATATAAATGCTATCAAACGACTATTTCGTTGCTATGGCAACAACGACAAGCTTGTTTTACTAGCTCTTCAGATATTAGCAGTGGAATGATTAAGATACTCTTAAAAAAATCAACTATGAAGTAAGAAACTACGCATTCCTAACAATGGAACATACATACCGACAACTCTAGTCCACAAAACGAACAGATAACAAATCTGTATAACAATCTTCATATCGGATATGTGTATAGTTGTTACTGCATCTAGCCTTTTTGGCAATAGTGACTACAACAGATGTAATGTGATTTATGTGCAGAGGGCAATTTGCAAGTTTAAAAAAGGTTTTTGCAACGGCTAACGAAAGCCAAAACATTAAAATAATGTAAGTAAATGAATCAAACAAGACGAGACAACACAAAACTACTCATGAAATTCTGATATCCCTGACACAAGAAAAACAGCATAACAACATATTGGGACCACTGATAATGAAATTCTAATATCCCTGACTTTAATAAACGACATATTGGAACCACTGATAACGAATTTCTGATATCCCTGACTTAAGACAACGACATATCGGGGCCACTGATCATGAAATTCTGTATGTCTCTTACACAGTGTTGGTATTTTACGATAGTTATACTGGAGAAGAAGTTTAGTAACATGTAAAATACAAATTAAGTATCTAGCCTTAGGAATATTGACCCTGTCTACAAAGGTCACCTGTAAACAAAGTCCAGTTTCAGCCAGTACTTTAAGTGGTCTCTGTAAACAGGTTTCACTGTCGTATCATTGACGGGTAACTGCGTTTCCACCTTTTATAAACCAGTGTTCCATAAAGGTTGTATTTAGAGACTATTTTAGAAGCGGTTATGTCACAAGGGCTCAGTTGCAAAACCAAGAATATAAAAAGACCATTTAAACGTTCCCAGAACAAAGTATTTTATATCGTATATTTTAAAACCGTCTGATAAATGAACCATGTTATTGAGTATATCGTTTTAACATCCCACCTTCCGGGCAGGTTTTATCTTAAGATGCTTTGGACGGATAGAAATTTGGAGATTAAAAATATTTACTTGACAGCAACCATGAAGCCAACTATTCGAAAAACGCATAAAGCAATTAACAACTGATTAAAAAAAGAAACATTTCGAACGGATCAAAATTAGTAACAATGATTAAGAGGTGAAAGTTTTAAGATTAAAATTTTTAATATAAAAATTGTTATTGTTATAATAATAATAATTATTATTATTATTATTATTATTATTATTATTATTATTATTATTATTATTATTATTATTATTATTATTATTATTATAAATGTTATTGTTGTTATTGTTTGTCATTACTATTACAAATTAAAACCTTTTTTTAAAAAATGTATAATAATAATAATAATAATAATAATAATAATAATAATAATAATAATAATAATAATAAATACAACAAACTAAGAAGGGATTGTGACAAAAACATGATTAAATTTATTTCATTTCTGGATTATTTTCGATTTGCCAGTGGCCATGATGAATTTTTTGTTGCACATAATACCCATCACCGATATGCAACTCGACGTCTCCTAGCACTACAGTTGTTGTGATATAATAAAAAGGATGATAAAATAATACACAACCAATAAAAAGAAACTGTTATCAAGACAGAAACAAAGTAAAATAATTCAGTTGGAAGTGACTTACTGGACTGGAAATAATCTACTATGTATTTTTATTCTATACACCGGATTACTCGTCATAGGTACAGTATAAATACGCGAAAGATGTTTGGAAATAATTCACCGGATTACTCGTCATAGGATTAGTATTAATACGCGAAAGATTTCTGGAAATAATCCACCAGATTACTCGTCAAAGCAACAGTTTAAATACGCGAAAGATGCCTGGAAATAATCCACCGGATTACTCATTATAGGTACAGTATAAATACGCGAAAGCTGCCTGGAAATAATCCACCAGATTACTCGTCATAGGTACAGTATAAATATGTGAATGAAAATTATATCAATAAATTGAGTATTTGAAAGTGTTTTTATCATATAATAAAAAAATCAAGGTAGCAGTGCTATTCAAAATGAATCAAAGGGATTTCTACTTACCTGTCAAACATTCAGCTGTCCTAAATAAACCTTTCTATGATAAGGAACACCTAGGTCATTTCTTATCTTTAGGTTTAATGTTATATAAATATTAATCTATGATAAACTTCGCCTCGGTTGACAATGAAATTTCTTGTGGTGACAATATGGATAATCATCCTATCAGAAATGTAATATTTATTATATTATACCGATTGTAGTCTTGTATTATACTGTGCAACCAAAGAAAATTGGGAACATTGCGTTTAGGAACTTCCAGAAGTAAAAAAACCACGTGACTTACTCGCGTCTAGTGCCTTCTGGGTGTTCGATTGGGTAACTTCCTTTTCCAGAAGCATATCTGTCTCTTCCAAAAATCGGGCAGAATTTCAGAAGAGTCAGTCAGGTGCTCAGAAAATGGAGGACTCGGCGGATACAGCCGTTTACTACGCATAAAATACCTACCTATTTCAAAGCAATATAATAAGCGCGTTGTTATTGGAGAAAGGCCGACAAAACTTCGAAGCTTTTTGCAAGGTTATCAAAAAGCAAAAACTTTATAACGGAAGTTGCCATTTTTTACATTTTTCCCTTTCCATTTGAAGAGTTTATCTGGGCCGTTCGATTGCAAAAGGTAGAATTCAATTCTGACGCGTGATTTTTCTACTAGAAGTTCCAAATCGCACCGGATTGGTCTGTAAACAAATAACCTACTTATCAAGACGCTTGTAACATTAATCTTAGTTATCATTATTTTATAAAATGAGAACACACAAACGGATGTGTTCTAACCGTATACGCAAGATTTTTGCGCATGTGACATTTTCATAATATCAACCGTTCCCTGAACGCATAATTTTTGTTCATGTGACATGTACTTTTACGTCGAAAAAGTAACACAATTGATGACATGATCACAAGATTGAAATATGGAAGCAAGAAGAAAAATTCCTCGTTTTGTTTTCAATTCAAATTGAGATTCAGATTGTGTCACATGTGTGAAGCAGACCGGGCATTGATTGGTGGCATGGTAGCTCCGTCGGTAGAGCTTTTAGCTGGTATTAGTAAGTTCCTGGGTTCGAGTCCCGGTTTGGCTGCTGAATTTTTCCATAACCTGTAAAATTTGGGGGCTTTTCCGACCCTGGAATATGTCCGTCAAACATGTTGGCCCCAGTGTAGAACCTGGTAGTTTCGATTAAAAAAATGAATTAGGAATGTAGCCGAACGGGCTTGATATGTGGTCGGGTAGCTCAGTCGGCAAAGAGCCCTGCTAGTGTTGGAAAGTTTACAGTTGCATGTTTCTAAATGCTTTGAAAAGGGGTAATTTATTATCTCTCTTACTTCATTTCTTGAATAAAAAAATAACACATTGTTGGCATGTGATGGCCAACTATAGCACATTTTTTATATCAATAAATTTTGATAAATAAACAGCAAAAAACTTGTTCCACAATTTCTGTGACCATGAATACAATATAGACATTGTTATAAATATAATAACTACCCTGAAAATTAGTCCCCATTATTCAATTTCAAACCTAACAGAAATTAATTTGTTTCTTATTTACTTTAATCAAACAATACAAATTACAAATTACATTATTCAGATCTTTTATATTTTAGAATACTAAAGAGGTCGGGATTGTCATACCTTGACTAAATAATATTTTCGAAGAATGAAACATAACTCTTCCAACATTCTAGATGGTAGATATAAAGCTAATGCCGTAAGAAATGTTCATAATGTTTTCTTATTTTGAAGAGGGTAAAGGTTTTAGTTTGTTTTAATTTATTTTTCACAAAATTTTACAACTATAATCATAAGCCATCAAGCTATCAGTTATTGATACGTGTTACTGTCCTCATGAAGACCGTTGCGTCATTTAATCTTGTTTATGAGTTTATTTAGGATTACTTGTGTTTCCTAGGTTACCCCCATGAACGGAAACTATAAGGAAGTGACTATTACACAAGTAGGCCTGTCTCCGGATACGTTACCGATATATTTAGAAATTCAAGTTAAAACGTGCTAAATTTAGAAACAATAACAATATTACACATGCACTCAAACCTTTTTAAAGAGTTGAGACTTTCATAATTACTTTTATTCGAGATTTTAATGTGATTTTAATGATGGACGTTGGTCTTCTTTTCGGAGTTTTTGTTGTTTTTTGTATCCGCTTTTGTTTAGGTAAGTTAACAATTGGTTTAATATGAATTTTTTTATGTGATTTAAATAATGGACCTCTAAAATTTGATTTTTTTTGGCTGATTTTTTGTCCGCATTTGTTCAAGTAAGTTAGAAGCAATACAGTAGAACCTCGTATAATGCACTACAATGGTTATTGCATCAGACCTATCACCACAACATTGTGTTATCACAAAGTCGTAAGTATTTTTTTATCAGTCTCCATCGACTGAACAAATTATGGCTTTAAAATCGAGGTTTACTCCTCATATATATATATATATATATATATATATATATATATATATATATATATATATATATATATATATATATATATCAGCACATCACTTATCTTTCCAATGATATTATTGGTCTCCTTTCTTCGTCACGTACATGTTGACTCTCTAGCGATTATGAATCTTGCAATGTGACCAACGTGTGTTGAATACTTCAGAGGGTTATTGATTGGAAATATTTATCATTTTACTAAACAACGGTAAAGTTTAAGTTTTAATTGCGGGGCCTCAACATTTTTATGTTCCGGGAACACAAACAGTTCATTCCGTATTTCATTTAATAAGTAGTAACTCTCTCACAAAGAAGCTTAAAAGAAGAGTTAATGAATGTGAAACATATATCAACCGATAAAGCAGCATCCAATCACCTTACCAGTCTTAGAGGTTGGAATGATATAGGGAAGTAAACTGCCCTCTGACATTCCATAGTGTTTTGATACCCAAGTGTAGTAATGGTTCCACTACGTCGATCCTTCTATTCCGTCTTTTGACCAGTCAGTTGTTCTTAATACCATAATGATTAGAATACATTTAGATATGCAACGCATTACCTTCGTAGTATCAAGATTATGAGCATAAGGACTTTCATATTCTTCAGGATTGCACCATGGGGAATGGAGGGGGGGGGGGGGTACTTGAGAAATTTTACTTAATGTTTTCTATATTTCTTGTTGTATCTGTCGGGACTTTTGCTGTAAAAAATTTAAAAATGCTATTAGATATTAGACAAAAATACCTGTTAAATTTTTACGTGCCTTATATGCTATAAGTAGCAGCAGGACTTTTCCTCAACGTCAGCATAACAAAGGTTATGAGAGTAACACAGGCACCAAATGATGAAAACCTAATTGTGGACAATTAAAATGTTGAAAATGTAGAAGATTTCAACTACCTGAGTGCAGTTTTCACAAACAAAGTAGATGACACTAAAGAAGTAAATCACGTATTGCAATGGCAAAAACAGCAATGATTGCTCTAAGAAGCATATGGAAAGACAGATTCGTTTCACTATGCAAAAAGAAACGACTCCTGCAAACATCGGTATTCTAAATGACAACATACGGAGCAGAATGTTGAGAGAAGTTTGGACCATGCCGAGGATTGCTGGACAACATCAATGACACGAAATTGCGAAATTTTTGGGACATGTGGCCAGAACAGACGGCCTTAAAAAAGATCTGCTCTTTGGTACAACCCCTGGCAAAAGAGGACGTGGAAGACCAAAAGCAAGAATTTCAGACAACGTGAAGGACATCGCGGATATTAGCATGGCTGAGTTGCTCAGAATAACGCACAACCGGAGTCAATGGCAACGATTCGTGAAGAGTGCCACGGCTGATCAGTAATGACCATTCCGTCAAAGAGAGAGATGCTATAAGTGCACATATTCGGAAAATCATTTCCTATCAGTGACACTAGGGGCCAAAAAGGTTGATAGAAAAATACAAACAGTTGAAAATAAATAAATCCAAAGTTTCAAAATTATATGAATCCAAATTCAGCTATGAGATGAGATGCTTATTTGAACATAGGCGGTGTCTTATGCCGGAAGTTTCAAAATCATTGTCCTAACTATGTTTGTATTCTTCTTGTGAACTTTTACTTATTTACTTGCTTTTTCTTAATATTTTTGTTACGGATATTTTAAATATCTATACTTCAAAATTATTTTATTTTTTAGGTTTGGATATAGAAATTGACACGCTTTACAACCCATATAGAATTTTGAAGGGTTCTTATCTAGAACTCTCGTGTGTTTATACCGGAAACGACTTGAGGGGGGCTCTGAATTTTTATTTTGACAACGATGATATTAAACTAGACAAAAATTTCACCTTTACTAAAGACAATGAAAGCTGTCAAAGAAAGGATTTCAGTTAAAGATGGCGGAGTGTACAGATGTCGACATTCAATGATCAATATAGCTTTCTCTACAACTGTTCAAGTCATCGAAGGTTAGTCAATTTAAAAATAAAAAAAAAGTATTTATTCATTTTTTATTTTTCACATTCTTTTAATCATTTATTATTTATTTATTTAATTATTTATTTATTATTTTATTTATTTGTATCAATATTAAGTTTTCACTTTATATCTATTTAATTACAACCGTCAACGTTTTTTTAAATGTTTTATATGAATACTCGATTATTATTTTTTACCAAATCATGAATAATTAGAATCCATATCCCGTTTAAAAGTAATATAATCGGAATTAAAAATATCCGAACAATCCATATAACAAATATTTAAAAACTTGAAAGTGAAATTAAACATTTTACTTTTTTAGATTTTATTTATTTATTTATTTATTTATTTATTTATTTATTTATTTATTTTTTATTTATGTATTACTTTACTTATTTTATTTCATTTTTTTTTATTTTTTAAAAATTTAATTATTGATTTCTCTATTTTTTTCATTAATTTTTTTAATTTTTAAATTTATTTATTAATTTATTTCTTTTTTCTTGAAAAACTGCATTTTTTTTTAATTTAATAAGCATGTGATTTGGTTTAGTTAACCTTCTCTTTATCAAAACAGCGGTATTTAAATATAGATTTTCAAACTTATCCAAAAAAGGAGTTAATATGTTTTTTTAAATGTATACATGTAGGTCTTTTTATGTCTTTTTTTCAGTTCAGGCACCAAACCAGACTTATAATGGTTCCGGAATCGAACTCGGATGTCATCCGAGGTTTTACCCTAAGACAAACAATGATCTGTTTGAATTAAATTGGTACAAAGATGGCTACCCATTACAAATGTCATCGAGGTATAAATCAGAAGGAACACGGCTATTTATACATAATCCAGGTATTTCTTGACACGGATTTACGTTTTTTTTTTTTTTTCTATAGCATATGGTTTAACTGGCCATTTAGTCAGTTCCATCAAGGAATGAAGTGTAGTAATTATTTTTCACACACTAGTCAAGATTCTTTAAAATCAAGGCGGTCAGTACTTGAATGGTGGAGGAAACCGGAGTACACAGAAAGAAATGAATGGCCTTTTGTTTGGCAAACTAAAATTTACTCACACTAAAGAGTGGGAATTCAACCAAGGTGGTGAGAGGCGCTGTGATCCGACTCTGCTTATTTTACAACATTGCTAGCTTTGCTTTATCGCATAAAGTTTATTGAAGTTAGTTTAGCATCGCTGTTACGCTTTTCCAAAAAAAGCTTAGTCTCAATATTCTAGACTATATTAAACAATTTCATATAATACAATGAAAACGCGAGACACCCTAACCATTTTCCTGTGCGTTGTTAAGCAGATAATACTGACGTGGGTAAAAGTAAGTTTGAAGAATACAGTTTGACTAGATAATCACTTGACCACATTCTCCTCGATTGTAAACTAAAAGTAAGATTTTTGGAAATCAATCACCTGTAAATTATAGAATTTGTAACAAAAATACCACTGAATAGTACACACACAATAAAAAATTCATTTATGTACTTATTATCATTTTTATTATTATTATCATTATTATTATTTTATATTATTATTATTATTATTATTATCATCATCATCATCATCATCATCATCATCATTATTATTATTATTATTATTATTATTATTATTATTATTATTATTATTATCATTATTATTATTGTCATTATTATTATTATTATTATTATCATTTATTATTATTATTATTATTATTATTATTATTATTATTATTATTATTATCATTATTATTATTATAGATAAACAGCTGGACATTGGGCAATATAATTGCACATTAACATTTTCAAAAGGTACAGTGCAGGAGCAATCTATATCAGTAACAACATTTATAACAGGTATGTGTTATGTATGGTCGAGAATCGAATCGTTTATACCTCGTTTACCAATTAATAATTAATTTTTACCCAAACGGACCCTCGATAACCCAGCGCAGATCACAGCGATACTAATACTAATACTAATGTATCTTAATTTGAATTTGAATCTCGCTTGGTTAAAAGAAAGCTGAGAAATGATGTTTTACGTCCCAGTTAAGATTCTGCCACTCATATTGAGTTGGTCAGCTATGGGATGGAGGAGGAAGCCGGAGCACCCAGAGAAAACCAATTACCTTCGACAAGCGATTTAAACAAACGTCTCACATTAGGACCTGCCTAGTAGGATTCTAACCTAGTTGTTAAGAGGGTATGTAATCTACAGACGCATGCTTTTGACCAATCGGTCACCAAGTCTCCTTGTAGCTGGGGTAGACCCTAAGGTGTCATTTCGCTTTCCGACGGTCGTTTGTTTTCTGGAGGTTCGTTTGGTTTCCTCCTTCATTTGAAAATGAACTAGCTGCATTTTTCGTATGAGTTTCACATCTTCACATCTCCTGCAATGTTTTTTGCACTTTAAAAGATCGGGTCTGATATTCTTTTTTTTTTCCTACATAAATGAAAGCAACCGAACAATTTTATAAAGCAAAAATAAATAATAGAAAACAAGAATAAAATTAATTTCATCTTTTAAGCACTTTTGGAAGAAAACATTGGTACCTTTATCTCGTAAATGCAGACACTTATTAAGCAAAATTTGAGAGAGGGTTGAGAAATGGTGTTTAACGTCCTAGTCAAGAATATTTCACTTATATCAAGACGTCGCCAAGCTATAGGCGAAAGTGCAGAAAAATTTTGCCTGAGCGTTGCGCTATAGGCATTATACAGCAGGGTTTTTTATCGTGCCATGCCTGCCATGACACGGGACCTCGTTTATTTTAAGTTCCCATCCGAAAGAACCGAGACTGTCATTTTGTAATGCCGAGTGCTTGGCGAAAGAACAGTCACTACCCACTTTCAAGTCTTGGGTCAGACCCGGTCGGGGTTCGAACCCAAGACCTTCCACTTACGGAGCGAGCACTCTACCAACTGAGCTACCACAGTGGCTTATTATGCAAAAGATAGCATTTTAACTAAAAAAACCTTTTTTTATAGTAATGGTAAATTAGGAGTAATGTCGAACAATATACAATTTATCATGTTCAAGAAATAGTTACAACATACAAAAACTGAGCATTTTAGTTGATCCTTGAATTGTTAATAACCCTTCAAATCTGGAACATCAAACCTTGTAAACTTACTATAGAATGTAAAAATATATACTACATCGTCTGTAAATGTTTTATAATTTATCTACCTTTCTGATAGAAAATAAAAACATATTTTAAGTAATTTTAGATCTGGTAAACCCAAACTACCTATTGAATTCGAACGCTAGAAAATATCCTAAAAGACAAAAGAATATGTGAACATTGTAACACCTATTCATCTGATAAATACCACTATGTCTTGTGTTGTATTTCTTTGGCATTTAAATCTGCATTAAGTTTTCCTAAGAAAAAAATTAAAACGGTGCTGATCTAATTAACGATGTTTCTAATGAACAATGTTACATTTGGTTCAACAATAAAAGCTCGAATAAATACAGAAATAACAATAATTTCCCAGCGAGATGTAGCTTTGGGATCTAATTTTAAACATGGTTACGTCATAAAAAACCGGGTCACCTAAACACAATTTATAAAACGGTAAAATACGATAAATTAAACAAAAATTTCATTAAATCATTCATTTGTGACTTTGTAATGGATACTTAACATCATTGCGAATACATTTGAAAATTAATGACGGACAATTAATACAAATTGTCATGTTTCACTTTCGATTCATTGAGTTTTCCGTATATCCGTGCGCATGCTCCAAAAAAATAATAATCATCCTTAAACATTGACCAACCCTTCCGAGGATTCAGTTTATTTACAGCTAATAGGAATAAAATTTTAGAAATTGAATCTCACGAATCGTGATAAAAAGTATTCTTTTTTTTAAAAAAAAATATCTTTTTTTGGAAATAAAAAAAATTCAGAAAATTGAAAAACTTAATGCAGCTTTAAGGACATGTACAACAATTGCTTCTGCTTGAATACTTACAAAGGTTATGTTGAAATTTGTGTAATATGTAGGAGTAAAACTTATATATATAACTACAAAATGGGGAAAACGGCAGCATTTCTTTTTTTTTTTTTTTTTTTTTTTTTTTTTTTTTTTTTTTTTTGGTTTGGTGGAACTTGGTTCTAGGTTCCTATTTTTTAATTTCCATGGCCAAATAAAATTAAAGGGTACCTGTAACGATTTTCAGTTTTGACATATTTTATTCGTCGTACTTAAATATGGCTGTATCGAAAATTCAATAAACTTCCATATCATAATAAGGTAGATATCGATGATTTTCTAATACATCTCTAGAAATCCAAATCAAAAAGGTCGATATCGAGGCTCCCGTGTTGTGACGTCATACCAGTAACATACCTCCACAGAATATTATTTACCAACTACTAAAATAAGTCAAATACGAACTCGTAGTTTAACTTTCTATGATTATTTTACGAGAAAACCATTTAATGAAGTGGTATTAACATCCGTTTGACATGTACCGATAATTAAGATTATTATTAATCCTTTTGTTTATTAGACACATTCCTGAGATTCAGACCCACACCTGTAATTAAAAGGATGTCACTTATAATTTGCAAAATTGATTTGCAGGTTGATAAAGTTATCTTACGTCCTGTAATATACAATAATATGTAAAGTAAAATATTTTATTTGGTAAACGTTATTTGTCATATACAGTATAAAGATATCAGTCGGGGAAAAAATGGATATTTCATTTTTAAATTTTAAAAAGTAAAGAAAAAGATTTTTTTCCCTTAGTTTTCATGTCAATAATAATAATAATAATAATAATAATAATAATAATAATAATAAATATGACTTTTAGGCAAAATTGAAAATTAAAAATTGACGACCAGAATAGTCTAAAACATGTTTATTGATCTATTTACAGCATTTGATTTTAATAGATTTTCCTTGGGAATACATTAAGCTGTGATATTCTTAAATTCTTAATTCTATATATACAAATCCATAAAATTATTATATTATTATTATTATTATTATTTTTTATCTCTTTTTTTAAAATGTGGTCTCATTCTAAAATCCGTGTCATTTCATTTTAAACAATTATGATATATTTCGCGTAAAATAATTTGAGATGGAATATCTTGGTTTTTTTTCAAGTTTCTTTTTAATTACCCCAGCATTAATTAGTCATCGGACAGTTGAAAACAACTGTGTTACAAACTTTAATTGTGTGAAAATCTTCCAATTATCGAGGAAATGTGATGCCGCCAGAATATTTAAAAGTTTTCTACATCACGGTCATTTAATTTCAACTGTCAATAATCATTGCAAAAAAGA
Organism: Tegillarca granosa; assembly: GCA_029721355.1. NCBI lineage: Eukaryota > Metazoa > Mollusca > Bivalvia > Arcoida > Arcidae > Tegillarca > Tegillarca granosa. The sequence continues at coordinate 5,169,175 of CM056611.1, read as the reverse complement.
GCATAGGCGATTGTGTTTTTATGAATTGATTTTTAGCTGGTGCTACTGCCATGTGCTGATTTTGAATTTTTATTAAAATAATGCATTTAAAATTTTGAATTTTGAATGAATTATTTTAATAGAAATTCAAAATCAGCACATGACACCACAGTAAGTTCCATAATATTCATCCGGCAGTCTGTCCAGTCCGACTTGATATTTAATTCATTTTTAAATGTCGACGATTAAATTAATTTTGTATTTGACAAGTAAAAACTAATCGCGTATTTTTTGTTATAGCTATGCAACTTATCGTAATTCTTGAGTCTGTCCAGTCCGACTTAATAAGATAATTTATTTAAAAAAAAGTCAAAGATATAATCAATTTTCGTGTTATTGACAAGTTAACACTCGTCAAGTATTTTTCAAAAGCTATGCAACCAAATGCAGTCACAATTCTTGACGGTAGTTTGGGACTCGGCTCAATATATTCCGGCATCAGATTCGTCCGTTTCTGGTTCGAATAAATAACGGTTATACTCCAAATTCATCACTTATAAGAAAGTCTACTGCTTCCCCAAATAATGACGAACTATTTGACATAAATAGGTACATGTCAGAGTCGTTACTTTCTTCTACATACGTCAATATATCATCATTGTTACTACTGTTTATTATGTAAGACACTACTTCTAATACTGCAATGACGTCACACGTTTATAACTCAAAACGAGGCGTTTCATTTTCGATAAAGAGAAAGTTATAAAATGTGGATTTCAACCGCTATAACTTTTTTATTTTGTCACCAAATTTGATGCGGTTTTCAATATTGTTACATTTAAATAATATATAAAACAATTGTGATAAAAAAATTTTTGGTTACAGGTACCCTTTAAGAACAAATAAATATAACAAAATACGCATTAACAGTAACAACATTACGTCTGTATACAAATATTTCAATCGGGAGGGCGTGTAGTTACGTTGATTGTTGCCAGACATATCAAACGTAAGTATCACGCCTGGTTAAACGAGGTAACAGTGACGTTGTTCATAATCAACGTTGGTAACTAAAGTATCACGCCTGGTTAAACGCGGTTACAGTGATGCTGTTTGTAATCAGGCATGTTGACAAAAGTATCATGCCTGGTCAAACGCGGTTACAGAGATGCTGTTGGTAACCAGGCATGTTGACTAAGTATCACGCCTGGTCACACGCGGTTACAGTGATGCTGTTTGTAATCAGGAATATTTACAAAAGTATCACGCCTGGTCAAACGCGGTTACAGAGATCCTGTTTGTAATCAGGCATGTTGACAAAAGTACCACGCCTGGTCAAAAGCGGTTACAGAGATGCTGTTTATAATCAGGCATGTTGACAAAAGTATCACGCCTGGTCAAACGCGGTTACAATGACGCTGTTTGTAATCAGGCATGTTGACAAAAGTATCACGCCAGGTCAAACGCGGTTACAGTGATGCTGTTTGTAATCAGACATGTTGACAAAAGTATCACGCCTGGTCAAACGCGGTTACAGTGATGCTGTTTGTAATCAGGCATGTTGACAAAAGTATCACGCCTGGTCAAACGCGGTTACAGTGATGTTGTTTGTCATCGGACATTAATAACTAAAGTATCACGCCTGGTCAAACGCGGTTACACAGATGCTGTTTGTAATCAGGCATGTTGACAAAAGTATCACACCTGGTCAAACGCGGTTACAGACATGCTGTTTGTAATTAGGCATGTTGACTAGAGTATCACGCCTGGTCAAACGCGGTTACAGTGATGTTGTTTGTAATCGGACATTAATAACTAAAGTATCACGCCTGGTCAAACGCGGTTACAGAGATGCTGTTTGTAATCAGGCTTGTTGACAAAAGTATCACGTCTGGTCAAACGCGGTTACAGAGATGCTGTTTGTAATTATGCATGTTGACAAAAGTATCACGCCTGGTCAAACGCGGTTACAGAGATGCTGTTTGTAAGCAGGCATGTTTGACTCAAGTATCACGCCTGGTCAAATGCGGTTACAGAGATGCTGTTTGTAATTAGGCATGTTGACAAAAGTATCACGCCTAAGCAAACGCTGGCAAGTGACGTTGTTTGTAATCAGGCATGCTGTCAAAAGTATCACGTCTGGTCAAACGCGGTTACAGACATGCTGTTTGTAATTAGGCATGTTGACAAAAGTATCACGCCTGGTCAAACGCGGTTACAGAGATGCTGTTTGTAAGCAGGCATGTTTGACTAAAGCGTCACGACTGGTCAATCACGGTTACAGAAATATATTGTTTGTGTTAAAAACTGATAAGGTATAGAAAGTGCAGTATGTAAATTTTGCATACCCTTTTACAATTTGCACACCCTTTTACAATTCTAAGCAAGAAAGGAAACTTTTATTACTTAGTTTTTTAATTTATTTTTTACTACTATTGTTCATTTAAATCAGTTTAAAATTTTCAATGCGTCTATGACAATTTTTAATAAGCTTAAACGTCTTATGAAATGATAATAACTTCACTGAAAAACAGAAAAAAAGTAAGCGCAAAGGCATTTTGAAATGTTTGTTTTGCACATCATGACTGTTTTTATTTTATAAACGCCAAAAAGTTACATAATGATATATGTATGTAAAATCAACCGATGTCACTAACCGATGTCACTGACCAATGTCACTAACCGATGTCACTAACCGATGTCACTGACCAATGTCACTAACCGATGTCACTAACCGATGTCACTGACCAATGTCACAAACCGATGTCACTAACCGATGTCACTGACAGATGTCACTGACCAATGTCACTATGCAATTTCTAGCTTTCCAGTCACTTGAACATCTAGAAACATAACTTCTCATATACTGTCATAGGAAAGTATAATATATAAATATATATGTACATAAATAATCACCAATGCTTTCAAACCAAATAAACGGTTTTAAATACAAGTATATTAAATATTTACATCGAACTTGTGCTGTCAAGGTATTGTTAAAAACAAAACAAAAAAAAATAAAATAAAATAAAAATAGAAAATAAAATAAATAAATAAAAAGAAACCCTTGGTTAATTGAATTGATCGATAATAAGGTTAATATTCAAGATGCAATTTTGACAACAACTCATCTTGGGAATGTTAAAATATTTCTTCATCCGACATCAAATTGTGTTTTTGCTTTTACAAATGAGCGTTTTGAAAAAAGAACTACGTAATGTTTTGTTTGCTAAGAAAAATATTGTACAGTTAAATGTGGAGAAAATTATCTGAAAACAAGCTCTTACAGAGCCGGACATGAAAAGGTTAAACGCAAACTGAAAATCCCCAATATGTAACATTGAAAGGTAGGTGTCAGCAATGGTGGCACTTCCGGAAATAACAAAAAGGCTGCTTATAACAATTAAAACTTTTGTGTTTCTTCTCTCTCGCTCAAACAAAGACGAAATTCTAAGATTCCGTAACGGAATAATTTTGTAATTCATTTGTTTTAAACCATAAACTGTATATATGTTTATCCCAACCACACTCAACACAGATGTGACAAGAAATACCAAGCGAGCGAATAAAAAATCTTCTTTAACAAGTAATGCTGCAAACAATATTCCTATTGAAACTGTACTACAATACATAATTACTGACGCAACTATGCCTATATAAGGTGTCCATGTCAGGCGAAATTGCAGCGGCTTATGCACTGCATGAACTCTTTCAAGGGATAATAAGAATGTCAAAGAATACGGTCCAATGTAAAGTACTATGTCCGCTCTAGAAATTATATTCCGAACTGTGGTGCAATCAGGGTCTATAACTGAAAATGCCATCAGAGTATAAAATCCAGACAAAACGAATCCCGACAACATGGAAATACAATCTGCTAATGTTAATAAAGTCCATATATTCTCCGTTGCTAAAGTCTTTTTACATTTAATAAAAACTGAGCCAGCAACAACATTTAGCATAAATCCAAGAATGTAGGCTATTGAAATACAAATCCCAATCGTCTCCATGACAACAGTTTTTGTATAATCCTCATGGATATGGCTACCATGTTCCATCAAATTTAATGTGGAATTCGAAACACCAACATTTGTGAATCTTTTAGCCTCCATCCTAATTCAGTTGTAATTTTGTCAGTTAAAAAAAATCTGGTATTCGTCGAAGAAAAAATCCTTTAAAGAACTACATGCGTTTATAAACTAGATAAAAAGCGTGTCTTCATTATATTTACCAACCCTTTCTAGGCTGAAGATTTATATATGAATTACCTAACATTTCCAATTATTACTGAATATAATTTTTTTATGTCGATGTTTTCCTGTTACATTTCAATTATAATGATATACTTGTACATATTTTACAAGATAAATGATTTCATTTTCTCTATTCCATGTTTAATGAGTCAATTTCTAATCCAGGTTGTCAATACGATTAACTGTTTAACGCCTTAATTTTTACTCTGTTTGAAAGAAAATAAAGATTTCAAATTTCCTCATTAAAGATAACCGTTTTTACCTATTTTCCTGTTTTTGCGATGATTGTTGCTCTTTACGAAAGAAAATAATGATTTCAAATTCCCTTCTTAAAAAATAACCTTTTTACGATTTTGCTGTGTTCGCGTTGGTTGTTACTCTGTGTGTAAGAGAATAATGGTTTCACACTCTCTCAATATAAATTACCTTTTTTACCATTTTGCTGTGACAACGTTGATTCATATTCTGTTCGGAAAAAAAGTATGATTTTACATTTACTTGTTTTCTGTTCTTGGCTGTGATGTCTGTCGCTATTTTAATTCTGAAAAATTCGTAGGCTATCTCTGAATTAATTATTGCAACCAATGTTTCGTATTATGCCTTTTTTTATTATTTTTGGAATTAAATTCCATTCTTTAAGGAACATACAAGGTACTTAGTTGTGTATAATCTCTGAGTTATTTGACTCATTTAATTGTAACCATTGTTTCCTATATATGCTCACAAAATAAGTTTAAAAAAAAAAAAAAAAAAAAACATTCCTGTATTTTTAATTTTTGGGTAGTATTGTTAGTCATTAAAAATTATTAAAAACAAGTTAGATGGTCGGCGTACTTTAACAACAATTACAACACTAAACATTGAATTCGTTCACATCTACAAATCATCCATTTCTAGTTTAAAATTATATATATATACGACACGCATTAACTACATTAAAATGTACATCGAGAGTTGCGTTTCTTTTTACGTTAATTTGACCACCTCAATACACGGTTAATTTGATTTAATGGGGGTTCACGTCCCAGTGAGGAATATTTCTCTTATATCGAAACGTCGCCAGCTATAGGCAGAACTGCCAGAAAATTTGACCTTTGCAGTATGCTTAGTTCATAATGCGGGAGAGTTTTTTAACGTAAAACACATCGAGTGTTTTTAAGATCTCATCCGAAGTTCCCCGAACTTTCATTTCTAAATGCCCGTAGCTTGGCGAAAGAACAGCCACTACCGATTTCCAAGTCTTGGTCAGACTCGGCCGGGGTTCGAACCCCCCGACCTCCCACATACAAAGCGAGCACTGTACCAACTGAGCTACAGTAGTGGTCCCCCAATAAAGTTTATGTGATTGATTTTGTAAAAGGGTGAATGAGGTAAAGGAGACTTGAACGACCATTTATGATTCTTTAAATTATAAGGAGTTTAAATTCAGGGTTGACAGAGGAAACCGGAGTGCTCGTAGAAGAGTGAATAAGGTAAAAGAATTTTTAGCCACCAGTTTTGAGTCTCTCTTACACAGAGTTTAAATTCAGGGTTGATAGAGGAAACCGGAATGCTCGTAGAAAACAACCAACTTTGATAAGCGACCTGACAAACCTTCTAGCATAAGACCGGACCAAAAAAAGATACGAACCTGCACATAAAAAGACACTCTGATCTGTAAGCGCGTTTTGACCACTTGGCCCACGAAACCTGATATTAGACAAGAGATTTGTATCTGCTGTAGTATGGTTCCGATACCTGACATCAAAATGAAAATTAAACACATAAAATATCGTTGACTTGATATAAGGGTAATCGAATACTATACACTTGACCATCGTAGGTCAATGGGAATAATCCCTGTGCAGTTTCTGTAACATGAACATCGTGCGAATATTTTTTTTCGACTTCAAGATACTGCACTGCCAAACGTCATATAAGAAATTCAAAGATTGTTATTCAAAAAAGAAAAAAAAAGAAAGAAAAACAAGTTTAGCAAAAAACAATGGTAACATTTCAAATTTCTTTTTTTTTTTTTTACATGTTTTTACATAATTAAGAAATTTGTTATTATGAAATAATTATTGTTCAATCTCATTTTTTAATTTTCAGATGATGTTGAAAATTACGAAATAAATGCTGGAAACGTAAAACGTACTAAAGGTAATTTAACATTTACAATTTGCTGCTGATAATGAAAAAATAAAATACATACACACGTGCCTGAAATATACGAGGGTTGTTCGATGTGTAATATGTATCATACGATATCTCAAAAGCATTCGACTCATTTTTTTTTTTTTTTTTTTTTTTTTTTTTTTTTTTTTTTTTTTGCGAACTTTTAAATAAGCTGATATTTTTTCAAAATTCTCAACTCTTTTCCCGACCATCTTTACAACAGTGGTTAACGACTGGCCCTATTAAAATGACTATAATTTTCAAACATTGTGGACCCGTAAGGTATTGAATAGAGCTATTCAAACGTATCATTGTCAACGAAATCGTGCAAACCGTTCTGGTACAATTTACATATCGGACAGCCCTTGTACATAACCATAACCATAACAACGGCCTGCTAAATAAGGCACATTAAAATGTACCAAGAACATGATTTGCAATTGACAAGTATTTTAATTTAAAATCTTTTTAAAGGTAAATTTTTAAATTATTAAAATTTTTGCTCAATAAGCCAACCTTTCAAAAAATTTACATATTCTTAGACCAGCCAACATTTAGTTAGCATACCTGATGCTAGGCACAATGAGTAATTAGACAGTGGCAGCCTTAATTATAGCACATCGGTCAAGATTCTTTCATTTAATTCGAGTCGATCAATTTCTTGTTAAATTATTTCCTTGGTAAAAGAACTTTAACCTTTGATTGTTATAGTTAGGTAGAAGATTGAAGTCCATCAAACTCTGTTTCAGATATATTTAATTATTTATTTGTTCTGATTATTTATTCATTTATTTATTTATTTATTTATTTATTTTGTTGTTTATTTATTTGACTGATTATTTAATTATTTATTTATTTATTTATTTAATATCTATCTATCTATTTATTTGTTTATTTATTTATTTATTTATTTATTTATTTATTTGATATTTATTTATTTACTTTTATTTTATTGTTATTGTAATTCTTTTTATCATTAGAAATGGTTCCTACAGTTGTGATGATAATTGCAGCAGTTCTTCAGTTCACAGTCGAATCTCTCTAATATTATGCAATTATATAAAGATGTTGCCAAGAACACAAGAAATGCGCATGCGTCATCATACAGAGTACATGATTATTATCATTACGAATTAATAGTGTTCGTGTGGGGTAATAAAGACTGTCATCAACCCTGGCATCTGACTGCTTCCTTTTCATTAAGACATTATGATTATACACACATACTAAAAATACATTGGAATCATATTAATCATAGGCTGCTATCATTTATGGCTATGGAGATAAAAAAGGCGTATTTTAAGCAATAAAAACGATTATCTAGTATGATAAACAACGATTAATACAATTAAGGACAGAATATTCCAGGACTACATTTTGAATTACAATTAGAATGTTGTTGTTGTTGGTTTTTTTTTTTTTTTTTTTTTTTTTTTTTTTTTTAACATGGGAAAAGGACATAAGGATACATGTTATAATTTTGATTATTTTAGACGTATATGAAAAAAATAAGTACATGTGTTTGCAATTTTTATGTTTAAAAATCACCTCCTTTTGAATTTTATTGTGAAAATGTGTTAGATCCCAGAGTAAACATAATGCGAACTCCATGGAAGGGATATCTCGATACAAATGGAAGAATCTGGACTACAAAAAAAGAAAAAGCTCCCTTCTATGGTACAAAAAAGGAAAGAAATGCTGTTACACGTATTATTAATTTTCACGAATTTGTTTCCATATTGATATGAATAATATTTATCTGACAATCATTTTAACATAAAAAAATATTTAAGCTTATTGAAGAATTTTACTCAAAGTTGATTTTTTACATAACAAAATAAAAACTAACGACAGCATGGTTTTTCACATAGCAATATATTTCGAATACACAGCATTCCTTATCAAGCTTACATTTTTACTAACTGATAAACTACATGACAAGAGTTAGTTAAAATGTCAGCTCGATAAGGAATGTGAAAAACCATGCTGTCGTTAGTTTTTATTTTGTTATTATCTATAAAAGCCTCTACAATACAAAGAGTTTATTTTCTTAACTTTTTAAATACAGTAGTCTGCCTTATATGTAAATGTTCATTTTTGAATTTTACTCAAAGTTAAATTATTATTATTATTATTATTATTATTATTATTATTATTATTATTATTATTATTATTATCATCATAATCATCATCATCAACATCAACATCATTATTATTATTATTATTATTATTATTATTATTATTATTATTATTATTATTATTATTATTATTATCGTCGTCGTCATCATCATTATTATTATTATTATTATTATTATTATTATTATTATTATTATTATTATTATTATTATTATTATTATTATTGTTATTGTTATTATCATCATCATCATCATTATTATTATTATCATCATCATTATTTTTATTTTTATTATTATTATTATCATCATCATCATCATCATTATTATTATTATTGTTATTATTATTATTATTAAATAGTCTGCCTTTTATGTAAATGTTAATTTAATGTACATATTTTCAACAACAGTCAAATTGCCTTTTAACGTAATAATAGGTATTATGATCTCTCTTATAAGTTCACTAAAAGTTTCAAAAATTCAATAAAAAATAAACTATAAAATATACAAAACATAATACTGGTTTATTATGAGTTGTCCTAAAATATGACTTCTTTGTGATTGACTTAAAGCATTTTATATATATGTAGGGAATTTTTTTTTCAGTAGGGTGAAAAATTACACCCTATAGCTAGCGAAGGTACTGTAATTAAATATTAAGATATTTATTTATTTATTTATTTATTCAGTTTATTTATTTATTTATTTATTTATTTCCATCTGATTCACATTTAAGAAAATCATGAACTACATTTAGTAATTTTGAGTTATATACACAGAGGAAATGTAAAAATGTAAGTTTCTTTCCTTAAATAAATAAAGTTAAAATAGTCGTAATATTTCCTTCCAAGGCTAATTAGGAATGCAGGAAACGGCAATGTATACGTATTATATACTTTTATACATTTATATAGAGAAATGGCAATAACATTCTTAAAGGTATTTATTTAGAATTTATAATATTATTTTATTCAATATGCTTCATTGTGTGTGTGTGTGTGTGTGTGTGTGTGTGTGTGTGTGTGTGTGTGTGTCGGATATTGGTATTGCCGAGTTTAATTTGCCAAGTTAGAAATAAAGGTATTGTCGTGTTTTGTTTGTTGTTATTCTGACGACGGCTGTTGGTAATGTCGAATTTTGTTTGTTGTTATTCCGACGACGGCTGTTGGTAATGTCGAATTTTGTTTGTTGTTATTCTGACGACGACTGTTGGTATTGTCAAATTTTGTTTGTTGTTATTCCGACGACGGCTGTTGGTAATGTCGAATTTTGTTTGTTGTTATTCCTACGACGGCTGTTGGTATTGCCGAATTTTGTTTGTTGTTATTCTGACGACAACTGTTGGTATTGGTGAATTTTGTTTGTTGGTATTCTGACGACAACTCTTGGTATTGGTGAATATTGTTTGTTGTTATTCTGACGACAACTGTTGGTATTGTCGTATTTTGTTTGTTGGTATTCTGACGACAACTGTTAGTATTGTCGTATTTTGTTTGTTGCTATTCTTACGACAACTGTTTGTATTGTCGTATTTTGTTTGTTGTTATTCTGACGACAACTGTTGGTATTGTAGTATTTTTTTGTTGTTATTCTGACGACAACTGTTGGTATTGTCGTATTTTGTTTGTTGTTATTCTGACGACGGCTTTTGGTATTGTCGTTTTTTGTTTGTTGTCATTCTGACGACAACTGTTGGTATTGCCGAATTTTGTTTGTTGTTATTCCGACGACAACTGTTGGAATTGTCGTATTTTGTTTGTTGTTATTCTAACGACAACTGTTTGTATTGCCGAATTTTGTTTTTTGTTATTCTGGCGACAACTGTTGGTATTGGTAAATTTTGTTTGTTGGTATTCTGACGACAGCTGTTGGTATTGGTGAATTTTGTTTATTGTTATTCTTAATACAACTGTTGGTATTAATTGTCGTGTTTTGTTTGTTGTTATTCTTACGACAACTGTTGGTATTGTCGTTTTTTGTTTGTTGTTATTCTGACGACAACTGTTGGTATTGGTGAATCTTGTTTGTTGTTATTCTTACGACAACTGTTGGTATTGTCGTATTTTGTTTGTTGTTATTCTGACGACGGCTCATGGTATTGTCAAATTTTGTTTGTTGTTATTCTGACGACGGCTGTTGGTATTGCCGAATTTTGTTTGTTCTTATTCTGACGACGGCTCATGGTATTGTCAAATTTTGTTTGTTATTATTCTGACGACGGCTGTTGGTATTGCCGAATTTTGTTTGTTGTTATTCTGACGACGGCTCATGGTATTGCCAAATATTGTTTTTGTTGTTATTCTGACGACGGCTGTTGGTATTGTCAAATTTTGTTTGTTGTTATTCTGACGACGGCTGTTGGTATTGTCTAATTTTTTTGTTTTTATTCTGGCGACAACTGTTGGTATTGGTGAATTTTGTTTCTTGTTATTCTGACGACAGCTGTTGGTATTGGTGAATATTGTTTGTTGTTATTCTGACGACAACTGTTGGTATTGTCGTATTTTGTTTGTTGGTATTCTGACGACAACTGTTAGTATTGTCGTATTTTGTTTATTGCTATTCTTACGACAACTGTTTGTATTGTCGTATTTTGTTTGTTGTTATTCTTAATACAACTGTTGGTATTGTAGTATTTTTTTTTGTTGTTATTCTGACGACAACTGTTGGTATTGTCGTATTTTGTTTGTTGTTATTCTGACGACGGCTGTTGGTATTGTCGTATTTTGTTTGTTGTTATTCTGACGAAAACTGTTGGTATTGCCGAATTTTGTTTTTTGTTATTCTGACGACAGCTGTTGGTATTGCCGAATTTTGTTTGTTGTTGTTCTGACGACAACTGTTGGTATTGCCAAATTTTGTTTTTTGTTATTCTGGCGACAACTATTGGTATTGGTAAATTTTATTTGTTGGTATTCTGACGACAGCTGTTGGTATTGGTGAATTTTGTTTATTGTTATTCTTAATACAACTGTTGTTATTAATTGTCGTGTTTTGTTTGTTGTTATTCTGACGACGGCTGTTGGTATTGCCGAATTTTGTTTGTTGTTATTCTGACGACGGCTCATGGTATTGTCAAATTTTGTTTGTTGTTATTCTGACGACGGCTGTTGGTATTGCCGAATTTTGTTTGTTGTTATTCTGACGACGGCTCATAGTATTGTCAAATTTTGTTTGTTGTTATTCTGACGACGGCTGTTGGTATTGTCGAATTTTGGTTGTTGTTATTCTGACGACGGCTCATGGTATTGTCAAATTTTGTTTGTTGTTATTCTGACGACGGCTGTTGGTATTGCCGAATTTTGTTTGTTGTTATTCTGACGACGGCTGATGGTATTGTCAAATTTTGTTTGTTGTTATTCTGACGACGACTGTTGGTATTGTCAAATTTTGTTTGTTGTTATTCTGACGACGGCTGTTGGTATTGTCGTATTTTTTTGTTTTTATTCTGGCGACAACTGTTGGTATTGTCGAATTTTGTTTGTTGTTATTCTGACGACAGCTGTTGGTATTGGTAAATTTTGTTTGTTGGTATTCTGACGACAGCTGTTGGTATTGGTGAATTTTGTTTGTTGTTATTCTTGATGCAACTGTTGGTATTAATTGTCGTGTTTTGTTTGTTGTTGTTCTGACGACGGCTGTTGGTATTGTCGTATTTTGTTTGTTGTTATTCTGACGAAAACTGTTGGTATTGCCGAATTTTGTTTTTTGTTATTCTGACGACAGCTGTTGGTATTGCCGAATTTTGTTTGTTGTTGTTCTGACGACAACTGTTGGTATTGCCGAATTTTGTTTTTTGTTATTCTGGCGACAACTATTGGTATTGGTAAATTTTATTTGTTGGTATTCTGACGACAGCTGTTGGTATTGGTGAATTTTGTTTATTGTTATTCTTAATACAACTGTTGGTATTAATTGTCGTGTTTTGTTTGTTGTTATTCTGACGACGGCTGTTGGTATTGCCGAATTTTGTTTGTTGTTATTCTGACGACGGCTCATGGTATTGTCAAATTTTGTTTGTTGTTATTCTGACGACGGCTGTTGGTATTGCCGAATTTTGTTTGTTGTTATTCTGACGACGGCTCATAGTATTGTCAAATTTTGTTTGTTGTTATTCTGACGACGGCTGTTGGTATTGTCGAATTTTGGTTGTTGTTATTCTGACGACGGCTCATGGTATTGTCAAATTTTGTTTGTTGTTATTCTGACGACGGCTGTTGGTATTGCCGAATTTTGTTTGTTGTTATTCTGACGACGGCTGATGGTATTGTCAAATTTTGTTTGTTGTTATTCTGACGACGACTGTTGGTATTGTCAAATTTTGTTTGTTGTTATTCTGACGACGGCTGTTGGTATTGTCGTATTTTTTTGTTTTTATTCTGGCGACAACTGTTGGTATTGTCGAATTTTGTTTGTTGTTATTCTGACGACAGCTGTTGGTATTGGTAAATTTTGTTTGTTGGTATTCTGACGACAGCTGTTGGTATTGGTGAATTTTGTTTGTTGTTATTCTTGATGCAACTGTTGGTATTAATTGTCGTGTTTTGTTTGTTGTTATTCTTACGACAACTGTTGGTATTGTCGTATTTTGTTTGTTGTTATTCTGACGACAACTGTTTGTATTGTCGTTTTTTGTTTCTTGTTATACTGACGACAACTGTTGGTTTTGGTGAATTTTGTTTCTTGTTATTCTGACGACAGCTGTTGGTATTGGTAAATTTTGTTTGTTGGTATTCTGACGACAGCTGTTGGTATTGGTGAATTTTGTTTATTGTTATTCTTAATACAACTGTTTGTATTAATTGTCGTGTTTTGTTTGTTGTTATTCTTACGACAACTGTTGGTATTGTCGTATTTTGTTTGTTGTTATTGTGACTACGGCTCATGGTATTGTCAAATTTTGTTTGTTGTTATTCTGATGACGGCTGTTGGTATTGCAGAATTTTGTTTGTTGTTATTCTGACGACGGCTCATGGTATTGTCAAATTTTGTTTGTTGTTATTCTGACGACGGCTGTTGGTATTGCCGAATTTTGTTTGTTGTTATTCTGACGACGTCTCATGGTATTGTCAAATTTTGTTTGTTGTTATTCTGACGACGGCTGTTGGTATTGTCGAATTTTGTTTGTTGTTATTCTGACGACGGCTGTTGGTATTGTCGTATTTTTTTTTTGTTTTTATTCTGGCGACAACTGTTGGTATTGTCGAATTTTGTTTCTTGTTATTCTGACGACAGCTGTTGGTATTGGTAAATTTTGTTTGTTGTTATTCTTAATACAACTGTTGGTATTAATTGCCGTGTTTTGTTTGTTGTTATTCTTACGACAACTGTTGGTATTGTAGTATTTTTTTGTTGTTATTCTGACGACAACTGTTGGTATTGTCGTATTTTGTTTGTTGTTATTCTGACGACGGCTTTTGGTATTGTCGTATTTTGTTTGTTGTTATTCTGACGACAACTGTTGGTATTGCCGAATTTTGCTTTTTGTTATTCTGACGACAGCTGTTGGTATTGCCGAATATTGTTTGTTGTTATTCCGACGACAACTGTTGGTATTGTCGTATTTTGTTTGTTGTTATTCTGACGACAACTGTTGGTACTGGTAAATTTTGTTTGTTGGTATTCTGACGACAGCTGTTGGTATTGGTGAATTTTGTTTATTGTTATTCTTAATACAACTGTTGGTATTAATTGTCGTGTTTTATTTGTTGTTATTCTGACGGCTGTTGGTATTGCCGAATTTTGTTTGTTGTTATTCTGACGACGGCTCATGGTATTGTCAAATTTTGTTTGTTGTTATTCTGACGACGGCTGTTGGTATTGCCGAATTTTGTTTGTTGTTATTCTGACGACGGCTCATAGTATTGTCAAATTTTGTTTGTTGTTATTCTGACGACGGCTGTTGGTATTGTCGAATTTTGGTTGTTGTTATTCTGACGACGGCTCATGGTATTGTCAAATTTTGTTTGTTGTTATTCTGACGACGGCTGTTGGTATTGCCGAATTTTGTTTGTTGTTATTCTGACGACGGCTGATGGTATTGTCAAATTTTGTTTGTTGTTATTCTGACGACGACTGTTGGTATTGTCAAATTTTGTTTGTTGTTATTCTGACGACGGCTGTTGGTATTGTCGTATTTTTTGTTTTTATTCTGGCGACAACTGTTGGTATTGTCGAATTTTGTTTGTTGTTATTCTGACGACAGCTGTTGGTATTGGTAAATTTTGTTTGTTGGTATTCTGACGACAGCTGTTGGTATTGGTGAATTTTGTTTGTTGTTATTCTTGATGCAACTGTTGGTATTAATTGTCGTGTTTTGTTTGTTGTTATTCTGACGACAACTGTTTGTATTGTCGTTTTTTGTTTCTTGTTATACTGACGACAACTGTTGGTATTGGTGAATTTTGTTTGTTGTTATTGTGACTACGGCTCATGGTATTGTCAAATTTTGTTTGTTGTTATTCTTACGACAACTGTTGGTATTGTCGTATTTTGTTTGTTGTTATTGTGACTACGGCTCATGGTATTGTCAAATTTTGTTTGTTGTTATTCTGACGACGGCTGTTGGTATTGCCGAATTTTGTTTGTTGTTATTCTGACGACGGCTCATGGTATTGTCAAATTTTGTTTGTTGTTATTCTGACGACGGCTGTTGGTATTGTCGAATTTTGTTTGTTGTTATTCTGACGACGGCTGTTGGTATTGTCGTATTTTTTTTTGTTTTTATTCTGGCAACAACTGTTGGTATTGTCGAATTTTGTTTCTTGTTATTCTGACGACAGCTGTTGGTATTGGTAAATTTTGTTTGTTGGTATTCTGACGACAGCTGTTGGTATTGGTGAATTTTGTTTGTTGTTATTCTGACGACAACTGTTGGTATTAATTGTCGTGTTTTGTTTGTTGTTATTCTTACGACAACTGTTGGTATTGTCGTATTTTGTTTGTTGTTATTCTGACGACAACTGTTGGTATTGTAGTATTTTGTTTGTTGTTATTCTGACGACAACTGTTGGTATTGGTGAGTTTTGTTTGTTGTTATTCTTACGACAACTGTTGGTATTGTCGTGTTTTGTTTGTTGTTATTCTTAATACAACTGTTGGTATTAAATGTCGTGTTTTGTTTGTTGTTATTCTGACGACGGCTGTTGGTATTAATTGTCTTGTTTTGTTTGTTGTTATTCTGACGACGGTTGTTGATATTGTCGTATTTTTTTTTTTTTTTTTTTTTTTTTTTTTTTTTTTTTTTTTTTGACGACAACTGTTGGTATTGTCGTATTTTGTTTGTTGTTATTCTTACGACAACTATTGGTATTGTCGTGTTTTGTTTGTTGTTATTCTTAAAACAACTGTTGGTATTAATTGTCGTGTTTGTTTGTTGTTATTCTGACGACGGTTGTTGATATTGTCGTTTTTTTTTTTTTTTTTGACGACAACTGTTGGTATTGTCGTGTTTTGTTTGTTGTTATTCTTACGACAACTGTTGGTATTGTCGTATTTTTATTGAAGGTGATCTGTTTGCCGCCATTTGTATTGCCGAGTTTCCAAATCCCCGGATGTGTTTTTGTGAATTGGCATTGACATTTTACTTGTTGTTAATTTTAATTTGTCATATACTATTTTTGAATTTATTCATAAAATATATTCAGATATGGTATATGACAATATATTGTGATATACCATTTATGAATGTAGTTTAAATTCTCCCCAATATATTGTCATCTACCGAATGTATTTTATGATTAAATTTAAAAATGGTATATGACACTGGTGTCGGCTTTGGGTATTGACGAAATCAAACTTAATAACCTATTCTTTTTTGCGGTAATTGGTAACGCCGGATTGTGTGTGTGTGTGTGTGTGTGTGTGTGTGTGTGTGTGTGTGTGTGTGCTTCCGGATATGGGTATACCCATTTTACTATTGTCGAAGTTCAGTTATATTGTTTCTGTTGAACGCTCAGTATTTTGCACAATTTTTAATATCGTGTTTCTGTAGTTGTGTTCTTGCTGTCGGCCATTGGTACTCCCGAGATGAATTTGTCGGTCTATCGGTAGCGGAAATGATAATTTTTTAATTAAATAGATGTGTTACTGGTTACGATTTAGTTGAATTTATTTTTCATCTTCATTTTGCCTGGTTTGAATATAATTTTTAATACTTCATTTTTTGTCGTGCTTCTTCGATTATACAGACATCTTAGTTTATTTTACAAATTTTTCAACGCAATCTTCAATTATTAACTTCATCATTTTAAAGCCTATAAACTTTGAACCCCCCCCCCTCTCTCTCTCTCTCTCTCTCTCTCTCTCTCTCTCTCTCTCTCTCTCTCTCTCTCTCTCAATCTCTCTCTCTCTCTCTTTCTCTCATTCTCTCGTATCCAATCTACCTATCGATAATACTGATAATTTATTTAGTCAAAACCAAAAGATTACTATCATTTATGTGGTTTGTCGATTATATACAATATTTGATAGCTTCAAATGCACTCTTATTCCTAAATGAAGAAGAAAACGCTTGTTGGCAGTATTGTATTAAATCTTGACTCCGGCTAAGATCAAACATTTATTGTAATCATCAAATTGATTGTATTGATGGATGTAAACATGGTCATTTTAATGTTTACACAATAATAATTAATCAGAATTTTAAATCAAATTGTCATATCTCTAAAAGTACAGGATTTTTTAAATATCCATAAATATCTCTATATCATAATTTTCAAAAATAGCCGATACGGCATGAATGATTTTATGTTTGATCGATAAACTATTAAACCTCCATGTCACAGTGTATTAAAATCAAACATTGTTGTGACACTGGCTGTCGTCTGATATTTCTAATTCACGTTCTAGACGAGACAAACGAGACTACAACAAATCATAAATCATTTTGTTTTCTGATTCGATACATCTCGGGATTTATCGAATATCAATATAGCGAGCCAATCTTCACCTTTTAATCCCTATTTGCATCCTGGGATCTAGACAATTTTAATGCGTATTTGAATCCATCAAAAATGAATTGTTTAAACACATGTAAAATGGCATAATGGTATTTTAACAGGTAAGCAAATTTATCGTTATTTTTGTCAATGTCAGCATACAGGTCCTCAAGTAGCACAGATATAAGATACTGCAATAAAATATTGATTTCTTCCTTCGGAGTTTATTCTGAAAGATGAGTATCTAAATTTAACGGGAGTTAGGAAATAGGCACGGTTTGGAAAAGAAAATTATCATAAGGTAAGCGATTATATCGTATTTTTTTAACACCAACCCAGGAAAAAAGTCTGAAAATCGCTAATCGTTTGTAATTACGACAATGTTATATATAATAATTGTATTAATTTTAATACACAACTCTTGACTATATTTTAAATGAATTGAGGCGACAAAAACATATACATTACCAGTAGATAAACAGATTTATATCATTTTTTTCTACCGTATAATGGAATTTTCAAAATGAAGTAGGCAGTGAAATAACATTTCGATATTTCTAATGCGGCGGCAGATTGAAAGGAGGGGGTGGCGTTGCGGAAGGTTGCAAGCCCATTTTTAAAAAAAATTAAAGAGAGAGAAAAAGAAGAGAGACAAATGTGACCAAAAGGTCCCCAGATATATTAAAAATTCATTTCTCATCGAGGGCGTTGTCCAGGACCTGTTAAGGGGCTCAGTTAGCGGCCCTAAGACTCCTTGCCACTGGAAGCCTAACCATTCAAGGCTTAATATCTTATGATAAAATCCCCCCCCCCCCATAATATTCTGGATCCGCCTCTTGTTATGGTAATGAATTTTGGATATTTCAATTAAATCAAAAGATTGATGTATAATATAACAACTGCAGATATTTATTTATTTTTAGATAATGTAATTAATAATAAGTTACATGTATCTATTTTGTTTTACATTGGAAGCCTTAAGTAGCATATGATATAAAACAATATTGATTTCTTAAGCAATATAATACCGTCGATGTTTGCCGTACTTCTCATACGTTGGTCTGTAGAGTTTTAAAACACTCTCCAGCATTGATGATCGATTTATTCCTAAGAGAGATCTTGCACATTTATAATCCATTGTGCTAGTGTGAAACACAAAGTCTATATCCGTCCAGTTACGCGATGTATAATGGATTAATTAATCTTGATACTGTTGTTTACAAAATCCAATAATGGTGTTTCTACATTACATATATTTTTTTAATTTTTTTTTGTTAGTTCATTCTCCAGAAATACCATTAATATTATTATGATGTTTGTGTGTCTCTATTTAGTTAAAGTTGCTTAATAAACGCATAGCTCTACCGTGTATATGTGTGTGTGTGTGTGTGTGTGTGTGTGTGTGTGTGTGTGTGTCTGTTAGGCTAAAAGGACATTAGTGCGCGTTTAGGGATCACATTGCCTACAAAGGCCTATTTAGGCCTATTTTTAACCTACACTGGTATGGTATAGTGTGCCAAAGCTTATAAGTTTCCTTATTAGGTTGTCAGGTTTTTATTGATATTTAACGTAGCATCAGCTTTTTGAATTAGAGAAAGGTTATTATAATACAAGGAATTATCTAAAAATAGTTTGTTATGTATAAATTGTTCGACTTTTTTCAATGTACTAGCTCACAGTGCCAGTATGCCACAGATAAGCTAACACTCCCAGTCATATTATTGTGGCACCGGATGAATCAGACGATACTATAGAATTGTCCCTTCACCTCCGACCACCAAATGATGAAGCACTATTACAAATTTTAAAGTGATATGAATGGCCCAGCCAGGGTTTAAACCCCTAACCCCTTTTCAAGGCGGCAACTCTACCATTGAGCTACCAAGGATATTTTTCCAACTGGAATCGGTATTTTTACTATTTTCCGGTTTTTGCAACTATCTTGATATTACCAGCGCCAAATCTAGTGAAAGAAATCTTGTTTAAACATAAAACACCATACTTCATGCTTTCCATTTTCTCTTGTCAATGTTTGGCGTTGTGCTCTTTATTTATACTTTTTCTTTCTTCTCTGTTTCCTTGTATAGAGAAATGTAAAACAATAAAATATTATAAATCCTTTTATTATTTATTTATTTATTTATTTATTATTTATTTATTTATTTTAATTTTTTTCTTTTTTATCTTCTATTTATTTATTTATTTATTTATTTTAATTTTTTCTTTTTTATCTTTTATTTATTTATTTATTTATTTATTTATTTATTTATTTATTTATTTATTTATTTATTTTTTAATTTATTTATTCATTTATTTTGTTATGACTTATCTTTCCAGGCAAGGGGCTTCTATTTAATGTAACATTTCAACACCTGCCATAAAAATTTTACAATGGTCTACTTTTATATAAAGTATTATTTAGGGAATAAACCTTGATCTCACATTATGATCGATCGAGTCTTTTAGATAAACAATCTACGCGGATATTCTATATCAGTCAAGTTGCAAAGTTATTAATGGCTAAAATGAGCTGGGTACCGTGGTTTACTACAATCTATATCCATGCTGTCACTAGATATATTTACGTTCTATCCACGGTAGTTAATTATGACTTTGATTAAGCTGGATAGCTTAGTTACAGCAACCTTAGCTTCTTCCACGTAATTTGATTTTATAATTTTTTTTGTTATAATCATTATTGCTTATTATTATTATTATTATTATTATTATTATTATTATTATTTTGTTATTATTATTATCATCATTATTATTATCATCATGAAATTATTACTTGACAAAAAGAATGACCATTTCATTGCCTTTTTCCGAATGGATCAGAAAGTTTGACAATTTAAAAAAAGTTTTAACCATTTTAATTGTCCTTGTTTCATTGTTATAAAACTTTTTTAAATCTTCAAATCAGAGCCTCGGTATGACAAAAAAAAAAAAAAATCGGTAACTATTGGTTTGAAGTTTATTGATCGGTATGATATTAATATTAAAGAGCTAATGGTCTTCAAAAAAAAAAAAAAAATAAAAAAAAAAAAAAAAAATAAAAATAAACACCTCCCACCGCCTATGTTCGGATTCCAATCAACTGTATTTGCTTGACTAAAATCAGTGGTTTCCTCCGAACACTCTGGTTTCCTTCACCATCCCTGTGATGATATTCCCGATATTAGCAACGAATCTTGTCCGCTTCATAAAATTACTAAAATCCATATAAAAATTAAACTATTTTCTTGAATAAAATATTTCCGTTTGAAATCTGATGCTAGGAAAATTTTAATCAATTATTAAAAACCTCTATGATTAAAATGTTGAATTGAAATCTGATGTTCCAGATATTTTAATCAACTTTTATCATCTTGTTTCATTGGTTATTTGTATTATCCCCTGTCTACGGAAAACTATATTGTAATTTGTTAGTGAACTGTCAGTCAAAAGTAATTTAATACCAAGTTTTATTAGCAGTTACACAATTATCGATCATGTTTTATGGAATATCTTTTATAAGAATCTCTTTTATACTTAACTGATGGATCATACGTTTTGTATTTATTAAAACCGCGTTTCCAACCTCGCAAAATGGTTCAAAATTATTTGATTTCCGCTAATTCTTGTGGTTTACAATTCAATACAATTTGTTTAAAAGATAACGGCAGTCCTTTTCAAAACAGTTAACGCCTTCTTTTACGCTGTTTTAGTGGCCTAAAGTTTTTTATCTCACAAGTTGCTCTCTTTGAATTAACGGCATTCAGTAGAGAAAAAACAAGAAGCCAGACTTTAGTGTAATAATTTGAACAAAAATCGAGTAATGAATCTCTCAATGCAAAACATTTTTTAATTAAAATTAGTCTATTTGTAGTAGAGCGAAAGCAAACATTATAGTACATCCTTGTTAGTATTTCGGTCGTTCTTTGAGAAATGATGGAGGAAATCGGAGTGTCATAAGAGAAACATTAACTTTTTACAGGCGAACTGACAAAATTTATTATACAAGACTCTCTCTACCAGTGTAGGATTCGAAAATTATTCTACAAAAATAATCTTTCCAAAGCTTTTGCGTAATAGGGCAAATTTTAGAAAAAAAAAATTCAAACAAATGAAATTAAATTACCGCTGAAACAAAACACTTGACATCATATTTTTTATTATCCCACCTCAGATGAAAATCTTTGATTTCCATTGATCAATTAGTAACCTAATATGGGATTGTATTAGGTCACTTTTGATTATCTCCCTTGATTAAGAAAATATATTCGGTCAGTAACGATTACGTCCCCTGTTACCCGGTCTGCAGCCATAATGGCGTCGTCAACAAAGCGCTGAAATGTTTCTGTTTTTGCAGTTGAAATAATGTTTTGACATGAAGATCAAGATCTTCGGTGGGATAAATTCGTTACACAGTGATTTAGTGACCTAATACGGAAATATATGGAGTCATTAAAATTTATATTGGGCTCCGCTATCGCGTCGCCCAATATAAATTTTAACGACTCCATATATTTTCGTATTAGGTCACTAATTCACTGTGTAACTAATATTATGACGTCAATGTCTTCCTCAAGTTTCTTCTAATCATATGGAAGCGATTAGCTCTACAAGTGAAATAACCAACTTTATGACTTTATAGATTCAAGTGGTATTCCAACTAAAGCGTTATAAAGACGTTGTTTCAAGAAAGCGCTAAGGCCACTTGGACACTTGTTTGCTGGGTCTCATAACAAACATGTAATATATATACCGTAATGTGTGCTAGACGAAATAAGCACAGATACAGTAAATCTACAACAATGGCGTTTCATTGACAGTAACGTGTTGCGTGAAGGCGTTCAAAAGCAGTAAAAAAGCAAAAAAATTATTATAATAACTATATAAATTAATGGACATTACTCTTATGAAACCATGTTTAAACAATAAATAAATAAAAATCAATGCGCTGTTATAATCAAATCCTTCTGCGACAGCTTATGCTCGTGGCTGTAGAGGATTCTTTAGCGAGATCTCAACGGAAACTTTCAACTTTAATAAAAGAGGGGGATAAATTCTGAAATGAATAATTTCCACGTACCTAGTTCTGATTAAATTTACATTTCTTAAAAACTATAAAATCAGTATTTCTGTGTGCCTGCTTAAACAGTGAACAGTGTTTTTTAACAATTTTTCAATTGTTCAGTAATTCTGCATTAACCAAAAATGTATCGTGACAGTTTTAC
The DNA here is from genome assembly GCA_029721355.1 of Tegillarca granosa. Taxonomy (NCBI): domain Eukaryota; kingdom Metazoa; phylum Mollusca; class Bivalvia; order Arcoida; family Arcidae; genus Tegillarca; species Tegillarca granosa. Next base: position 5,146,496 of record CM056611.1, on the reverse strand, counting down.
AAACATTTAGATATAGTTAAATAACCCATTAAGCAGGTTTTGATAGTAATATAACCAGAATCATACATAAATATGTAAATCATACGTCCGATCATTTCCTGTTTAGTTTAAGTTGTTCATTTAATCGGTCATCAGTATATTTCAAAACATTACAATTTATTCATTAGTAATTTCCTAGATAAGCAGTATTGTGACCGAACAAATTAATTATATTAAGATTTTTATGTTTCTGAAACTTTTAATGGAGATCGTAAAAATATACCGGTTTTTATATTTCATTTAACATGCATATAGATCTATGTCCGGCATATTTTTACTACACATAAAAAGCTGTTTAAAAGCCAAAAACCAAGAAATTAAATCACAAAAATCGACCCGTAATGGCGTGTAAAGATTTTCAGTCCGCTTTAGCGATTATAACGCTGGTGTTCAATATTTATCAAATAAAGTACGTAGCAACCTAAGGTAACCCCGCACCAATTTTCGCAGATTGTGTTAGAAATTTCTGCATGTCTATTACGTCGATATAATGCGGAATTTGTTGGAGGATAGGTTGAATTATACCCTTTTACCGATAATAAAGTAGATGTATAAGAATCATCCTATCTTTTCTCTGCCTTCCTGTCTGTATCCGTTAATTTGTCTGTCTATCTGTCTTTATCCGTCTGTTTTTCTGTCTACGTATTTGCATCTGTCTGTGTGTCTGTCTCCTGTCTTTATCCGTCCGTTTGTCTGTTTACCTGTCTATATTCGTCCGTTTGTCTGTTTACCTGTCTATATCCGTCCGTTTGTCTGTCTACCAGTCTGTATCCGTTTGTTTGTCTGTCTATCTGTCTTTATCCGACTGTTTGTCTGTCTATTTGTCTATATCTGTCTGTGTGTTTGTCTGCCTGTCTATATCCGACTGTTTGTCTGTCTACCTGTCTATGTCCGACTGTTTGTCTGTCTATCTGTCTATCTCCGTTTGTTTGTCTGTCTACTGTCTATATCCGACTATTGGTCTGTCTATCTGTCTATATCCGACTGTTTGTCTGTCTACCTGTCTATATCCGACTATTTGTTTGTCTGTCTGTCTATATTCGACTGTTTGTCTGTCCACCTGTCTATATCCGACTGTTTGTCTGTTTACTGTCTATATCCGACTGTTTTTCTGTCTACCTGTCTATATCCGTCTGTTTGTCTGTCTACCTATCTATATCCGACTGTTTGTCTGTCTACCAGTCTATTTTCGACTGTTTGTCTGTCTACCTGTCTATATCCGACTATTTGTTTGTCTACCTGTCTACATCCGTCTGTTTGTCTGTCTACCTGTCTATATCCGACTGTTTGTCTGTCTACCTGTCTATATCCGACTGTTTGTCTGTCTATCTGTCTATATCCGACTGTTTGTCTGTCTACCTGTCTATATCCGTCTGTTTGTCTGTCTACCTGTCTATATCTAACTGTTTGTCTGTCTACCTGTCTATATCCGACTGTATGTCTGTCTATTGTCTCTTAAGAGACCGAAGACAAGAACTAATTTTTCAAAAAAGTAGTACGCTAATATTAGTTGAATAAAAGCAATTCATTGAAGTGGTTATACCTTTCATTCCTATCGAAATTTGTCATTTTGTTGTAATGGTAAGTTTAACGTATTTTTAATGTGTCTTAAGGTCAGGCGGGACACTTAAACACTTTAAGATATCATCTTCATGACAGAAGGTCTCCAAAACATTATAATTTTGAATTTTATAATATAATTGTTATTATTTCAACAAAACTAATTTATTCTTAAGTGCATCGACAAACCTTAAGATTCAGTTTACTCATGTGTAATATAAATTCGGTTAATATATATATATATATATATATATATATATATATATATATATATATATATATATATATATATATATATATATATATAGTTATAATGGTGATATTTCCATACATCCATTCTTAGATTTGTATGCGATGTTGAAAGCGAAGGGTTTGTTTTCTTAAAGCAAGACCGAAAGCAAAAACGAATGTTTCAAAAATGTAGTACGCTAATATCGGTTAAAAAACCAGTTGAATGAAGTCTTTATACAACGATAAATTTCATACTAAAATTCTTTGTAAACATTAATCATCTAAAACATAAAAATATTAGTTTTATCAAGATAATCGCTTGTAAATTATAGGTCATACCTGACAGATACCTACAAAGGTGTCGACGATATTATTGTTTTCTATGCTTTTACAGGTGAGATATTAATCAGTACTAAATCGATAACTAATTGCAGTTTTAGATATATATATATATATATATATATATATATAGTTTCCTGCATGAAAAGTATAAAATAAAGATTTACAATAATAAAACAAAATTAAAAACGTGATGTTAAAATTAACGAAACATGTGAATTGTGAATTTGAACCAATCATTTTTTTTAAATATAATTTGTTCATATTGACTAACGAAATTATGTAAAAAAAAAAAAAATTGTTTGTGTTTTTTTTTTTTTTTTTTTTTAATTATTTATTTTTGTTGTTGTTGTTGTTGTTGTTGAAAATAACAAGTGTCTAGTGGTTTTAACATGGGCAATTTTCAATTAAGATGTCTCTTGTCTTTGTTCGAATCTCACATCGACACTTACGCTAACATTTGTGTTCGATGTTTGTAAATTGTCAAATGCTGATGGTTTTCCCGTGTACTACGTTTACTTCTTGATTCCTTATATAAGAAAAAGAAAATGGGCGTAGATATCAAAACTCAACCTCAAATGTACTAACTTACATTTTTAAATTTATTAAACTACAGATAAGTGTGTTGTCTAATGGTTTTTTGAAAATGCAGTCCACTATATATAAATATAAAAATGTTTCCTGCATTTGACGTCGGAAAACAAACATAGTTGTCCGTTACTTAACAAGTACGAATTATTACTTGAATTGGACCAATGTGTGTCTAATTAAGCCGTTTTTTTCTTGTACCCGGAAATAGCCAATTCACGCTGGTCACATGACGAGACGTGCAAACACATCTAGAATTTAATTCTATTATTCAAATATTGAGGTTGATTGTTTTAAGCTAATGGAAGATGTTATGGATAATACAAACAAACATATTGAGTTAATTGTTCTAATGCCCACTGATAAATTCCCATTTGGATACACAAAGTCAGGAACCGTGGGTGGGTATTGATTAACCATTATCTGATATTGCGTTAGTTGGTCTAGTTTTAATACACCATAGCAGTGTATAATGTCACAGTGCGAGAGTTTAATTTTTAATTTAATATCTAATATCAAAAATAATTTTTAGCTGCCATATTGCAGTATCCAAGGTATTTTTTTAATTAAAATAAATCGTTTATGACCATCGTGTTCTAAACAACATAGTTTCCAAGGATTTTTATTGTTTGAACAATATTCAGTTACACACTCTAGATTCATGTTGCGCAGACATATTCTAAATCTCCTTTTTATATTGCTTTATATTTTACCTGTATATCTTTTATTTGTAACATTTTCAATGTTTTGAAAGTACATTTAATCCAATAAGTTCTTAGTTTTAGACAGAATATAACGAAATCAATTTCTTAAAATAACCAATTCTAATTGCGCATCGATGGGACATATTTTAACTTGACGTGTGTGTGTGTGTGTGTGTGTGTGTGTGTGTCAATTTTTCTTCACTACTTTTATAAAAAAAAATTCTTTTTTTTATTTATTTTTTTTGCTGGCAAAAATAAGAACTCGAAATTATTCAAGTAATTAAAAATAATTTATTAAACCTAATAATGTTTTAACCTTTCCTTTTGGACGGTTAGTGTTACACAGAAAGATGCAAAATTCTTATAAGGAAACTATGACAACTAATGCCTCAAGCTTACTTCCTCGCTATTGACCCCTAAATTCACCTTTAACTTCTAAAATCCCTTCTCGAAACATCTTGAAATAAATTAAATATTGATGATCTAAATGGTTTTGCAACTATGTCTTAAAATTGGCTTAAATGTAATTATCAAAAAGTTACAAAAATATTCTTTGAAAATCAAAATATTATCAATGGTTATCTTGTTTAAAAAAAATCAATCGCTCAAGAATAGAAAAAAGAAAAACTAAAGTAAATAAAGCAGTAAAAAAATCCAATATTCAAATCATATAAATACGATAATAAAATAATTTATACCATTGTGTCTGGATCTGCAGATCTGATATGTAATACATCAAGATTACTACATCTATTGACAAGAAAATTAACCTGCTACTTGTCACAACACTATTTCCCATTACTACCGTGGCATTTCAGTTTAAGGACGTCGTTGATACTGGGGACTACAGTCACATAAACCCAAGATAATTAGTTAAACCGTTATGTAGGCCATATATTTCATTTGCTTCTTGCATCCCTCTCGAGAAGGCCGGATATTTCATCTCTATCTGTCATTTTGTTATAATGGTAAGCTTAACGTATTTTAAATGTGATTTAAGGTCAGGCGGTACACTTAAGATATAATCTTCAATACTGAAGGTCTCCAAACCTTATAACTTGAAAATCTTAATTCATATAATGTTATTGTTTATATGTTATCAAAATTGTTTTATTCCAATACTGCAAATTCTATATTTAGATTAAGAGTTACCAAGTTTGTTGATGGATAAATTTTAAACACCAGACCTTAAAAATTAGTTAACTGAGTGTGTAATATAATAATATAAATTCAGTATATATATATATATATTGTTATAAGGATGGTGTTTTCCTACATCAATAAGATGTTACTGTGAAATCATTAATTTTCGTGGTGTTCCAATTTTCGTTGTTTTCGTGGACATCATGACCCATGAATTTACATGTCAACGAAGTTCAGTGAATCGTGACACTATCCCGAGTACTTTTAATTGTACTTTTAATGGTTCTCCAAACATTACTGGCAGTTACATTCAAAACAAGAAGTTTACAGGTGCTTAAACCACGAATTCATCATCCCACGAAATGGTATTTTTTCTGACATCAACGAAAATTGGAGCCCACGAATTAAAATGTATTCACAGTATTTTCAAAGTCTCTATGTATCTGGATGTTTCCTGATACTATACGTAAATGTCACGAGTTGAAATTATCATTCACGTAAAGTCTAATAATTGTGATTTATTTCCTTAAAATATCAATATTTAATCTATTTATTTGGAAATGAATTTCTATAAAAATTGCATGATTTCAATATCATCTTTTAAAAACAAATTTGATTAAAAAATACAAACAGTGTCTTAAGCTTACTAAATATATATATTTGCACATTTCTCTGACTATAGTTATTTATCTTATATCTGATTGACTAAAACTTACACAATGTGGGCTTAAACACATTTTTTTACACAAAGTTAATTATCAAAACAAAATCCACAGTTTACAAGTTTTAATAGAAAATCTAATTGGTTTGATTTCACTTAAGAATTGTTTACTAACAAAATAATATTTGTAATGGAAAATCGATATGTGCATCTTTGATATTTGTACAAAAAATTATGCTGGTTATGTTATTCTTAATGTTGTGTAATAAAGACAAAGAATGTATGTTTTGGGAATTTATTTTTGTCTTCTCTACAAGTTAATTTTATTATAAATTTATAATCGATGGTTGTCGCAAAATGCTTTCTTTTTATGAACAAGATTATGTAAACTGCACTATAACAAAAGAAACACAAACATACCAGTCCTATGTCCAAACCATAACCCCCACTCCACCCACCCAACCCCGCTTAAAAATACAAAGCAGACAAAACATTTTGAAAACTGACCAATTATACACGTGAACTTCCATCAAGAATATGAACACAGCCCGGTATATTTAGATTTTCTTTGCAAAAATTCTAAATCGTTCCCTATCAAACTTACGTTTATTAAAAAACCTTAAGATTCTGTTTATATTTATATATAACATGTTATAGATGTAAGGAAACTAATGAAGCATCATCGTTAATACACACACACACACACACACACATATATATATATATATATATATATATATATATATATATATATATATATATATATATTTTATTCAAACGACATAAAACGTTACTAAGGGCGTAACTTGAGATGAAAACTCCAAGTTTTTTTCAAATGTCGTACATGTATTTTTGTCTTCTCTGCAAGTACATTTTATTATAATCGATGGTTGTTGCAAAACGCTTCCTTTTATGAATAGGATTATGTCAACCACAAACATACCTGTCCATGTCCAAACCACCCCCCCCCCAAAAAAAAAATATAAAATAGATATTTAAGAATTGAATTTCACTTTTTACGTTGTTATCGGGGTGTAACAACGTGAGAATAATTACAAATTGTGTAAAACTGCGTAGCGTAGCGAAGCGGTTTTACGCATAATTTGAAATAATTTTCACGTTGTTACACCCCGATAACAACGTTAAAAGTGAAATTCAATTCTTATAATAACAAACCCGAAATTAAGCAGTTTTTTAAACTCTCCTACATTTCTGAACTGATCAGCTGATTTTCCGAAAATCGATGTTACAACGTCGCAGCGTGATAATACATAAAATGTCACCTTTAAAAGACGATAAAATGCCTTGTAAAAAACTGAAATAGGTTTTAAATCGATATCTTTTTATTCATTTTCTTGTTAATTTCAGTCAACATTTAAATGATATTACAATTAAATCCTTTGAGAAAAAAGGTACTATATTATGTCTCGTGACAACACATTTACCACCAACAACGTACGACTATCATACGTTTGTAGGACACGCGTGTCAACTTACAAGTTGACGTTTCAAATAACAAAAGAAATCTGAATGAACAGTGTTTAAAAAACCGTGGAACAAACTTATAAAATGGAATAATGTTTTCTTGGTTGAAACAAATTTTTTTTTTTTTGCCAACTATGGGCTGGGAGCGAGACGAAGGGAGTTCGTTTAATGATGACACTGGTGGTGGCTGTAATGGCTGATCAGAGACGTGGAGGTAAAACAAGCGGTAGGGGGTCATTAGATTGGACGTTACCCGAGAGGGTATCACTGATATTTTTCTTCTGTGAACAGAACAGTCCCTACTGTAGCTGTAAATTGAGGCCTCGTTTATATGGTCTGACATAAGCATGATGTGGCGTAACTGAAATTCAGCATCACTCAGCATAGATGTGGCTGTGGCTCTCGGGCGATGTGCAGTGTATACCTGCCTACAATAAAAATGTTTTGATTTTTTTGCATGAATTCGGAAAAACACGCGTTTAGAAATTGGTTTAGGTGTGTTACAAAATTTTGACTTTGAATTTTTAAGGGGTGTACAAAAGGGATTCTCCGCAACTGGATTACAAAGAGATATAGATATTTCATAAATAAATATTTAATATGCTTGAATATTTTGGTGAAAAAATATTAGAATAGAAAATGTCAAGTTGAAAAACTTTTTGCAAAATTTTAATCTAAAAAAATTGAAATATTTTAATTTTTCCAGGTGAAATATTTGCCGATCTCGACGACATTCCCATATGTTTACAATTTAGAAATAACTTCTATTAATAGAACTCAAAGATGGGTAATCCCCGAAACTGGTCGAAAGTAGTTCCGGTAGAAAACGTTGTTATTGGAAAATAACAACGTCATTTGACAGGAAAACGACCAATGAAATTGCTCTAAATCGTGTAACAACTTCAAGTTTGTAATTATTAAAAAAACAAAGCAAAAACTTTAAAAATGACCAATTAATTTATACACGTAAACTTCCATCGAGAAAGTGAAGCTGGATTGCTCAGTTTAATATTTAGCTTTCTTTGCAAAAAAATTAAAATGTGCTCTATCAAAGGTAATTGTATCGTCATTATTTATCCTTATAATGTCTGATTTATCCTTATAATGGATGACTGACGAGATAAATATGTTTTACACATTGGTCTTGTTCTACTGGTTATCATTGATTGAGGTTTTCTAAAGCTTTAGCTGGTAGCATACACATGTATTCGTTTCAGATTTCTTTCTTTTATGAAATATTTAACAAAAATACCTGTTCATTTTTCACGCACATCGGAAATTCATTCCATATCAGTAACACTAGGGACTAAAAGATTAATAGATAAAAAACGTAAGCCAAACAAATACAAATTTGTAAATCCAAAGTTCCAAAAGTATGTGAATCTAAATTCAGCTGAGGAATGCTTTGCATGAGGAAATAACCCTTAGTTTTAAACATGTTTTAAAAATTAGTGTTATTGAAAATTTTGCCACATGGTATAGATTTTCTGTTAGCACAAAGTATTGAATACTGAGTTAAGGGTACCATCGGTAAGTTTTACGCTAGAAGCGGTACCCGCTCAGAGTTAGTAAAGTACTGTCACATTGCTAGTGTGGTATAATAAAAAAATACGGGTTTTTTAATACATTAATTTTTCATTGTAGATGTTTGGCACGATGATTGGTTTTAATTGAAACAAAACTAGCATCGAAAGTAAAGATGTCGACGATAAAGATATTCCCAGAATCTGCTGAAGAAGCTCGAGTAATTTTCAGTCGCAAAAATTTTAAGAAAAATGGATATACAAACGGAGAATTGGATAATTTTGAAGACTGGGAAAAGGAATATTACACTGACGAGGATGAAGTATTTATGGAAGGTTCACACATGGATAAAGCATCCCAATCAAAACCATTAATGCATCCAAGACATAGGACAAAGGTCAAAAGTCGAAATCCGGATTGTAGATGTCGTAAAATAGCGAAACCTCTTATGTGTTTTATTTTATTAGTTACAACATTGGGTTCATTAATGTTACTTATTTTATATGTTTATAATAAATATTTACCACATTCTAACGTCAAAAACAAACAACATTCTCAAAGTTTAAATGAAAATGAGAAAACTGAAATTATTGGCTGTAATAATATTGAAGTTGAAGACGTTTGGGTAATGGGATTTCCAAAGTTATTAACAGAATCAGCAATACGATTGGTTGATGTAAACAAAGATGGTGTACTAGATGCAATTATGGGTTTTGCGACTGGTAAGTAATTCTTACTTTATAAAGACGTTTTATGTACAAATCTCAATATAAATGTTATTTACCATAATCGATTAATTTTAATATCTTTACATTATTATGAGAAGTTTACTTGTTGGTCATCTAAAAAAATAGAATGCTTCAAATCAAATAAAAATTTCAAAGATAACTGTTTTTTTCTATAGAACAATTTTCCATTATCACTTGTTCATGCAATAGTTATTTAAAAACATTTCAAAATTGTCAGAAATGAAAATTTATTTTCTTAAATCTTATTAAATTTTATAATCCGCCTTAATTTAGAGACCTTTATACTTTTAGGGTAAATATATAACAAATACCTGCTAAATTTTGATGTGCTAGATGTGCACATTTCGGAAAATCATAAATAGTATGAACAAAAGATTAATACTTCATAATTATTTAAAGTTTTTTTGGAACTGAATTCTTCTTTTTGTCTACTACAAATTTAAAATTAAAATTGAAATTGAAATTCTGTAGCTAAACTATTAACCTATTTGTTGTTATGCAAATAAGCTCATAAAAGTCAAAGTCCCTTCCAGGTTACTGTTCGAAATAGTAAAAGAAATACTAAGTGCTAAGCTACCAACGTTTTGTTTTGTGCGAGTGGAGTGGAGTAATGGTGTTTTACGCCCCAGTGAAGATTCTTTTACTTATGTCGAGGCGGTCAATTCTGGGATGGTGGAGAAAACCAGAGTATCCGGAGAAAACCACCGACGTTCGGCAAGCGAACTGACAAACTTTCTCACACTAAGATCTGTCCCGAGTGGGATTCGAATCCAGGCGGTGAGAGGCGCTGTGTTCCATAAACGCGCGCTTTAGACCAATCGGCCACCGAGGCCCCTGTTTCGTGCGAGTCTTTGTCATTAATGTACGTTATTTAATGTCAAATATATCTGTGATATTATGTAATGGAAAATGTCAGTAAATGTTAAACGTTTTAAAGTAATCAGCATTTGAGGTGTTAAATATATCACATCAATTGCTGCAATAATTGACAGTAAGAGAAATAAATCACATTAGCCTGGATACTTCATGCGTTTCATAAAAACGGAGTAGAACGATTGTGTTTTCAGCTAAATTTAACGTTTCTGTTTGTTTATATCGAGACCTACATGATAGTAGGAAAAAAATTCCAGACAAGGAGAAAAAAAGGTTTTGATAGAAAACTGTTAACTCTAACGTAAAATTGTATACATCAACGTGAATGGGAGAAAGGTGATGGTAGCAAACAATAAAATTAAAGCTCTTATTAATATAGATTTTCCTCTGTCATAATATCTATTGACATTAGTGGTCTTTTTATATGCAAGTATATAAATGTTCTGTGTTACACCAGACACAATTTTATTACAAATATATTCGTTTGTTTGATCATTATAAAAGAGAAAGTAGATATTGTGCTCTATGCAAGTTGTTCTATTCAATCCATGAAAGCTTTTTCTTCGAAGTAAAGCCCTTCTTCTTTTCAAGAATATAGCCACGTTTGAATCCCAAACACTTTTCAGACAATGATATATATAATGGCATTAAATCAATTATGCAAGTTATGCGTTTTGTTCTGTGTATTTTTGTTCTAAGACCTTTCCTTTTTATTTTATTTTTTTTCATATTTTCATTTATTTGTTATCCAGGAGCTGATGGCTATTACATCCCAAGCACGGTCTGTGATATTTATTTTAACGGAACACATCCATGTTTTGGAGGAATGTTTGCTCTTGATGGTCTCACTGGTAAAGAATTATGGCGGATGTATGCAGATCATGAGCTATATGGTATTAATTGTAATGCAGACCTTAATAAAGATGGCACACTAGACTGCCTTGGTGGCGGAAGAGCCGGGGTAATATTTAGTTCTTTGCATTCAAATTAAATAAATATAAAAAAATCTCAATACCAGACATTTTCCATTTACTTGATGTATTTGTTTTTCCTTATTTGCTTAAGTACATTGGGTGGGTTACAGTTATATGATGATTATATTTAAATAATGGTTCTTAAAATACAATTTAAATTTATCTTTTATTTGTATGAGAGAGGCAAGTGTCGTAAGTAATGTTAAATATCTTTTTTCGTGTATTTTCATGTTTACATATATCAAAATAATCAAAATATATGTTGCAGAGTTTAGGAATAACATCGTTGTAAGTGAAAGCCTCAAAACATTCTATACAAAAATTGACGGAAATATTTAGAATGCATCGTATAAGACTTAGGATCTATGTATATTTTCTTTAAAAAATAAATGCTCTGAAAAATGTTTCTTTGTGCAGAACGTAAATACATCCGTACCAATGTTTGTACAAAATATGTGTCGAAGATTTTATGGAATAAGTAAAACTTCAAAATAATGTATCTATTTAATGACGTAAGAATAAGTTATGTATGATTATCACAAGATATCATAGAGTATGTTAAGGAACCCTATCTATTTTCTCAGAAATTTTTTTATGTACAGAATGCAGATATATCCACAAGAGAAAAATATCTTTTTCATAAAAATGTGGATCGTTCAAAAATGAAAATAAATGCGTTTTCAACCCGACATTACTTTTGATATACGTCTGAAAAGATTTTGGTCGGATTTGCATTCCGGATTGGTATTTGTATCATTTATATGAATAATGGGAAACTTATTACGTACCTTAAATTTGAAAGAGAATTTTCTTGAATCTTCTTAAAGCTGCTCAACGCTATAAGAATAGAGAATTTAGGTAAGGATTTTGTGCTTACTTTAATATCTTACATGAACAGAATTAATATTTTGTGTCTTTCTAATTATCAAAAAATCGAGATAAAACAATTTTGCTTACACACTTCAAAACACGACACAGTACAAATATAGAAAAAAGGAATATAAAGAGAAACAAAGAGAGAACTCATAAAAATATTGAAAACAATATAACAAAAATATGAAAACAACAAAAGAATAGAAAGAATATTTTGAGTATCCCAGAAAAACACATATATTGAGAAAAAAACATTTTGTAGCTGAAAAGACTCTTATATTTGCAATAGTTAACTTCTTATGCTGATATATAATATTCTTCACACGATTTTAACCTTTTTCATCTAGATTTTAATATTGTCGCTGTGAGCAATATCATGTAAAAGAAAATATAATTTGAAGTCTACCTCGACACTGTTTTGGTAACTTGCCTCAATATGATTAAATGTCAGTTAAATTGTTAAAAGTCAGTACAAGTTTGGAATGGAGTTATTCAAAGTCATTACGAACTTGTGAAGAAGTTACCGATAAAAGAAACAAAGATACTGGCAAAATTAAACATACCGTCACAAGAAATATATGAAAACGTATAAACTAAGCTTGCATGAATATATGCCAAAATGTTATCTGAGACTCTAAAATCATACTAGTTATAATTGTTAAAACAGTTAAAACAGTAGTTCGATGTGCATCTAGAATATTTATAGAATATAAATGCAATTGTTATATACTTGAAATAACTTGAAATAATCCAATGTTCTCTACTAAGCTATTTTCTAATCCAATTTTAATACTCAAATTTCTTTAGATACGAAAACAATTTAATGCGAAACGAATACTTGAAATCGTCCCTCTGGGATTGCCATAGATCAGAGAAGTTGGATATTGCACCTTCCAGTTTTCGCATATTGTATACTGACATAAGGATGTTCAAATGTTTAAATAAATCTAAAAGTAACATCCAAGCTTTACATATGATCAAACAAACCTGTCCATATTTTTATACGTGTTTCAAATATATTGTATTTTCATGAACTGGTTTGAAATAAAACAAATAATCGATGTACGTATTATTTAAATTTAAGAATTGTTACCATGGATGCCAATCAAACAGTTTAAGTGCATTGTTAATGTCATACGTGTATCTATCTTATTTAGTCAATAAAATAAAGCTAAAACATTACGGTAAAGTAAAACCATTTATATAAGACGTGAAGTTGCAAACTAATAATTATGTAAGTAGTGTAGCAATTTTACATTTAATGACTTGGTCATTTATAGAAAATGCAAAGGGTTATAACCGCTTTTAAAAAATAAATAAATGATATAACAAACCCGCGAATTATTAATTTCAGGCTTTTTATGCTGTGAATGGAAAAGATGGATCCATATTTTGGAAATTTGAAACATCTGAAGTTAAAAACGACATAATGAATTTGTATACACCATACATTATTAGAGATCTAGATGGAGATGGTATTGTTGATATACTGGCCATACACGGAGGAGATCCCTTACAGAAACCAGGTAAGACCAGCGTTTGGAACTCGTTCATTTAAAATGAAAAGCCAATTGATTTTAAAGACTAAAAGTTTGGTTTTTGTGTGAAATAAAATACAAACATACCAGCCCATCTCTAAATCAAAATCCTAAAAAAGCAAAAACTTTGAAAACTGGCCAATTTAAGTATACACGTGGACTTCCCTCAAGGAAGTGAGGTCGGGTGCTCCGGAATGATAAGCATCTCCTGCCTAGCTAGAGTAAAATTTGAGAATGATAGTAACATTGAACTATGGTAAGTCAAATATATCCAGTATAAGTTTGTTACAGTGACTTCATACTTATAAACAATATTTTGTAAATATTTTTGTGTGGTCTTCCTTCCATCTAAATCGCAAATAGCTGCTCAACTGCTGATAGGGCTTTTAAAATATAAAATAGTCTAGTGCATTAAGACTGTTCTTTGCTTTTATAGGAAGTAAATTTCGGTTGTCAGGGAAGATAGTATTCTTTAGTGGGAAAACGGGTAAAGTTTTAAAATGGTTAGGCGTACCGGATGACAAGGAGTCATACTATTCACCACAACTGTACACGGTTGGAGACGGCACAGAAATTGTTTTGTTTGGCACTGGCGGTGAAACACATGGCGGTTCACTCTGGAGCATTACCCTAGATGACCTATATAAAGACAATATAAAAAATGTATGTATGATGCCTATCAATGATTTGTAACATCCAATAAGGTCATGATAATTTCAAATATACATATTTGGAACAATGTTATGGTTGGCAATGAACATTATTTTAGTATAACGTCATGGGGTCATGGGATATGTTTAGGGCGTTTAAAAAAGTTATCTTGTAAAAAATACCGAATGTTTAGACAAGAAACTATTCATACCATACTTAAGGCTTAATTTGATATCAAAAGAATTTTCATTTCTCTCTGCAAATCCAACTATTACTCCTCTGGTGGTAAAAAAGCAGCAAATTATCAGTGTAAAAGATACCCATTGATAATGTGTGATGTTAAATAAAAAAGACTTAACAAAAAATGTGTTCTTGAAAGCTCATCACAATAGATCGCACTAATAAGAGATCAATTTTACTTGGTGTTTTCATAGGCACGGCGGGTTTATGAAGACAAATTTAAAGGAATAATGACGCCACCTGTATTGGTAGATTTAACTGGTGACGGCGTTGAAGATATTGTCATGTCAATGTTTAATTCAACTGTTATGGCAATTGATGGCGCTAGCTATAAATCAATATGGCGGCATGATTTTCCTATGTCTGAGTCATACAAGTGAGTATTTTATTAACTGTGTTTAATGTTTTAAAATTAAATGTAGATTTTTATTACTCCATGCCTCAAACGATTAATATAAAAATTGGCACCTTTTTGTTTACATGTCACATAAAAACTTGTTTTCTCATATTCCAATCTTACTTTCAGAAAGTTATAATTTATTTTATCGGAACTGAAATTTTGTATTTTAGCACACCATCCCCTGGATATTACAATAAAGACAAAACACCTGATTTTATGGTGAAATTCGCCCACGGACCAGGCTATCCTTTATATTATTTCTCAGAGGTAAGTTACAGAATAATTTAAATGCGAAAAAAGAGCTAAAACATATCTTGTAAGAGTCAGTGCTATCAAACTCAAATACCCAGTGAAGTCAATAATTCTTTTGACAATTAAATAATTTGGTTTATTTATCTGAAGACAATTTACGATTAACAAAACCAAAGTATGATTTAAAAATAGTTATACAAATATATCTAAAAGGATAAGAATAGGCGATCAAGTTAAAACTATCACATGTACCCTATATTGTTATTTCATGAATAAAGAATTAATTAAAAAGAGTTCTAAACTGTTGCCTCAATGTATGTTATGTTAAATCAGTCTGAATTATTTTTCATTAAGATAACTTTTACCACTAATATGAAAATCATTCTAGAATTATTTTTGAAAAGAGTCGTATTCCTTGTTATAACGTGTTATGTTACAGTTTTTTAGTATAAAAACGAGATATGATTATGTTACAAAAATATAGATAAATTCGACAAATGATTTAAAAATAACAAAACACGAAAAGAAAGAAAAAACACTATAAAAACAGATACCAACGGAATTAGTTCATGTCTGATTCCATAACTTTTAAATGAAAGGCTGTAGTAAATATGTAAACATTTTGAGATTAAACTTTTCGATAATTATATAAATGCTTATTATAATAAGGTGTAACTTTTGTTTATTTTGATTCTCTACTTAAATTTATATATTTATTAAACGTATATTTTTTGTAATTAAAATACGGTTTTTCAGACCACCGTTTTAGATG
This sequence comes from Tegillarca granosa, assembly GCA_029721355.1. Lineage (NCBI taxonomy): Eukaryota > Metazoa > Mollusca > Bivalvia > Arcoida > Arcidae > Tegillarca > Tegillarca granosa. The sequence continues at coordinate 5,130,900 of CM056611.1, read as the reverse complement.
GAAAATCAGGAAAACCATTAATAGACCCAACTATAACGGATACAGTAGGAGCACAAGCTTCACCTCTAACTATCAGTGTCGAAGATTACGGGAATGATATATTTCTTTACTGGATATCAGATTGTGAAAATCATGAAGGGGAAGGTGGAACATACAAGTTTGTAAAAGGTCTTTAATGTAGTCCTAATTTTATAACTCTAGTAACACTAAATCATCTCCTTTTTGAAGATCGTGTTTATTGTTCATATTTCTATAAACTCGTTTTTTAATATGAAGAATTCTTGGGTAACAAAAAATTTTTTTTTCTTGGTGCTAAAAGAAAATGTACCTTGTGGCAAAATTTTCATCCGTCTTAGTTTTTGAAATTCATTTAAGGTTAGTTCCATTATGCAAAGCATGCCTTAGCTGGGTTTGAATTCATATAAATGTTTAGATTATGTTTTTATCCATCATCTTTTTCGGCTCGTAGGTTCACCGATGAAAAATAAATTTTCATAAATGTGCACATAAGGCGCATCAAAATTAAACAGGTATTTTGTTGAAATATTGCCGATGCCCTTTAAATCAAACATCAAAACCATTTAAAAGGCATAAAAGTTAATTTATGTACTGATTTTATTAAAATTGAAAAGAGACAAAATGTGATTTAGATTTAATTTGATAATAATTTTGTCTGAAAGTATTTCGCTATACGATTTTTTTTTAAATTTGGGCATGGACTTGTGTATTTTTGTTTTTTATTAGGTAAAAGATTTTTGGGTTTATTCTGTATTTTGTCCTCAGCGATTTAATTGTTCTATTTCGAAAACTCTATTATAATATTTACAGGCACCAATGTTCATGAACAGAGCAGAGCAGACTTCTGTCACCTACGTTTTAAAACTAAAGGATTTTCAAAAGTATACGCAATAAATAGTAAGCTACCGAAACCAGGAAAAACTATTTATTCATCAGGTAAATATAAAAATTTACAGTCATCAACAAATATGAAAATGATATTTTTATAATCCAGGCTTTTTCTTATAACGTTGAGCGGTAAAAACCGTACGTAGAATATTTTTAATCTGGATTACGCATTATATATCTTCTTGGTATGTTTATTCAATTGCAAAATGATGGCAAAGAAATACATCATCAATACTGATACCGTCTATGTTGAATTATAGACTACCTGCTATCTTACTAATAATCTCTGTGGCAAGATGGTTATTGTATTTTAATATGTTAGTAGAACTTGTTCCTACCAAACATTTCCGGTGGATTCATTATTGTAGTGCAGAAATAATAATTGAAAACATATTATCTCTAATAAAATGTTATGTTCAAAGGGACACAACTCTTTTTTAAATTGTTATCTAACTAAGCCGTTTTGTTTAAACTATGCAAAAATAAATAAATTAATTAATTATGTAATACAAAAATTAAAAAAACATGCTATCAATAATAATAAATAAATCTAGACAATTAAAACGTTGTTATACGGAGGAATTAGTACAATTTTCATCGTTAATACTTAAACAAGAAGAAAATTTTGATAAAAATTTTTTATTTTTCTTTATTTTTTATCTATTTATTTGTTTTCATTTTTTATCTTCGTCATATTTTTTAATTTGTCTGACATGTTTTTGCTTAATATTACACAATTTCTTATATTAATTTTTAACGAATATATAAGCCTAGCCTTACTTTTTAGTTGACAGAAAAACAGTTGAGCACAAGTATTGGATAAACACAACAGCAGAAGCAGAGAGATATTTGTTTAAACACCCAGAATTATACAAGGATTATTCAGATTATAGAGAACAGGAGAAAGTAACAGAAGCAGAAAAACCATTCAATAAATTCAAAGTACGTAAAGGGATTATCTAGCTTCATAAAACCTTCTAAACATATCCTTTTAGCTACTTTTAATGACTTCTTTAGACCAGAACCCAAGTTTAACAAATATTTACTCAATTAAGTGTACACTCGACTCATATATTCCCACTTTTTTCTTATCAATATTTTAAAGATAACTTTTAATGAAACAATGTTTTGTTTTGTTTAGTTTAGTTTAAAAAACCCATACTGAACAATTTAAATATAACATTAGATTTTCAATTTTAACTGTGTAATGTTAAAAATAATTGACATTTAAATATTCCTTTATTTGAGTTGAATGTACACTCAAATGGGTTAATGATTGTGAAACTGAGACAGTAAGTTTAGGAATCAAACTCGAGAATATAAAGTGTTCTTAACATGTATCATGAACAAATTAATCTTGAAAAAGTCAAAAATCAATATCTAAACATATATTTATTTTTTTTTTTTTTTTGAAATATACCACATACACAAAATATGTTTAAATATATAATGATAAATATATAGTGATCTGTTGCACATTTAGCACATTTTTAAAAATCTCAAATGTTATTTATACCTCAGATATAGATACAAGTAAGTTTTTTTTAAGCCGTAGAGAGTGTAAGAAGCATTTTCAATTGTCATGAAATTATCTGGTCTACAACATCTGGTTAAAAAGACAAGATGTCGAGTGCAATTGTATATAATAGAACCTACATACATATTTTTGAAGATATTTTCTTGACATAACCCATTGAAGTTCAATTCAAAAACCTCTGTAACCAGGTTGATATCCTAAGCTCAATGTAGGATATAGGTATGCGAATTGGGTGTATTAGACAAATATGCAGATTGAAAAAAATACGTATTCAAAGTTTTTCGTTAAAGATTGGATCGCTACATGCAACTTTTTTCCGGAGCTTTACATTGCCATTAATGTTCACAAACAAGTATCTTTGTCTATCATAACTGTTGCATTTATGTTGGTTATTATTAAATAAATCTTTTTCTGCCGACCATTCAAATTTGACTATTTGTCGTATACTGTGGCGATGTGCAATACAGATCTGCCACATTAAAAATTGCCAGCAATTGACTTGCAGTATAGATTAAAGGAAGTTTAACATAGCTGTGCTAATTCAATTGTTAAAAAGACATTTGAGTAACAAATAAATCAAAACTTTTGACAAGTATCTAGATTTTGACTCTGAGTTATACAAGCGAGTGTTGAATCAAAACGACAAAACAATATACAGTGTACAAGGTATATGCGAAAAAGTTATTTTTAGAAACCAAATGTAATAACTGTAACTGGTTAATATTTATCTTATACTTTTTATGCAGGATGTAAACACAGCACGAGGGATCCTTAATCAGGAACAGTTTGCATTTAACTTACCTTATGAAAACGATAATCCTCAAATTACATCTAAAAAAGGGCGATTTAACAGTCTTTATCAACACAAACAGAATAAAGTTCCTCAGAACAACCAGTACCAACGCCAACAGTTACCTCAGGATATGCATCTACCAATATCTGAGGGAGGAACATATAACCAAGGATATGATACTGATGTCGAAAATATACTTGCAAACGCTTTTGAAAATGAATATGCAAATCGCTACAAAACCGGATATAGAAATAAGTATGGAGCAAGAAATGATGGTTATGGAGGCAGAAATGACGATGATTACTCACGATATGGCAATGTTGGTCAGTATTATCCGAGACAACACCCGACTTCCCTCCCTCCTTATTCAAATGGCAAACGACGACATTTAAAGCGAAAACGTAGTGCAACCAATTCACAAGCGATATTTAATGAAAGCATTGAGAAACGTGTGTTTGAACAGTTAAAACGGTTGCAGGGAAAATTATCAAAAGAAAAGAAAGATCGATTCTTCAAAGGAAATAGGCGAATGAAACGCCATGTTGGTGCCCATGACGACGAAGGGTTGCAACGACTTTTGTCCACGGGTACAATTGCACCAACAACTTTACCTAAGGACCATCCACACTACAATCACTCAATTGAATATATTTTTGCCACATACTGGTTCTTCCCGGCCAAAACACAGGCTATACTTCCCAAAGATGAAGAATGTATCTCTACCAAATTAGCAGCAGAGACGAAAAGATTTGATCCAAATAGTGAGTTTTTATATATCAATACAATTTTTCATAAAACACATTCCTTTTTATACGTATGTTCACTGTTTTCTTTTAATTTGATGTAAGCCACCCAGATAATAAAACAGATTAAAGTAGGATTTGCCACCGAAAAACGAATAAACATGACTCGTGGTATCTGTTGTTATGTCACATGAAAATTTGTTTTGCTATGCACATATTCTGTAATTATTGCTGTAAGCAGTTTTAAATTGTAATAGAAAGCTTTTTTACATTAATCCTTCTGGAATTTAAAATTGATTTCCAATATCCTTCAATGATTCGAAAGTCTTTTTTAACAATAGTTACTACCCTAAGAGATTGATTTGTTCTGTTCAGCATGTATTATGTACGTCATACACAACAGACGTTAAGTTAAAGCTGTTAAGTAGGTATTGAGAAAATCTTTAAACGGACTTTTCTAGAATTGATGCAGATTTCGTGTCACAAGAAGATTTTAAGCTTATTAACAGATAACACTCAGAGTGCATTGTTTACTTTACTTCGACATGAGACGACACAAATATAGACATTGAAGGTTAATTGTCTTACAAATTTGGGATACTTTTAATTACAGGTAAATATTATGGTCTTGACCATGATGCTTATGAACATGTTATAACCCAAGAGTGTCTTAAAGATGAACATAGTGATGAACATGAAAATAAAATATACGAAAGTCAGACTTCTTACAATCCATATAATGTACATATGGGACAAATGACAGTTTACAGGTAAGGCATATACATGGGCGTACACTTGGGACAAATAATAGTTTAATAGATAAGGCAACATATAATACAAATACCTGATAAATTTTGATGTGCCATATGTGTAAATTTCGGAAAACCATTCCTCATTAGTGACAGTAGGGGTCGAAAGGTTTGATAGATAAAAACATGAGCCAAACAGTTGAAATTAAATGAATCTAAAGTTCCAAAATTATATAACTCCAAATCCAGCTAAGGAAGGCATGAGGGAACAAACCTTAGTTTGAATAAATTTAGAAAATGAAAATGGCTGAAACTTTTGCTAAGTAGTATATTTTGACAGCACAAAGTACTGCCGACTGAGTTATGGATACCTTCGGGGAATTTACTCCACCAGCAGCGATAACCGCTCAGGGGTAGTAAATATATAATACAAATATCCAATATCAGAAATGTACTCTATACAAATTTTATACCATAAAAGTCGGTATTATTATAAACCAAGTTTGTCGTCGGAGTTATCGTTCTTGTTCAGAAATTAGACAAAATGGATGTATACACGTTTGGATTACCTTTTCCATCTATCACTTTTTTCACCCCCTAGTGTCATCGATGAAAAATGAGTTTCCGAAATGTGCACATAGGGCACATCAAAAATAAACAAATATTTTTGTTATATTTGTGTCATATAAGTAAAATAATAGCATTCATCTATGTTTAGAATCCATGCCTAGTGATATTAAAAATACCGAGCCAATTTCCTCTGTCATGTATAAATGATGTCCTTTAGTCTGTAATTCTGGCAAAATTAAGAGGGAGCCTTGGTGGCCGAGTGGTCTAAAGCGCGCGCTTACGGATCACAGCGCCTCTCACCGCCTTGGTTCAAATCCCACTCGGGACAGATCCTAGTTTGAGAAAGTTTGTCAGTTCGCTTGCCGAAGGTCGGTGGTTTTCTCCGGGCACTCCGGTTTCCTCCACCATTCCAGAACTGACCGCCTCGAAATAAGTGAAAGATTCTTGACTGGGGCGTAAAACACCATTACTCCACTTCACTCTGGCAAATTTAGACTCTTAACTTGCAAGTTGAGAAGTTATTTAGGATTTTAAGGAGTCATTTTAAAGATAATCCAGGATATAATATACATTTATCACCTAAACCATAATTATCGCTATCACTTGAAAAAAGTTTAGATAAAGAAAAAAGTTAGTAACTATGTTTTTGAGTCTTAATCTGGCATTTAAGATTTCATTTGATTTGATTTAATAGAGTTTTACGTTCCAGTTAAGAATTTTACAATTATTTCAGGACGTCACCAGTTAAGGTGAAGTGGTAGAATTTTTATCCTTACAGAAATTTAAGGGAAATGTACAAGAAGTTTTCTTTAACGTGCTAGATCTGTCGTGTTACGGGGCATCGGTTTTTCAGGTCTTTTCCAAAGGGCCCCGTTACTTTCATTTCTAAATGCTGATTGTTTGGCGAAAGAACTGCCCCTACCAATTTTCAAGTTTTCGTCAGACCCCGCCGGGGTTCGAACCCCGTTCGAAGCGAACACTCTACCAATCGAGCTACCATAGTGGTAGCATTTAAGAAGATAACAGTTTTTTTAATATCATTGAATTCAAGCATTTATTATAGATGATATTTTAAAACAAATTCTTTTCAATGTTTCTAGAAAAACAATCAAATACTTCAGAGAAGTAAATATTGGTAACACAAAATATAGTCATGAAAACCATTACATGATCTTTGTCAGAACAGAAAATGTAATCAAAACCAGAAAGACAAAAATAAATAATGAAATGATACATGATGCAAATTTAAAATAAAACTCTTGATTTCTAACCTCTTACTATATACAGATAATTGATAAATTTTGAAATTAAAAAAAAAAATAAGAATCTTTAAACATAATGATCAACATATTATTTCTTCCTTCTCAATTTCCTTTGCCTTTTTAATGACAAAAATTAAAAAACAATTAAACAAAACAACATTCTACTTTATAACATTACAAATGCCTTTAAGCTTTTTTTCGTTTGCTAAGACATTTTTATAGCTCAATGTGTTCCTACAGACTAATGTTTATCACGCAAATTAAAACTCGGCGTAGTCCACCACGTTAAAACAAATCTCTTTTTTATTTATTCGAATTAATAATTATGTTTTGGTATAGTAAAGAGTAAACCGGATTGTCACTGTTAAAACACTATCAGGAGTGAGATAATTTTTTATTTTTTAAATTGAGATATCGTGTTTCAAAGGTCGAAGCCTTTATATCTACCAAATCAACCGTCAAGAATTGTTAATGTTATATACACTTTTCAGTCTCAACCGAATATATATATATATATATATATATATATATATATATATATATATATATATATATATATATATATATATATATATATATATCTTACAATTAAAACGTATTTTTATTAAATTTCAATTTTTCTGACTCGTATCAGGGTGCCTGATATTTTCCGTATCATCCATATGGGCGATACAATAATGGCGCGAATAATCACGCACATGTCAGTTGGAACTACTTTCAATTCGGAGATTCCGTGACGTATTCAGAATGGAATGCGGGGAAACACCCAGTTGGCTAAAAGTACACAGGAACCTACACTTTAACAATTAAAACGTATTTTTATTAAATTTCAATTTTTCTGACTCGTATCAGGGTGCCTGATATTTTCCGTATCATCCATATGCGCGATACAATAATGGCGCGAATAATCTACAAAATCTAGATCAATTTCAAATCCTGGCTTAAGTTCAAATACATCTTGTTCTGCACCACTTACATTCACGGGAAATTGCAATGTTTCAGGAAATTGCTCCATCCAATATATTAATTGTCGAATTTATTATCCAAACACTGAATCCAACACAGAAAATACACTAAATGTTTCACAGAAAAAATCAAAATACCGGAGAATAATTTGTGAGTCCAGTTCTAGCGACGAAGAAATTTGAAATGACTGTTTTGGTACTTTCCCGCCATACAACTCATTGTATAAATGCGCAAGAAAATAGGTCTATGAATTTTGAGATTTTGTGTATAAATACTTCATTTTAATGAATGGATTTTGTTTGTTTCTATAAAATAATAAATTGTAAGATAAAAATATCATTAGTATGTTATGTATGTACAATTTTGTGTAGCAGATGCTCGTTGTAGTTTCCATCGTGCAATCACTCCGAGTCGCTATCGCGACTCGGAGTGATATCACGATGGAAACTACAACGAGCATCTAATATACAGAATTGTACATACATAAGATACTAATAATATATATATATATATATATATATATATATATATATATATATATATATATATATATATATATATATATTTCAGACACGTTTTAAATAAAATATTTATCATTTATACCTGTTTTATTTCGATGTACCATATTTGCACATTTAGGAAATTCATTTTGTTTTTACCAAAACAAAGTTTATTTTTAAAGGTATACGATATAATATTTGTTCTGTGATATCTATCGTATTTGATTGCAGACTTCGGATAACATGCACATGTAAAAACATTTCGCTTGTGAACCAGGAGAATAAACGTTGCAGCAGAATTTTACCTTTTGATCAACAACAATGGACTGGGATATATGGGAAATAAAGGAGACAGTCATTGGAAACCAAAAGACATTCAAAAACCTGAAAATTCCAAAAATTAAATGTGGAAAAATATATGAAAATTTAATTTATATTTGAATAGTGTTTGCGTGTTCCTTTTTGTCTATATTTTTCCAACTTTAACCAAAGATATCCCAGTATATTTCTAAATGATTTCCTAAGAAAATTTTCTGCACCCGAATTTTTTTTAAATAGCGGATACCCAGATTCATGAAATCGTTATTTCCTAAACGTTTTAAGGTTTATGCGGTCTATGTAGCCGAACCGTGTTAACAGCGGCTGCCCTTCCTTATCATCGCATCCTTTACTCTGGTTACCAGCATTTGGGATTAAAACTAACTCGTATGAATTCTGATGCCAGCAAGCAAGATGATGACAGGCCCGTTTCAAAAGCTCGATGGATTTTTTCGGGCATCCCTAATTTACTCGAACTTACAAAAGCCTACCGCCTTTATTTAATTGAAATGACCGAGAGATAAGCACACTTTATGGCAGATAAATATATAGAATCATCCAAGTCCATTATACAGGATACCGAGCCAAGTCATAAGGGCCTACCACAAAGAAAAACATTTTTCACTTGCGGTCGACCGACTCGAACCCACTTACATAAAATGAAGCACTTTTAAAGACTTAGCTCGCAATATAATTGATAAAGTATATCAGGATTGCTTGCTGTGTTACTTTGACCCAGAAGCCATTTTTACGGATCATTATTAACTAATGTATTTCGTTTTAACCTTCTGAGAGAGAAAAAAAACTATTATTGAATAAAATGAATAAAATACTTAATAAACCACTCAATCAAAATGCTTTCTCTTTAATAAGCAAAATTAATCAAATCTTAGCAGATTTATATATTATAATTATACTGTTCTATTTTTCAAAGACGCCTGTTAATTTCGTAAAAGCTTGTGATTCTGGCTTTTATAACATCAAAAGACTTGATGCCATCATCCCTGCTGTAGGTTGTACACGATCTAAGGAAAATATATAGAAGGGTGAGTATCGTTATTGGACATTAAGCGCGAGAAGGCGTGACTTAATGCAATTAATAAACGTCATTATTGTTTTTGTTGCTAAGACTCTCTTGTGGTTCTCTCCAATCAAGTCGTGAACGGCATTGTACAGCATTTGCAATAAATTGAGAAATTACGTATCAAGTTCGGATGCAGGTAACATGACAAGGTTAACTTTTATTTTTTTATATTTTTTGAATAAGTTCGCATCCAAACAATTGACGAACATTTATGTTTCAATGTTTTCTTGAATAAAAAACATATCAAACATCGCATCAGAAATGTTTTAGCTATTTGCGTTGAAAGTAAGTATATTAATATTTAAAAATTAATAACAGAACAAAAGTAAAGTATGGGTGAGGTGAGCGTGTGAGTATTCTGGTCTGTCTTGTACAAGAGTACACTGAGTACTAACCGTTAAAAAGCAGCATGGCGAGTCAGTATGACACCAACAAGCATCATTGCAAGTGAGTAGAATACCAGCAAGCATCATGGCGAGTTAATATGACGCCAACAAGCATCATGACGAGTGATTATGATACCAATAAGCAGCGTAGCGAATGAGTATGACGCCAATAAGCAGCATGGCGAGTCAGTATGACACCAACAAGTATCATGGCGAGTGAGTATGTCCCCAATAAGCAGCATGGCGAGTATGACATCAACAATGCATGGTGAATGAGTATGACGCCAACAAGCATCATGACGAGTCAGTATGACGCCAACAAACAGTATGACCGAGTCAGTATGACGCCAACAAGCATCAGGTTGGGTCCCTATGACACCAACAAGCAGCAAGGCGAGTCAGTATGACGCAAACAAACAGTATGACCGAGTCAGTTTGACGCCCAAAAACAGTATGACTGAGTTAGTTTAAAGCCAACAAGCATAAATCCCCTCCCTTAATATTTACCTGATACCGTTTGAGCCAGTTAATTCTCAATTCTTATGCCGAGTACCAATTGAGGAAGCAGTTCCTCAAAACACCAAGTTTTATAGCTGAACCATCCGGGGTTCAGAGATACTATCCCTCTACCTCTGTTCGCTGTGTAAGTTTTGTGTTCTACGCAACTATCGACTGTAGTTCTATTTCTTTAGGTTAACCAAAAATAACAATCTATTAACTTGGTGAAAATTTAATATGTTTGTGGACGAGTTTAATTGGTTGGCCTCTATGGACTTTTATACTCCGATTAATTAAAAAAAAGAATTAATTATTTTATTATTATCATCATCATCATTATTATTTTTTTAATTATTTTTTTAATTATTTTTTATTTTTTTTTGATTACTCCAGATTTAAATATTTTTCTGTAAAAAGAAGGTAGTGCAGTTGGAATGAGAAATTGTGAATAACGCCTTGTTCAGGATTCTTCAAATTAAATATTACAATCTTACGTTTTAAACCTATCGGACAGCGAGCCTTCGATACACATCAAGGGTTTAAAATGAAGGAATCTGTAACTAATAAATAAGCAACAGTAACAAGTAACAACGAAAACAACTAAAATTACGAAACGTGAAAGAATATACCACAACAAGGAAAACAAACACCGAACAATCACTGGATACTGTAAATGTACTTTATTTAGCGGTAAACTAGAAATTTTTTACGCCGCTAAGATTACCGCTAAATAAAGTACTATTACAAATAGAGACAATAGTGTTTCAATATTTAAATACAAATTTATAGTTTTACTTTGAAGTGAGTACATTGCCTTTCTACCTTGTAGCCCAAACTGTTGTTGTGTAGCGTGAAATTTGCCATTATAATTTAAAACAAAACCCAAATAATTGAACTTGTCAACAATTTCTAGTTCATTATTATAACAAAACCATTTGTCTGTGTCTTTAACATAGCCACCATTTCGAAAAACCACTACTTTTGTTTTACTTACATTAACTTTTAAATTCCAAGTCAGTGTATACTGATACAAATTATCCAACATATTTTGTAAACCCTCTTTTGTTTCAGAAAATAACACTAAATCATCTGCATACATTAATAGAAATAATGACAGTTCTTGCAGTTCATAACAACATTCTCATTGATAAAAATTGATTTCTAAATCATTCATATAAAAAGAAAAAAGTATTGGGGAAATTACCTCCCCTTGCATAAGTCCCATTTTGTTACTGAAATAATGGGAATAAAAACCATTAACGGTTACACAACCTCTCACTTTATCATACATTGATTTTACAACTGATAATATTTAATACCCTCTTTAGCTAACTTATAAAATAAAAACTGTGTATTTATAGAGTCAAAAGCACAAGAAAATCTACAAAACAACAATATAATCTATTTTTACTAAGTAAAGATTTGGTTATAATAGAATGCAATGCAAAAATTGCATCACGTGTACCTAGTCCAGGGCGAAAACCAAACTGGGCATCAGTCAATACATCATGGTTATCTGCCCATTGTAGAAGTCGAGTGTTGATTACAGAAGTAAACAGTTTACAAAAATGACCGATTTAAACTGATTCCCCGATAATTACTGGGGTCATTTTGGTAACCTTTCTTAAAATTGATAAAATAATCACTGAAGACCATGCCGATGGGAAAATCTCTGAATCAAAAATTTTATTAAATATAAATGACAGGTAGGGTAAAATAAAGGGACTAGATTCGATAAAAAATTCGTTCAAGAGTTCATCTTCTCCGTTGTTAAATTTTTTATACATTTATCTATTTCCTCTGTTGTTATAGGTTGATCCAATTCCTCAAAAATAGATTGATTTTCCGAGTCAATGTCAATATCCGAGATGTCACGTGAATTATCCATTGTGTAATTATTAAACAGGTCACTGAAATGTTTTTCAAATTCATCCAATGAAACGGTAGTTGATCGCATTTTACGGCGTGAAAATTTTGAATAAAACTGTTTTGGATTATATTGTCGGAGGCTAGATAGCATGTCACCTTCCTGTTTTAGGTAAGCACGTTTTAATTTTGTTTCTAAGTCTTTATATTCTTTTTTGTCCACATGTAGCTGTTTATGTGTTTCCTTATTTTTATTTGTTTTTTTTTTCTCGGTTTGCAAAGAAAGTAGCTTATCGGTTCTATCAGATCATTAGCGTATCCAAAATCATAATCACAGGTAGAATTATCAATAAAAACAGAGAACCACTCACACGTTTTTATTTTGGTATCACAACTTTCCATGATAATTTCCTGACTTGTAAAGATAATAAGTCTACTTGTTGAGATAATTTTATGTCGACTAAAATTATGTCGATGTATGAAATAAGCCACCATACAAACGTAATTTTTATACTTACACACGCCTTATTTTTTCCGTAAAATCTTATTTAAACATTAAATAGGTCAACGTTCGATACATATGTTTACATTTTGAACACTTTCTTAACAAGAAAAAAATTTAGAAAAAAATCGGAAACAATCTACGTTATTATAGTCCGTTTCTAAAATTGACTTCTACCAACCGTGAGTGCGCTAATTTATGATTGCGCGAAAATAAGTACATTTACAATAATATATATGACTAGTGTTGTGGTTATAGTATTGAACATATACTATAACATATTCGTTGTTAGGTGGAACGTTTCGAGTGAAGTGGGGTTTTTTAGTTTTACGCCCCAGTCAAGATTCTTTCACATAAGTCGAGGTGATCGATTCAGGAATTGTGATAAAAATTGATGAGTCCGCAAACCTTGGGCAAAGAATCTGACGAACACATTCTCAGAAAAGTTTGTCACATGAAGGATTCTAACTCTGACGGAGAAATGCGCTGTAATCCGGAAGCTTGCGCTGTAGACCATTCGACAAAAAGGCCTCTAGAATTGAGTCAATCATTTAGCTTATCAATCCCTAAACAATCACAAAAAAAAAAAAACATAAAACAAACCATAACTTAAAACAATTACAATGACTAAAACAATTACTTGTTAATACTTTCTGCATATAAATTCACCGTTGACCTAAGAATATATATATATCTTTTAATACAAAGTATCTAAACACTGAGCTCCATTTTAGCGACTGTTTCATATTGACACTTAAAACAAAAAACCTATCTAAATATGAAAATTTTAGTTAGTTGATGTAAATACTGTATTGATTTGCTCCAATGGAACTCGCCAGCGTACCATGTGATCAATACCTTTTGATCAAAACGTTTGTGATGAATAAAATGAAAAACGTTTAGATCCAATATTCCCGATAAAACGTCGTTATTACGGGATAACGTCGCTTTATGCGATCCCATCGCCAATAGAAATAATTGTCCCGCACAAACGCTCTGAGGTATCACGTGGAGCTCTGAGGTATTCCATTAACAAATTGATTTGATAAAGTATCCCTTTTCAAGAAAAAAAAATGGCAAACTCAACGTGGTTTACTTCTGATAGATAGTTAAAAGGAATCGCCGTGATGGAAATCTATCAATGTTATAATAAATTGCTACTTTTTTTTCATAAATAAGCTTTTTTTTCAAATAATGTACAAATATCTCATGTAGACTTCTACCCTGGAGCAATTTACACGAATCATTTTGAAAAGAAAACAGTTAAAGCTTTTTAATTAACGGAGTTCCTAATTACATATTTTGTACCTTCAAACCAATTGTTTTAAGTACCGTTCCTGTATGGATCTATTTAACCTACTCAATCATAATCTAAATCCCTTAAAGCTTTAACACAAATCGTGTTTAAACAACCATAGCAACCTCGGTTTTTGTTTCATTTACGTGAAAGCATAATTAATTTTTTTTAAAGTCAACATCAAATAAACGACAAAACGTTTAATTAATCATTTTTCAAAAAAAAAAAAAAAAAAAAAAAAAAAAAAAAAAAAAAAGATGAGCGTATGTGACAAGGTCCGCAAATTGCCTCAAAAGGAATTGAAGCATAGGCAGAAGCATAGGCAGAAGTGATGTTTATATCAATTTTAACGAAAGCTTTACAAATGATTTGTTTTACCAGTTTGTTGGTTTGTCTTGATTATTTTTTTTTTTTCATTCTAGGGTATTTATAATATATTATTTTATTCCACAAATATACACCCGACCGGGTCTGACCCGAGACTTGAAAGTGGGTAGTGACTGTTCTTTCGCCAAGCACTCGGCATTACGAAATGAAAGTTACGGTTACGGTTGGATGGGAACTAATAATAAACGAAGTCCCGTGTGCGGCAGGCGTGGCAGGATAAAGAATCCTGCTGTATAATGCAATCAGCGCAACACACAGGCAAAAATTCTGCACTTTCATCTATAGCTGGCGACGTCTCGATATAAGTGAAATATTATTGACTGCGACGTTAACCACCATAAACAAATATAGAGCGCAGTGAAATCTAGAACAAACGACGAACTAAAAATTTCTAAATTTTAACGGACCAGACGTACGTGGTATATGTAGTAAACTTTAGTCAACCTAGACTGATAAAAATAAAGCAAGCTTTATTTCAATTTATTGACTTAACTTTGCCCCCAACAGTTAATTTAATCTACACATTTCTGACAGATTTACCCTAATTTATTCAAACAATGATACGTTATCATAGTTATCAATTCTGATTGCAATTTCATGACCGAATAAAACCTTTGCTTGTCAGTGAAGCTCTATTTAAAGGAAGAATGGAATTATTTGTTAATTTGTGGAACTGTTGTTTACTTAATGTTGTTCATTCAATATCCAGTGTTTCACTTGTCGTCTGTCGCTAAGCGGTCTAAGCGCGTTTACAGATCTGATGAACTAGACTGGAATTCCGAGCATATCCAATTGAGAAAAAAATTTGCTTGTTCGTCGTCAAAGGTATGATTGTCGAATTACTTAATTTGTGAGGTGTGTTAATAGTTGGTTTGCTTTTGTTGTACATCTGTACATTTTCTAGCTTTTATTTATTTATTTATTTTTAAGGCTGTTTTAAAATGCTCATCGGATCTTCCATTTTGAACACTTAAAACAAACACAAACACAGTTGTCCATGATTAAATCACAATTAGCATTTATCCAACTAGCTACACCGTTTACGTGTGAAAAGTTGTATGATCGTCACCACAATATTTTTAATAATTATGATGTCGCTGTATCCAAATTAACCTGGATATAATTGACGTTTCATAGTTCCATTTTCCTTCCTTATCAGCACCTATATAACATATAAAAGGTAATAGTCACATGATTATGACCAAATAGTTAGCAAACATCGGTTTCATTGGAAACGTTCATTTAATCAGTAGCTATATATTTATTTAAGTTTAGGTTTTCTGCTAGACTTGCTGCTTGGTGATCAAATAAATAAAATGTTGCTCTTTTATCTCCTAAAAACATGTGATAATCATTTACATGAGAAATAGAGCATAGTGTGATTAAATAAAAAAAACAAAATCCCATTAGGTGGTAAAATCTGTTAAACAGACCTCACATGCATAAGGTCACAGCAAATTAATTTTTAGTTATACAGATTTTTTTTTCTTTTCTTTCTTTTTCTTTCTTTCTTTCTTTTTTTTTTTTTTTTTTTTGAAAAAATAGAGGCGAGAGGCGAGTGAGCGAGCGATTCAAACTTTATTTTTTCTTTCTTTCTAAAACACATTCTTCTTCAGTCGAACAAAATTTGAATCAGGCGAGCTTTTAAAATACACAAAAAGATAATTATTGCAGAAAAAGGGCAAAACAGTTTAAATATGATTGAGAAAATCAAAGAATATGCTGTTCTGGCAAACTCCCATTAATAATAGCAAATAATAAATCAACCAGGAACTGTTTAATAGTAAAACACTGGACAAATGAATCTCTGATATGTTACACTGAATACAGCCAAAGATTTTGCAGAAAAATGGATACATGATTTTACTGGAAATTTTAGAAAGACGGAAAACGATTTTAAAATGAAATTAGGCGTGTTGACCTGACGAACTACAAATTAATTTGGCATGGCCTAATACTTTTATGTTTTTGTGATAATTGATAGACATAGCATGAATACAAATTTTAAAAGTCGGAGAAAAATACGTAAGCAGATTTCTGGCACGATTACAGGTGTACCTGGTTCACCTCAAATTTCGGGATGTTCATAATTTGTAATGATGTAATAATTTCGCAGGAAGTCTTTTCTGTATACGACGTATTTTAAAGAGACTTTTTTATCAACGCGAGCGTGCGTGCGTGTGTGCGTGTGTGTGTGTTAAGACCTTAACTTTCATTCAGTCAGATTGAAAATGTCTACACAAATTTAAAAAAAAAAAAATACCCATTACTATAAAATGCATTGCGAATAGCACAAATCATAAATATGTCGCTTTTAAATTTGGCCATTATAGTATTGTTGAAATAACTTTAATTTGACTGTATATTACACAACTCATAAGGTTATTCTCATAAGAACTAACTGGATTTACTTTTATAATCAAATGGCCAGTTGATGCTCCATATTTCGCTAGTTAATTTAAAAAAATATATATATACTAGTATGTAAATCGTCCAAACTGAAAAAAATAGCATAAATCTGTCTCTTTCAAATTCAGTTATTTTAGTATTATTAGAAAATGTTTAATTTAACTGTATATTATACAAGTCTTTAATGGAGCAAACTGGACTTATTTTTTTTTTTTTTTTTTTTTTTAGTTTTAGTTCTAATCAATTCTTCGTCAATTTTAGACTTTTAATGGCTTATGGATTTGAATAACATTTGGAAATTATTAATGATGAATGTGCCTTATATATCTGTTTTTAACAGTGGAAAGTCCCAAATGTCGCCAGTAAATGTTATAAGAGTTAAATAATGGTGTTTAACGTCCCAGTCAAGAATATTTTACTTATATCGAGACGTCGCCAGCTATAGGCGAAAGTGCAGAAATTTTGCCTGTGCGTTGCGCTGATGGCATTCTTTATCGTGCCAAGCCTGCCATGACACGGTGCCTCGTTTATTTTAAGTTCCCCTCCGAAAGAACCGTGACTTTTATTTCGTAATGCCAAGTGCTTTGCGAAAGAACAGTCACTACCCACTTTCAAGTATTTGGTCAGACCCGGCCAGTGTTCGAACCCACGACCTTACACTTACGGAGAGAGCACTCTACCAACTGAGCTACCGCAGTGGTTTATAATTATAAGAAAAACATCGTCTAAACAGAAAAAACAACAAAATAGCACAGACAAGTTACCGTAGAAAATCAATAGTCTTACTTATATTTATAAAACCCTAGCTATGTTAACATTTACATTATGAATGAGATATTGTCACTGACAAAAAAGTTTGACATTTAATATCTAAACAGTGATTAGGCGGTCTTTATACAGAGATATACACAAGTGTATTACTGTAATGATGAATTTGTTTAACATCCGTAGAGGTTTGTTTTATGCCCGTTCTGTATAATCATTTATGTAATTTTTTTTTTCAAAATGTTTTATATAAAAGTCCCTAGTACGAAAATTAAGCAGTAGTTATTAGGGTTCGTTTCAAGCTCGTATGCTATGTTAAAAATTACCTAAATTTATCCGTTTTTCACGGAAGATTACAGAAAGTTTCATTTCCATTGTACAAATTTACTTTAAGATATTTACTGACATAAGATCATTTATCAAGCTTGTATTTTATTGGAGATTTCTTCTACAACTTGATAGGAGACTTATGATACTATAGCTTCACTAAAGTTAACATTGTGTAACAAATAAATTTGAATTTTGAACTTATTTTGAAGTATTTTTAATCTTTTAAAATGGAGGAAGATTCGGTTTTTGAAAATGTTTCATATTTTAACACAACGTCTATGGAATTCTACACAAGTACCTTCGAGAATTTCTTAAACGAATCAAGCGATTTTCAAAACATGACGAATCAAAGTTACAATGCTACCGAAGACACGTGTAATCCACTATTCCCGTGTGGTTTTTACGCTTTAAGGAACGGTGAA
This sequence comes from Tegillarca granosa, assembly GCA_029721355.1. Taxonomy (NCBI): domain Eukaryota; kingdom Metazoa; phylum Mollusca; class Bivalvia; order Arcoida; family Arcidae; genus Tegillarca; species Tegillarca granosa. The sequence continues at coordinate 5,112,610 of CM056611.1, read as the reverse complement.
AATCCAATACTAAGAGGATTGGTAGGTCCAGCTGTAGTTGTGCCAGTTTTGGTTTCGAACTTTTTCGTCGTTGTGATTTTCCTTCAAAAGGACCAGCGAACACCAACGACATTACTTCTGGTAGGATTAGCGGTTTTTGATTCCCTTTTTAACATTTTTACCTATATGTTTGAACCATATAACTATTTTTTAATTCCGGGTGCATATACAAAGTATCCAGCCTGTGCTGTTTCAACAATCTCTCTTTACACCAGCGTAATGTTTCATGGCTGTTCTGTCGACGTAACAACCGTTCTTGGCATTATGCGGTATTGTGTTGTAGCATTTCCTATAAAAAGCAGAAACATTTTTACGACCAAGTTTTCCTGTATTGCCATGTTAATCATCTTTCTCTTTCAAACGCTTGCCATTTTAATTCCGTCGTACTTTTTATTTGAACTGTTCCCAGCTAAGGATGTTGGCTGTCACTGCGTTTCAAAAGACACGTGTTTCATAAAGTTGACAAAGCACCACAAAGTATTGACATTTTATAATAACATTATGAGATGTATATTTTGTCAAGGTATCCCCTGCATTATACTTATATTTACAACCGGATATCTTGTGGTATATTTGACTAAAGACACTTTTTCGAAGGAACAACACGTGAGTGAGCAAAAACAGGCAAAGAAAAAACGAACGACTCTGATGATTGTTGCAATTCTGGTTCTGTTTTTGATCGTGGAAATTCAGATTGCAGTTTTACTTTCTGTACAATTTTATGCAGACGTGACAAAAATAAATGTACTCACTTTTGAACAATATCAATATTTTGTCGATATCATCAATTTTGAGCTTTTGTTGGAAGTTTCTTCAAATTTTTGGATATATATTTTTATGAGTGAAGCTTTTCGCACTAAGATTAAGAGTGTGCTAACGTTTCGGAAACAACAAACATTATCATTGTCAAACAACCCTTCCACGTCTCCGGATTCAAAATTTAACAAATTTCCAGAAAATGAAATCGGAACATGCTCTACAGATGAAGAGAAAAACTCAAAATCAGAAGCAAATTCTCAAATTTATATGACCGGACAGGAAAATGTTGGCGCCATTGAAGATAAGGAGCAATAAGAAACATAAGAAATATTGCTAGTTTTATTAGTTTTATAAAAAGTATCGGCTATGATTCTTTGATTTTAATAGTACAAGTTTGACCTAATACTGGCTGAGAAAAGTCGATAAAAATGCTTTATATTAGAACAAAAAGCACCTAGAAACTTAGTGAATTACCTCATTAATTTTGCATTGATTATATTAATTTTTTCTGGCCAACCTTTATTGGATTTTAACATGTAAATAAACGCATTCGATAAGTCGAAGCATGGCTTTTTAAACCAAATCCTGATCAGGTTGTAACCCTGTAACTTAGAGAGTAGTTAACTTAAAAAAAATAAAACCAATTCATGAAAAATATAAATTGTGTTGTAAAATTAAGATTATATAAATATTATTTATTTCTTGTGCTTTCTCCTTTGCTTAAATAAAAGTACATGTAATTATTCAAGCATTAAAAGAAATGTTGGCTGTTTTGTTTTGATGCAGTGTTGTTTTACCTCGCATCAGCAATGTTTGTCAGCTATTCGCGACAAGAGCAGGGTTATGGATCTCTAAGGATTACCCTATGAATCTTACTAATGTCTTATGCCAGGCACAGAAGCGTTAAAGGGTTATGTATGACCCGTACGGGGTTCGATTCCACGATCTTTCGCTTTATATGTTCTATGTCTGAGCTTGTAAATCAATGAGTTTCTTAATGCATTTAACAACCTTTTTATTGGAATTCCTGAAACATTTATCAGATTCAAATTTTTCTTAAGTTGAGCTTTAAAACCGTAATAATTAAATGAATTCATACCTTTAAAAAAAGAAAAGAAAAAAAAACTAACTGAATCATAGTTTATATGTTGTATACGTAGATAGATCAGACCACCATTTTACACATTCAAAAAAATGCGGAATTCCTACGTCTTGAAATATTAAACAAGAAAATTTAAAGCGTCTCCGTTATGTCTCTTATATAAAGCACATAGTGTTTTGATTAGAGTTGTGTAATGACGTATTTACGATTTTCACTTATATCGAGGAGAACAGTTCGGGTTTTGATATTGTGAAGGAAATCGGAGTACCCGTAAGGGAACTACCGACCTTTGGCTAGCGAATTTACAATTTTCTCACACTAAGATTTGCCTTGTTGGAGTCAAGCAAGCGTCGCCAGGTAGACCTCAATTTGCGACAGTAAAATCCACGTTTTACGGTCCGAACTTTTCAAATGCAAAACAGTTATCTCCCAATTTTATCAATATGGTTCTTTCGGGGATAATAAGAGAGGCTATGATCAAAGAGCCAGAGATCCAAATAAATTCCTAGGAGAAGGATTTGCCCAACAAAATACAAATGTAGGCAAACATCGGCGCTGTTATCTGTAAGTCAGCGATTTAGAAATGTATTTTAAACAAACATTCAGATTAATAAATTTATATAAAAAAAAACCAATGGTTACAAAAATTTATTAATAATTAATCTAATTATGTAATTATCAGTCGTGTTGCATTTCTAGGTACATCAAAGACAGGGTTCACACATGCGCTTCCTGCAAGGAGACCGTTTCCATGACAACATATTTGGTTACCACGGCAGTTGCTATCGTCGAAACAATATCGTATCGAGAATGTTTCCGTTAAATATTTCGTTATAAATGTTGGGCATTTACCTGGTTTGTTAGCTGGACCACGAGCTGAAAATTAAAAAAAAAATCATTAATTTGATTTTTAAATTCTTCCGCCCTTAAGATAATAAACTACACCAATTAAGACCCTTAGTCGTGAAAGGAGTTAAAGGTTATCATTTAAACCAAGCGCCGTCAGGATACAATTTTGTCTTTAAACCCATGTCGGCCAATTGTCCTAAATTTGATCTTAACTGTCACAGTTTAAATTGAGCCCGGTTGCAGTGGTTATTGATTAATTAGTGAACTAACCATTTTGTAACATTGAAATCCAATGCTTCGCATAACAGTCGAAATTCGTTTAAGCCCTAATGTTACAGAAAGTATAAAAATTGAAAGCGCACGTGGTGATTTTTTAATTTATGATATACATCATGCTGTAAATCTACTTTAAAGCAACTTGTATATTAAGTAAGTATTGATAACGAGATGGTCTTAAAATCACGAAAAAGTAAAACAAACAGGCAAATTTCGAACATTTACGTTTGTCGGCTAGAGATTCAAGCCTAGAATAGGATTATAATTACAATATTTCATTAATTCTTGTTTTATGTAAAAGCCGAGAAGTCAATACAATGGGATTATATAATATACGTACGCAAGAAACAAGCAGGTATGGTCTCACACGGTGGAAGTCTACAGTTCCTTTCTCGTTCCCAACCACACACATGACCTCGGGTCAAACAACTGACCTTAAAACAAAACATAACACTATGTTAAATAAGTAAATAACGACTGTAGCATTAGTAATGTTTTGGTTTATGTCCCAGTCGAGAATATTTCACTTACATCGAGACGTCACCAGCTATAGGTAAAGTGACACAAATTTTGAACTTTGCAATTCGCTAAGGACAATGTGTAGGGAGAGTTCTTTTACGTGCCACGCCTGCCGTGACACGGGACAGCGGTGTCATCCGTAGGAACCCGTGCTTTTCATTTTTAAATGCCGAGTGCTTGGCGAAAAAACAGTCACTTCCCATTTTTAAGTCTTAATCAGACCCGACCAGGGTTCGAACCCTCGACCTTCCACTTCTGAAGCGAGCACGACACCAAATGAGCTATCGTAGTGATATTTGGAGCCGCCTGAGCCGAGTGGTGAATGTTGGTTGCCGTTTGTAATGTTGAATAATTTTGCATCAGCGATTCTTCAGCTAATGGCGAGAAAAAAGCAAGAACATGTGTGTACTTGTATGTGTGATTAATTGTCTGCCTTTAATTATCGGGCACTTAGACCAATCCCGAATCACAATATCCACACACCGAATGAACCAGTGATATTTGCTTTGAATATCGATAACCATGGGAGAAAACAGCATTTTATCTAATATTCTATATCTTTTTATGACTCCACAACCTACATTCTTCGAGGCGGACGCTTTAAAACTGAGTTGGTCTCGAAAGGTTTTGTGGTTTAAATATTTTTTCTAATAGAAACCTATAGAATACAAATATTCTACGTCGTTGATTAACCCCCAAAAACACTAGTGTATTTATTTATTTATTTATTTTTTATTTTTTTTTTTTTAAAAAAAGTGAATTCATATGTTAGGAGATTGAAAAATAATTTCAAGTATGATGTAAAGCGAATATTGAAAAATAAAAATAATAAAGTACATGAAAAGTGCGCATATAAAAATAAATACAAGCGTACATACTTATAGATATTTATTAAATACTTTCATTTTTAAAAAATATTTAAAAAGTAAATGAAAAAAACCTACGTACTGAGAACTTAAAAAATGAAATTAAAAAACGTGCATATATTAGAGAATAATTGTAAAAATATTAATGGAATATTATAAGGTTAGTAAAAAAAATTCTGAAATACAAAAATTAAAATAGCGTGCATGGTAAGCATATATAATTATACAATTATACATTATTTTGCACTAGTTTAATTATAAGAACATTAAAAAATAAATAAAACTTACTCGTTTATAAGGCGCCATTGATTGTCTCGAAATGGGTGCTCGTGACTTGGAGGGATTGACTGGAACATTTACAAGTTGTATAACATTCATTTGGTTTCCTGGAATGCTTCGAAGTTTATTTTGCGTCTTAATGTTCGGTCCAGGTGAAAGCGGTTCTTTGGGTAAAAATCCCGAATTCGGATGATGATTCGGTATTAAAGGTATTGACACTGAATTCATATCTTGTTTTTCAGCCTTATTCGTTTTACGTCGGGCACCAAATCCGGTTTGAGGTAAATTAATCATGGTCGGAAGCACACCGGTTCCCTGATCTGGTAATGTAATTGAAGTAGGTGGAGCAGGCTTTAACGGCGGACTTTTAATTTTCGTTTGCCTCTTTACTCGTCTTGTAGCCAATGATGGGATTGAAGGTCTCGGACGTGACGGATTGATTGGAAGTCTTAGATGTAACGGTAATCGAGGATCATGGAAAACTAGTCTTCGAACTGGTCTCCTAATTAAATGACCAGATATACGTCTTGGTACCGGTCGCCTGATTATTGGATCGTTTACCCGTCTCATTTCGTAAACTGCAAGATTCTCGCAATGTTTCCGTTCTCTCATTATAAATGGATTTCGGATTTTCTCTTGGGCAATCGATACACCTCCAAGCGTATTCAGGAACAGAACCTGAAACGCAAAAAAAAAAAGAAATGATTCTTTTAACAGTTAACATCATATTTATAAATAGAAAAACGTTTTTTGTCACTGGATACGTGAATTTGCGATTTCCGAAAATAATAACAATAAGAATGATCGGGTACAGCATCATCAGGTGTACAGCATCATCACCATCAGGTGTACAGCATCATCATCATCATCATATCAGGTGTCAGCATCATCAGATGTACAGCATCATCAGATGTCATTGATAGATTGATCGTTAGCTGTAACAACTTTTAATGTCTTTTCACGAGTATATATATATATATATATATATATATATATATATATAGAGAGAGAGAGAGAGAGAGAGAGAGAGAGAGAGAGAGAGAGAGTTCCGATTTTTTTAGATGTGTCTGCCAGCAGGGGTCGAGTGGTCTACATAAATACCCGCTCTCGGATCAAAACGCCTTACAAACTTGGATGAAATTTCACATTGTCAGATCCGGGATTTAGAAAGTTTGTAAAATGTCAGATTATTATCATTGACCACTCTGTTTTTCTCTGCATCTCTGCACTGTTCACCTCGATATAAATGAAGATTCTTGACAGTGATTTAACTATTTTATAATACAATAAAATTTTCATATCTACATACCACCAAATAGACATGTTGGTAACATATAAGTTATTATACATTTCCGTCTGAATTATGATACAACTCTTGTCCATACTTTAAAGAAAAGAAGAAAAATAATTTTCTCTTGTTAAATTTGATATTAAACTTATCAAAAATAAATCAAAATAAAATTAGCTCACCAAAAACAATGTCTTTGTAACTTCCATTTTTCTTTCAAATACATGAGTTTAACAGCTATAAACATACAATTCACCTGTCTCTTTGTAATTTTTTCATTGTTTTTATCGTCACGTCGATCAATCATCGTAAGACATTTCATAACCTGTTTATAAATTTTATGAATCAGTTAAATTGGACAAATAAACCTCTCTCTCTCTCTCTCTCTCTCTCTCTCTCTCTCTCTCTCTCTCTCTCTCTTGAAGAAGAAGAAGAAGAAGAATAAGTTAAAAGGGATTATATATTTCCCAATCAAAAGCAGAAAAAGTTTATTAATAATTTAAATGGTTGTTAAAATTAAATTGAAAACTTTTCAAGTCAAGTAAACCTAATATGCATAAACTCTCTCTCTCTCTCTCTCTCTCTCTCTCTCTCTCTCTCTCTCTCTCTCTCTCTCTCTCTCTCTCTCTCTCATATAGCTTGGACACAGCGAAGTTCAATAATCCCAGCAATGTAGATAGCCAAACTCTGAATATTTAAATAAAGATCATTAGAGTAAAACACCAAATATTTAACAATGTTATGGATTCAAGATATGTCAGATAGAAAAATCATTTTCACTTTTTTTCAATGTTTGTAACTGGTTTGAAGATGTCAATGCCATAAATGACTCAATTTAAACAAGTTAAACAAGCTGCCGAAAAGGTGCCGAGCTGTTGATTACTATTGGCCGAGACATAACTGCCGAGGGGCCGAGACGAGCTGCCGAGTCGGCACTAATTCGGCACTTAAGTGTTTAACTTTCGACAGGCCTGTACTGTATATCATTCACTTAGGTTTCAATCAAAAGTCTTTGGTGTTATGAAAAAAGACCTAAATTCTAGTTTAGCTTTTGCTTACATTCCCCTGGAGTGCTTTCTATTCTTTCCGTTTGTTTTTTCTAAGCGCATTTTTAGTTAGAAATCTCTCTCTCTCTCTCTCTCTCTCTCTCTCTCTCTCTCTCTCTCTCTCTCTATATATATATATATATATATATATATATATATATATATATATAGTGCATGAATGGTTTTGCACAATAAATACATGTACATAAATCATAGAAAATTTGAATGAAGGATGATAAAGTAGAATGTTATGTTTTCCGTGTAAATTGAGTCAACACCACGCATGCGTGACAGTCATGCGTTGGTCTGTCGATTTTATGCTGCCATCAATTTACATGTAACTTTGTAGCGACAAGACACAGAATAAATTTATAATCATAAAAAATAGTAAGTATTGTAACAGCGACAACTTCAACTTTAAAAGACGTTCGTGTGTTACGTCGAGTGTTTTAAGAACCTTTCATTTCACGGAGTCGTTTAATTATGACATAATCAGTTGATACGTAGACGAACCTTTCATTTCACAAAAGCGTTTTATTATGACATAATCAGTTGATACATCAGACGAACATTTCATTTCACGGAGTCGTTGTATTATGACATAATAAGTTGATACGTAGACAAACATTTCATTTCACGGAGTCGTTGTATTATGACATAATAAGTTGATACGTAGACGAACATTTCATTTTACGGAGTCGTTTTATTATGACATAATAAGTTGATACGTAGACGAACATTTCATTTTACGGAGTCGTTTTATTATGACATAATAAGTTGATACGTAGACAAACATTTCATTTCACGGAGTCGTTGTATTATGACATAATAAGTTGATACGTAGACAAACATTTCATTTCACGGAGTCGTTGTATTATGACATAATAAGTTGATACGTAGACGAACATTTCATTTCACGGAGTCGTTTTATTATGACATAATAAGTTGATACGTAGACAAACATTTCATTTCACGAAGTCGTTTTATTATGACATAATAAGTTGATACGTAGACGAACATTTCATTTTACGGAGTCGTTTTATTATGACATAATAAGTTGATACGTAGACAAACATTTCATTTCACGGAGTCGTTGTATTATGACATAATAAGTTGATACGTAGACAAACATTTCATTTTACGGAGTCGTTTTATTATGACATAATAAGTTGATACGTAGACAAACATTTCATTTCACGAAGTCGTTTTATTATGACATAATAAGTTGATACGTAGACGAACATTTCATTTCACGGAGTCGTTTTATTATGACATAATAAGTTGATACGTAGACAAACATTTCATTTCACGAAGTCGTTTTATTATGACATAATAAGTTGATACGTAGACGAACATTTTATTTCACGGAGTCGTTTTATTATGACTCAACTTATTATGTCATAATATAACGACTTCGTGAAACGAACATTTCATTTCAGGAAGTCGTTGTATTATGACATAATAAGTTGATACGTAGACTAACATTTCATTTTACGGAGTCGTTGTATTATGACATAATAAGTTGATACTAAGTCATCCTTATATCGAGCGCCAGGCGAGGAAGGACTATCTAAATTGTAAAGTATAAATTACTTCCCGACCGGGATTTTAATCCATCGACTTCCCGCTTTACCAATTAGCCTCACAGACAGTCGGTTTCTTTATGACGTCGATTAGTTATAACTTAAGTTTATTTTCGCATTTCTTTGCTGTAAGACACAAAGTTTTCATCTTAGAAACGTATTTCAGTGTTTATGGCGAAATCAAATCATTTGTTATAGAATAAAAGATATATTTAAAAGAAAATCGATATAAATGTCACATTTACCTGACAAACTCGTCCTTATGAGCTATGCAGCATGGTTCAGTTCATCGACAAATCTGTCTAACCACCTTCATCCGTCACAAATCAAAATTGAGAATGAAGAGAATATGGAACTGTGGGGCGCCAAATATATTAAGAATAAAATGAATATGAATAAAATTAAAAATTTCAATCATATTACTTTAGAAAAAAAGATGCTTTATTTAGATAGGTTATGTTAACCGGATATTTTGATTTCACTTGTGTTTCCTTTTAATTTTATTTCAATTTTCACCCATAATTGATAACTTTCACATGAGCACGCATTAGTTTCACGTGAGCACGCAGTATAAAACAATTTTTCGGGTCCCCTCCGTGCTGCCGAATTTAAAGTAGAAGCAGTAAAAAAATAAACAATCTCTCTCTCTCTCTCTCTCTCTCTCTCTCTCTCTCTCTCTCTCTCTCTCTCTCTCTCTCTCTGATATGATATTTTTCACTAGAACTCCGGATTATTTGCCCCTTGTATATCACATGATCAATAATACAAATAGTAACAGAAGTTGGTATATAGACCAGGAAGTTAGAATTAGTGGCACTGCATATTTACCTGCTGAATAAACTGTCACGGTACCGATAAGTTATAACACGTAAGTGGTCATTAGTTTTATTATTTTAATAATTTTAATTGACAATATTTTTTAGGAGGAGAGATGAGATAGGTATTGTTGAGGTAACGTATTTTAAGAGAAATTGTCTCATAAAAACCTACTTTAAAATAGTTTTGTTTTCAGAAAATCGTCGACACACATAAAATTCGGCTTAATAGAAACCAATCGAGAGATTAAATTAAGTTTCATTTGTCGTACGTTTGTCTACAATTTACAATCCATAGAATAGTTTTGTCTGTAATGTCATGCCTCGAACATTTATGTTATTTATTTATTATTATTATTATCATTATTATTATTATTATTAATTTTTTGTTATTATTATTATTATTAATTTTGTTATTATTATTATTATTATTATTATTATTATTATTATTATTATTATTATTATTATAGTAAGATTAAAATTTAAAAAAATTCATATAACCAAATTTTATTTTCACTAAATGAAAAAATCTCAGAGTTCATCTGTACATGGAACAGCTTTCCAATAAACGTTGATTTTTAACGATTTAATGATCCAATTTGTCCCGAATAAAGATTACATAAGAGTATTTTAGGGTTACTAAAGGTCAAGTAAATTAATATGCAAATTACATTTCCTAACTACATTGTGATTTAAAAGAAATTGATACCCAAACATGCAATAGACTTTTCTTGAGTTAAATGACTGATCTAGTTTAAATGATTAAGTTTTCAAAAAATCCCTGAACGAGTCTTTTCTACTTCCAACTAAACATATATTACGTTTTTAATTTTTTTCCTTTGATTAAAAATACTGACCTTGTTTAAATGATTTAAGTTTTCAAAAAATCCCTGAAAAAGCATTTTTCTACTTTTAAATGTATTATATACTAGTATTTTACTGTATATGTGATATTGTACAGCACGTTTGTGACCTGAAATGAGTCCTACATTTTTAGCTCATCTGAGCTATCCATTTTCGTCCGTCGTCCGTCATGCGTCGTGCGTCGTCTGTCGTCCGTCCTGCGTTTACTTTTTACATTTTAATCTTCTTCTCCAAAATCAACTGGGCCAAATTCAATGAAACGTGGCGACCATCATGCCTTTCAGATTTGCACAAATGAAGGAGTTATGTTCTTGGGACCCCATAAGGTGGAAAATAGTAAAAAAAGTATAAAAAAAATCTCCTCGGAATGTACATGAGGTATACCTTAGTTATTTAATTTATAACGTTCTTAGATCATCCTGTTTGAAATTTGCACAAATGGTAACCATGGGGCTCAAAATGAGGAAATGGCAAGGCACTTGGTGGGGAAATTGCTAAAAACTATTTATTTGTCACTATATCCTGAAAACTATAATAAACTTTTTGTATAGGCATGTATATAAGAAAATTGAAGGCATTGATATGACAATCATTTTGATATATGATTCAAGGTCATAGGTGCAAAGGTCAAGGTCACAGCTGCAAAAAAAGACTGAAAAAACTGCATCAGAAAGACTGAAATAGTTAATTATCTTGAAAACAATGAACGTTTTGTAAAGGCATATATTAGAATATTGTAGGAATTGATATGGCGATCATTCTGATACATGATTTAAGGTCATGCATGCAAAAGTCAATGTCATAGCTGCGTACGAGGAATAGAATAGCTAATTATCTTGAAAATTATTAACTTTTTGTATAGGGATGTAAATTAGATTACTGTAGATATTGATATGATGATCATTTTTATATAATATTCAAGGTCATGTGTTCAAAGATTAAGGTCATAGCTGCTAAAGAAGACTGAAATAGTTAATTTTCTTAAAAACTATTAACTTTTTGAAAAGGCATATATTTAGAATTTTGTAGGTATTGATATGACAATCATTTTGATATATGTTTAAAGGTCATAAGTCCAAAGGTCAAGGTCAAAGCTGCATAAGGAGACTGAAAAAGTCAATTATCTTAAAAACTATTAACTTCCTGTATAGGCAGGTATATTGGAATACTGTAGGTATTGATATGATGATCATTTTGATATATCATTCATGGTCATACGTTCAAAGGTCAAGGTCATGGCAGGATAAGAAAACTGAAATCGTTAATTCTCTTAAAAACTATTAACTTTTTGTCTAGACATTGATATATGATTCAAGGTCATACATTCTAAAGTCAAGTTCATAGCTGCATGAATTTGAAAAACTTAAATTATTAATGATTTTGAAATTATTCATTGTACTATAGTTACTGCATGTATATTGGCTGCTTATAAATGCACTGTGACTAGCCATTTCTGATTAAGTATTGTGGCAGTCCTAAACTGGCGAAAACTTTGAAATTTCTTTAATTAATGTATTGTCTATTGCATTTTGCAAAACATTTGGACATGTCCTCAGGTGAGAGTTAAGGCCAATGGGCCTCATGTTACATTTGTATAGTGGGAGATTCATTCGAAAAAATCAAAGCGAAGGAACTCTGTCAGTTTGACGCCTGCGCATAGGCCTAACGCTGTTGCCGACATTTTAGGCAATCTCTAAATTTGTCGATAACTAGATAATTCTTTTTTAATTTTTTTTTTTTTTTTTTTATTATTATCATTATTATTTTTATTATTATTTTTTTTTTTTTTGTAGAAATCGACTTTTAAAAAAATTATTAAAAATATATATGCATGTAATAAAACGTAACCGGAATTTTTTTTTTTACAAAATGACAAAGTGAATCATGTGTCTTTTCTACTTTTCTAGGTATATTTGTAGGCGTTTTTTTTCCTTTCTTAGGCCTGACGCTGTTGACGACACTTCAGGTAAGTCTAAGAAATCATGATCTTACGAAATAACCCTACTTGTGAGTTTTTTAATTTAAATGGGACTCATTCACATACCACGTGATACCCCATGACGTTTGTGCGTAATTTTTATTTCCATTGGATATGGAATCGTGTAAGTTGGCGTTTTCCCGTAAAAACGACGTTATTTCGGGAATTTGTAACGTGAATATTTTCTAAAGTGCTCCGCACAAACGTTATGGGGTACAAATCACGTGGTATATGAATGAGCCCCAAGTTTAAATCAGTTGCGTCTCAGATTGTTTCTATGACAAACATTTGACATTGTCTTTTGTTTTTAATTTTATTGTTAGAATAAGTTCCGTTTTATTATTATTATTATTATTATTATTATTATTATTATTATTTAAACGCTTAGTTTAAAATCGCTATTTGACCAATTACAACTAAAATCAAGTCGATATATTAGAAAAGTTACTGAATGAGAATTCTTTACTTTCTAGCCGCGCGCATTTTCAATAAATCTGTTTATGTAGCTTTTTATTTCAATAAAAGTTTGTTCATGTAAAATATTATAAATTTGATGAAACTGATGCATCATCATGTCGCTTTAATTAATCCAGGGTAGGTGATACCTTTTAAACCTTTGTTATATCTTAATATTTACAATCCAAATCAAATTCTCTGTAATAAACTATTTGACGAGTGATTCGATCTATCACAGCATAGACCGAAAGCTTCACGTGCGACCGTTCGTATTCTGACGTCATGGTTTTGCATCACGGGAAAGTATGATGTAAACACAAATACACGTGACAAGTCGCGGAATGTAAACAATTCATCGTGTCCGCACAATCAGATAATCCCGTTCGATATTACTACTGCACTATCATCCAGTTCTTTCCAGTCAGGATTTCTCACAAATTCAACATTTAATAATTGTACATAGTGTAAACATTAATATGAATTGTTTAAATAAAACCTTGACACCTTTATCTGTTGTTGTCATTTTTTGAAAATGAGTACGGGTAGGCGGAGCTAACCCAGTTTGATAAAGTTAAAACCTGTTCGGAATTCACAAGGAATTTGGATGAATTAATCAAAATTTTAAACATTTGTAAATTATAAGCTACGGATTGTAAATATAAGCATTAAACTTTGTTTGTAATCGATCTATGATGGTTTAGATCGAATGGCTCTCGCGCTAATTTGTCATAAACCGCTTCGTGGTTTATTCAAATTAGCGCGAGAGCCATTCGATCTAAACCATCATAGATCGATTACAAACAAAGTTTAATGCTTAAATAAACACCTCGAAAACTGGAAAACAACACCGGACATTTAGTTGTAGAAACGTGAGAACTAGGTCTCATTACCGATATTGCGAGGTATAAATGGCCATAAAAATCGCTTGAATCTGCCCATTTTCATTCCAAATCTGGTCAAAATTGGAAAATAATTTATGTGTTGCTAAGGAAACTCCAAGAATGCTAAAAAATATGAATACGTTTCAACTGAAGTATAGGACATCAAAATGTAAACAAGATTCATCCGGCATTGTCAATCGATGGTCTTCGCTTAACGACTGTGTACTGCTGCCTTCCTTTATTTTTTTTTTTTTTTCATTTTGTTGTAGTATCACGAATTATGTTGTCTAGAATGTAGTGTTGATGATTCCTTAAAATTATTATTTTTTCTTGATATAGCTGTATTAAATGATGGAAAAACAAGGATCCGAAGAAACGCAACCGGAAGAAGATATCAGCGAATTCAGCCCGGAAATCCCGGCGTTTCCGAAGGCAGATTTGATATTAGTGGTAGAAGGGAAAGAGTTATACGTAAATAGACAGCTGTTAACAGAAGTATCCCCTGTATTCCAGGCCATGTTGGAATCGGATTTTAAGGAGAGTAAACAGGATAGGATAGAGCTTCCGGGAAAGTCATACGAGGCAGTGGTGGAGTTTCTGAAGTGTACTTATCCCTTTCTAAACTACGACATAACGGGTAGGAAAATTAAGATATTAAGATAGCATTTACTAGACCGATTGCTAATTCACAATTTAACGAATGGTCAATATACGTGTTCTGTGAGCGTTTGTAAATTATTAAATGGCGATTTTAACTTGTATCAGATAGTACTATATTGTCATTTAACGGTCTTTGCCAAAAGGCTTGTATGTTATATTCACTATTAAGAATTCACGCTTATCCACCAACCCCCACCTCTCTCCCTCCCTCTCTCTCTCTCTCTCTCTCTCTCTCTCTCTCTCTCTCTCTCTCTCTCTCTGTTGTGGTCAAGGGTGTATTGAACCTTTACAAATTTTATACATGTATATGTTTTTTTCACTTCTACTGAAACTTTATTTATTTGTAATCGTTAAGTTTCTCGACTAATTCGACTTGTGATGAAAAACGTTTTTTTTACCACAGGACGTGGTATTTGAATCGGAAACAATTTATAGTTGTGGTTCTAATTTATGACATTTTTCCCGTACATCTACGACATCGACGACTTGCTGAACATTAGGAGCGGAAACAATGACACTATGGCCTGAAAAAAACTTTAACTAAGGCCATTGTAGACCGATATGCACGACATATTTCAAACCATTGCTTTAAAATGTTACTCTAGCGCTTATTATAAAAATTGAATTAGGAATTTTGTGAAAAAAAGTCAAGTTTTTACAATTACACATTAAACTGAAACATTTAACTTCTTTGGAAGTTTAAGTTTTTGAATTATTTTCTTGATAACTACACGACTTTAAGGATTCCCCACACAGTAGTTATGGAGATAAAAACAGATATTAAAAGTATGGGATAAATGCCATACTTCAATTCAGAACTTTTTAAGTTTATTCTGAACATCAACTTTTTTTAATTAACAATCATTACATTGTTGCGGATGGTTTTTCTTCAAGACATGATAACATAGTTAGCAACTGAAGTCACTCGAAAACACGAATAATAAACAGAAATATAGCTGATAACGACATTTTCTTTTTACAAGAAAACAAGATAACAAATGATCTATAATTATAAAACTGTTATATCATTGTAAGAAAAGAACTAAAAACAATCGACTATTGATGGCATGATAAACCGATTTATTAATTGATTTAATTGGGTTTTACGTACCAGTCAAGATTATTTCACTTATCGAAACGTTAGCAGCTATAGGTGAAGTGGCAGAAATTTTTGCCTTAGCAGTGCGCTTAGAGCAATGTGCAGGGAGGGTTATTTAACATGTCATGCCTGCCGTGACATGGGGCATCGGTTTTTAAGGTCCCATCAGTGAGAGAGTAACTTACCCCAAATATGAGCAATATAGAAGGAATGGGGCTTTTGAATATACAGGTCCGTTCAGAAAGTTTTGAATCCACCCCCCAAAAAAACAAAAACAAATTTCAATTTTTACAGATATATTTCATTTTATTATGAAAGCAATGTCTTAAATTATTATGCTACCTTCACAATACATCAGTATCACATTTCGTCATTGGATTTTGGTGCATCTTGGGCTACTCTTTCACCAATGTAGTCCCAAACGTTTTCAATCGGAGACTAATCTGTAGAACTCGGAGGCCAATTAAGAACTTCAACTCCTTTGTATTTCAAGAACGCTTGGGTTGTCCTGGACGAATGGGAGACGCGTTGTCGTGCTGCAAATGTATTCGTTATAAGAAATTACCAAACATTTACAAAGAACATCTACCACATTTATTAAAGTGGACTGGTTGACATCGCTATTTAAAGTTCCAGTCACTCTTTATAAGATACTTGGCCCTTACGGCGTGATAATGTCCCATACGTGGACTTGGCAGGGTGCTTCACTGTTGTTTCAATTAATGCATCATGGGATGTACTTTTTATCCGGATAACGCCATACTCTGGATTTTTTCCGACAGCTGTTAGCTTTAAAAATAGATCTGTTTGGTTTTGGTTTTATGTTCCCTCGCCATTTTGTTTTGATTACTGTGTCTGTGTAAGAGAGAGAGAGAGAGAGAGAGAGAGAGAGAGAGAGAGAGAGAGAGAGAGAGAGCAATTGTTTCCTCTCTGGTACATAGCTACCTTAACCTTGCTGATGGAGACTTTTTTCAAATTGCTCTCTAGAAATTGTATTAAAACCAGACGTTTACTTAAAACTTTTTTTCTTGTTTCTTTGGACTTGTAGTCTTTTTCTTTGAATTCATTTTTAGACCTTTCCTCGCCACGGCTATCTTAACATCAAACACGAATTTAGGTTCTTCCACTTTTTAGTTTTCTTAGTATTTCATAAAATATGTTTATTTTTATGTTTTTAAACTTAATCATGTAGCAATATATAAGAAGATAATTAAATATTTCTTCAAATTTATGGTAAAATTGTCTTTTTCAATTATTAATTAATCATTTTGATATTAAGCATAAAAAATAGCTAATAGCAAAAATTACAAAAAAAAAAAACCAGAAAAACGTAAGATTTTATGGGGTAGCAAAGTTTTCTGGACAGTCTTCAAAGCCTCACCCAGTGAGAACTAAATTAACTTATTGTAATGTTTTATTTCTAAAACCCATGCATATGCATTTGTCCCTAAATGCAAAACATTTTAAACAACTGTTCAGGAAGCTCTGGTTAATCAAATTTATTATCTAACAAAAAGTTTTCCATCTTTTTACATAAGATGCTACAATACTGCATACTCTCGGACATTTGTATTATGTATAAATCTGTTACAACGTAAACAATTTTCAGGTTTCACAAAGTTCCAAGTGATAACAAACAAACTGAAATTAAAAAATCATTCTACTTTTTTGCTTAAAAATTATCCGCTTTAAAATGAATTAATTTTTATTGGAAATATCGACTTAAAAAAGCAATGTTCTATTTTTAGTTTGCTTCTTTCTGTTAAGATTGACTAACATATTTGTTTACGTAATCAATTTTTCAATAGTTAACAACCTATTCAAGATATTACCTCTGGCAGATGAATATCAGACCAGTCTTAAGAAGAAGTGCGAAGAGTTCATGATCAACATATTACGTGCAAAAGAAAGTTTTTTCATTCACAGGACAGATGCCTTTGACATTGATCAACATGAATTCGATAAATGCAATTTAAGCGAAAAGACTTCACTTTTAATAAAGTATCCTTCAAATGTGCCTACAACAACTTGCCAGCCTCCAACAACTTGCCAGGTGCCTACACAAACTCAAAGAGGATATCCATTTGGGACTTCTAGTTTTACATTGGGAACAGCATCTTTCCTTCAAACGACGCATTCCAATTCAGATTTGTTGATGAAGACAGATGCAAATAATGTTGCCGATTTTAACAAAATAGGTTTTGGCAAAAACGGGTTTAAAGTTGGTAACATAGTACCAACCGAGATTGTAATAGAATATATTTTGAAGGCAGAAAAATTTGGATGTGATGATTTTTTAAAAAATGCAATTCAGTATGTAGCAATGAGAAATTTTTCTCATTTTGAAACCATGAGAGGGTTTTCAAACATATCTTTGGAGACCAGATTGAAAATAACTATGTTAAGACTAAGAATATTAGAAAATTACAAATCAAATGGATTTGATATAGATGATCTGATTTTTAAAAAATAGCAAGAACATATCTCAAATTTCAGAGTTTTCCTTTTATATCGTGCAATTTTATGGAACAACAAAAACACAATTTCGAAAAATTAAGCTTGTTGGTGTGCCAAGCTTTATTTTGTCTTCAAAGCGATATCGTCTATGTAAAACTATTTTAAAAATATTTATTGAGATTGCTATAATTTTTTTAATTATGAAGTAATTGCAAATTTGAGGGCATACTCAAACATAAAATTCAGAAATTAGTCGTTTTCATTATGATTGAGACTTGGCAATCGAGCAAGAATTTTGCTAAGGTTCAATAAGAATCGAAGTAGAGATAGATATTATTATCCTTAAGCTAAAGCTATTTAACTAATGCTGATCCCATGCACTGCACTAGTTATATTCAAGTTACATAATCAGTTGTCGAATTATATTTCATTATTACTTTTCTATTGCATTCTGGTTGCTTTAACTACAGTTTTTATCTTTTTATAATAGTAACAATCATTCCATGCATATATGTGTTTGCGTTTAAGAGTAGTTGGTGGGTTTTCACTTAGTATCTGCAAAGTTCAGATATTAGGAACATTTATAAGGTCATATTTCCAAACTCAACCGCACTACAGAACACTGGTATAATTTTACCAAGAAATCTGAAAAAGAAAAGAAGAATAAGAATATATATATATAAAGGAGAAGATGTTCTGATAATCTTTAAGAGTAACACACCCTAAAACATTTCCAGAGAACAGACGTCCTTAAACCTTAATAATCGGAATATTGGAAGCTTACGCCCCATACTAGTTTTGCAGAAAAACAAAATAAATAAATTAGTAGAGTTTTGAAAGACTTGAATTCTATAGAGAAAGGGAAAAATTGATTAAACTTCAATTAAAATTTTCACATTAGCAATATCAGATGAGGAAGAAAACTGGTATGCCCGTATAAAAAGCCTTCAAAATTTGACTAGCAAACTGGCACATTTTCCTACTCTTACATTTTTCAATAAGAGTCAGATCAGAAAGAGATTACAGGGTCACACTAGACAACTCTGATAAAATACCTGCTTGAAGATTTAGAATATATCGTAACATGTAAGATTTCCTCACACAAACAGATGCTTAGTTTTTAATTTTTTTGGCAAAATGCATCTATAAAAAATATAGTTTTAATCAATTATATACCATCTCTTAAATTTCAACTTATTGTATGCTTCCTGTAAACGTCTTTCTACATACGCATAGCTGTAAGTGAAAAAAGGCTTTATGCTTAATCGTGCAAACCGACTTCTGATTAAGCCTTTTAAGTTAAAAACTGAATATACATCTTACAACTAAAACTGTTAAACGAAGCGATTCGTATGTACGTCACATCAGTTTTAATCTTACTGCATGTGCAAGCAATTGTTTTTACTGACCTTGCTTCCCATTCTCTATTTGAAGTATAGACTGACTCCCCATCAAGCATAATTCTTTGTGGAATAGAAGCAATTCTGCTGAAAAATGAATCAGCTTCAGCAACTGGATCTAGTCTTATTTTGAAGCCATATATTTTCTTGTTTATTATAAAGTCTTTTTTAAGCTGTAAAACATTTAGATGACAATATTAAAATAAAAGAAGTAAGATTACAACATAGTAAACAAAATTAAGAAACCAAAACAATATAATAATAGAAATCCGTAAAATATAAGACGTGATGGGCAAATAAATATTAGCATTACACATTGTAAAACAGGATTTCAAACGTGCACTTCAGGAATTCTGTGGTTATACTGTTATTAGACACTCCCCAGCTTTCCGCCTATTTGTCCAACAGCGGCCGTTTAAAACATCGAACTTTGGCCTTATACTATTTATGTGTGCTTTTTATTATTTTATTTTCTTTCTCTTTCTTTCTTTTACAAAAATTAAGTCAAAATTTACTTAAGTTCAGTACATCGATAAAAGAAGATTAATGTGATATTTCACTGTTCATTGCTTTACTTAAAACAAAGTACTAGCTACGGGGAAATTTTCTTGCAGATACTTAAAATTATTCAAAAAAGGATGCAACTATTTACAGCTTTAAAAGAGTTTGGATGTCTAAACAATGCAGAAACTTTAATATAGTTGTCAAATGATGTTAAATAGTATTTGTTTTAAATGCTGTACATAACAAACATTTTTGAACGGTTTGTGTACATTTAACATCAATCAGGTTTGTTAGTTTAACCAAATGGTTAGTTATATTTAAAATGTTACTAAACGAAATACATTTTTATGAACAAAAGTTTTGGCTTATTATTTCTGACTTGGTAATAACAATTACATACATTCAATGTAAGCATTAAAATATTGACCTGTATTTAAAAAAATAAATGTGTTTACGATGCAGTATTATAATTATAGCTTTACCTACTGTAATATTTCTTAAGATTTATTGATTGATTAAATGGGGTTTTACGTCCATGTTAAGAATATTTCACTTACATGGAGACTTTTTAAGCGTCAAATAGCTAGTTGTTTTAAGCCAACGATGTTAAACTATTTTAAGGGAACGGTAAGCGTAATACTTTTTTGTTTCTTTGGCACACTTGTTTATCCTTAGGATTGTTTAAACATGTCTTAATAAAACTAAATTGTGATTTAAGAGTACATATAAACTTTATATATGTATATCTTGAAAACAGGATTTTGTTGTAGAAGAATAAAGAATTGGTATGTATTAAGCGAATATAATTAGGCCTGCTTCATCAAAAAAACTTTATGATAGACCAGTTTTTAGGACCTATCCATCTCCAGAAAGTTTAAGATGTGCATTTTAAGTTATACAGGTTTTTGGCAAGTTACACCCCATATACCCTGTCAAAGATTTATGTACCCTAAGCCGTAGGCGACGATGTTTGATGGCACTGGTTTGGCTCTTTTAATTTCAATTTTGTTTTCTATGTGACTTGCGAAACCTGTCGCCGCCATGTTTGTTTACTGTAGGATACCTTGCTAATGTAAGAATTACCTCCCTTATGCCGCTAAATGTCGCGTGAGTTTATGTACCAAGGCAGATTTACGAACATAGTTCCATGTACCCTGGCAAGTAAACCAATCGCTATGCGATAAATTTTTAGGGTGACAACATTTTGTTAAGCCTTTGCACTTTATCGTACCAGAGTAGGTTCTCTGACATACATCATATTTAAATGGTGATTAAGAAGAACTCGGCGTCCCGTTTCCTTGTATACTGTTAAAACTGATGAATCAAAATCAATTGGCTTCTCTCCGAATTTATCGTCCTCTGTGAGAAAATCTCCAACAAAGAAAGTCAAGCTTGTTATACGGCCATTGTAAGTGTTCCAATCTCCTAGAAGTAAAAATAATTTTTACAAGGGTTTCAGTCAAGCGGATGTAAATAAGCGGATGTGACTATATGGGGCTGCTAATATATTGATTAGTCATTTTATGTCTTTACAGTTTAATTAAAATATCACCATAATAATTTCTGAGTATCTTTATCAGCTCTCATTACTTCATCACTTAACCGATCAAAGTATTAAGAATATGTCAAAAAAAAACAATCAAAAGTTTAGAGATTAAATGACATGCATCATGTGCAAGACTATTATTAGTTTCTGCCTTGGCAGAGGTATTCAAAACTGCAGTATTTATGAAAATTCGAAACGTATTAAAAAATTAAAACTGCAGTGTTCGTCGGATTGTTGATCACATATGTAAAAGGACCTTTATTCAGTATTAACAATTGCATCTTGCTGATGTTTAACTGATATAGTAGTGGCTAGCTCTACCTACCCATTTTTCAAGAATAATTCTTTTTTAACACAAAAAATGTGATTAACTAGATGAACCAGTGATGCTTTTTCACCTTTGTAATGTATTATGAAAAATTTGAAGCTTGAGTAAAATTGCTAGCTTCCTCGACAGATTGATATTTCTTGTTTATAACACTAAATAGGCCAGTTTTCAAAGTTGAATACTTAACTTTTGATTTTTTCATGTATACCCTAAAAATAATATCTAAAAAGCCATAAAACGTAAACATAGTTCAAACGTTTTTTTTTTTTTTTTTTTTTTTTTTTTTTTGCTAATATTCACCATTCATTTGCATCAATTCCTTTTCGTCTTTGCATTGATCACGTTTGCTTCTGAAAATTAAGTATAACTATTATTATGTACAAACAATTTTAACATTTCCAATTGCTGCAAATTTAATAAAATTTCAATTTCAGCATATGCTTAGGGATTACCTTGGCGACGATATTTTCTTTAAAATTTTATATTTTTATTTCAATGAAATCTGATGGCTTCGAAGTGTGTAAAAAAGGTTAATGCTGTACACGGATTAACGACTCTATGTATTTCTCTAGCACAAACATTGTTTACTTAACAAAAGGTTTGATAATAGTATAATTTAATTTTTTAAACTAATTTTTAAAACTTTAATTCAATGTTTATCGATATCAGACAATTCCAGCTATGTTTTGCAAGAGAAAATGTAAGTATTACTTTAGATTTTAAAAAAAATGTTCTTATAACACAACGTCTGTTTTTTTTTCCTATTAATCATCTAGAATTTAAATATTTTTAAAAGAAATTTTCTTCCCTTTATATATCCTCAGTTGTTGTGTGATCTAAAACATTATAATATAAATATCAACTCCTTCATTCAATTTTTTTTTTCTGAAAGGGAGTAAAATTAAAAACGTACTTGATTTTATCCTTTATTTTAGTTTCAACTATATTTCTTCAAAAATAATAAAAAAGGAATTAAAATTGACCAAACCCATTTCACTCTTTCTTTCTTGATGGAAATCAGTAACTAATTGTGGTATATGACTATGTTGCAAGCCTTTATAGAGATAGCTTATAAGAAATAACAATAATAAATTTTAGAATCGCTTTTTATAAAATTTGACAAAATTATTATGTCTTGTAAAATTCACCTATGTTCACACATACCTTTCAGTAACTTTTATCTCGGCATCAAAAACATGCTTCTTTTTAAGCATGCAGTAATATATTGGTACATCTAAAAACAAACATGTAACATATACAAAATTATTTTCATATAAGCTGAAAGCGCCTATTTGTTACAAAGACGACAGCATATCTAAAAGATATTGTAATAAAAAAATTTAGTTCTCTTGTTTCTTTTAACTATACATGTGGAATAGGACAACCAAAGGCTCAATTCAAGAGCTTATGTTGTGATATGCGATAAGCATTTTTGTGTTCTAAAATTAACGCTATCTGTAAGCTATGAAATGTGCAAATATGAAACAGCAAAAATAAACAGGTTAATATTTACTATCTCTGAGCGAGTACGGCTGCTGGTGGAGTAAAACTCCCTAAGGCTGTCCATAACTCAGTAGGCAGTACTTTTTGCTCCCCGAACATGTACCTCGTGCAAAATTTTCATTCGTCTTTATATTTGAAATTAATTGAAAACTAAGGTTTTGTTCCGTCATGCAAAGTATTAACTTCATTTGGATTCATACAATTTTAGAACTTTAGATTTTATAAATTTTCAAATGTTTTATAATTAAATATATACATTTAAAGTAGGGATGACAAATCGGTCCAAATTCATTAATCGATAAATCTTCGAATAGTATGAACAATTAATCGATTAATCGTTATATTATTTACGCCAAAGCTCGAAAATTATCTAGTCAATATCAGTTGCACCCCCCCTCCGACCATGTTCGACGTATCACCGTATGTTACAGCTTATTCGTGTTGACTGGTACTGTTATTAATAAAAGAACAATAAAAATTGGAATGAAAAAACATTAAATCCAAATATATATTTAGCGTTCATCACTGGTACATACAGTAGAGAACATACGATACATAAATAAACAATATTGCACCGAAAGTCTTCGTTCTTTTTCAAACTATAGTTTCCTCCGCTGTGTCACAGGATGGATGTCTATGTCTTAAGTGATTTAACACGCAAGAAGTTCCTCCTGTAAAAGTCAAGACAGCTTCACAGAGCTGACATTTAACAGTTTTTCCGTCAATGGATCGTTTCAAATGGTTCCTCTGATTGAGTCGGCATTTTTGGTTATGATTAACAAATTAACAACAACTACTCATTTATGTTCACGTGTTTAATCAACCATGTATGAATACATATCGCAATTAAAGATAAGGTACATCAGGTGTCGATCTTGTACGTGTATTATTATTATAGGATATCCAAGATAAGGGGATACTCCAAAGGGGCGTCAATTTATCGATTATGGAAATAATAATCGATTAATCGAAAGTATGAACAATTAATCAATTAATTGTTTTATCGTTGCCATCCCTAATTTAAAGTTTCTTCTGTAATATTTAATAAAGGACGACAAATATGAGAGTAATTAATGAATCTTCATCGTTTAAATTTTCCTGCAAGAATGTTAAAACAAAACATTTACAAATGTATATCATTTGTTTTCCATTAAATTTGTGTTATATTTACATGCGATAATAATTTAATATATTACTTTGTTCTTTTTTATATATCATTTTTTTTTTACCTTTTACTTTATTTATCTTTTTTTTTAATTCTTTTTATTTATTTTTATTTATTTATTTATTTATTTATTTATTTATTTATTTATTTATTATGTATTTATTTATTTTTATTTATTTATTTATTTATTTATTTATTTATTTATGTTATTTCAACACTTTTACAGAAATATTACTCATAACAAGGAAATTTAAGTCTGCAGACAATAACTTTGGAAATCGGGAATGTGACAAGCGATTTATACGCTCATTCATTTTTTTATTTATCATGATAAACGCAAACGTCGGTAGCTTTAATTTCAAAAGAACGTTTAAAATAACGATATTATTTTGAATTTAAATTATCAGAGCTAAAGATAAAACTTGCATCTGTATCTATGAGCTTTTAACCATCTGTGTTTTTCCATATAAGTAAACATCTCTGCCCACCATCCAAATACAATAACAAGTCCGGCAAATCCTAAGCATTTCCCTTCAGAATATAACCCAATGGCTCCAATGTTTTTCACTCTACCTAAAACAAAATTGCAAATAACAAAATTTAATTAAGTAATGTTTACCACCAATTATATGTTCAAAGATAAGTTCAATATATAAACATGGTTTGTTAATCATTCATTATCTATTGCAACATTATGATCCATTCATTGATCTAAGTCTATGACGATGCTTTAACCCAAATTCAAAAGAGGACTACAGTGTCCGAGTGGATAAGACCTTAGCCTTTAAACATATTGTTTAGGGTGAATCTCGGTCAATCGCAAAAATAAAAAAGGATTTTTTTCGGACAAGTGTGCTATTTCTCTAATGACCGATAATTTATCTGGGACATTGCGGACAAGTGTACTGGCAGTCTAATGACCGATATAACTTCGGACTGGTAAATAACAGTTTAAAACACTTACACAGTCATGTACAACATAAACTTGTATTAAAATTGATCCATGAGATGAATAAAGATTGTCTTGTCAAGATGAGCTGGAAAAATTGCTGATGTGACGTAAAGCAACATTCAGCCAACCCACCAATCGAACCACTATGGCGGTTCTAAAAAATTTCAGTTCAAATATAAAATTTAAACCTAGTTTTTTCTGCATCTCCCCATTTATTTATTTATTACCATTTTCATTTTTATTTTCTAAATGTCTCTGTCTACGTGTGATCAAGTGATCTGAAACGCGTGCTTTTGGATCACAGTGTCTCTCACTGACTAGGTTCGAATCCAAATTGGACAGGCAAGTTCTTATGTGGGAATGTTTGTCAGTTCGCTTGCCGAAGGTCGAAATCAATTGTATAATTAAAAAATAATACAAGCTTACTATATTTGTACACGACAAAAGATACGATTTTATACGTTAAACATTCTTCATTGAAATTAATTTAATTACCTGGTTTTCATAACGAAAATGCAACGTCAACGTGTTTTTACATTTCTTTATTATTATAAACTGTTTTACCTCGTATGATGTGAAGTGTTGACGTTTCAACATCCCAGCAACCATGAGCAATCTGTGCCACAGCGTTACCGGAACCTAAATACAAAACATTGTTTTTAGAATGAATAGGATAACTAAGATCTGTATTAACTGTACATACAGAACAACATTTCAACTCATAGCAAGGAAGTAAACATTCCTAATATACTGTAGAATCATTAATATTCGTTGGGCTAAAATTTCGTGGTTTTGCTTTTTTTTTTTTTTAAATTCGATTGGTAGAAATTTTCATGGAATTCAGTATTGTGAAAATAAATCCCACTGAGGTCAATGGAAATTAAAAATTTCTCAGTAACCCACGAAAATAACGAAATTTAATCCCCTACGAATATTTGTGATTTTACAGTCATTACTTAATGCAAAACTAACGGTCCGTGTTATATAACTTTTAGATAAAAAGTTGACAAATGAAAAATCTGATGGGTTTTATACAAACATCTCATTTTTTTAAACCAAGGTTTAAATCTTATGCAGTAAGATGCTAGTGTTACTAACTTCTTTAGTTGTTTTGCTGTCATCGGTTGTTTTATTCGATTTTCTATTTCTTTAACCATAAAACACTTGGCTGTCCGATTTAACTGGATGAATTTTGACTGAGACACAAAATATAATAAGCCTATTTTACACAAACAAAAAAAAAGATGGGAATTTGAAAATAAGATATCTTTGATTTTATAGTCAGATACTAATTGTTAGTCTCCGAATTAATTTTTTATTGATCCGACATATTTATGTCTATTTTTAAACTAATTTGACTTATTTCATCTACCTGTAGGAATGACGCCTATAGGGATTTTAGGTTCCTTTAGTTGATTGGTTAGATCGTTGTAGTTTATACCTTCTTCTTCTTGTCGTTTCCTCAACAACACGTGCATACATTGATAATATGTCCCATCACCACCCATAACTACAACACTATAAGTTTTTTATTTATTTATTTATTTATTCATTAAAATACTGAATTATCAAACCTGAACACTTTTGGAGCTTAAGTTCCTACGTACACTTGATGCACAAGACCAAGTTAAAAATACACTTTTCGTAAAATTACTCTTGTAAAGAACAATAAAAATTTCTAAAATATCTGTTTATAAATTATACAAAAAAATTCAGAGATACATCTTGTCATTGCATAGCATTACTGTATCGGTCCCCAGTTTCAAAATCGTTCCTCGACAATGATTTTGTAAACTTTATTTACACATTTTTCAAAATCACATTACATTTATAACATTTGTTTATAGTTTTGTTACATACGATTAAAAAAACTTGTCGAAATTTTCAAAATTTAAGGTTGGTGTATTAATCAATCAGTTTCTAGAATAAAACTATATATCGGAAAATTGAAACCCAACCGCAAGAAATATTGTGATTCTGTTAAAATTAAAACCCGATAGATAGTTTGAAAATTGAATCTTTTCATTTGACAATAAAAAGAAAAACATAAAACGCTTGGTATATCTTTAAGAGTTGATTGGCCGATCAGATTTAAAAATATTAAATGGGTACAATATAAAACAATTATACTTACCCGTCATAAGGACTGAAGTCCGTCGTTTCCGTTATTTCTTCTACATGTTTATGGTGCTGCGACACTAAAAAAGTAAATAAAAAAAGAAAAGAAACATAGTGATAATTAGGAAATAAGGATCTTGAAAGGATTTTAGAACAATTAGTAGTCATTGCGCGCTCATTTTCCTTATTTTACACCAATTAAACTTTGTGCAACTCATCAGATACATTTTATATTCTGGGATTCATTTGATTTTGGAATTTTGAATTTATTAATTTTCAAATGTTTAGCTTATCTATTTTATATATATCAACATTTTTGGACTCTAATGTGACTGATTAGAAATAAATTTCCGAAATGTACACATGTGGAAAATCAAAATTAAGAGGTATTTTTGTTAAGCATTGTGTAAATCGCGGTGCAGTGAAAAAACATACATTTTTTATAAAATTTACATCTAAGATCTTTTGAAAAATTATGAAGCTTCTTGTTCAAAATTCAAAAAAAAAAAAAAATATTCGGAGTACACATAGCTGTAGAAAAAAATTATTCGTATTTGCCTATCAGAAGACAAATTTGATCATACCTAATTTGATCTTAAATTGTCCAAGGGAGTTTGAAATAAAAGGTAAAAACTGATTCTTAAAGTCCTGATTCATATTATTATAAGTCGATGGAAAGCTATATTGTAGCTATATTACAAACTGTAAACCGTATTCTAATATAGCAATGTACCTGCTTCCACTGATTTTATTGTATTTCTTCCACAGCCAATTCTCAATTTAAATTTTACACGTGGTAGCTATTAGAGCTCGCTACACAGGGGGTGATAATCTTCCCGGAGCACCCGGACTCATCACTTGAAGTCGTCCAGGTTTTAAATATTTTCAGTTTTCAAAGCATTTACTTTGCTTTTTTGCATTGTGAATTGGTCATAGACCTGTATGCTAAAGTTTGATGATATGATTACTAGACCTAGAAGCCCTGTAACATACCTATGACGTCTGTTTTAATACCAGCCAGTTTAAACATCGGCTGCACCGTATCCCTAAATATCTGTTCACCATTTTTCATACCACCAATAGGGTTAATGATGACAAATAGCTTCTTAGGTCTGTTGTTACGAAAGTCTAGAGTTAAAAAGATATAGTAGACAAAACATTCTATGCGATTTTTAGGATACCAAATACAAACAGAAATATATTCAGAAAACATTTTTAAAGTCAACATACTTATATGTCCTTTGAGTCTCGTCATGTGACCAGAATTTTTTAAGTTCGGGAAACAAGAACAACAGGCGTTATTAAAAACCGCGGCTATTAGCATCTCCAAAATGTTTATTTCATGTAATCGACGACAATGTCTGTTGGTGTCAAATTGCAAAACTTTACTTCCGTTTAAAAATTATTGATTGACAATGAAATAAACAAACCCAAATTCACTGAACAAGGAACAATTGTTTTATTATTGAATTGTTCAATATTACAGTCTATTTTCACTTAAAATGTCATGTCTTTCCATGCGTATTTCTTGAAATTCCTCAAAAGTTCCTCACTGCATTCCCGACAAGGTTATTTTTGAAAACTTCTTTCGACCATAGTATAGTTTTTAATGAAGTTATCTAGTAACGGTACATCACATATTTTACCGGCGTTTTCAACATTTCAAATCTTAAATATTCAACGATCTCCGTGTTGTCACATGTATATTTAACCTACAGCTTGGTATGATATCGCTTATGTGTTGTTTAGGTACAATTGGGTTTCACTAGCGCACGTAAATGCGTGAGTAAGTAAGTATAACGGTTTTTTTAAAATGTAAACGACGTCAGTCCATAGAACTTGGTCGTTTTGCTGGAAAATCTTAAAATTGTGCATCTTTATATTTAATAATAATATAAGTTCGCAAAAAAACTTTACAGAGTATGCAGGTAAGCAGATGAGCAATTACTTCATTATAATTTTAACTACACATACCTTCTTCAACTTTATTTTTCAAAGCAGTGAGGATATTTTCAGATTCTTGATTGACACTTGTTAATTTTATGATTTCCTTTCGCCATTTTGGACTGTCTTTTTTCTGTATGTAATGTACTGTGGCAAATGATGATGTATTGTTCTTACTTGGACCTTCCTCTAATACAATGATGTCCTTAATGTCGATTTTCACTGTAAATATGAAGACAGGGACAGTATTATGTTGACTAGCTGTGTTTTACGCTTCAGCTGTTACTACTTATCTTTGTTCCCAATTTCTGAGGTTTAATTTTTTTAATTATATTAGATCTTTTAAAGAAGTGAAATAATGTGGTGTTTTGTCTTTCACGATTTTTACTGAAATTGTTTAATTTTGCAAAGCAAAAAAGAAAGGAGAAAACAACGGTTCTTTGGCTAGCGAACTGACAAACTGTATGCTATATCTAGGTTCGAATATATTAGGTTACGTTCATGATATTTGACCTTGAACTTGTTTTCCTCACATCGAGGAAGGGTAAGAAAGGTTGCGAGTTGTTTTCTCATTTCTCTTATTAATATAGAAAAAGTCAGTTCTGTGATGTGGAGGAAACCAGAGCGTCGGGGGACCACTGCCGAAGTGAACTTGCAACCTTTCTCACTCTACGATTTCCCTATTGGAATTCGAATAGGGGCGTTGTGAACCGTACGCGTGTGCTTTCGACTATTCGGCTACCGAGGTTCTGAATTTTAATTGGTATCTAAACTGAAATATTGAAGTATGTAATTTAAACTGTTGTTTTATAATCTAATGTTTTAACATAATCTCTCTCTCTCTCTCTCTCTCTCTCTCTCTCTCTCTCTCTCTCTCTCTCTTTGAAGAACTTTTTTCAAAACGTTTTTTGGAAATATATAACTTGTTACTTATTGTATTATTAAGTTCGGGTACAGCAGTAGGCAAATTAAAGTTGTGATATCAGACATTTATAAAATGTTATAAAGTTGTAACACTATGCTACATAATTAACTCTTAAAATCTACTTTAGACACTTTGCTAACAATATGTTATTGCAGATGCATTTAGGTATTAAAATATTTTATGAAATTTCATTCTCTCGGTCATTTGGATAAAACAATGAATGCAACCAGACAACTATGTATGGCAACAGATATTGCCAGCAGATATAAAAAGATTTCAGAAATAAAGAGCATGCACTCCAAAGCCAAGGATTCGGCACAGTCTAATAATGAAACAGACAGGACAAAAAACAACAATTATATGGAGATGGGTACAGAAGAAGATTGCAGTAATGTAATGAAAGCAATTTAAAGACCCTAATGGCCTAGCTTTCTTTTCAAAGGGTTAATGGTCAGGTTGTGTAGTCATAGTACTTTTAAAGCCCCAATTCAACCCACCAGTTTGCTTTCTTTAACAGCAGGTATCATAAAAACCCTCTAAGACACTCATATTTTTGAACGATGACTGAAAATAAGGGTCATGTTCAATGTCATTCTATGGTTATCAATGTTGAATTTAAGCAGTTAAAATTATTTGTTTAAAGTTCATATGTATATTTTATTTCAGCCTTTTTTCGTCATTAATAGTTTTTTTCGAAAAATAATTGAATTGTGATGTAGACAGAAAAAAGGCTCGAATCTACTATCGATTTTGAAAACTGAATTTGTTCTATTTTGACAAAGAAATTTTCAACGTTTTTAAAGTTATATACAAAATACGACAGAAAGTTTAAATTCAAGTGGTAACTGTTGAGTTATACTTTATCTTTATTTATTAATATATATGTTTGCTAACAGATTAGTTTAATAATAATAATAATAATAATAACGATGATGATAATAATAATAATAATAATAATAATAACCTGTTTCTGTTCCATCGCTAATGATTTCCAATACATCCTCAACTAAATTCACTCTACTTTGAACTTTGTTGTCATTTATTAAGAATTCGAAACTCATTTCCACCGCTCCAGTATGTATTGACAATTAAATTACCGGAGCTTCAAAGTTAAATCAGGATCGGATGTCCTAATTTCGTGGCTTTGCATCTCATTAAGTTACTGATAAGTTACAAATGCTTTATAATTTCCCATTTATCATCTTATGGAGGGATTTGATGAGAGCAAAAAACTCTAACCATCCGTTTCTGTTAACAAACCACATACCAGTTAATGTATTACGTTGTAAATATATAAGATAAGAGCTACACTTCAGAAATGTATTTATAACTAGGTTTTTTTTACGTTCAAGGTCAGCTAAATTGTAAGTGAAAAATCAGGACGACATTCTCTAATCAGTTAAAAGTTCTGGATATTTTCTATTTACTTGACGATGCTTAACGTAACCTGTTTTGAAATGTCACTGATATAGAATTGTAGGTAATTTTTAAATGCCGTAAAACATATACACTCGCTGTGTATAACTTGTTTCTAATTTGTCAAAAAAACCAAGTTTGGTTTTAGAAGGCACCTATTAGCACTTTTTTCTGATATATGACTTTTTTAATTTAACATAATTGTGACTTAAAACCTTTCTTCGAGTGTTTTAAAATCAGTTCGATTTGCGTCTGATTTGTTTACATAGGAACATTCGATCAGCGGAATCAACTTTTTCCCTAATCACGAAAAAAACTGTTTATTTTTTAATTGTATACCACTCCATCCCACGCAACACACCACCCCATCCTAAACAACACTCTACTTTTACGTCATTTCTTATTCTTTCAGTTTTTGCTACTACAAAAGACAGACTCTTTGGAATAATTGTGTTGCAATCCAGTGCAATTACTTCTACTCCGATGTATTCCACCAGACTTCCACACTTTCAGACCGTTGAAAGCACAAAAATTCGATACCAACTAAAAAGTAATGATTTATTAACATTTTCCGCATTTTAAATCCTTTTTTTAAATGTTGTTAGTAAATACTTGACACACATTAATTTAGTAGATGATGGCTCATATAGTAGTCTACAAAAGTGTAGCGATGTTAAATTAATTAATTATTATTTTTATCATTATTATTATTATTAATATTATTTTTTTTTTTTATTTTTTATTTTTTTTTTGTAGGGAGGATTTAATTCTTTTTCCACAAAGTTAAGACAAAAACAGAAACAAAACAACGATAACTAAAATAGCAAAGATATTAATGACGTTGTCGTCTTCGCCTTTTTCAATTATCGTTTTTATACTTTCAAAAATAATTTTATTGTGTTTTCGTAAATGAGTCAACAGGCTATGTCGTAAATGAGTAAACAGGCTATATCGTAAATAAAAGGTTAATTCGAATCTCGACCGGGTCTAACCCAAGACTTGAAAGTGGGCAATGACTGTTCATTCGCCGAGCACACGGCACTACGAAATGAAAGTTACGGTTCTTTCGGATAGGAACTTAAAATAAAGGAGGGCCTGTGTCACAGGTAGGCGTGGCACAATAAAGAACCCTGCTGTATAATCCCAACAGCGAAAGGCACAGGCAAAATTTCGCCTATAGCTGGCGACGTCTCGAAATATTCTTGCAGGGACGTTAAACACCATTACTCAACTCAATTCAACTCATCAGGCTATGTGATGGTAGTGTGCACCCAAAAAGGTCATTGTCTATTTGTCGGATATTATAGGGTAGTGTTCGCTTCTTGAAACTGGCAAACTCTGACCGATTTGTTTATTAACTTTCATTTCGTGATGGGTAATATATAATTAATTTAAACATTATGCATCATCCAAATAAAGGTTCATAACTACGTCAAATCGGGTTAAGTTATCAAAATAAGCAAATAAAAGCAAAGTTTAATTGTTTATTCAAAGTCACAGGTCACACTTATAGTGTGGCTCTCATTTGAGAATGGACATAAGTCCCCGGAATTACAATCCAAATTTTTTAAGGTAACCGAAAAAGGATTTATTCTTTTTATTGATGATATTAAACTGAATAACTTCAATATGCTAGCTAATACAGATTTGATGATTTTCCAGTCACTAAACGTTTGCTGCTATAATTGACCTTTGAACTCAAATCATTGAAGCATATTGAGCAGGTTTTATAGTATTAAATAAAATAATATTCAGATTAGAAGAGAATGAGAAAGGACGAGTTAAAGATTATTTGAAGGCGAGTTCATCAAATCTATGACTTATCAATGTTTGCGGCCTCAGTCTACCGTATGATATTATTTGACTACGATTTAAGTATTATGTCATTAAGCAGTTTTTATATTTATCAAGAATGCTCAAAGACGACAGACTATTATTGAATATATGGTACATGTTGTTGGTCTGCAAGTAAATGTAAACTTTTTACGTGCCAGTCTTGACATAATCGCTTAACCTAAAAACATATCAGTAACGCACAAATGACAGAAAATAGCAGAACCACTGGATTTAAAGTAAAACTCTGGATTCTGGATTGTAAACTGAGAATGTTTACTCTAGACTATAATTTTTTTTTCTTTTATCCCCTAATGAATTGATAATTATAATATAATTATTATTATTATTATTATCATTATTATCATCATCATTATTCATCGTATTAATAATAGAACGAGTGATAGTTTTTTATAGAAACATAAGTAAGAATCGAGGGGTCAAGTCTAGGTAGGTTTACAATGCCGGAATCCCCCGAGAGTACTTGACAGTTACACATAAAACTGAAAAATCATTTAGCTTCTTTGGAAGGTTATATATAAATCTTTCAAGTAGTTGAATTATTTTTCTTAATAAACTCACGACGTTAAGGATTACCCTCAATAGTTATGGAGCTAAAACAGATATTATAAGTATGGGATATATGCCATACTTGAATTCGCTTTATACTGAATATTAACTTTGATTTTTTTAAATTTACAATTATTACACTAATGCGACTGGTTTTTCTTCAAAACATGATAACACACTAAGCAACTGAAATCACTCGAAAACACGAATAATAAACAGCAAGATAGTTGATAACGACTTTTTAAACGCACAAATTTACAAGATAAAAGAAGAACGATAATTATAAAACTGTTATATCATTATAAGAAAAGAACGAAAAAAAATCGATTATTTATTGCACAATAAATTGATCGATTGATTGATTTGATGGGGTTTTATGTCCCAGTCATAAACGTTTGATTTATATCGAGACGTCTACAACTATAGGTGAAGTGGCAAACATTTTTAACTTTGCATTGCGCGCGCCAAGGGCGTGCATGGGATGTTCTTTAATGCCACGCCAACTGTGACACTGGGCATTGGTTTTTAAGGTCTCAACCGAAGAACCCCGTGAGTTTAATTCTAAATGCCGAGTGCTTGGCGACATAAAAGTCACTACCTATTTTCAAGTCTTGGGCCGTGGATCCAACACTCGACATCCCATATACGAAACAAGCATTCTACCAACTGAGCCACCGTAATAGTACAAAATAAACAAAATTGTCCGGAGAAAACTTTAATCAGGTTTCGAATCAACGAATAAGAGAAGTGAACAATAACATGGAGCTTTTGAATACCAGTCTTCAAAGCCTCACGCATTTATGATACTCGAAGTAGTGGCTAGAATTAAAGACTTTAACAGAATTTAATGCAATGTATTATCTCTACAACCTCTGCAGATGTTTTTTCTCTAATTACAAAAGCCTTTTTAACAACCGTTCAGGAAGCTATGCTAAAACATTAACATTCTTAAAACCGGGGCTAGAAAGGTTTCCTACTCTATCGATTGTATCATTGCATTCATATGGTGAGGCAGTGCATAGATCTATGACTTGAATATATAACACAAATGCCTGTTAAATTTTGATGTCTTAGTCATTTACAAGAAAACTGCATTTACAAAACTACAACAGATTTTAATACATCAGAGTTTAAACTTTACGCTATCAACATGGATATTGAATTTAAAAGGTTATTTAAACCTGCTCAGGAAAATAATATACAGAACGTCACCCGTCGCCATTCTCTTAAATTACATTATGCAAACAAGAGTATATATGTTATAAATACTTCTAATTCACTACTTCTTAAACTAATACAATTTAAAGTCCCTGCTCATTTCAAATATAACTCGCCACCTCTAGTTCCCTACTCCTACAATACAACTATTGCATCCAAAATTTTCAACTTTGCAGTGCTTAAACTTTCATAACTTTACTCCACCTTCTTGCTCTTGCTCAGCGTCCACATGCATTCATAAACCAGCTGAACATGTAGTAACAGGCGATCTTAATATAATTAAAACACAAAATCAAGATGTCTTTTTCAAAAAGCCCTAAATACAGGGAGGCTCAACCTTTTACTTGGGGACATAATTTCAAAATTATTATGGATTCTGTTGAAGAGTATGCTAAAGGTTGGGCTAAATTAACAGACTAAATGGTCTTGAGATTTCTGCAGTCCTTGCGGACATACATAACAGGTATGTATTTGACCCAGCTAATAAAGCTTCTAACATTATTTTCGTTTCAATGTCTTATTAATGAGCTTGGTACAGACAGTATTTCAGAGAGTCCTACTTATACAAAAACTAATTTTACCAAAGATGAAGTTATTTCCAATCATAAGGGAGTCCTTGAGTCTTTCGTTATTAATTTAAAACAGGTAGAACTTAGACTGTCTTAGTTGTATTGGATTCCAAAACTTCACAAAAATCTTTACAAGGAAAGATATATAGCAGGTTCCTCTTAATGTACTACTAAATAATTATCAGTAATTCTAACACAAATTTGGCATCAACCAAATGTGAATTCTCAAAAAATTTAAAAAAGAACTACTTGATCATCTTGTTACTAATACTTTATGTTCGGTAACACCATCTTGTTACTAATACTCTATGTTCGGTAACAAGTAGAATTGTTTTATTTTTCCAACCTTTTCACCTGTATCACTCATTCTAAATTGAAACAACGGCTTAAACAAATCATTTACTTGTCATTCTTTTACAAAAACAGTAAACCAAGATATAAATATCTAGTGCTCAACACGGATTCTGTTTTTTTTTTTTTTTTTTTTTTTTTTTTTTTTTTTTTTTTTTTTTTTTTTTTTTTTTTTTTTTTTCTTTTTTCTTTTTTGTTTTGTAAAACACCATACAAACTGCAAACAAAAATATACTGAAAAAACCACCAACAAAATGTTAGGGTTTTTGATAGACAATATTTTTGTTGTTTTGGCAATGTAATTTTCCAACGAACAATCAGTATACCAATGGGAACAAACTGCTTGCTGATTTGTTTCTTTATTCATAGGAATCGGAGTTTTTACTTTTTTCTCGAGAAAAGACTGTCGCTAAATCATTCAAATTCACAGACAGATATATAGATGACGTTTTATCTCTAAATAATCCAAAATTTGGAGAATATGTGAATCTATCCAAATATCCTTTAAATAAAAGCTACGACAGGGTGTCTTTGTTCTGCTTCATATTTAGACTTATACCTTAATCATGACAACCACAAAAGGTTACATCTGAAGCTTTAGGACAAACTTGATGACTTCAATTTTTCTATCGCTTTAACATCAATTCATTATTATTGAAATTATCGAGTTAAAAATGTTTTATTAATTCTTTAGTTTCTTCCTGTTATTGACTAACATATTTGTTTATCTAATCAATTTGTTAATAAGTAACAACCTATTCAAGATATTACCATTGGCAGCTGCATTTTAGACCAGTCTTAAAAAGAAGTGCTAAGAATTTATGATCAACATATAACGTGCAAAAGAAAGTTTTTTCATTTACAGGACGGATACTTTTGACCTTTATCAACATGGATTCTATTAAGGCAATTTAAGTGAAAACCCTTCACTTTCAATAAAGTATCATTCAGACGTGCAAACCAACAACAAACCAACCAAAAATAAATCACGTTCTGTAGCAGCTGCAAACACTGATTTGTTTGTCTTTACATCGTTTGGTGTTATTAGAACAGATGCAAAGACTGTTGAAGATTTGGAAAAAAGGCGTTTGAAGTTGGTAACACTGTTCCAGCCGAGATTGTAATAGAATATATATTTTGCAGGCAAAAAAATTGGATGTGATGATTTTTTAAAAATTGCAATTGAGTATGTAACAATGAGACATTTTTTCTCATTTTGAAACCATCAGAGGGTTTTCAAACATATCTTTGGAGACCAGATTCAAAATAGCTATATCAAGACTAAGAATATTAGAAAATTAAAAATCAAATGGATTCGATATAGATCGTCTGCTATTTCAAAAATAGTAAAAAACATATGTAAAGTTTGATGTTCATAGAGTACTTGTTCTGAAAACGTACCGTTTAGTTTGTCTCAGATATACTTCGGAAAACGTTCAGAACGATGGTTTTCGAACATGACGATAGCTTGATATATGTTGCGAAATAGTTTGAAACGTGTTATAACCATGTTTACCATAAGCAAAACAAAACCCGAACGACTCTTTTACGCTTTGCTAGTAATAGTGACTTGTTACTAAAATGTATTTTATTTTTCCTTCTAATTGAATGCAATAGTTTATAGTCACAAACAAAAGAGGTCTGCCAAATAAAATAATGATTGTAAAATTATTTAATTTCGTAATAATATATAGAGTCAAGTCTCAAATTTTAGAGTTTTCTTTTGCTTATATCAGTCAAAATTTTATGGAAAAACACACTTTCGACAAAATAAGCTAATATGTGTCAAACTTATAAGGGTCTTCAAAATGATATCATGGATGGAAACTATTTTAAAAATTTAAAAAAAAAACTTCTGATTTTTTAAATTGCTACAATTAATTTCAATTATGAAGTAAATGTAAACCTGGGGGCTCACTCAAACATAAAATTAAGAAAATAGTCGATTATGTTATGATTAACACTTGGCAAGCGAACATGAATTTTGTGTAGGCTCAATAAAAATCGAAGTGGAGATAGCGATTGTGATCCCTAAGCTAATTAACTAATTGATTCAGTGCACTATACTAGTATCAAGATATCTAATCAGTTGTGAAATGATATTTCATTATTGTTTCCTTTCTGTGTTCTTGTTGCTTTAACTACAGGTTTTAGGTTATATCAAAATTAACGATCAAACCATGTATGTATGTGGTTGGATTTAACAGTTATATACACAACTAACATTTCATATTCAGCGTTATAAATTTGTAAATATATAATTTGTTAAAAAGTGTAAAATATTTGATTGTGTATATATTTATTAGTATGAACATTTACTTTATTAAAAACAAATTGCTAAAATATTTGTTCATTATTTACGGATAACACAATTTTCCGAGATATTATCTAAGAAGTTAATTTTAATACTTTTCCAAGATTACTTTATACTGTATTCCATTTCTTCCAAAATAGGCTTTCAGTAAGTATGTGCACAGTTGAGATGGTAAGAACATTTATAAGGTTAAATTACCAAATGCATCCGCACTACAGAACACTGGCATAATTTTACCAAGAAATCTACAAAAAAAAATATTTATTTTTTCCGTTAGTGAATTATAAAGTCAATTATTTCTAATAAAATATAA
The DNA here is from genome assembly GCA_029721355.1 of Tegillarca granosa. Taxonomy (NCBI): domain Eukaryota; kingdom Metazoa; phylum Mollusca; class Bivalvia; order Arcoida; family Arcidae; genus Tegillarca; species Tegillarca granosa. Next base: position 5,073,825 of record CM056611.1, on the reverse strand, counting down.
AATAACAATATAGAAATTCGTATTATGTGCATTCAGAACACTTACACAACAATAAAACTAAGCTTATTATGTTTTTAATAAAAACGTTTAGCATATGCATTTCACCTTTCACAAAAATACCAAAAAATGTTTTTGCTAATTAATAATTTCGTAACCTTACCTATTAAGTTATTAGAAATCGTTAAAAAGTGGAATGAGTTCTTTATCCTAAACGACAAAACACCTTTAAACATTGCCGTTATGCTGCATTCGAAAATATAAAACCAATTCAATGTAACGACTGCGATTACAAAAACCTATACTATTCACTTACTAACCAATGAAAATTTATATACTGTTAAGAAATTGCTCTGATGAGATTAAAATGTAAAAAGCTTACAACCTCTTGTTTAGTAGAATGACTTCTCATATTCTGATAATTTTAAAAGTAGAGTTTCACATCTTATGACATTTTAGTGATTAAAAGTCACTAATCTGAATGTTGCTAAGCCTACGTCCCGTACTACTTTTGTCGAAAAAAATAAATTAGTAGAGCTTTGAAAAACCTAATTCTATAGAAAAAAGGATAGGTGACACCTCAGTTACAGTTTTTCACATTACAATAAAAATGTTTGAGATGAAAAAGAAAACCGGAAGGCCCGGGCGAAAACCTTCAAAATTTGACTAGCAAACTGACAAATTTTCTTACTCCAATATTTGTCCAATAAGTGTCACAATCAAGGAGAGGTTGATCACAGGGTCACACGAACCAACTCTGCTAAAATTCCTGCTTGAAGTTTTAGAATATGCCGTAACATACAAGATTTCCAGCTTAATATGCAAACGCATCAAAACAAGAATTTTAACTTAAAGCTTAAAGTAAATTTCTTTGGTAAATCCTAATAGTAGTTTATAAGGTTTCATTTAATCAAATACACCATCCCTTTTATTTTTTACTTATTGTATGCATTCTGTAAACGTCTTTCTATATAAGCATAGCTGTACGTGAAATAAAAACCATTATTCTTAAACGTGCAAACCGCCATTTTATTATGCCTTATTCTCTTCTGCAAGCAATTGTTTTCCCTCACCTTGCTTCCCATTCCCTATTTGAAGTATAGATTGACTCGCCATCCAGCATAATTCTTTGTGGAATAGAAGCAATTCTGCTGAAAATGAATCAGCTTCAGCAACTGGATCTAGTCTTATTTTGAAGCCGTATATTTTCTTGTTTATTATATAGTCTTTTTTAAACTGCAAAATATTAAGCTGACAATATTAAAATAATCGAAGTAACATCGCAACTTGCTAAATAAACATAAGAAACCAAAACAATATAAATGGTAGAAATCCGTTCAATATAAAATATGAGGGAAAAATATATTGGCATAACTAAATGTAAAACAGGACTTTAAACGTACACTATAGGAACTTTGTGGTTATACTGTTTTTAGAGACTCCCGAACCTACCGCTTGTTTTTCCAACAGGTGCCGTTTAAACATCAGATTTTGGCCTTATAACTTTATATGTGTGATTTTTTAAATTTTATTTTTTCCTTTTATCTCTCTTTCTTTTACTAAAATGAAGTCGAAAATTACTGGAGCTCAGTATATTGATCAAAGAAGAAGGGTGTGATATTGTACTGCTCATTGCTTTACTCAAAAAAAAAAGAAAGTAGAAAGTAATTGCATATAATAAAGATGCAGCTATTTACCGCTAACATAAAGTTTGGATGTTTAAATTATGCAGAATCTTAATTATAAATTTCAGATAAATGTGTTTACGATGTAGAAATATAATTAAAGGTTCTTTAAAGATTGATTATTTCTTTGGCACATTTATTTATACTAAGGATTGTTTAAACATGTCTTAATATAACTAAATAGTGATTAAAGAGTAAATTATATATATATATATATATATATATATATATATATATGAAACTCATAAAAAAAATAATATCGTTAAAGACAATTTCGTTGTAGAAGAAGTACAAGTTATAAGGTTTGCTTCATTGAATAAACTTTATGAGAGACCAGTTTTCAGGACCAATTCATCTCCAGGATGTTTAAGATGGGGTTTATTCTCTCAACCCTTTGCACTTTATCTTACCAGAGTAGGTTCTCTGACATATATCATATTTAAATGGTGATTAAGAAGCACTCGACGCCCCGTTTCTTTGTATACTGTTAACAGTGAGGAATCAAAATCAATTGGCTTGTCTCCGAATTTATCGTCCTCCGTTAGAAAATCTCCAACAAAGAAAGTCAAGCTTGATATACGGCCACTGTAACTGTTCCAATCTCCTAGAAGTAAAAAACGTTTTAAGGGGGGTCAGTCAGCTATTATATGGATTGGTCAATGTATTCCTCTTTAGTTTAAATAAAATATCATCATAATAAATTCTAACAAAGCATATACTAAACGTAGTATCTAAAATAACCATAAAATGCCGAAATATTTCGAACTTAAAATTTTTTCTTATTTCTTATTTCTAATATTCACCTTTCATTTGCGTCAATTCGTTTTCGTCTTTGCTTTGATCACGTTTGCTTCTGAAAATTGAGTATAACTTTTATTATATACAAACATTTTAAACATTTTTAATTACTGCAAATTTTATAAATCTTCAATTTAAGCATATGTAAAGGATTACCTTGGCGACGATATTTTAATTGAAATTCTATATTTTTATTTCAATGAAATCTGATGCTACAAATGTATGTATAAAGAAGTTAATCTTACACGGAACAAAACGAGTCTATATACTTTTCTAGCGCTCAAATTGTTTATATAACAAACGATTTGAGGATATATAAATTTATTTATTAACCTAATTTTTAAAAATTTATTTCCATGTTAATCATGTAAATTTGAGATATGACTTGCAAAAACACGCGTAGGTATTACTTCTTTAAATGAAAAAATGAAACATTTCAGTCTTTTAACATTAAACTCATAGTTTTTTTTTTTTTTTTTAATTTTCATCCTTTAGATTTAGATGTTTTGAAAGACTTGTTTTCTCCGTTGAGGAAATTCTGGTAGTTGTGTTTTACTTTCCACTAGTTTTCCTCGATAAAAAAAAGAAATTGAAATTGATCAAACCCATTCCATTCTTTTTTTTATTGAAATGAGTAACTAATTGTTGTGTATGACCATGTAGCCAGCCTTTTTATAGACAGCTAAGAAAAATAAAAATAATAAATTTTGTAATCGTTTTTCAAAACATTTGACAAAATTATTTTTTCTTGGATAATAAACCTTTGTTAACATGTACCTTTCAGTAACTTTTATCTCAGCATCAAAAATATGCTTCTTTTTAAGCATACAATAATATATAGGTACATCTAAAATAAACATATATAAAGAATTATTTTCATATAAGCTGAAAGCGCCTATTTGTTACAGAGAACAACAACATATTAAAATATATTGTAATGAAAAATATATTAATGGTTTTTGTCATAAAATTTAACAAAATTATATTGTCTTGTAAAATTAACCTATGTCCACACATACCTTTAAGTAACGTTAAATTCAGACTTCAAAGAAATATCACTCTTAAAAAAAGATATTTAAAACTTCGGAAATCTAGGATGCCTTAAGCGATGTGAGCGTTCAATCAAATGGGATTTTGTTTTACTTGTACCTTAAAAACCGCAAACGTTGGTAGCTTTAATTTCAAAAGAATGTTCTAAATAACTAAATTTTTAAATTTGAATAATCAGTACTAATGATAAAACTTGCATCTGTATCTATGAGCTTTTAACCATCTGTGTTTTTCCATATAAGTGAACATCTCTGCCCACCATCCAAATACAATAGCAAGGCCGGCAAATCCTAAGCATTTTCCTTCAGAATATAATCCAATGGCTCCAATATTTGTTACTCTTCCTGGAAATTTGCAAATAGCAAAACAATATGTTACATGTACTACCAATTATATGTTCAAAGATAGTTGCTATATGTAAGCATGCTATGTTAATTATCCATTATCTTTTGCAACATAATCGTCCATTCGTAGATATAACTATGACGATGTTATAACCCGAATTAAAAAGAGTACTGCAGATGCTGAGAGGTTAAGAACTTGGCCTTAAAATACATTGTTGTTGATCAATCTCAGTTGACTGCAAAGAGTCAAAATGTTTTTCTTATCGTACATGTAGGTTTAACTAAGTAGCATGCGCTTTTGTCTGCAGCATTGTGGACAAATGCACTAGCTTTCTAATGACCAACATTACGTCGGACTGGTAAATTTACAGTTTAAAACACTTACATAGACATGTACAACATAAACTTGTATTAAAATTGGTCCATAAGATGAATAAAAATTGCCTGGTCACGAATAGCTGAAAAATTGCTAACGTGACGTAAACCAACATTCTGCCAACCCACCAATCAACCCCCTATAGCAATTCTAAAATCAATGTACAAATATAAAAAAAAATTAATCCACTTTTTTCTGCTTATCCCCATATATTTATTCATTGCCATTTGAACATTTTATTTTCTTTATGTCTCTGTCTATGTGTGGTCAAGTGGTGCTTCGGTTCACGTTGTCTCTCACCGACAAGGTTCGAATCTAAATCGGGAAAGCAAGTTCTTATTGAGAAAATAGTTTGTCAGTTCGCTCGCCGAAGGTCGGTGGTGTCTTTGTTTACTCCAGTTTTTTTTTAACTTTTATCCAACTGACCGCTTAGATGTGATCGAAAGAATCTTAAGAAAGTCGTTAAACACAATTTTTTCAATTCTCTCTGTCGACGTTAAACATTAACGTATCACCTAATCGCTAGACGGGTTGGTAATTTTCTGAGCAAATTAATAACTTTCTGGGTTTATTCGAAATTCCTAAATCCCGTTTTAATTTATCCGGTCAATCTTTAGTTGAAAATGGTGGAAAACTTGCTCTCTGATACACATTTCGTTTCTTTCTTTCATCATGAAAAAATGACGAAATCTACCTGGAAAGGATATTACGCCTTACATTTCCAACCTAACAAAAATGGCACATTTAATGCAGGTAAATAAAATAAGTATCATTTTACAATAAAACAAATATTTTATAAAAATTATTATGAACTTTTTACCTCGAATGATGTGAAGTGTTGAAGTTTCAACATCCCAGCAACCATGAGCAATCTGTGCCACAGCGTTACCGGAACCTTAATACAAAATATTGTTATTAGAATGAATACGGTAACCAAGATCTATATTTACTGTACATACACAACTTAATTTCAACTCATAGCAAGGGAGTTATACTTTACTTCTAAATTTTCTTAATATAAATACCTAATACAAACTAACGGTCCGTGTTATATAACTTTTAGATAAAAAGTTGACAAATAAAAAACTGATGGTTTTTATACAAACACTTCATTTTTTTAAACCAAGGTTTAAATATTACACAGTCAGATGCTAGTGTTACGAATTTCCAAGTTGTTTTGCTGTCATCGGTTTTTTATTTGATTTTCTGTTTTTTTAACCATTAACCACTTGACTGTCCGATTTAACTGGCCAAATTTTGAGTGACACACAAAATTTAATCAGCTTATTTTACACAAACAAAACAAAAGATGTGAATTTAAAAATAAGATATCTTTGATTTTATAGTCAGACACTAATTGTTAGTCTCCGAAATAATTTTTTATTGATCCGACATATTTATGTCTATTTTTTAACTAATTTGACTTATTTCATCTACCTGTAGGAATGACGCCTATAGGGATTATAGGTTCCTTAAGCTGATTGGTCGGATCGTCGTAGTTTATACCTTCTTCTTCTTGTCGCTTCCTCAACAACACGTGCATACATTGATAATATGTCCCATCACCACCCATAACTACAACACTAAAATTATTTATTTATTTATTTATTTATTTATTTATTTATTTATTAAAACTACTGAAACACCTTTAGTTCCGTCCTACACTTTATGCATAAGACCAGGTGAAATTACACTTTTATAGAACAATATAAGTTTGTACAATATCTGTTTTTTAAATAGCAGAGATACATCATGCCATTGCAAAGCATTACTATACAAGTCAAAATAGTTCCATAACTATGATTTTTTATATTTTATTTACACATTATTTAACATCACATTACATTTATAACATTTGTTTATAGTTTTGTTGAATACCATAAAAAAGCTTGTCGAAATTTTCAAAATTTAAGCCTAACGTATAAGTCTTTCAGTGTCTATTTTAAGACTATATATCCGAAAATTTTAACACGCCCGCAAGATATTTTGTGATTCTCTCAAAATAAGAACCCGAGTGATACAAAAAAGTGAAAATTGAATCAATTCATTTAAAAAAACAAAAAAAAATTATTGTATATCTTTTAGAGCTGATTGTACAATCAGATTAAAAAATATCAAATGGTTACCATATAAAACAATTATACTTACCCGTCGTAAGAACTGAAGTCTGTCCTTTCTGTAATTTCTTCTACGTGTTTATGGTGCTGCGAAACTAAACAAATTTTAAAAAAAAATTATAAAATATAGATAATTAGGGAATAAGGATCTTGAAATGATTTAAGAACCAGTAGTAGCCATGTCCTTCTTTTATCCCAATTTAACTTTATGCAACTCATCAGATATATTTTTATTATTTTATAATGAATTCATTAATATTCAAATGTTTAGCTTGTATATTTTATATATATCAACATTTTTGGACTCTAATGTCGCTGATGAGAAATTAATTTCTGAAATGTGTACACATGTGGAACGTCAAATTTAACACAGGTGTTTTTGTTTAACATTGTGTAAATCTCGGTGCAGTGAAAAACATACATTTTATATAAAATTTACATTTTTGAAAAAATTATGAAGTTTCTTGTTTAATATTTGAAAAAAAAAAATATTCGGAGTACACAAAGCTGTAGAACAAATTATACGTTTCTTGCCTATTAAAAGACAAAACTGATTATATCTAATTTGATCTTAAATTGTCCAAAGCAATTTGAAATAAAAGATAAAAACCGATTCTTAAAGTCCTGTTTCATATTATTATAAGTCGATGAATGGCTATATATAAGCTATATTACAAACTGTAAACAGTATTTTTATATAGCAATGTACCCGCTTCTTCTGATTTTAGTGTATTCTTCCACAGCCCATTCTCAATTTAAATTTTACACGTTGTAGCCATAAGAGCTCGCTTTACAAGGGGTGATAATTTTTCCGGAGCACCCGGATTCATCACTTGCAGTCGTCCAGGTGTTTAATTTTTTCAGTTTTCATAGCTTTTACTCTCCTTTTTGCATTGTGAATTGGTCTTAGACCTGTATGCTTATGTTTGATTATATGATTACCAGACCTAGAAGCCCTGTAACATACCTATGACGTCTGTTTTAATACCAGCCAGTTTAAACATCGGCTGTACCGTATCCCTAAATATCTGTTCCCCATTTTTCATACCACCAATAGGGTTAATGATGACAAATAGCTTCTTAGGTCTGTTGTTACGAAAGTCTAGAGTTAAAAAAATACATTAGACAAAATATTCTATGCGATTTTTAAGGATACCAAATACAAACAGAAATATATTCAGAAAACATTTTTAAACTCAACATACTTATAGATCTTTTGAGTCTCGTCATGTGACCAGAATCTTTTTATTTCGGGAAACAAGAACAACAGACGTTATTAACAACCGCGGCTAATAGCATTTCCAAAATATTTATTTTATAAAATTGACGACAATGTCTGTTGGTGTCAAATTGCAAAAATTCATTCCGTTTAAAGATGATTCGTTGACAATGAAATAAACAAACCCAAATTCACTGAACAACGGAACATTTCTTTTATTATTGAATTGGTCAGTATAACAGTCTATTTTCACATAAAATGTCATTTCTTTCAATGCATATTTCTTGCAAAATTGCCACACCGCATTCCCGACAAGGTTATTTTTGAAAAAATCTTTCGACCATAATATAGTTTTTAGTGAAAATATTGAGTAATGGAACATCACATATTTTACCGGTGTTTTATAACATTTCAGATCTTAAATATTCAACGATCTCCGTATTGTCACATGTATTTTTTACGTACAGCTTGGTATGATATCATGTACATATGTTGTTTACGTACAATTGGGTTTCACTAGCGCACCGAGTGATCAATACACGTAAATGCGTGAGTAAATAAGTATAACGGTTTTTTTAAACGTAAACGACGCCAGTCCCTAGAACTTGGTTGTTTTGCTGGAAAATCTTAAAATTGTGCATCTTTATATCTAATAATAATATTAGTTCGCAAAAAAAAAACTTTACAGAGTATGCAGGTAAGCAGATGAGCAATTACTTTATTATAATTTTAACTACACATACCTTCTTCAACTTTATTTTTCAAAGCAGTGAGGATATTTTCAGATTCTTGATTGACACTTGTCAATTTTATGATTTCCTTTCGCCATTTTGGACTGTCTTTTTTCTGTATGTAATGTACTGTGGCAGATGATGATGTGTTGTTCTTACTTGGACCTTCCTCTAATACAATGATGTCCTTTATGTCGATTTTCACTGTAAATATGAAGAAAGAGACAGTATTATGTCGACTAGCTGTGTTGTATTTTACGCAACAGTTGTAAATACTTATCTTTGTTCCCAATTTCTGAGGTTTAATTTTTGACATGATATTGGATCTTTTAAAGAAGTGAAATAATGCGGTATTTTGTCTCATTCACGACTTTTACTGATATTCAACTTTGTGAAGCAAATCAGAAAGGAGAAAACAACGGTTCTTTGGCTAGCGAATTGACAAACTTTATCATGTTAACTACGTAAAGAGAGGCGCAATTATACATAAGACCTTTATCTTTCTGACAATGTTTTCTCTTTAAATATTTGAAATTGAAAAAAAAGAGAAAAAACTGGTTATTCCAATGGTATGTTTGTCTGACGCTTGTGTGACGTTAAACACCATTACAACCATCCTACCAAATAATTGTTTTGCATTTTCCATCTTCAGCACATCGTATTAAAACACTAAACTCCACTCAACTGGCCAAGGGGTTTATGTAATTATGTATTTTCCAAAATGTAGGCTATATATCTTCGAATATATTATGTTACGTTTATGATATTTGACGTTGAACTTGTCTTCCTTATATTGAGGCTATAACATGTTGGTGGCTACACGATTAAATGGCCCAAATGAATAAAGAACAGCATTCACCTTCATCACGTGTGTGTTGTTAAACGAATGACATTACAAAGGGGTTTACTATAAATGTAGTTAATGCTAGTTTTACACCAGTGCACCAGCCTTCTTGAGGCGTATAACATTTCAAAAGGTCCCAGTGTTTTGATAAACACATAAAAGTGCAAACTAAATTAAAAGGAACTAACAGTATTGCCGTTTTTAGGATGTATACAATATGATGACAATGTTTACATGAGATTTATTTTAAATATTAGAATTGCATCATTTTACGTACAAAATGCAAGGTTACATGTAGTATTATAAGATCTATAAATTTTTAAGGAGCATTGCTCAGTCTATATATATTGCGATTAGATTAAGAATGACCAAATGTTGTGTACGTGTATACACTGTACGACGTGACTTTGAATTTCAACAATTTTAAACATGATAATGAATAAGAAAATAATGTTAGGTACATTTTATTTGAATAGGATAAGCATAAAATAATGGTGTTAACGTTCGGTCAAGATTTCTTCTTTAATATAAAAAAGTCAGTTCTGTGATGTGGAGGAAACCGGAGCGTCGGGGGAACACCGCCGAAGGGAACTTGCAACCTTTCTCACCCTACGAATTCCCTATTGGAATTCGAATAGGAGCGTTGTGAACCGTAAGCGTGTGCTTTTGACTAATCGGCTACCGAGGTTCTGAATTTTAATTGGTTTCTAAAATGAAATAATGAAGTATGTAATTTAAAATGTTGTTTTGTAATCTAATGTTTTAAAATGCTCTCTCTCTCTCTCTCTCTCTCTCTCTCTCTCTCTCTCTCTCTCTCTCTCTCTCTCTCTCTAAAGAACATTTTCCAAAACTTTTTTTTGGAAATATATAACTTGTTACTTATTATATTTTTAGGTGAGGTACAGCAGTAGGCAAATTAAAGTTGTGATATCGGACATTTATAAAATGTTATAGAGTTGTAACATTATGCTACATAATTTACTCTTAAAATATACTTCAGACACTTTGCCAACAATATGTTATTGCAGATGCATTTAGGTATCAAAATATTATATGAAACTTATTTCTCTTGGTCAATTGGATAAAACAATGAATGCAACCAGACAACTATCTATGGCAACAGATATTGCCAGCAGATGTAAAAAAGATTTCAGAAAAAGAGCATGAGTTCCACAGCCAAGGATACGACACACTCTAAGTAATGAAACAGACAGGACTAAAAACAACAATTATCTGGAGATGGGTACAGAAGAAGATTGCAGTAATGTAATGAAAGCAATTTAAACCCCTAATGGCCTAACTTTCTTTTTAAGGGTCAATGGTCATATGTTGTTAAAAGAGATATTTTAGAAGTATTACGTTGAGTAATAAATTAGGGTCATGTTGAATGTTATACAATGGTTACCAATATTGAATTTTAGCGGCCAAAATAATACGTTAAATAGTTAAACAAAACAAAATATCAAATTTATCAGAGGATATTGAACCTGTATTTTTATTTTTCGTTATTAAATAGTTGTGTAATACTATAACGGCATTACAATGTAATCTGCAGTGATATGGAAAGTTGAGTACAATAATGGCTTTACCATGTGTAGATTTTCGCAATTGTTGAGAGAGTGGGCTGTTGTTGAAAGTCACATCAGTATCATTGCAGCTATCCCAATGCGGTTTCTTACAACTCATTCATTTAAAAATAAACATTTAATATATTTCAAAATTACATTGATGACATGATATCTGTACTTTTACTTGTAACTGAAGAAATAACGACATCTCCATAACTTATAACCCTTTTAGTATTGCAAGAAGACTGAACTGAAAAAAATACTGCCAAAAATTCGAAACATTTAAAGTAAAACTCAAAGATCAAAACCATAATATATAAAATTGTCGACTTCGAATGGAAACTAAACTAATTGTCAGGTTGTATAGTCATATTACTTTTAAAGCCATAACCCAACCCAACCCCACCATTTTGCTTTTTTAACAGCAGGTATCATATAGGCCCTCTAAGACACTTGTATTTTTTGAACGATGACTGAAAAATAAGTCTCATGTTCAATGTCATTCCTACCAATGTTGAATTTGAGCCGTTAAAATAATTTGTTTATAGTTAATATGTATATTTTATTTAAGCTTTTTTCGTCATCAATAGTTTCCTCGCGGAACCAAATTAAAATGTGATGTAGACTAAAAAAAAAAGCTCCAATCTACTATCGATTTTGAAATCTGAAGATGTTTTTATTTTCAACGTTTTTAAAGTATATACAAAATACGACAGAAAGTTTTAATCCAAGAGGTAAGTGTTGAGTTATATTATATCTAAATTTATTGTTATAGGTTTGCAAACAGATAAGTTTAATAATAATAATAATAAAAACGATAATAACAATAATGATAATAATAATAATAATAATAAATAATAACGATAATAATAATAATAATAATGATAATAATAATAATAACCTGTTTCTGTTCCATTGCTAATGATTTCCAATACATCCTCAACTAAATTAACTTTACTTTGAACTTTGTTGTCATTTGTAAAGAATTTGCAACTCATTTTCACCGCTCTAGTGTGTATTTGACAATGAAATTACCGAAGCTTCAAAGTTAAATCAGGATTGGATGTCCTAATTTCGTGGCCTTTCATCTCATTGAGTTATGAAAAGTTACAAATGCTTTATAATTTCCCATCTATCATCTTATGGCGGGGCTTGATGAGAGCAATAAACTCGAACCATCCGTTTCTGTTATGTTTAAATTTATTACTACCAACCAAATACCAGTTAAAGTACATGTATTACGTTGTAAATATATAAGATAAGAGCTACACTTCAGAAATGTATTTATGACAAGGTTTTTTTACGTTCAAGGCTGACTAAATGACATTTTTGTTGTAAGTTAAAAATCAGGACGACATTCTCTAATCAGTTAAAAGTTCTGGATATTTTCTATTTACTTGAAGATGCTTTACGTAACCTGTTTTAAAATGTCACAGATATGGAATTGTAGGTCATTTTTAAATGCCGTAAAACATATACACTTTTTTCTTATTTGTCAAAAAAAAAACAAAGTTTGGTTTTAGAAGGCAGCTGTAAGCAACTCATTACTTTTGTCTGATATATGACTTTTTTAATTTAACATAATTAAGACTTAAAACATTGATAAACTTTTAAGCAATGTAACAAGAATCGTGTTAAATTTAGTTAGTAAATACTTGACACACATTAATTAGTCGACGATGGCTCATATAACTGTCGAAAAAAGTGAAGCGATGTGAGCTAATGGTATCAATAGAGGCAGACCCTCTGTCGTCCGTCGTCCGTCGTCCGTCCGTCCGTCCGTCCGTCAACAATTGCTTCAAACGACTTCTCAGAAACCTCTGGTCACATTTTGTTTAAACTTGGTCATAAGCATCTATAGAACATTGCCTTTCAGATTTGTGTTTTTATTTGCCATAGCTACCAAATGTCGGTCACAATGACCTATATAGTTAAAAACCTTCTCCAAAACCACTTCACTGAGATAAAATCTGATGTGATATTTGGAATCTAAGGCATCTTATATACCAAGTTTGTGAAAAATTAGGTTACGCGTTTTTGCGTTTATTTTTTGTATTTTGTAAATAATACTTTTTTACGAAAATTACAATAATTAATAAATATTAGGTGAACTCTTTTCCCAAACATCATTTTCTTGGGTGAAGAAACATATGTTTGACAATTTTCATGAAATCCTGTAAAATACAAGTCACTTTTTTTCGGTTTTTTTCATTTTCAATTCTAGCAACCCAAGGGTCGTGGCTTCAAATCCCAGAGGAGCCACTTTTTTTGTTTTATTCTTTTATTTTTTTATTTTTTATTTTTATTTTCTGAATTTCTAAAATGGTGCCTGGAAGAGATTTTATGAGTTTTTAGTGTATTTTTTTTAAATACATGTGATACTGCAACCCAAGGGTCAAGGGTTCAAATCCCAGTGGAGCCACTTTTTTCTGAATTTTTATGACTTACAATGGTGCATGGAAGCAATTTTTGAATTTTTACTTTTTAGGTTGCCAAAGCTACATTGACCTAAATAGTTGAGAACCTAAAAAAATGCTTCTCGAAAACCACTTCACTGAGATAAAATCTGATTTGATATTTGGCATCTAAAGCATCTTATAAGCCATGTTTGTGAATTCCAACAATTTTGTGAAAAATTAGGTTGCGTGTAATTGTGTTTATTTTTTATACATTGTAATTTCCCGCGGTTACCTCTCTGTATCTTAACACATTATCAACAGTGATATCCACGCATAAATTAATGAATTAAAATTTCAAATAAAATACAAATAGATTTCACCTTTTGTGTTGTTTATTTCATTAATTATTAATATTTAAAGTGTTTGTTGATCAATAATCATGATTCTTTAAGTAATACACATTGAGGTCGCTATTTGTTTACAAGCAAACGATGTGACTTTTTTCATTAACTACCAACGTTTGAGGTGCACCAACATGCCGCTTTCTATTTGTAATTGTGTGCAGTCAAATTATTATTATTCTTCGTGTGTTACATTATTTGTGAATCAAGTTCAGAGAATTTCGTTTCAATCAAACATTCGATATTTTAACACGCGTAGGCCTCCGTGTTGAGTGTACATTTTAGGAAATGGCAATGCAAAGATGGAATAAGTCCCGATTCCCGCAAATAAAAGGTTAAAAAATTAAATTATTTTTAATCATATTTCAAACATATTTTAATGTAATTCTCATCTTAGAAAGGCAATTTTTTATCTTGTCTGTTAAGTATTTCCATAAAAAACACTAAATGAGATTAAGTGAAAAACGTCACTTCCTGTTTTCATCAGAAAAATGTCTTTGATGTTGAACTAGTGTACCGACAAGATTCTGTCTTACACGATTTTCTCGGCAGTAAACATTAATTTTTATCAACTTTCATAGAAAACTAAAGCACTAATTTAAGGTATGATTTTATTGAATTTACTTAAAAACGTAAATACATTGCACATACCTGTTTCAGGTTACGATGCAATGGCGCCAATACGCAATGAAATTAATGTGTGAAAACAACAATTTATTGTTTAAATAATTGAAAACAACGAAGTTTCTTCTTGATTTTATTAAAGTTTTATTTCAAGCGCTCTGTATCACATGCTGCAACTGCATTTCAGCAAAAACGTGTCCGTATTTAGAGGAAAAAAATTGCCGTCCGAATTTAGAGGAAATTTAAAAATTATTAAAATTTAAAAATTTGGGTGTCCGAAAACATAGAGGGTCCGAAAATATCAAAGGATTACGGGTAGTACACAAATGTACTTTTTACCAAAATTACAATTTTAAAAAATTTAGGTAAACTCTTTTTCCAAACATCATTTTCTTATGTGAAGAAACAAATGTTTAACAATTTTCATGAAAATTCTGTGAAATACAAGTCGCTTTTTTCTACCTTTGTCTTTTTCAATTCTAGCAACCCAATGGTCGAGGGTTGAAATCCCAGTGTCGCCATTTTTTTTTAATTTCTGAATTATATGACTTACAATGGTGAATGGAAGAGATGTTATGAATTTGTACTTTTTAGTGAATTGTGGATTATTATTTTTTAAATACATGCTAAACTGATATGTAGATTTAGCTAAAACCTTGATTTTTTTTTTTTTTTTTTTTTTTTTTTTTTTTTTTTTTTTTTTTTTTTTTGTTATGGATAGGAACTCTGCCATCCATCCATACATCGATCAAAATACTTCTTCCCAGACACTACTGGTCACATTTCATTTATATTAGTCAATAGCACCTTTAGACCTTTTGCCATTCTCATTTTTGTTTCTGGTCGCTTTTACTACCAAAAGAAGGTCACAGTGACCTATATAGTTAAAAACCAAAACGATAAAAATAATTTTATCTGAAACCACTTCTATTGAGGCAACATGTTATGACTTAACCAGGTATTATCAAGACATACCAGTTACATTTAAACTGAGGTGAGCAAATTAGAGCCATCTTGGGCCTCTTGTTTCATTTTTTTTATTTATTATTTTGTGGGGGATCCCATTTTTTATCCACAAAGTTAAGACGAAAACAGAAACAAAACAACGATAATTTAAATAGCAAAGATAACTAATAGTGTTGTCAACTTTGTACTACTTGCGTCTTCGCAATTTTTTAATTATAGTTTTTGTACTTTCAGAAAAATTTTATTGTGTATTCGTAAACGAGTCAACAGGATATGTCGTATATAGGAAGTCATGGGTTCGAATCTCGACCGGGTCTAACCCAAGACTTGAAAGTGGGTAGTGACTTCTTTCGCCAAGCACTCGGCATTACGAAATGAAAGTTACAGTTCGTACGGAAGGGAACTTAAAATAAACGAGGTCCCGTGTCATGGCAGGCATGGCACGATAAAGAACCCTGATGTATAATGCCATCAGCGCAACGGACAGGCCTATAGCTGTTGACGTCTCGATTTAAGTGAAATATTTTTGACTGGGACGTTAAACACCATTACTCAACTCAACTCAACAGGTTATGTGATGTTAATGTGACCTATAAATGTTATTGTCTGTTTGTCGGATATTAAAGGGTGTAATGTTCGTTCAAACTAGCAAACTCATACCGATTTATTTATTAACTTTCATTTCGTGTTTGGTAATATATAATTAATTTAATCATTATGCATTATCCAAATAAAGGTTCATAACTACGTCAAATCGGGTTAAGTTATCAAAATAATGAAACAAAAGGAAAGTTTATTTGTTTATTCCAAGTCACAGGTAGCACTTATAGAGTGGCTCTTATTTGAGAATAGACATCAGTCCACGGAATCACAATTCAAATTTTTTAAGGTAATCCAAAAAGAATTAATTCTTTTTGTTGATGATTGTAAACTCAATAACTTAAAAAAAAACAAAAGTACATGCTAATGGAATTCACCAGAGTACCACGCGGTACCTGATAGCGTTTGTGCGGGACAATTATTTCTTTTGACAATCGAATCGCATAAAGTTGCGTTTTCCCGTAAAAACGACGTTTTTTCGGGAATATTTGACGTAGATGTTATCCATATCATTCCGCACAAACGTTAAGAGGTATTGATCACGTGGTACGCCGGTGAGTTCCATTACATAATTTATGTTACTAAAATTTTGCTGCTATAACTGACCTTTGAACTCAAATCCTTGAAGCATATTGAGCAGGTTTATTAGTATTAAATAAATTATATTCAGATTAGAAGAGAATGAGAAAGGACGAGTTAAAGATTCTTAGAAGGCGAGTTCATCAAATCTATGACTTATCGATATTTGCGGCCTCGGTCTACCGTGTGATATAATTTGAATACGATTTAAATATTATGTCATTAAGCAGTTTTTATATGTTTAATGACGACAGACTATTATTGAACATGTGGTACATGTTGTTGCCATGTAAATGTAAACTTTTTACGTGCCAGTTTTTGACATAATCGCTTAACCTAAAAACATCTCAATAACGCACAAATGACAGAAAATAGCAGAACCACTGGATTTTAAGTAAATCTCTGGATTCTGGATTGTAAACTCAGAATGTAAACTATAGACTATAAATTTTTTTATTATTTTTTTTAATTTTTCTTTTATCCCTAAATAAATAAATAAATAAATAAATAAATAAATAAATAAATAATACAAGTGATACTTAATAAGAGTCTAGGATTGTATCCAAAGCCGGAATCCCCCGAGAGAGTCATGTCACAACCTTTTGTTTGCCAATTGACAACTTGTTTACAGAAGGTTTTTCTCGTTTTGGACTCGGACCTAGGTTCTTCCCGTTTGGGATTCCGACCTAGGTTCTTCCTGTTTGGGATTCGGACTTAGGTTCTTCCCGTTTGGGATTCGGACTTGGGGTTTTCCCGTTTGGGATTCGGACCTAGGCTCTTCCCATTTGGAATTTGCACCTAGGCTCTTCCCGTTTGGAATTCGGACCTAGGTTCTTCCCGTTTTGGATTCGGACCTAGGCTCTTCCCGTTTTGGATTCGGGCCTAGTTGTGAGAGTCTATGTGATCCATTAGCGTGCATTTTCGACAAGATAACGTTGGGGCCTACTTAAACAAGACAACTCTAATTATAATCAAACTGTTAAAAATCAAAAGAACTTAACAATATATCTGACTAGAGTTTTTGGGTTCTGTCATTTATTCATGTAAGTACATTTTGACTAATATGTACCATTTTATAAATGGCTGAATGTTTCGGAACTTTTCTGAAATATAAAGAGATAAGTTAGAAAAATTTGAGTGTACCGAATGTTCTTAAATACATTTCTATTGCTTAACTTAACTTGTTAACTACTCAGTTTGTAACACATTTCAACTTGTCATAGATAAGGGCAATTTCAAAATGAGAACGATGAAATGGTTTATCTGGTTTTTTATTTGGATTTTAGCAGTTTATACCAAAGTCAACAAAGCCGGGTATTGTAGTGGGAAGGTAAATATATAACATAAATACCAGTTAAATTTTGAAGTGCCAGATGTGCACATTAAATCAGTGCAACGTTTTGATCACCAAGTTCACTGACATGCTTGTTTTATGCAAATTTTAGAAATTATTGACTCAAAGGTTCAATATGGTTAAGATATCGCAAGATCGTTTGTGGTATATATCCAAATAAATAACCGAAACAATAAGAGAGCTCTGCTGGCTTAACAAGTAGCCGATTGTTCAACGCTCTGCTTGCTTAACCATGAACCGGTTTTCCTTTTTTATTATTTTTATTATTATTATTATTTTAAAAGTTAAAGATGTTGAGAGTTCTTTAGGTAACCAAGACCCTTTTGTTTTAAAATCCGCTATGCTCACCATGGTCGGACTACTAAAAGGTGTGAGCTAAACATTCAAACATAACCGATTTTTTAAAGCTCTGTTTGCCTCACCGTGGATCGTTTTTAAAAGCTCTCTTTTAAATATGTTCCAGATGTTGAAAAATCAACTAGGTAACTAAGATCCTGTTTATTAAAACCTTTGCTATGCTCGACATGGTCAGACTTTTCAAAGTTGTTAGTTAAACCAGGACTCGGTAGTTGAAACTATGTTAGCCAAACCAGATTCTTTTACTTAATGCCCTGTAAGCTTAACTAGGAGTAATCGAAGCAAAAAACATTCAAGGTTTTAAAAGACCTGTTAGCTTTCCAAGAGACCGTCACAAAGATCCGCTCATTGAAAGCTGTTTTAGCTTGCATAGAGCCCGTTTGATCGAAGCTCTACTTATAAATACACTGCAGATAAAATAGTTGTAATCTATCTACTGCTTGGACTACTCTTTAAATATTTTTATGTCTATTCAAAGAGACATAAAATGGCAAAATGTTTGAGATTTAAACTTCAAGTTAAAAAATTAAAAACGAATTCTTTAATCATCAATTTTATATAGCCAGACCCGCAGGCACAACAAAACAACAATCCCATATACAGAGAATCACCAACACTCGTCAAAACTGTCCCAAATGATAAACTATATACTGTCGGTAATGGTGAAGATTCCATCTAAATTGCTCATGTATGGGATAAGTTACACACACACTGTCTGTCTCTCAGGCAATTTTATGATAATTTTAGAAAATGGATTTTGTTACTCTCAATAACCAAATTTAATGTAATATATTATTATAATAATACACAATGCAAGATTGGTGTGTATGGTGTAACTGTGTGACTGAATTTCTGTTAGTTTTAAGAATTATGAATTTTCAATTAGAATAAACGAGTATCCAGCTTGGCAGTAAAAAAAATATACACAAGAAAAATACGAACACAGGCACGATGTTAAGATGTCAACAAGGTAAATCGTTACAATTCAAAGTCCTTATAATCACGAGATCTGATATGCCGGAAGAGGAACACAAGCATGCTGTTAAGATGTCATCAAGTTAAATTGTTACAATTCAAAGGCTTTATAATCACGATATCTGATGTGCCGGAAGAGGAACACAAGCACGATGTCAATTTAGAACTTGCTCGAAAACAGGCATATAATACCGGAACGTTCGAATGGTGGTTGATTGGCCTAAACGCGCGTTCAAGGATCTTACTGCCTTTCATTCCCTTGGTTTGAAATTCACTCGGGCAAATCCTATTGTGAGGCTCTTTGTCGGTCGGCTTGCCAAAGATCGGTGGTTTTCTCTAGAAATTCCGGTTTCCGATACCATCCCAAAACCAACCAGCTTCATATAAGAGAAACATTCTTGTCTGGGGCGTAAAACACTATTACTTCACTCTATACTCCGGAATGTTTCAATGTGGAACTGATCAATGATGCCGATAATAATATTCTTGAGAACCGATCATTATGTATTATTTGACAATTACATTCAAAATGCTTCGACCTACGTTGCTGAAATTTTGAAGCAAACTTTAACGGAACATTGAAAATTCATGAACTGCTGCAAGAATAAGAACAGTAGAACTTAATTGAACATCGCGATTAATTACAAAAACAGCTGAGTCACTTTTCGTCTTATTGCTTACTTTTAATTTTATTTAAGCACGCTTAAGTGATTACTTTCACGTGAGCTTGAAGATTAAAAAAAAGATTTTGAATCACCTCTGATCTGCCGTATTCAAAGTAGAAGCAGCAGAAAAAATAACAAATTATCATAAACAAATTAAGATGGCGAACTCTCTCTCTCTCTCTCTCTCTCTCTCTCTCTCTCTCTCTCTCTCTCTCTCTCTCTCACAAAGTTAGTTAACTATGATATTTTTCTCCAGAACTCCTGATTATCTCCCCTTGTATATCACATGATAAATAATAATAGTAACAGAAGTTGTTATAGACCAGGAAGTTAGAGTTAGTGGCACTGCATATTAACCGACTGATTAAACTTTCTCGATACCGATAACTTACAACACGTAAGTGGTCATTTTTTTAGAGTAATTGTTGTTTGAATAATTTTTAATTAACAATTTCTCATCCTAACCTTCTTTTAAACATTTATGTTTTCAGAAATTTGTTGACAGTAACTTTTTAACTCACATTAAATTCGGTTAAATATATTAAACAGTACGTTTATGACATTAACTGGGTCCTACATTTTTATTATTTCCGCAAACTTTTTTATAGTGGAAGATTAATTCGGAAAATTTAAGCGAAGGAACTCTGCCAATTTGACGCCTGAGCTTAGGCCTAACTCCGGTACGCTGTTGATGACACTCCAAGTAAGTCTAACGAATCATGACTTTACGACACACTTAGTTGAAATGAGTTGCGTCTTAAATTGTTTCTATGACAAACATTTGACAGTGTTTTATGTTTTCAAATATTTTGTACGAATTAAGTTTAGTTTTAATTTAGGCATAACATTAAATTAACATATCACAGTTAATGCTTTGACGGAATGTCCGTTTCTGTTAAGATTGGGTGTAAAAAGGGTTCTTAAACTATGCCTGTTCGTCGCCGTAGATAATCAAAGCAAAAACAGGGAAAAAAAATCAATAAATTATCAAACGTTAAGATTTCGGATTCTCTCACTCTCTACAATGGAAGAAATTGCTGATGCAACTTTAGTAATTATCCGTATTATCTCTCCATTGTGTATCATATGATATTTAATAATAATTGTATCAGAAGTGGATATAGACCAGGAAGTTAGTGGCACTGCATATTTACCTGCCGAATAAACTGTCAGGGTACCGATAAGTTATAACACGTAAGTGGTCATTAATTATTGTTTTAATTATTCTTAATTAACAATGTTTTAAGCGCGAGTGATTGGGTAGATATTGTTGAGGTAACGTATTTAAGAGTTATTGTCTCATACTAAACTACTTTTAAATATCTATGTTTTTAGAAAATCGTTGACAGAATGTATGTCTAAACCACATCAAATTCAGGTAAACTGACACCTCGTAGATTTAAATCGATATGGCCAAATGTTATTATAATAATCATTTCGATAAAAAGAAATAGTTATCAAACTTGCTTTTTATTTAGATGAATTTAAACTTTATTTTATCGCTTTTTGATAGGATATTTATTGTATTAGTGCGCAATTCAAGATTCATCTAGTCAAATATTATGAATTTGATGACACTGATACATCATTATATCCTTATGATTAAGGAAATATACCAATGTCATAGAATAATTTCTTGAAAAATTTCTTCATTTAAAGAATACTCTTTTAGAAACTGGTAAAAATATTCTTCAAAATATGTTTTGCCACATCACTAGTAACTTTGTTGAGAAACTGAGGACTAGATCTCATTACCCGTTTAACTAAGGCCAAATTTTCACCAAGTCTGCTTATTTCCATCCTAAATCTGTTGGAATGAAATAAGATATTTATGTGTTGTTGTGGATACTTCAAGAATGCTTAAATAATTTGGTTACGTATTTAGGTCAATATTACATGAGGCACCTGAAATTCTTGTTTTTGAAAAAGTATATAGAATTATAAATTCTAAGCTGGTTTATTTCTTATTTAAAATCATAAGTGAACTTTTTCAACTTTTTTGAGCGCGGATAAGCGATAAATTTCACGTGAGCACGTATTTACCTTCATGTGATCGCGCAATTGTTTTCACGTAGGCAAATGGTATAAAATATTTTTCATGTCACCTGTTAGACGCCGTACATATTCAAAGCAAAAGCAGCGAAAAAACAATAAATTATCAAAAAAAAAAGATTCCGGAACTTCCCACTCTCTTCAATTAAAAACCTGCTGATGCAACTTTAGTAAGTATGAGGTTTTTCACAAAATCTTATTATCTTCTCTTTGTATATCACATGGTTTTTAACTCACATTAAACAAGAAACCGATTGAGAGATTAAATTAAATTTCATTTGAAGTACTTTTTTCCTCAATATACGATCCATATATTAGTTTTGTCACTAATATCATGCCTCAAATATATAACTTTTTCATGTGCGATTTATCGATTTTTAGATAATTTTTGGTGGGTTTATCTGTAGAAATCGACTTTTGAAATAAATAAGATAAAACGTGGTTGTACTTTTCTTTTACAAAAAATGACAAAGTCTTATCAACTTTCACTAGGTATAACTGTAGGTAAACTAAGTGCTTTTTTTCTTTTCTTCTTTTTTTTAAATTTTAAGTTTAAATACATACCTAGCTTGATTGATCTATTTTTTTCTAAAAATCCCTCAAAGAGGCTTTTCTACTTTAAACTGTAGACCTGATATTGATCAGTACTTTTATAATATGAACTGGTTTCTGCATTTTAATTATTTCAACTCACATTTGTATAGTGGGAGTTTTTTTCGGAAAATTAAAGCGAAAGAATTCAACAAGTTTGGTGGCCTGCGGTAAGGCTTAACTATGGCACGCTGTTAACAACACTTGAGGTAGGACTAACAAATTAAGATCTTATGACATAACTCTCCTTGTTACTTTTTTTAATTGACTAAGTCTAAACCCGATTGTTTCTATAACAAACATATGACAATGTTTTTGTTTTCAATTTTATTGTTCGAATTAGGTTCAGTTTTAATTGAGGCATAATATTACATAAACATATCACAATGTTTAAATGAAATGTTTGTTCTTGTTTGGATTAGGTGTAAAACACGTGGTCAAATTGATAATTTCAAATGCTGCCTAGCATAGCTGCATTCGTATTGGTCGACAAAATACGGCTGATTACTTGCCATTATTATTATTATTATTATTATTATTATTATTATTATTATTATAAATATTATTATAATTATTTTAGAAAGTGTTCTATTGATCCATTATTGTTTGAAATGTTTTTTCTAAATATAACTTATATTTTAAATTTCCTCATAACAATAATAGTAACATAGAAAAATTTGACATAATCAAAGTCTATTTTTAAATGAAAAAATCTTCTCCGAGTCTCTCTGTACATGGAAAAAACTTGAAATTCCGTTGCTTCAATTATCCTTTTCCGCCTCCATTAAGATTGCAGCATGGTATTTTGAGATTGTAAAAGGTCAAATGGAAATATGCAGAGCCATTACTTTCCTTACTAAATTGTGTTGGATTAAAAAGAAATCTATGTCTAAAGATGCAATATATATAGTTTATAAAGTTTTCATTTTTTTCACGTAGGCAAATGGTATAAAATATTTTTCAAGGTACATAAGGGATACTTTGGACATCTTTAAAAGACATTAAAATTATTATTATTATTATTATTATTATTATTATTATTATTATTATTATTATTATTATTATTAAGAAACTCTTTGAATAAGTCTGATTATTTTTCCTTGGTAAATTGTACATGTATTTTATTATCTTGAATGATTTTGTTTAAATATATGGAGTTTTGTTTTCCAAATATACATATGACAAACAATTATGAAGGTCGATGTCAACGTTACATCACACAATTTACATCCTAGCTTTCCCAATTAAAATATGTATATAAGTATGGGTTTTCAGCCGAAGTATTTCTTATAGGACATCATAATGTAAACAAGGTTCAACTAGCGAGGCCAATTGATGGTCCTCGCTTTACGACTGTGTACTGCTACCTTTATCTTACGTTATTTTATTTTAATTCATTTTGTTGTTGAGGAATTATGTTTTCCAAGATGTATTGTTTATGAATCCTGCTTTTTCTTGATATAGCTGCATTAGATAATGGAAGAAGTGACAGAAGATGAGACATCAGAAGAAGAATTCGTCGAATATTTTCCAGAAATCCCGGCGTTTCCGAAGGGAGATTTGATATTAGTCGTAGAAGGGAAAGAGTTATATGTGAATAGACAGCTGTTAACAGAGGCATCCCCTGTATTACGGGCCATGTTGGAATCGGATTTCAAGGAGAGTACGCAGGATAGGATAGAGCTTCCTGGAAAGTCATACAAGGGAGTGGTGGAGTTTCTGAAGTGTACTTATCCCTTTCTTAACTACAACATAACGGGTACGAAAATTTAGATATTAAAGTAGCATTTACTTGACTGATTCCTAATTCACTATTTAACATATGGACAATATATGTATTCTGTTAGCATTTGTAAATTATCAATTTAACTCGTAACACAAGGCCCCATATTGTTTTTGACAGAGTTTCTGTCATAAGGCTTCTATTTCTTATCCATTGTTCATAATTCTTGCTTACCATCTCTCTCTCTCTCCCTCTCTCTCTCTCTCTCTCTCTCTCTCTCTCTCTCTCTCTCTCTCTCTCTCTCTCTCTCAACAGGGCCGATAACAATGACACTAATGCCTGAAAAAAACATTGTAGACATATATTCACGGCATAATCTAGGTCATTGCTTTAAAATGCTACTGTAGGTCTTATAACTACAATTAAATATAGCTCTTTGTAAAAAAAAAAAGTCAAGTACTTGACAGTTACACATAAAACTGAAATATCATTTAGCTTCTTTGGAAGGTTATATATAAATTATTCGAGTAGTTGCATTATTTCTCTTGATAGCCACACGACGTTAAGGATATCCCTCACAATGGTTATGGAACTAAAAACAAATATTTTTAGTATGAGATATATGCCATACTTGAATTCAAAACTTTTTGCGCTATATACTGAATATTAACTTTAATTTTGTTTTTTAATATACAATTATTACACTGATGCTGCTGGTTTTTCTTCAAGACATGATAACACAGCAACTGAAATCACTCGAAAACAGGAATAATAAACAGCAAGATAGTTGATTACGACTTTTCAAACGCAGAAATTTACAAGATAACAAATGGAGAGATAATTATAAAACTGTTATATCATTATAAGAAAAGAATGTTATCACCATGGATATTGCATTTAAAAGGTTATTGAAACCTGTTCAGAAAAAAATATACAGAACGTCACCAGTCGTCATTCTCTTAAATTACATTATGCAAACAAGAGCATAGATGTTATTAATACTTCTAATATACTACTTCACAAAGTAGTACAATCTAAAGTCCCTACCTATTTCAAATACATGTATAACTCGCCACCTCCAGTTTCCTACTCCTATATTACAACTATTGCATGCAAAATTTTCAACTTTGAGGTGCTTAAACTTTCAGAACTTTAATCCACCTTCTTGCTCTTGCTCAGCGTCCCCATATATTTATAAAACATCTTGGCATGTAGTAACAGGTGATCTTAATATAATCGAGAACACAAAATTACGATGTCTTTTTTAAAAGACCCAAAATCCAGGGCGGCTCAACCTTTTACTTGGGGACATAATTTCAAAATTATTATGGATTCTGTTGAAGAGTATGCCAAAGGTTGGGCTATATTAAAAGACGTAGAGCTTGGTACCTTATCCGACTGGATAAGGGCAATTAGAAATTTTATAAACACATGATGAAAAGGCATCTTTAAGGATCCTTAAAGCCTCCTTAAAGCTGCCTTAAATGTCTCTTTATGGATCTTTAAAGGGGCTTTAAGGATCCTTAAATATGGTTTAAGGAGTTTTTAAGGACTCCTTAAAGATCCTTAATGGAACTGAAATTTTAAGGATATTTTTAATCTCAAGTTTTTTATTTTATTTATTTAATTTTATTTTTATTTATTTATTACATTGTTAAGTCTAATTTAATTAAATAGAAATTAGAAGAATTTTTATAATTAAAATTTTCATTTGTATCCGCTCTCACTGGGAATCGAACCCAGGCTGAAAGAAAGCAAGTGGGACATTTTTCTTTTATATGAAGAAAATTAAAATTTTCTTATATTTTTTTTAAAATATCTCGTACAACAAAAGGATCAAATTTGTTTCATTTAGTTATTTTTATAAACATTTCATATATAATTTGCTTCAGTCATCATTTTTATTTATATGTAGAATTTTAATTGCATTAGAAAAAATACGTGTTATTAGGAATGCATTCCAAACTTTACCTGTAATATACTAGTGTATCTAACATCAATCAGCAAGATGGTGTTTGATGATCAAGTGTATTAATCACTTAATAAAATATGTTGATGACATCTGTTCTTTCTAACTCCTTTTACTTGAAAATTATTATTATTTATATGTAATAATTAGAGATGCAATTGATACAGAAAAAGCAGTATGTTAACTATACAAACAGGTTTTTAATTAAATAATTGGCCATAATGTCCAAAATAAATAAATAAATAAATAAATAAATATGGTCTTTCCGAGTCTATATTCAACCAAAAAACAGTAATTTTTTCTGGCCTCTGCAGTTCACATAATAAACTAAGGTACTAGTAATATCATTCAGAAATTTCCGTTGTGTGTGTGTGTGTGTGTGTGTGTGTGTGTGTGTGTGGAGGGATTACCTATTTTTCTATTTATCACCGTCAAGTTGCGAGTTAAATACAGAAAGAGAGAGAGAGTTAGGGAACTGAATGCATTGAGGGAAAGAGAGATAGAGATAGAGGAAGATCAGCGGACACTGAATATTTTAAAGAGAGAGAGAGCCGACTGAATATGCTGAGAGATTGAGAGAGAGAGAGAGAGAGAGAGAGAGAGAGAGAGAGAGAGAGAGGAGAGAGAGAGAGAGAGTGAGAGAGAGAGTATATGATTATAAATATTCAGAGAGAGAGAGAGAAAGAGAGAGAGAGAGAGGAGGTTATTTTTAGGAGTTATTTAAGGATCTTTAAGGATTCTTAAAGATCCTTAAAGGAGGGGGTTGGTCTAGTGAAAGTCAAGGATTACCAAACTAAAGGCTCTATGGATACTAAACCTTAGAGACCCTGAGATTTTTGCAATCCTTACGGACATATGTATGTTCTTGTCCCATTTAAATGCTTCTAACAACGTTATTTTTGTTTGTAAGAAATTCTTTGTTGAATGTCTTATTAATGAGCTTGGTACAGATAGTATTTCGGAGAGTCCTACTTATACCAAAACTAATTTTACCAAAGATAAAGTTCTTTCAATTCATATGGGAGACCTTGAGTCTTTCGGGATCAATTTAAAACAGGAAGAACTTGACCTGCCCTACTTGTATTGGATTCCAAAACTTCACAAAAATACATACAAGGAAAGATATGTAGCAGGTTCATCTAAATGTACTACTAAATCATTATCTGTAATTCTAACACAAATTTGGCATCCACCAAATGTGGATTCTCAAAAAATTTAAAAAAGAACTACTTGACCATCTTGTTTCTAAAACACTATCTTCGGTAAAAAGTAGAATTTTGTTTTTATTTTTCCACCCTTTACACGTCTATCCTCCATTTTAAATTGAACAAAACGGTTAAAACAAATCATTTACTTATAATTCTTTTACAAACACGGTAAACCAAAATATAAATATCTAGTGCTCAACACGGGTTCTGGTTCTTTGTAAAACACTATACAGACTGCAAACAAAAATATACTGAAGATATCATCAACAAAAGGTTAGAGTTTTTGATAGACAACATATCTGTTGTTTTAGCAATAAAATTTTCCAACAAACAATCGGTATACCAATGGGCAAAAACTGTGCACCTTTGTTTCCTGATTTGTTTCTTATTTATATGAATCGGAGTTTTTATATAACCTTTCAAATCTCGAGATGTCGCTAAATCATTCAAATTCACATACAGATATATAGATGACATACTATCTCTAATTAATCCCAAATTTGGAGAATATGTGAAAGTCATCTATCCAATTGAGCTAAAAATAAAAGAAACGACAAGTTCTCCTTGTTCTGCTTCATATTTGGACTTATACCTGAATTATGACGCCCAAAAAAGTTACATCTGAAGCTATACAACAAACTTGATGACTTCAATTTTTCTATTGTCAACTTTCCATTTCTTTGCAGTAATATCCCTACCTTTACTGCGTATGGTTTGTATGATTCACAGTTAATACGTTATGGTAGAGATTGTTCCCTCTATAGGGACTTTCTACAACGAAGCAAACTGTTTAAATTTTTTGACGCAAGAGTATTGCAAGACTAGGCTAATCAAGGCCTTTAAAAGTTTTATGGCCGTTATCACAATATTGTTGATAAGTATGTAGTCACTGTATCCAAACAAATACTGGATATGTTTGACTTCTCATAGTTCCCTGTTCCTTTCATTCTCAAAATTGACTTGCACATGACGGGTGTAGCTAGCTATACAGGAGGTGCTCACCCTTCCGGAACACTCGGCCTCACTTTCTTAATGGAAGTTTACGAGCATTACTAAATTTGCCAGTTTTCAAAGTTTTTACTTTGTTTTGGGATTGTGATTAAGAAAAGGACTGGTATGTTTGTGTTTTTATTATATTTAACATTAAAATCATTCTACATGTTTCAGTATGAAATTATCCGTTTTAAAATCAATTCATTTTTTCTGGAATTATCGAGTTAAAAATGTTTTATTTTTTCTTTAGTTTCTTTCTGTTATTAACTAACATATTTGTTTATCTAATCAATTTATTAATAGTTAACAACCTATTCAAGATATTACCATTGGCAGATGAATATCAGACCAGTCTTAAAAAGAAGTGCGAAGAATTTATGATCAACATATTACGTGCAACAGAAAGTTTCTTCATTCACAGGACGGATGCTTTTGACATCTTTCAACATGGATTATATCAAGGCAATTTAAGTGAAAACCCTTCACTTATTATAAAGTATCATTCAGACGTGCAAACCAACAACCAATCAACGAAAAATAAATCACGTTCTGTAGCAGCTGCAAACACCGATTTGTTTGTCTTTAAACCGTTTGGTGTCACGAGAACAGATGCAAAGACTGTTGAAGATTTTAACGACATCGGATTTGGCAAAAATGGGTTTGAACTTGGTAACACAGTTCCAGCCGAGATTGTAATAGAATATATTTTGCAGGCAGAAAAATTTGGATGTGATGATTTTTTAAAAATTGCAATTCAATATGTAGCAATGAGAAATTTTTCTCATTTTGAAACCATCAGAGGGTTTTCAAACATATCTTTGGAGACCAGATTCAAAATAACTATATTAAGACTAAGAATATTAGAAAATTACCAATCAAATGGAGTTGATTTAAATCGTCTGCTATTTCAAAAATAGCAAAAATATATGTAAAGTTTGATGTTTATAGAATACTTGTTTTGAAAATGTACCGTTCAGTTTGTCTCAGAAATACTTCAGAAAACGTTCAGAACGATGGTTTTCGAAGATGAGCATAGCTTGATATATGTTGTTAATATGTTAAAAAGTGTTATTCACCACGAGCTAAACAAAACCCGAACGACTCTTTTACGCTTTGCTAGTTATAGTGACTTGTTACTTAAATGTATATTAATTTTCCTTATAATTGAATGCAATAGTTTGTATTTTTTTCTTTATTTAAAATCATTAACAAAAGCGGTTTTTCATTTAAACCAAAAATTGTAAAATTATTTAATTTCGTAATTATATGTAGAGTTAAGTCTCAAATTTCAGAGTTTTCCTTTACTTATATCAGGCAAAAATTTATGGAAAAACACACTTTCGACAAAAAAAGCTTATAGGTGTATCAAGCTTATTAGGGTCTTCAAAATGATATCACCGATGGAAAACTATTTTAAAAATTAAAAAACTTCTGATTTTTTAAATTGCTACAATTTATCTCAATCATGAAGTAAATGTAAACCTTGGGACTAACTCAAACATAAAATTAAGAAATTAGTCGTTTATATTATGATTAACACTTGGCAAGTGAACAAGAATGTGCTTCTGCTCAATAAAAAATCGAAGTGGAGATAGTGATTATGATCCCTAAGCTAAAGCTATTTACTTAATTGATTCAGTGCATTGTACTAGTATCAAGATATATAATCAGTTGTGAAATGATATTTCATTATTGTTTTCTTTCTGCGTTTTTGTTGCTTTAACTACAGGTTTAATTTTTTTATAACAGTAATGATCAAATCATGTATGTGTGTGGTTGGATTTAACAGTTATATACACAACTAACATTTCATATTTAGCGTTATAAATTTGTACATATATAATTTGTTAAGCGTAAAATATTTGATTGTGTGCATATTTATTAGTATGAACATTTACTTTATTAAAAACAAATTGCTAAAATATCTGTTCATCATTCACGGATAACACAATTTTCCGAGATATTATCTAAGAAGTTAATTTTAATACTTTTCCAAGATTACTTTATACTGTATTCCATTTCTTCCAAAATAGGCTTTCAGTAAGTATGTGCAAAGTTAAGATGGTAAGAACATTTATAAGGTCAAATTACCAAATTCATCCGCACTACAGAACACTGGCATAATTTTACCAAGAAATCTACAAAAAACAATATTTATGTTTTCCATAAGTGAATAATATAATACCAATCAATCATTTCTAATCAAATAAAAAATAACAATACAGAAATTTGCATGATATGCATTCAGAACACTTACACAACAAAACTAAGCTTTTTATGTTTTAATGAAAAAAATTTAGCATTTCATCTTTCACAAAAATACCCAAAAATGTTTTTGTTAATTAATCATTTCGTACCCTTACCTATTAAGTTATTATAAATCGTTAAAAAGTGGAATGAGTTCTTTATCCTAAACGACAAAACACCGTATAACATTGCCGTTATGCAGTATTCTAAATAATAAAACCAATTCAATGTAACAGCTAAGATCAACAAAAACCAATACTATACACTTACTAGCAAATGCAAATTTATATATTGTTAAGAATTTTGTCTAATGAGATTAAAATCTTCAAAATTTGACTAGCAAACTGAGGAATTTTCCTACTCTAACATTTGTCCAATAAGAGTCACAATCAAGGAGAGGTTAATCACAGGGTCACTCAAACAAACTCTGCTAAAATCCCTGCTTGAAGATTTAGAATATTTCGTAACATACAAGATTTCCAGCTTAACATACAAGCGCCTAAAAACAAGATTTTAAACTTAAAGCTTAAATTAAATTTTTTGGCAAATCCTAATAATAGTTAATCAGGTTTCATTTAATCATATACAAGATCCCTTTTTTTACTTATTGTATGCTTTCTGTAAAGTCTGTCTACATAAGCATAGCTGTACGTGAAATAAAAACCATTATACTAAAACGTGCAAACCGCCATTTAATTAAGCTTTATTCTCTTGTGCAAGCAATTGTTTTCACACACCTTGCCTCCCATTCCCTATTTGAAGTATAGATTGACTCCCCATCAAGCATAATTCTTTTTGGAATAGAAGCAATTCTGTTGAAAAATGAATCAGCTTCAGCGACTGGATCTAGTCTTATTTTGAAGCCATATATTTTCTTGTTTATTATAAAGTCTTTTTGAAACTGCAAAACATTAAGCTGACAATATTAAAATAAAAGAAGATTGCAACTTGCTAAACAAAATTAAGAAACCAAAACAATACAAATGGTAGAAATCCGTACAATATAAGATATGAGGGACACAATATATTGGCATTACTAATTGTAAAACAGGACTTTAAACGTACACTATAGGGACTCTGTTGTTATACTGTTATCAGAGACTCCCCAAACTACCGCTTGTTTGTCCAACAGTGGCCGTTAAAACATCAGATTTTGGCCTTATAACTAGATCTGTGTGCTTTTTTATTATTTTATTTTTTCCTTCTTTCACTCTTTCTTTTACAAAAATGAAGTCGAAAATGACTGGAGTTTAGTATATCGATCAAAGAAGAAAGGTGTGATATTGTACTGCTCATTTCTTTACTAAAAAAAAACAAATGTTTAAGCCAATAATGTTAAACTATTTTAAGGTAAACGGTAAGCGTAACACTTTTTGTTTCTTTGGCACATTTATTTATTATTTAAACATGTCTTAATATAACTAAATAGTGATTAAAGAGTGCATTTAAATGATATATATATAACTTGAAAACATATAATATCTTTAAAGACAATTTTTTGTAGAAGAAATACGAGTTGGGTTGTATATAGCAAAAATTATTAGGCTTGCTTCATTACATAAACTTCAAGATAGACCAGTTATCAGGACCAATCCATCTCCAGAAAGTTTAAGATAAGCTTTATTCTCTCAACCGTTTGCACTTTATCTTACCAGAGTAGGTTCTCTGACATATACCATATTTAAATGATGATTAAGAAGAACTCGACGCCCCGTTTCTTTGTATACTGTTAAAAGGGATGAATCAAAATCAATTGGCTTCTCTCCAAATTTATCCTCCTCCTCAGAAAATCTCCAACAAAGAAAGTCAAGCTTGATATACGACCACTGTACGTGTTCCAATCTCCTAGAATTAAAGAAAGTTCTAAGGGGTTCAGTCAATTAGTGTTGCTATTATATTGTTTGATCAATGTATGCCTTTACAGTTTAAATTAACTATCATCATAATAAATCTTAATAATCTATATTCACTTTCATTTCGTCATTACTTAATCGATCAAAGTATGGAGAATATGTCACAAAACCAATCAAAAGTATAGAGATTAAATGGCTTGCATCATATGCATGCTTAAGACTATTATTAGTTTCTGCCTTGGTGGAGGTATTCCTAACTACAGCATTTACGAAAATTTGAAACATATTGAAGAATAAAAAAAATTAAAACTGCAGTGTTCGTCAGATTGTTGATCACATATCTTAAAGTACCTTTATTCAGTAATAACTATTGTATCATTCTGATGTCTAACCGAAATATTAGTGGTTAATTCTACCTATTAAAGTTTCAAGAACAATTCTTTCTGGAGACAAAAGATGAGATTTACTAGCTAGGTGAACAAGTAATTATTTTTCACTTTTGTATGTATTGAGATATGAAAAGTTTGAAGCGGAGTGAAAATTGTTAAATTCCTTGACAGATTGATAATTTTATTCATTATTTATTTTTTTCTATTTAGTTATTTTTTATTGTTAAATACGGAGGACTTAGTGTATATTATTCAGCACTAAATGATTTAACTTGTATCAAGACGGTTAGTATTTCGATTACATCGGAAACCGGAACGCTTAGAGAAAAACATCATCAAACTCTAAGTAAAATTGGCCAGATAAGAAAACAGTGATTATCAATACTTGACTATCGAAGTTTTCATAAAGCATATGCTTAACGTAGTATCTAAAATAACCATAAAATGTGGATATATTTCGAACGGGAATTTTTTTTCTAATTTCTAATTTTCACCATTCATTTGCGTCATTTCCTTTTCGTCTTTGCATTGATCTCGTTTGCTTCTGAAAATTAAGTATAACGATTTTTATATACAAACAAATTAAACATTTTTAATTTCTTCAAATTTTATAAATCTTCAATTTAAATATATGCAAAGGATAACCTTGGCGACGATATTTTAATTAAAATTCTATATTTTTATTTAAATGAAATCTGATGCTATGTATAAAGATGTTAATCCTACACGCAAACATTACAGGACTATATACTTCTCTAGCACAAACATTGTTTATATAACAAAAGATTTAAGGATAGATAAATTTATTTATAATCCTAATTTTTAAAAAAAAAAATAATCGATATCAGTCATGTAAATTTGAGATATGATTTGCAAAAACACGCGTAGGCATAACTTCTATAAATGAAAAAAAAATGAAATATTTGGTCTATTTTTTTAAATTTTTTTTCTTTCCATCCTTTATATTTTGATGTGTTAAAAGAGTTTTTTCTCCGTAAAGGTAATTCCGGTAGTTGTGTGGTCTAAAACAGTACGATACAAATATGAACTCCTTCATTCAATTTCACTAAGGCAGGAAGTATATTAGACAAAAAGTTGTGATTTTATCCTGCATTTTACTTTCCACTAGTTTGCCTCCATATAAAAAAGGAATTAAAATTGATCAAATCTATTTCATTCTTTTTTTTATTTAAAATCAGTAACTAATTGTTGTGTATGATCATGTTGCCAGCCTTTATATAAATAGCCAATGGAAATTAAAAATAATAGATTTTTGTAATCGTTTTTCATAAAATATGACAAAATTATTTTTTCTTGTATAATTAGCCTTTGTTAACATGTACCTTTCAGTAACTTTTATCTCAGCATCAAAAATATGCTTCTTTTTAAGCATACAGTAATATATAGGAACATCTAAAAAAAATATATATATTAAGAATTATTTTCATATAAGCTGAAAACGCCTATTTGTTATAGAGAACGATAACATATTTAAAAGATATTGTAATGAAATATATTTATCGTTGTTTTAATAAAATTTGACAAAATTATGTTGTCTTGTAAAATTAACCTTTGTTCACACATACCTTTTAGTAACATTTATCTCAGACTTCAAAGAAATATCACTCTTAAATAGAGATATTTAAATCTTTGAAGACAATTACTTCGGAAATCTAGGATGCCTTAAGCGATTTGAGCGTCCAATCAAATGGGATTTTTTTTTACTTGTACCGTAATAAACGCAAACGTTGGTAGCTTTAATTTCAAAAGAACGTTTAAAATAACGATATTATTTTGAATTTGAATTATCAGAACTAATTATAAAACTTGCATCTGTATCTATGAGCTTTTAACCATCTGTGTTTTTCCATATAAGTTAGCATCTCTGCCCACCATCCAAATACAATAGCAAGGCCGGCAAATCCTAAGCATTTTCCTTCAGAATATAACCCAATGGCTCCAAAGTTTTTTACTCTTCCTGGAAAATTGCTAATATAAAAAAATGTGTTACATTTACTACTAAATATATGTTCAAAGATAATTGCTATATATAAGCATGCTATGTTAATCATCAATAATCTATTGCAACAGTATCGTCCATTCGTAGATGTACGTCTATGACGATGATCCTACCCGAATTAAAAAGCGGACAGCAGATGCTGAGTGGTTAAGAACTTGGCTGTTAAACATATTGTTGTGGATCAATCTTGGTTGACTGCAAAGAGACAAAATGTTTTTCTTATCGTAGGTTTTACTGAGTACTATGCGCTTTTGTCTGCAGCATTGTGGACAAGTGTACTAGTACTCTAATGACCGATATTACTTCGGACTGGTAAATTTACAGTTAAGAACACTTACACAGTCATGTACAACATAAACCTGTATTAAAATTGGTCCATCAGATGAATAAAGATTGCCTCGTCACGAATAACTGAAAAATTGCTGATTTGACCTAAAGTAACATTCAGCTAACCCAACAAACAACCCCCTTTAACAGTTTTAAAATCACTGTACAAATATGAAAATTAAAATCCACTTTTTCTGCTTATCCCCATTCATTTATTCATTACCATTTGCATTTTTATTTTCTTAATGTCTGTCTACGTGTTCAAGTGGTCCTTTTGGTTCACGTTTTCTCTCACCGACAAGGTTTGAATCCAAATCGGGCAGGCAAGTTCTTATGTGAGAAGATAGTTTGTCAGTTCGCTTGCCGAAGGTCGGTGGTTGTCTTTGTGTACTCCCGTTTCTTTAACTTTTATCGAACTGACCGCTTAGATGTGATTGAAAGAATCTTAAGTAGGTCATTAAACGCCATATTTCAATTCTCTCTGTCGACGTAAAACATTTACTATGCATATCGTATCACCTAAATAATCAAGCTAATCCCTAGACGGGTTGGTAATTTTCTAAGCAAAGTAATTACTTTCCGGGTTTATTCGAAATTTCTAAATCCCGTATTAATTTATCCGGCCGATCTTTAGTTGAAAATGGTGAAAAACTTGCTCTCTGATGCACATTTCGTTTCTTTCTTTCATCATGACAAAATGACGAAATCTACCTTGACAGGATATTACGTGTTACATTTCCAACCTAACAATAATGGCACCTTTAATGCATGTAAATAAAATAAGTATCATTTTACAATAAAAAAAATATTCAAAAAAAAATTCAATTATTTAATTGAAAAATAACATAAGCTAAGTCTATTTGTACACGACAAAAAATCCGATTTTATACGTTAGACATCCTTGATTGAAATTAATTTAATTTTTCCAAAGAAAAAAAAATTAAAACGGTGCTAATCTAATTAATGTTTTTTCCTAATGAACAATGTTACATTTGGTTCAACGATAAAAGCTCGAATATATAAGAAATTACAGTATTTACCCAGCGAGATGCAGCATTTGGGATCTAATATTAGAACATGGTTACGTCATCAAAACCCGGGTCATTTAAACACAACTTTCAAAACGGTGAAATAAGATAAATTAAACACAGAACTTCGTTGAATTTGACATTTGTGACTTAGTAAGGGATACATAACACCATTTCAGATACATCTGGATATTAATGAAGGACAATTAATGCAATCTGCCATGTTTCACCTTCGATTCTAGGGTTTTCCGTACATCCGTGCGCATGCTCCAAGTTCATAATTACCATCATAAAACACTGACCAACCGGTTAGAGGATTCCGTTTATTTACAGCTAAAAGAAATGAAATTTTAAAAAATGAATGTCACAGATCGTGGTTAGAAGATATATATTTTTAAAAAAATATATTTGTAGAAAATAAAAAAAAAATTCAGAAAATTAAAAAACTTAATGCAGCTTTAAGTTATTATGAACTGTTTTACCTCGAATGATGTGAAGTGTTGACGTTTCAACATCCCAGCAACTATGAGCAATCTGTGCCACAGCGTTACCGGAACCTTAATACAAAACATTGTTTTTAGAATGAATACGGTAACCAAAATCTGTATTTATTGTACATACAGAACGACATTTCAACTTATAACAAGGAAGTAAACACAACTTCTTTTTTTCCTTAATATACTTACCTAATACAAAACTAACGGCCCGTGTTATATAACTTTTAGATAAAAAGTTGACAAATGAAAAAAACTTATGGCTTTTATACAAACATCTCATTTTTAAACAAAGGTTTAAATCTTACGCAGTTAGATGCTAGTGTTATTAACTTCCTTAGTTGTTTTGTTGTCATCGGTTGTTTTATTTGATTTTCTATTTCTTTAACAATAACAGACTTGGCTGTCCGATTTAACTGGACGAATTTTGAGTGAGACACAAAATATAATAAGCCTATTTTACACAAACAAAATAAAAGATGTGAATTTAAAAATAAGATATCTTTGATTTTAAAGTCAGATTCTAATTGTTAGTCTCCGAATTATTTTTATCTATCCGACATATTTATATCTATTTTTAAACTATTTTGACTTATGTCATCTACCTGTAGGAATGACGCCTATTGGGATTTTAGGTTCCTTAAGTTGATTAGTCGGATCGTCGTAGTTTATACCTTCTTCTTCTTGTCGCTTCCTCAACAACACGTGCATACATTGATAATATGTCCCATCACCCATAACTACAACACTATAAGTTATTTATTTATTTATTTATCCATTAATCTATTCATTAAAATACTGAATTATCAAACCTTAACACGTTTTGAGCTTTAGTTCCTCCGTACACGTGATGCATAAGACCAAGTTAACAATACACTTTTCGTAAAATTACTCTTTTATAGAAAAATATAAGTTTATACAAATATCTGTTTATAAATTACACAAAAGAATTCAGAGATACATCATGTCATTGCATAGCATTACTGTATTGGTCCCCAGTTTCAAAATCGTTCCTGGACAATGATTTTGGATATTTTATTTACACATTTTTTAAAATCACGTTACATTTAAAGATTTGTTTATAGTTTTGTTAAATACGATTGTATTAAAAAGCTTGTCGAAATTTTCAAAATTTAAGGTTAGCGTATTAATCTATCAGTGTCTAGAATAAGACTATATATCGGAAAATTGAAACCCACCCGCAAGACATATTGTGATTATGTTGAAATTAGAACCCGAGTGATAGATTGAAAATTGAATCTATTCATTTGA
Organism: Tegillarca granosa; assembly: GCA_029721355.1. Taxonomy (NCBI): domain Eukaryota; kingdom Metazoa; phylum Mollusca; class Bivalvia; order Arcoida; family Arcidae; genus Tegillarca; species Tegillarca granosa. The sequence continues at coordinate 5,036,010 of CM056611.1, read as the reverse complement.
AAATAAAAAGAAAAAATGCTTGGTAAATGTTTAAGAGCTGATTGGAAAATCAGATTTAAAAATATCAAATGGTTACCATATAAAACAATTATACTTACCCGTCGTAAGGACTGAAGTCTGTTGTTTCCGTTATTTCTTCTACATGTTTATGGTGCTGCGACACTAAAAAGTATTAAAAAAAAGGATATTAAAAAAATTATTTAAGAACCATTAGTAGTCATTTTCCTTATTTTACACCAATTAAACTTTATGCAAGTCACTAGATACATTTTATATTCTTGGATTCATTTGATTTTGGAATTTTGAATTCATTAATTTTCAAATGTTTAGCTTATCTATTTTATATATATCCACATTTTTGGACTCTAATGTCACTGATGAGAAATTGATTTCGAAATGTACACATGTGGCACATCAAAATTAACACAGGTATTTTTGTTAAACATTGTGTAAATCGCGGTGCAGTGAAAAACATACATTTTATATAAAATTTACAACTTTTAAAAAATTATGAAGCTTCTTGTTTAAACTTGTTTAAAATAATTGGAGTACACATAGCTGTAGAAAAAAAAATACGCGTTTTTGCCTATTACAAGACAAAACTGATTATACCTAATTTGATCTTAAATTGTCTAAGAGAGTTTGAAATAAAAAATAAAAACTGATTCTTAAAGTCCTGATTCATATTAATATAAGTCGATGAAAGGCTACATTGAAGCTATATTACAAACTGTAAACAGTATTTTGATACAGCAGTGTACCTGCTTCCTCTGATTTTATTGTATTTCTTCACAACCCATTCTCATTTTAAATTTTACACGTGGAAGCTATTAAAGTTCGCAACACAGAAGGTGATAGTCTTTCCGGAGCACCCGGACTTATCACTTTTAGTTGTCCAGGTGTTTAATTTTTTCATAGCTTTTACTTTACTTTTTGCATTGTGAATTGGTCATAGATCTGTATGCTTATGTTTCATTATATGATTATCCGACCTAGAAGCACTGTAACATACCTATGACGTCTGTTTTAATACCAGCCAGTTTAAACATCGGCTGTACCGTATCCCTAAATATCTGTTCACCATTCTTCATACCACCAATAGGATTAATAATAACAAATAGCTTCTTAGGTCTGTTGTTACGGAAGTCTAGAGTAAAAAAAGATATATTTAAAAAATATATTCTATGCGATTTTTAAGGATACCAAACACAAACAGTAATACATTGAGAAAACATTTTTAAAGTCAAACTCGTCATGTGACCAGAATTTTTTAATTTCGGGAAACAAGAACAATAGGCGTTATTAAAAAACGGGTCAAATAGCAACTCCAAAATGTTTATTTCATATAATCGGCGACAATGTCTGTTGGTGTCAAATTGCAAAACTTTATTTCCATTTAAAGATGATAAATGGACAACGAAATAAACACCCAAAATCACTGGACAACGGAACAATTGTTTTATTATTGAATTGTTCAATATTAACAGTCTATTTTCACTTAAAATGTTATGTCTTTCCATGCGTATTTTTGCATAAGTTCCATACTGCATTCCCGATAAGGTTATTTTTGAAACATTCTTTCGACCATACTATCTTTTTTAATGAAATTAGCTAGAAATGGTATATTTCATTTTACCGGTGTTTTCAACCTTTCAGATCTTAAATATTCAACGATCCGTGTTGTCACATGTATATTTTTACAGACAGCTTGGTTTGATATCGTTTATGTGTTGTTTCCATAAAATTGGGTTTCACTAGCGCACCGAGTGATCAATACACGTAAATGCGTGAGTATAACGGGTTTTTTTAAAACGTTAACGTCGTCAGTTCCTAGAACTTGGTCGTTTTGCTGAAAAAATCGTAAAATTATGCGTCTATATATCGAATGATAATATTAGTTCGCAAAAAAAAACTTTATAAGGTATGTAGGTAAGCAGATGAGCAATTACTTCATTATAATTTTAACTACACATACCTTCTTCAACTTTTTTTTTTCAAAGCAGTGAGGATATTTTCAGATTCTTGATTGACACTTGTTAATTTTATGATTTCCTTTCGCCATTTTGGACTGTCTTTTTTCTGTATGAAATGTACTGTGGCAGATGATGATGTCTTGTTCTTACTTGGACCTTCCTCTAATGCAATGATGTCCTTTATGTCGATTTTCACTGTAAATATGAAGACAGAGACATTATTATGTTGACTAGCTGTGTTCCGTTTCACGCTACATCAGTAAATATTTATCTTTGTTTTCAATATCTTAGAATTAATTAATGTTGCCGTTTATAGGATGTATACAATATGATGACAATTTTTACATGTTCATCGACATTATTTTTAATATTAGGTTTGCACATTAAATGTGCAAGATGTGAAAGTTTAAGCAAGGTTACACGCAGTTTTTTATAACCTATCCATAAACTTTAGCCATCAAAACGTGCCTGATCTATATAATTACATAATCATGCCTCTTTGTGGATTTTTTAGAAGCAACACTCGGTCTCTACAGATAATACGATTAGATTGGGAATGGCAAAATTTTGTATATGTGTATCGTGACTTTTAATTTAAACAATTATAAACATGATAATGAATAAGAAAATAATATTAGTAGATTTCATTTAAATTGGACTAGGATAAAATAATGGTGTTAACGCCCGTCCAGATTTCTTCTTAAATATCGAGGTGGCCAGTTTTGGGATGTGGAAGAGACAAGAGTGCCCGGGGAAAACCACCGACCTTCGGCAAGCGAACTTTCAACTTTTCTCACACAAGCATCTCCCCGATGGGGAATTCGAGAAGAGTAAATCGTAAGCGTGTGTTTTCGATTAATCGGCTACCGAGGCTCTGAATTTTATTTTACATGTAATATGGATCTATGTGATATTGATTGTTGTTTTTATTATCTAATGTTTTAACATAATCTCTCTCTCTCTCTCTCTCTCTCTCTCTCTCTCTCTCTCTCTCTCTCTCTCTCTCCCTGAAATGTTTTTGGGAATATATAGCTTGTTACTAATTATGTTATTTAGTTCAGATAGAGCAGCAGGCAAGTTAAATTTGTGATTTCAGACATTTAGAAAACGTTATATAGTTATAACACTATACTACATAATTAACACTTAAAATCTACTTTCCAGTATGCAGATGCATATAGGTATAAAAATAGTATATGAAACTTCATTTTCTCGGTCAATCGATAAAACAGTGAATGCAACCAGACAACTATCTATGGCAACAGATATTGCGAGCAGATATAAAAAGATTTGAGAAATAAAGAGCATGAACTCCAAAGCCAAGGATTTGGCACAGTCTAAGTTATGAAACAGACAGCTGGACTAAAAACAAAAAATTGTCTAGAAATTGGTACAGAAGAAAATTGCATAAATTAAAGCCTTTTAAAGCCCCTAATGGTCTAACTCACCCCAAAAAAGTTTCTTTTCAAAGGGTCAATGGTCATATGTTGTAAGAAGTAGAACGTTAACGGATAAATTAGGGTAATATTAAATGTTATACAATGGTTACCAATATTTGATTTAAGCGGTCAAAATGAAACGGTAAAAAGGTTAACAAAACAAAACTTATAAGAGGATATTGAACCTGTATTATGATTTTTCCGTCATTAAATAGTTGTGTAATATTATAACGGCATTATGATGTAATCTCCAGTGATATGGAAAGTTGAGTTCACTAATGGCTTTACCATGTGCAGGATTCTCCAAATGTTGACCGAGTGAGCTGTTGCTTAAAGTCACCTCAGTATTAATGCAGCTATCCCTATGCCGCTTCTAACAACTCACTCACTTTAAATAAGATTTAGTATATTTAAAAGATGCATTGACGACATGACTTCAACTTTTAACTGAAGAAATAAACATCTCCTTTCTTGTAACCCTTTTAGTATTGCAAGACGACTGAATTGAAAAAATTACTGCCAAAAATTCGAAACATTTAAATTAAAACTCAAAGATTAAGAACAATATTTATAACATCGTCGACTTCGAATGGAAACTAAAATAATTGTATAGTTGTGTTTGAGCGGTTAAAATAATTTGTTTATAGTAAATATGTATAGGTTTTTAAGCTTTTTTGCGTCATTAATAGTTTCCTCGAATTGAATTGTGATGTAGACTGAAAAAAGGCTCGAGTCTACTATCGATTTTGAAAACTGAATTTGTTTTATTTTTGACAAAGAAATTTTCAACGTTTTAAAGTTATGTACAAAATATGACCGAAAGTTTTAATCCAAGAGGTAACTGTTGAGTTACATTATATCTTAATTTATTGTTATAGGTTTGCCTACAGATTAGTTTAATAATAATAAAAATAACGATTGTAATAATAATAATAATAATAATTATAACGATGATAATAATAATAATAATTATTATTATTATTATTATTATTATTATTATAACGATGGTAATAATAAAAATAATAATAACGATGATAATAATAATATCATCATCGTCATCATAAGGATAATAATAATAACGATAATAATAATAATAATAATAATAATAATAATAACCTGTTTCTGTTCCATTGCTAATGATTTCCAATATATCCTCAACTAAATTAACTTTACTTTGAACTTTGTTGTCATTTATGAAGAATTCGCAACTCATTTTCACCGCTCAAGTATATATTTGACAATTTAATTACCGAAGCTTCAAAGTTAAATCAGGATCGGATGTCCTAATTTCGTGGCTTTGCATCTCATTGAGTAACTGATAAGTTACAAATGCTTTATAATTTCCCATCTATCATCTTATGGCGGGGTTTGATCAGAGCAAAAACTCGAACCATCCGTTTCTGTTATGTTTAAATCTTATTAACTATAAAACGAAGCCGTTAACCAAATACCAGTATTACGTTATAAGTATATAACATAAGATTTACACTTCAGAAATGTATTTATAACTAAGTTTTTTCTTACGTTCAAGGTCAGCTAAATGACATTTGTCTAGTAAAGTGAAAAATCAGGACGGCATTCCTAATTAGTTAAGAGTTCTGGATATTTTCTATTTACTTTAGATTTTTTGTATGTCGCACAAAAAATGCTCAAAGTCGATCCCGTTTGTCATTTATACAAATTCCGCGAAGTTGTGCATGCACTCTTCCGATCAACAATGATGATGTTTCTTTCAGGTCAAAGGTCAAATGAACACCTGGCATTGTAGATGCATGTTTAATTCACCCGTTTTCAATGACCACTGTGGCTATGAACTTGAACTTTAGTTCAAAAAATATTTTGAGATATTACGGAAAAAAAAGGTATTTTTATATTTTTGATATGTTGTACAGAAAAATCCACATTAAATGCCCAAAGTCGACCCGGTCTGTGACTTTTAAAAGTTCCGCAAAAATTTGCGTAAAGCTACAGGCGAAATACACATATGCAGTTAGAGGCGTGTTCACCTATTTTGCTTGACCGTGGCATGTACAAACACGTATAAACAAAGTCAGATAAATCTTAAGCATTGAATTATGACCTGACTTTAGCAAACACTGTCCGGTCCAGTTGAAAAAAAGGATTGGAGTGGATTAATGGAGTTTTACACCCCAGTCAAGATTCTTTAACCTCGTATTGGAGCAGACAGTTAAGAGATGTTGAGGGATGGGAGAGGAAACCGGGGTGTTCAGAGAAAACCACGACTCGACAAGTGAGCTGCAAACCGTTTTGTTCTAAAAAAAACCAAATCATCCTCTACATTGTTCCATTCTTTCCCGCGAAACCCCTTAAGATGTCGCCCAGCTAGTATATTGTGACAAAATAAATATTACAATTATTTAGTTACACACACACACCATTCAAAATCAGTTCAAATATATGATCGATGTACTATATAAAACAATACTTTATTACTGTATAACAAATAGGTATTATAATATGAAATGAAGTACCGGGGGTAGTAATGATCATAAATGCAAACAGTCATCATATTATTGTAATGGAGAGAAAAAGTGAAGAATTTAAACACAATTAATGACAGAAAAATATATTATTTTTGGTCGGTATTTCTTTTATATTTAATTCTTATAACCTAGACTGTTACTTCATATACTAAGAGATCCGCACAGAACTTTAAAAAAAAATTTTAAACAAATTTTTTCCCTCAAGATGAAAATTGGCATAGTTCAATGATAAATGTATTTATGAGTTTAATCAGTAAATTTGTTCTGTTTAGGATGTAAAGTGTCACCTATTTCATTCATTGTATATACATGTTTATCATGTAAAAAATTCAATAAAATCTTACAGACCTAAAAGACAAAATTTGAATGTCAATTTTATTTTCCAGATCAGATAAATTTATTAGAAAAATACTTTTCTACAACTCTTGTTTACAGTTACTCCTGATATATTCTGATATAATTTCCATATTTTAAAGTGAAAAATGCCACAGAGGCATGGTCTATCATCACCTTCATCTTTTTAAACTAACATGCGTGACTTGTCAAATGTCACAAACTCTCCTCAGAAAATGAAATGATAACATTAACTTGATAAGAGACAACTTATAACCCATCCTTAACAAATGCATTATAATAAAGATAGAGTTAAATTCTGCAGTATTATTAAACTTGGAATGTACAAACCAATCACATCTGTATTTGTGATAAACATATTATTGAACAAATTACACAAACTAGTATTGAGTTTAAAACATAAATAAGATGTCAATTCAAGAGACCAGTCAGTGAGTCAAAAGTCCAAAAGACCATTCCAAAGACTAGTCCATGAGTCCAGTCCAATAGTCTAATGCAAGAGTCCAGTCCAAGAGTCCAATCTAATCCAAGAGTCCAATCCAATCCACATTTTACACCAAGAGTCCAATCCAATCCAAGAGTCCAGTGCAATCCTAGGGTCCAATCCAGTCCACATTTTACACTTTGCCGTTGTGTATAACTTGGTTCTAATTTGTCCAAAAAAAAAATGCAAACAAAGTTTGGTTTTATATGGCACCTGTTAGCACCTCATTACTTTTTTCTGATATATGACTTTTTTATTTAACATAATTGTGATTTAAAAACTTTCCTCGAGTGTTTTGAAATGAGTTCGGTTTGCGTCTGTATCCTTTACTTCGGGAGATTCGATCAGCGGAATCAACTTTTTTCGCGATCATTAAAACAAAGGAGTGAAAAAACTGTCTATTTTTTTAATTGTATACGACTCAATTCCACGCAACATACCACCCCATCCTGAACAACACTCTACTTTAACTTCGCTCTTATTCCTTAAGTTTTTGCTACTATAAAAGACAGACTCTTTGGAACAATTAGTGTTGGAATCCATTGCAATTACTGCTACTCCGATGTATTCCACCAGATTTCCACACTTTCAGACCGTTGAAAGCACAAAATTCGATACCAACTAAAAGTGCTGATCTATAAACATTTTTAAATCTGTTCTTTTTTAAAATGTAGTTAGTAAATAGTTGACACACATTAATTTAGCAGATGATGGCTCATATAGTTATCGACAAACGTGTAGCGATTTTTAATTTATTATTTTTTTATTTATTTTTTTTTTTTTTTTATTTATATTTTTATTTTTATTTTTTTTTTTTTGTAGGGAGGATTTATATCTTTATCCACAAAGTTAAGACAAAAACAGAAACAAAACAACGATAATTAAAATAGCAAAGATATAAATAATGTTGTCGTCTTCGCCTTTTTTAATTATCGTTTTTATACTTTCAAAAATTTTTTATTGTGTTTTCGTAAATGAGTCAACAGACTATGTCGTAAATGAGTCAACAGGCTATGTCATAAATAAGCCAACAGGCTATGTCGTAAATTAGAGGTTGATTCGAATCTCGACAGTGGGTAGTGACTGTTCTTTCGCCGAGCACCCGGCATTACAAAATGAAAGTTACGGTTCTTTCGGATGGGAACTTAAAATAAACGAGGTCCCGTGTCACGGTGGGCTTGGCACGCTAAAGAACCCTGCTGTATAATGCCATCAGCGAAACGAACAGGCAAAATTTCCGCACTTTCGCCTTTAGCTGGCGACGTCTCAAAATATTCTTGACTGGGACGTTAAACACCATTAATCAACTCAACTCAACTCATCAGGCTATGTGATGGTATTGTGCACCTATAAAGGTCATTGTCTATTTGTCGGATATTATAGGGTAATGTTCGCTCCTTGAAACTGGCCAACTCCGACCGATTTATTTAACTTTCATTTCGTGATGGGTAATATATAATTAATTTAATCATTATGCATCATCCAAATAAAGGTTCATAACTACGTCAAATCGGGTTAAGTTATCAAAATAATGAAACAAAAGCAAAGTTTAATTGTTTATTCCAAGTCACAGGTCGCAATTATAGAGTGGCTCTCATTTGAGAATGGAAATAAGTCCCCGTTATCACAATCCAAATTTTTAAAGTAATCCAAAAAGTTTTTTTTCTTTTTATTGATGATAGATAACTCAATAACTTCAATTTTCTAAAGTACATGCTGATTCAGAATTTATGATTTTCCAGTAACTAAAATTTTGCTGCTATAATTGGCCTTTGACCTCAAATCCTTGACTCATATTGAGCAGATTTAATAGTATTAAATAAAATCAAATTCAGATAAGAAGAGAATGAGAAAGGACAAGTTAAAGATTCTTTGAAGGCGAGTTCATCAAATCTATGACTTATCAATGTTTGCGGCTAAAGTCTACCGTATCATATTATTTGAATACGATTTAAGTATTATATCATTAAGTTTTTATATTTATAAAAAAAAATGCTTAATCACGATATACTACTATTTAACATGTGGTACATGTTGTTTCCATGCATATGCATGTAAATGTAAACTTTTTTACGTGCCAGTTTTTGACATAATCGCTTAACCGAAAAACATCTCAATAACGCACAAATGACAGAAAATAGCAGAACCATTGGATTTGAAGTAAAACTCTGGATTCTGGATTGTAAACTCAGAATGTAAACTACAGACTTTTTATTATTTTTAAATTTCTCTTTTATCCCTAAATAAATAAATAAATAAATAAATAATACGAGTGATACTTATTTAGAGTCGTTTAAGTAGGAATCGAGGAGTCAAGTCTAGGATGGTTTCCAAAGCCGGAATCCCCCGAGAAAGTCATTTCACAACCTTTTGTTTGCGAATTGTCAAACTTGTTTACACAAGGTTTTTCCCGTTTGGGATTCGGACCTAGGTTCTTCCCGTTTGGGATTTGGACCTAGGCTCCCCCCGTTTGGAATTCGAATTCGGACCTAGGTTGTTCCCGTTTTGGATTCGGACCTAGGCTCTTCCCGTTTGGGATTCGGGCCTAGTGGTAAGAGTCTATGTGATCCATAAGCGTGCATTTCCGACAAGATGACCTTGAGGCCTACTTAAACAAGACAACGTAATTGTCTATCGCAACATTTACACAATATTATGGCCACTCTAATTATATTCAAACTGTTAAAAATCAAAGAACTTAACAATAAATCTAGAGTTTCGAGTTCTGTCATTTATTCATGTAAGTTAATTTTGACCAATAAGTACCGTTTAATAAATAGCTGAATGTTTCGGAACTTTTTTTGAAATATAAGCTGATAAGTTAGATAAGTATGAGTGTACCGAGTGTCCTTGAATACATTTCTATTGCATAACATAAGCTTATCAGTTTGTAACACACTTAAACTTGTAATAGATAAGGTCAATTTCAAAATGAGAATGATGAAATGGTTTATCTGGTTTTTTATTTGGATTTTAGCAGTTTATACCAAAGTCAACAAAGCCGCATATTGTAGTGGGAAGGTAAATCAGTTAAACGTTTTGATCATCAAGTTCACTGACATGCTTGCTTGATACAAATTTAAGAAATTGTTGTTTCAAAGGTTCAATATGGTTAAGATATCGCAAGATCGTTTGTGGTATATATCCAAATAAATAACATTAAAAATCTCTGCTGGCTTAACAAGTAGCCGATTCTTTAAAGCTTTGCTTGCTTAACCATAAACCGGTTTTCGGTTTTTTATTTTATTTTTTAATGTTCGAAAGGTTACCAAGACAGTTGTTTAAAAATCTGCTATGCTTGCCATGGTTGGTCGGGCTACTCAAAGGTGCGAGTTAAACAATGATACATTGGTGGCTTAACGAGTAAGCGATTGTTCAAAGCTCTGCTTGTTAACCATGAACCGTTTTTAAAGCTCTCTTTATAACATGTTCCAGATGTTGAGAGTTAGATAACCAAGACTGTTGTTTAAAACTCCACTATGTTCGTCATGGTTGTACTACTCAAAGTTGTGAGTTAAACCAGGACTCGGTATTTGAAACTACGTTAGCCAAACCAGATTCTTTTATTTAATGCCCCGTTAGATTAACTAGCGTTAATCAAACCAAAATACATTCAAGGTTTTAAAAGACCTGTTAGCTTTGCAAGAGGTCATTAAAACATCAGTTTTTTTAAAGCTCTTTTAGCTTACATAGAGCCCGTTTGATCGAAGTTCTTTTTACTTATAAACAGATAAAATAGTTTTAACCTATCTACCGCTTGGACAACTCGTTAAATATTTTTATGTTAAATCAAAGATACATAAAATGGCAAAATGTTTGAGATTTAAACATCTAGTTAAAAAGTTAAAAAAGAATTTCTTTAATCATCAATTTTATATAGCCAGACCCGAACGCACAACAAAACAATAATCCCATATACAGAGGATCACCAACACTCGTCAAAACTGTCCAAAATGGTAAACTATATACTGTCGGTAATGGTGAAGATTCCTTCTATATTGCTCATATTTGGGGTAAGTTACATACTCTCTCTCTCTCTCTCTCTGCAGGAAGTTTATACTTATTTTATAATTTTATTCTGTTACTCTCATTAATCCAATTTATTGTAATTTGTTGAACAATCATTGGGTAACTACATGAACACTATTTTATGAAGAAATCGTCTGTCCTTGACAACGCATAGCAACAGGGCTATACTAGGTATAGTCCCCCGAGATCTAAGTAAAGTCCTTAGCGTGACCCCCCCCCCCCCGCAAAAAAAATCAAATTATCAAATTACTCCCATGATAAAATTAGGGGAGAAGATTGTAGTATATATTGAGCAATTATATAAGAAGTCCCCTTATAGGATATATTAAAATAACATTTACCATTTACAGTTGCAGAGAAAAACATAAAATTACGGTAGAAAACTGATAAATTTGCAATTCATAAATTGATTTTTAGGGCCTATCTACAAAATTTTGAAAGTAGTTTGTGATTGTTACTTTGTGTTTTCATTCAGGATCTCCCTATGACATGGGTAAAGCACACGGTCAATTACTAGGTATAAGGGCTGTAAATATGATGAACAAAGTCTGGGAATACCTTGAGGAGCAAATCGTAAGTGCTGTAGATTGAAATCACATCTCAAAGTCCAGCGATAATAACCATTCAACAAAAACCTGCTTCTATAGACCATCTATTGAATATAAGAAATATAGATTTTTTACTAGTGTATACTGGTTAGCATGTTTTACCTGGTATACTTTATTTAAAATTTTAAATAAAACAGTGTTTTGACAGTATTTGGTCGGAAATTTGTCTGGTGTTAACAGTACATTCCCAGTAATTTGTCAGTAATGCATTATAGATTATTATGTCAGATATTTTAAAGTTGTAAATTACACCAAAAATTCATAATATTCGTCTTTCTTTCTAATTGTGAAGCTTGAGTTTGCATAACAAAAAGCGTTTTATATTTATAAAATTGAAGAATCCTTTCAATCCAAAAGTTAACAGCTTACTATTTAAATTTTATGCATCTCTACTTTCTGTATCCGTTTTTTGGAACGTCTTGGGTTTTGCAAAATATTTGTTTTGTCTTCAGACAATATGCCAATATGCAATTGATACAATTTTGTTAATGGTGTTTTATCATAAAATCGTCATTTTCGGATATTTTATTTTTGCAGGTACAGGCTATTAATGGAACAGTGAATATATTTAAACCATGGTTCTTAAAGGATGTCGCAAACATGGGGTAAGAGTCAAAGATTTAGTGGCATAAAAAACGATTATCTGACGTCATTGTAGATTAGATGCTGTATCTAAACGGTACAAATTGGAGTGTCTCAATGAATGGAATTTATTAATTTTGAATGTTTTTATGTTCAACCATTTTTTTTTACCAAATTAGGTCCTTCCAATTCTCCCTAAATAAACCAAGTCGCTGACGTAATTTTTAATTCTAAAAGGAGTCTTGCGAATAAAAGTGTTTGACGGTACAGGTCCCGGTTTTACAATCATTCTTAACTAAGATTTTCCTTAACTTAAATCTGACGGATTTGAAACCTTGATAATATTTTTAATTGTTTAGTTGACCAGAAATTTTCATTTAAAGATGTGTTCAAACTTGAAACATCTTTACACATTTTTATCACAAATGTTCATTTGTAACCCAGAAAAAGATTTTCAAAATTTGCTAAAATTAAGTTAAGAAATGATTGTAAAACCTGGACCCGGTTTCACAATCATTCCTTAACTAAGATTTTCCTTAACTTATATCTGGCAAATTTGAAACTTTAATAATTTTGTTAATTGTGGAGATATTGGGTAATTTAAAGTGTCTTTTTAAAGTTCACTTCATGTTTGTAACAACTGCAATAGTCGCACCACATTATGTTTATTTATAACTCAGAAAGAGATTGCCGAAATTTGCTAAATTTGAATTAGGGAAAATCTAATTTTAGCAATGATTGTGAAACCGGGTCCTGTTAGTTTTGTAGCTTATAGTTGTATATTCTAATTGATATACTTTTAGGCTAGGTCTGGCACTTGACCTTGAAACGCAGATCACAAAAAAGTACACCGGAAGTTACTTTCTAGAAGAAGCTAAAGGTGTTGCTGACGGATCAGGAGCTGATTTGAAGGTATGTGTGAACCAAAGGTAAAACATTTGCCTATCACTTTTAGGGTTATTTTTTGTCATTCGTCAACAAATATACCCTTTATTTAACAAAAATGAAGTAATCCTAGCTTGACCATTCTCAGTTTTTGACTTTAAACATGAAGTAACAACTCTTTTGACGTTATATCTTTTGAAAACCAGTCATTCTGGATTTATTTTTTGGAAAATTGAATTTTTCCTGTCAAACTGCTTATGAAACTAAAAGTTGACGGATCAGATAATTAAATGTAATCGTCCAACACCGTCTGTAAGACCGTCAAATGTAAAAATAACGTTAAATGTAAAAAGATCAAATTTGACATTAAATGTTAAACAGTTTTACTCTAAATGTAAACGTGGGTTCGATTTCGGCATCACTAACAGTGTGCCAGCATTATAAAGACGACTTTAGTCTACACTGAAATTCCGTAAAAAATTCATTACATCTTTGGAAACCACACATAGTTGTTAGCTTAACGCTTCTCAGTACTTTGATTGTTATTATTCATTGGAAGCCTACTATGTGCACTCATTTCCAATTCAGATTCTTGCAAACGTGAGCAATGTTTTTGTTTTACATTTATCACTTTTTTGTTTTCACATTTAACGTTATTCGGCATTTTTACATTTAGCGTTAAAATGTTTTTACATTTAGCACCAAATGCTTTTTACATTTGATGTCAAGTTTTTACATTTGTAGCATTGTTTTTACATTTAGAGTAAAATTGTTTTAACGTTTGATGTCAAATTTGATCTTTTTACATTTAACGTGATTTTTACATTTGACGGTCTTACAACCGTCACGTTTCTCAATAAACTGTAAGATATTCTCTATGTGTAACTTTTTTCGACTATTTATTTTTTTTTTTTTTTTTAATTTTTATTTCTATTTTTATTTTAATATTTTTTTTTTGTTTTTGTTTTGTTTTGTTTCTGATAGATGCGAAAAGATTATGACAGGATATTGGAGGGGTCGACTGAGTATTCCAAAGCTCCGGCTGATGGATCAATACAACTCTCACAAAGTTTTAATTTTGTCATTTCAGTTTCCTCAACTATTTTCTAATGTATAAATAAAATAATCCTGAAATACAATTACTCACTTCACTCCAATTCGTTCTTTTTTTCATATTGTGTTATTTTTAATAAGGATTTTACCACTATTTTAGTGAGAAAAATTGTATTGTTTGGTAAGAAAGTTTCAGTCATCAATATTTTTTCTTTCTTGTAGAAAATTTTACGTATCCACATGATCGGAGAATTGACGTAAGTTCCATTTATTTCTAGCTGTTAATAATACATTCATTAAATAAGACTTTTTTACCTGTTATTAATTTCTGAAATTCGTGGATTTTTTAATTAATTTACAAGTTATAATGTTCAAAAAAAAATTGCGAAAAGTTCAGGTAAATTTGATTAACTTAGCGGTAAAAAATTCTTTATTGTTTGTAACTTTAACTTCAAATGTTCATCCAAAAATCCATAAAAAACATTGATGCACAATCCCCGGTTTATCGTCCCGTCTAGACGCCCTGATATTTCTGATATCGCACGGTAATGTTCTTTTGTATGTCAATTAATTGTGAACTGTACCTAAATCCAAATGTGTGTCACGTTTTATGATTAATTTAAGAAATTGTACCAAACATTTTTTAAGAAAAATTTATAGCTTTGTTGCGATTCGAACCCAGGAATACTGATTTACAAGGCGAAAGTTCTTCCACTAGACCATCGACATATTCATATAAGATGATCTCTTTCAATCAAAATAACTGTTGTGTTGTTCTAAGATTTTTTATAATTCAAATACAACATTTAAAAGTATAAATGTTTAATATGAAGAGCATTTGTTAAAGCAAAGAAAACTATAATTTATCAAATAAAACTAAAGAAAATAATAATTAAACAAACTAATACTAAGGCCGAACAAAACATGAATAGTTCTCAGTTTGGTATTCTTGGTTTCTCACACACTGGATACGATCAGTAAATAAACCTGCAATGTTTCAGTTCATGGATATTGCAGTTATTAAAAACTGTTTTCTTGGCACAATCCCGCAGAAAACAAAAAGAAACATGAAATGGGCAGAAAATACCTGGAATAGTTGGACCAGATTAAGGAGTGTAGTAAGACAGTTAGGGCAACCCCAAGTACCTCAGACAAGGAAACTAAAGGCTATTTCTGCCTTATAGTTCAATTGAAAGTACTAGTATTCCTAAAACTAAAACAGTTTTTGTCCATGAATCACCGTTCGACTTTTCTGTCTCAAACAGATGACAAATGATTGATGAAATGGAATGGCTTACATTCTGAAAATTTCATTACGTGGATAATTTCAAATTTTGACATTGCACATGCTTAGTTTGGTGCATTAATTTAAAAAAAGTAACATATAACTAAGGATTGGTTCATTTATACAGGTCATACCCATGAGCAACATTCATCTAATCTGATTGAACTATTGTATTCTTGTAGACGTGCAACAAGTTTGATATCACATTGTTTACTCGCCTCAAAGCTCGTAAACAATGCGACATCCCTTACCTGTTAACATTACCTTTTGTGTCAGTTGGAGACAAACAGGTCAAACTTTTCAGGTTCAGTTATACGATATTTATAACTTTCGCAAGCTAACTTGCACTGAATTTAATCTAGTTCAGAAACTTATATTTTAATACCCCATTCATAGATAACACCATTCAAAACTATATCTATCAAATTGATGTTGCTGAATTGTGTTAACTCTGCGCCTCCTGGTGACATATTACACACATCTTGCTGCAAGATCCATCTGGAAAATTAGCGGACATGGAATTTTAAACTCTCTTCCATGGTTAAAATTTTTAAGGAAATATTTTATAATTGTTTCATAAAGTACCCCATAATTTTGTGATACTATGTTGCTTATCTGTAAGCACAATTTTTTAAATATTCTTTACTTTTTATTTTAATTTTTAATTTTTGATTAATACTATTGAGTCTTTCATATTTTTTAGTCGCAAAAAATAGAAATTACTGATGCGGCTTTGAACAATAAATAAATCTCACACTTTATCTATTTTTTGTAGCAAAGGAGACTGTTCAATGTTCGGAGCCTGGGGTAAAAGTTTGGCCAAACCTAATTCGTTATTGCAGCTTAGAGCTCTTGATTGGAGCTATGATGGTAAGAAAACTCTCTCTCTCTCTCTCTCTCTCTCTCTCTCTCTCTCTCTCTCTCTCTCTCTCTCTCTCTCTCTCTCTCTCTCTCTCACACACACACACACACACACAATTATATCGGATCATACCAAGTCTTATTTATATTTGAAGACATTAATCTCTCAAGATGGAATATCCTAAATTTTTAACCTTTTGGTATCTACTTGGCATGGGAGAAAAAAATTGAATTATTTTTTATTATGTTAAATTTCAAACATTTCTCTAACATTTTTAAACTTGCAATCTTGATAAAAGTAAAGTACTCGGAGACTAAGCGTAAAACAGCTCATTTTCTGCCTCAATTGGCCAGCCTATGTCGAAATATAAGCCAACGGACAATATGCTAGATGTGTTATTCGGAATGAAATTATCAGTTGAAACAGCTTAAGAAATACACTTCCAACAAAACTAGAGTTTTACCGGGCAAAAATTCTTTGACAACTTAAGCAGTCTACTTGAAAATCATATTTCGGAAGTCATAGTTGTCGAGTCCACCGCTCACAAAACAATAATAAGAAAAAAAACCATATTGCAACTTTCTTTAATTGTTTTCATTTTAGGTCCATTTAAAGATTATCCACAGGTAACTGTGTACCACCCGACAAATGGTCATGCATTTGCTAATTTTGGATGGACTGGATGGATTGGTTCAATAACGGGAGTCAGTTCTACCCGACTGGCTATATCCGAGATCGGTGTGTCGTTTCCGGACGAAACGTTTGGACAAGAATCACGTTTTGGAACACCCTTTACGGTACGGACTTTAGATAACTATGTGTTTGAGATTATTGTTTTTTTTTTTTTTTTTTTTTTTTGTTTTGTTTTTTTTAAATTATATTCGATGTAATTGCCTTTGTGATTTTAAATCGATTACTAAAAAAATTTGGTGTTATTTTAGTATATTACAGATAGATTTTTATCTTTATTTTGGATTACATCCATTTAAGTCGAAAGGCAATGTTCAATAATAATGAATAATCATTGTGCGCACTTACACACTTCTGTGTGTATCACACGGTTTATTGGTTACCCCAGTTTAATTTTTAACATAATGTCATATACAATTTTTTTAATTTAATAATGAAATACATTCCAAAATGGTATATAACAATAATATAAATAATTATAACAAATACATCAATTTAATCCATTGTAGTACCTCTTACGTGATATACTTCAGTTTGACGTCACAATAGATGATGCAATTAACAGAATAGCCAATTCTCACAGAACTTGTGATTTAATATTAGGTGTCGGAGACGGAAAGGTAATTATCTATATCACAAAAATAGTATGTAAATACTCTCTCTCTCTCTCTCTCTCTCTCTCTCTCTCTCTCTCTCTCTCTCTCTCTCTCTCTCTCTCTCTGTGTGTGTGTGTGTGTGTGTGTGTGTGTGTGTGTGTGTGTGAAAGAGAGGGAGATGGAGATGCACGGTTTATCTACAATTCTATGACAAGGTGAACATTTGTTTCGAACTAGAAGAAGCTGACATTTATATTTTCCGATTTCGGTCAACCATACTTGGAAGATGAGTTCATTTTTTAAACATCTTATGTTTAAAAGACGAATATTTATCAATTTCATTAATTTGAAATCAATGACGTATTGGAATAAATCACTGTTGAATATAAATTGTTATGCTTGTACTTGGTACCTCATAGCACTTGTGCGGGGCAATTAATTCTATTGGCAACGGAATCGCATAAGGTGGCATTATCCTTGTATAAACAACATTTTTCCGGGGATGTGTGACGTAAACACTTCATTTCATTCCGCACAAACGTTAAGAGTTATTTGTCACGTGTTACGCTGGCGAGTTTCATTATGCTTCTGTTTCCATTTTTATGACTGAATGATTATAATCAATGCACCAGTTTCCTTATTTCAGGCAAACTTAGCAAAGTGTTTGGAATAAATATTTCTGCCTCTGACTCTTTTTACGAATTAAAAATTATCCATATACATGCATGTTTTTTCTATTTTAATCAAACATATTCAGGGATAAAGAATCTTTAACGAAATGATATTAATTCATGTACATCCATTTTTAGTACATTTTAATCAAACGTCTTCAGATGTACAGGATATAGCACTTCAGCAGTAGACTTCTTTGACGAAATGATATTTATGCATACAATTAATTTTTTTTTCATACAATTAATTTTTTTTCATTTTAGTCAAACATATTCAGGGATAAAGAATCTTGAACTACTTTAACGAAGTGATAATAATTCATATACATTCATTTTGAGTACATTTTAATCAAACGTTTTCAGATGTACAGGATATAGCACTTCAGCCGTAGACTTCTTTGATGAAATGATATTTATTCATACAATTGATTTTTTTTAGTCAAACATTTTCAGAGGTATAGAATACTCCGCTTCTGTCTCAAATTTCTTTGACGATAAGAACATCCGACCTAATGCTGAATGGCATCCAAAGATAGAAGACGTTGTCTACTGGGGTAAGGCATGAAAAAGTGATAGAAGGCCAGTAAATTGAATAACACAGCTAAATTGAAGAAATTCTAATGCTGTTTAAACTCCAAATATGTATAAAATTTCGAAATGGTGTTTTTTTTTAAAATATTTTTAATTATGCCGAATTTATTTAAACTTATACTTGCATTTTAATTGAAAATCATACTATTAATCCAAAAAGTTGTCTTAATTCCTTAACATCAAAGAAATAATCAAATTAGCAAAATTTTCAGCCGTCTAAATTTTAGAAATTTATTTAAAACTTAGGTTTGTTCCCTCTGGCAAAGCATTCCTTAGTTGGATTTGGATTTATATAATTTCGAAATTTTAGATTCATTAATTTTCAACTGTTTGGCTTATGTTTTATCTATCAAACTTTTCGGCACCTCGTGTCACTGATGAGGAATGATTTTCCGAAATGTGCACATCTGGCACATCAAAATTTAACTGGTATTTGTGTTATATATTTATATAAGATTAATTTTATTATTATTATTATTTTGATTATTATCGATTTATCCTCAGAGATAAACCTCATAACAATACTACCACTACGGTAGCTCAGTTAGTAGAGTGCTCGCTCCGTAAGTGGGAGGTCGTGGGTTCGAACCCCGTCCGGGTCTGACCCAAGACTTGAAAGTTAGTAGTGACTGTTCTTTCGCCAAGCACTCGGCATTACGAAATGAAAGTCGTGGTTCTTTCGGATGGGAACTTAAAATTAACGAGGTCCCGTGTCATTTCAGGCATGGCACGATAAAGAACCATGCTGTATAATGCCATCAGCGCAACGCACAGGCACAATTTCTGCACCTTAGCCTATAGCTTGCGACGTCTCGATATAAGTGAAATATTCTTGACTGTGACGTTTAACACCATTACTCAACTCAACTACTCATTATAATACTACGTTGCCAATTCTACAATGAAATAAAAACTGTGTAATATCCCCCAACTCTCTTAGCAATAGTATTTTGAAGTTTATTATTGTTTTATGTTGTAAATGTCTGGTTTGATTTTTACCAAAACATTCCAGATGCCACCATGTCTCACACTGAACAAATATTAACATGAATCAAAGGTTGAATATGAAGTTTATTATGTTATGTCTTCATATAAGCTGGGCCTGAAAAACGCAACATAATTCTGGAGATAAAATTACCGAATTACATTATTTATTTATTTATTTATTTATTTATTTATTTATTTATTTATTTATCGTTATTTATTTATCGTTATTTTATTTTTGAATTTTTTTTGACAAAGTAAAGAGGTATTGATCAGGTGGTACACTGGTGAGTCCCATCACGTCATTAAATATTCTATTATAAACAGTGATACCATTTCTTATTTAATCAAATTTATTGAAGTACCTTTATGTTTACAATTAAAAATCAAAATTCTTATCCTTGAAGTAGGTAACCATTCATATGCTTTTTAAAGATTCTTTATAAGCTTTTATTATTCCTTTATGAACTCTTTCATTTCTAGGAATGGATTGGAATTGTCCTGCTTTCAACGAAGTGCTAGCAAAACAACTTAACTATCACTATGGCAACATAACGGCTGAAAATGTCATTCGTGACGTAGTACCCATAGTTCAATCTGGAAATTTACAAGTAGCCATCTATGATTTGACACAAAATATTGCTTATTTATCAAACGCTAGAGGTAGTAACGAAACGGGTCCAAAATACGCTTATGAAAGGTAACCAAATAATTATTACATAGATATGCTCTAAATCTCTTAAAGGCACGTTTAGCACGGCAAATTGAAGGTGGTACATTTTTACTTAACAATATCATAGATCAGATTATAACATCATAAGGCGGTCATATTGAGCTTGAAGAAACCAGAACAGATGATGAATCGGTCATTCAATACGAAAAGGTTTCTTTTTTTAAATTTTTTTAATTATTTTTCATTATTATTATTTTTATTTTATTTTATTTTATTTATTTATTTTATTTTTTTATTAATTTATTTATTTATTATTTAATTATTTTTATTTATTTATTTATTTATTTATTTATTTATTTATTTATTTATTTGAAAATTGAAATATTAAGATTAATAGTATTGTCATATACTATTTTTAAAGTCATCATAATAAAATGCACTTGTTTTAACCTTTTCCATAAAAGTATCATATCGAATACCTTATGAGGTTATGATTTTTTGCCACAATGCCGTTTTTTTAGCCATCTTGATTCCTCAAAGGTCGTTAATATGCGTAGTTTTAGTATATAGACAAAGTGTTGCTAAGTTAGATTCCACGCTGTTTCGGTATACTGTCCTTGAGTAGGACTGTAAAATGAAATAACTTAATGAATGTAAGGGTGGTTTAAATGAAATAACTTAATGAATGTAAGGACGTACTTTCAATTTTGAATTCAAACATTGTAATATTTGCCCTTTAACACCTTTTATGTATTTATTATTATTATTATTATTATTATTATTATTATTATTATTATTATTATTATTATAAATAAGTTTTTCGTTTTGTTTTGTAAAATGCCGAAGAATTTATTTTCATTTTTAAACATCTATATTTTATTTTTAAAATTGAATAGAATGAAACGGTTTTCAAAAGAGCAAAGTAAAAGATCATTTGTTAGTTATTTATCCATTCATTCGTTCAATCATTCATTCCTTCATTCATATTATTTCTCTTTTTTCAGAGAGTTTGTTCAACTTAATCTTACTGAATTTTTTGCTGTCACTGCGCCTACAATGTAATAATAAACATTCTATTGAAATTCGATTTTGTCATTTCGTTTTGATTTTTACTTCCTTATAAGTAAGCATAAAATTGGTAAAATAAACTAACAATAAATAAAGATTTTGGTCAAGGTTGTAAAAGTAAAACAATAAAAGATTTTATTTCAACGCCAATCTCTGGCCATTTCTTTTAAAAAAAGGTGGCTTTGATATATGGAGATAATTTGTTGGTATTAAATCTTTCATGTACGAACGTTCATTCAGGGTGTCGTTTTGTTGATGTTGTAGCTCATCTAGTCAGTTTGGCCCAAACAAGCAAACCTTTCACTGATAAACTTACTATCACACCGGGGACAACAGTCTATACAATATCCTCTTAATACCGAGCAACAGTATTCAGTGAAGCTGATATAAATATGATCTGAATGATACCATTTCTCACGCTCTCGTTTCATTTTTAAGGTGGCCACTATTTCAAAATAGGAAAATAAAAAAATATTGGCAGTTATAAATCGATTTCATCATGTGATTATATTAACGCATAACGTATCGAAAACAAAACATCCCAAAAAGATACAATTGCTATATATTATAATTAAATGGAATTGCACAATTGCTTTATGACTAAAACCATGGTTATTAGCAAGTAACAAGGATGTGGGAAATGTACAACTATACTATGAAGTAACTTATGATTTGTATCCTTATTCGTGTTAATTTTACAATGGATAATATTTTAGAAATGAGTCGGAAATGTCTTGTTTTCAATGCAGGAGTAGAACAAAAATAACAAGAAAAACATAAGTAGTTGTGTACAAAAATGATTATTTACTAAGCAAACAGTCGTTACTACCAATGAAAGCAACTGATGAATGCTAAAACTGTTTTGTTTATGGACTGATTTAGTCAAGATATAAAATACAGAAAGAGTGGAGTGTGGAGTAATGGAGTTTTACGCCCCAGTTAATATTCTTTCACTTATTTCGAGGCGGTCAGTTCTGGGATGGTGGAGGAAACCGAAGTGCCCGGAGAAAACCACCGGCCTTCGGCAAGCGAACTGACAAACTTTCTCACACTAGGATCTGTCCCGAGTGGGATTAGAACCCAGGCGGTGAGAGGCACTGTGATCCATAAGCGCGCGCTTAAAATACAGAAAGAGAACGTCTAATTATTTTAGCAACGTGGTGGTGGCATATAATAAATCTATTTTCTAGTTTTTAAAGCTAGAGCTCAATCAAGCCAAAAAATGAAATCCCTTAAAATTCCTCAAACTGTATCAAAAGTAACCAATACTTTATTTTATCGGTTTTTTCTATCCTTTTTTTTAAATTAAAGACGATTTGACTTTTGAGGCTGATTAACTTCTTATATTTTCCATATTGTATAAAAGTAATATTTTTTTATTGTAATTTCATTTCATTTATTATAACCAAAAGCATACACTTATAGATATTTACAATACAATATACATTTACATTTATGGCGGCAAATCATTATTATACAAAAAGAGAAAAAATAGGAAAAGTAAGAAATAAACTCAAATTTAAAGTCTGTAAGCTGTTGGAATGAGAAAGATTAGGTGGCGGATGGACAAAGTAAATTATGTTGGAGATTGTCTTAATAGAGTTGCATTAACGAGGGAAAAGTCCTAGGTTACGAAGTTCTTTTAAATTTTGAACACTGAAAAGTTGTATAAGCTTAAATGCGGATGGCTTTTTCCAATAATATTTTTTATGTATTTAAGTCTCAAGTCCGGTTAAAAAGGGCATTTTAAAAGAAAGTGATATTCGTCTTCTATATTTCGTTACACATACATTTGTCACAGAGTCTTTAATGTTTCGGAGTATTGTTGTATCGTCCCATTTCTATTTGTAGTTGGTGAGCTGAACATCTGTATTTAGAAATTATAATCCTAAATTTTTGTGGTAGATTTTTAAGAAGATAATATTGTAAACAAAAGTTATCCGTTAAGTATCTGTATATATAGCATTTTGAAGAAGTAGAGAAAAAAGATGACATTTGTTGGAGAAAAGTGTCCTTTAAACGTGTTGAAACTTCCAATAAAAACGTATTTACATTAGATATATACTGACTTTCCCACATATATGACAGTCCAATGCTTGATAAATAATTACGAACATATGTGGCCCAACTATTACGACTGTTACAGTTTTCATACATATCTGTATATAATCCTTTTAGAACTGAATTATCTGTATTTAATAAATGAGTCCAAAATTTTAAAGCAGAAATAATAGGTTTATGTTGTAATGGCAATCGTCCGTTATATACAATATACTTTGTTGTTTTATTATTTACTCCTAAAACACGTTTGCAATAATGCATATGTGTTTTCTCAATATCTGTAAAATTTGTAAAAGCCCATATTTCACCCCCATACGACAGAACTGGCAAGATGTATGAATCAAAAAGGTATAACTCGGTTTCCACATTTAAACACATATTCTTTAATGATCTTTTAAGTCCGAAAATTGCCTTGTTACTTTGTTCAATCCTTTGTTTAATAGCAGCTGTAAATTTACCGTTATAATTAAATAAAACTCCCAAGTAATTAAATTTTTCGACAACTTCGATCGGATCGTTATTATACTGCCACTTTTCATGTGCTTTAAGACCACCCCTATTTCGGAAAACAACAATTTTCGTTTTAAATGAGTTTACAGTCAAATTCCAATGTGAAGTATAGAGTGATAAGTTGTCGATAATATTTTGGAGTCCTTCGACTGTTTCGGAGAATAAAACTGTATCGTCTGCGTAGAGTAGAAGATACAGATTTAATATTCCAATATCCACAGATGGACAACAATTCTGCAAAAGGCTGTCTTCAAAGTCATTGATATATAGCGAAAATAAGAACGGCGATAAAGCTTCGCCTTGCAGTAATCCCACTGTTACGTCGAAAGATTGAGACTTAGTACCGTTACTTCTTACACAAGCTTTGAATTTAGAATACAGGCTTTTAATAATGATAAGTAATTTCCCGTTTACACCTGACCTAGTTAATTTTGTCCAAAGTTTACACCTGTCTACACTATCGAAAGCACGTTTATAGTCCACAAAACAACAGTAAAATCGTTTTTTATTTGATAAATATCTAGATATTAATGCGTGTAATGCAAAAATTGCGTCTCTTGTTCCATGATCTTGCTTGAATCCGAATTGTGAATCCGAGATAACATTATATTCCATACTCCAATCCATTAATCTTTTATTTATTATAGTGGTAAACAATTTGGCTAGGTTGCTTATTAATGATATGCCTCTATAGTTATTTGAGTCTGTCGTGTCACCTTGTTTAAATATCGGCACTATAATTGCTTGGCACCAAGTTTCTTGAAAATAACCACTATGTAGAATTTTATTAAACCATACTGTTAAAATAGGAACTAAAAGTGATTGGAATTTTACTATGTATTCATTTAAGAAATTATCTGGTCCTGCAATTTTACCTAATTTTAGTTTATTTACAGCATTCATCACTTCTTCTTCAGTAATAAGTTCATCTAATTCATGAAAATGGGATTTATTATTTTGTGAATCTTCATTTGTTTCAGTTGACAAGTTATCACTGGACAATAAAGTTTGAAAATATTCCATAAATTCGTCAGCAGTTATATTTGTATTATTTATTTTCCGCTGTTTAAACCTCTTATGAAACTCTTTAGGATTGCTTTTACGCATGAAATTCAGTTTATTTCCTTCATACTGTTCATATTCTAGTTTTTTCCTATTTACAGTCCGTTTATATATTTGTTTAGAGTCGCACAAAAGTTTACGATTTCCGTCGGATTTGTATTTGTTAAACTTGTGCAGATTTTCAAGATAATTTTTCGCATTTGTTTGCATTTTTCGTCAAACCACGGTTTATTTTCGTCGTTTCTCATTTTATGTTTAAGATTAGGTACATAATTATCGAAATATAAACAGTCACCGGTAGCATCATTTAATATTTCCGTAAACCGTGCAACTGACCTATTTACAGAGTCAATTGATAAAATTTGCATATCGGTAATTACTTTTCGTTAATCCTCTAGACTCCTTTCCAATTTAGATTTCATATTATCTTCGCATTCGGAATTCCATTTCACTCGTTCATTCGGTCGGGTTTTATCGCCTTTTTCCGATTCATTGACCTTTCCATATTTGGTAAATGACCTCAAACATACGGAGATAGGGGCGTGGTCTGAAAACTCGTTGAAAACATCAACACTGAAATTTTGTATACAAAGCCACGTGGTTTTACACGTTAAACAGAAATCAATAACACTTGTACCTCTTGAATTATGGAAAGTTATTGAACCTTTATCGTCACTTTTAGATCTTCCATTTAATACAATTAAACCGGCAGATTTACATAACTGTAATAATTTCCTACCCCACATATTAACTTTATTATCCTCAGATTTCCTTGATGTTATTTCCTGTTTTGATTCATCGATTTGAATAAACGGCGATAAAGATTGAATTACCTCTTCACTGAGTGAATCATTTTCAGTGCATTCATTTAGCAAGCCTATTCTGGTATTGAAGTCTCCAATTAACACCACACTTCCTTTAGACATAAAATTTGCTACATCATTTTCAATTAATTCCCATATATCAACATCATAATGCTGATAGTACTTACTTTTTTCATCCGGCACATAACTAAAACAGAAATATATGTCATGATCATATCCTACCACATGTTTTTCTAATTTCGCCCATATTATTGTATCAGCGCACTTCTTAACAACGCAAAATTTATTTTCTAGCCACTTTTTATAATATAGAACAATTCCACCACCGCTGAATTTTTCACGTTTTACAACTACTGGATCACAGAATCCGTCAATTTTTAGATCTGATTCGTCAACGTCAGAAATCCAACATTCACTAAGAAACATCACATCGTATTTTTCCATAACACTTTGGAAATCTGTTAATTTTAGCTTTTCTGACAAAGATCGTAAATAAACATAACAAAGTAATAAACATAACAATGGTAATTTGTTGTCCGTTTTTCGTCAACAGATTGATGTACGATGAGACTGTCTTTTTTGACATTCTATTGAAAAATTAAACGAAACAAATAGATTTCTTTTTCATTTCTGTGATTTAGATCATTGAAAGATTACAATATTGAAATATTACGGCCATTTTAAAGTTACCGCATCAGGTTGATGTATTTGCCATTACTTCCTTATTTGTGCTATTTTGAGTTTTTATCTTTTGTTTTAAAAATAATTTATCATGACTTTCTCATGGTATTTTTATCATGTTTTTTGTTGATGTTTTATATATTATTCTATTGTGTTCTTGTCGATATTTTATATTTTATGCTTGTGAAAAAGGTTTCACAACTTGCCAATCAGAAAGAAAAGAAATTAGAAGTTATATATTTGTTTACTTAAAAATTGAATTTCTTTAATTTGCAAAAGTCTATAGAAGATTTTTTGTCACTAGAATCCAATAAAACTTTCATATAAAATCGATATTTTATCAGAGTTATTTCCCTTCCACTACTGTGTCTACTTCCAAATGCAGAGGATATACAGTGTTGTCACATCGTTGCAACATCAACTGTCACGCTATTTAAATTGAAATGGACAGTAATCTTTTTGTATTACTCTTAGAGAACCTTCAACCTTTAAATTACCAATGGTTCAGTTTTAAAACGGAAATAAAACATAATTTTTAACAAAATTTTACAAAACATACCCGTAAAAATAAATATAAAAATTGGTTAATTTAATTTTTTTTAAATTTTACCTAGGAATTTTGCTTCATAAAAATAGTTAGGAAACATTGTTTTTATAGGTCTGACAGAAGTATTCATCGAGAGTATGGAAATGCAGGCTCATCCTAGTCGTTTAGCGTTATACTTAGTACGCCATTCATTTTCCCTGCATTACCAGCCACTGCGTAAGGAAAAAAGACACGTAAATTAAAGAATGTATAGATTGATTCATAAATAAGAAGTTTATACCTGATAACATTTCAGTTAACTTTCTATTCAAAAATCTTTACGAAGACTTTTGATTGATAATTGTCGATATAACAATCTTATCCCTTTAAAATAAAAACTGTTTAAAACGATTTTCCATGTTCTTTATACAAATAATAGGTAATGACGCCGATTAACGAACTTTTAACTTTATCGATATATCTGCAGCTTTAGTGAAAATTAACAAAAAAATTGGAGAGTTTATATGCCTTTTTGTAGGACAATTGAAATCAGGTTCTTTAAATTTTTCGTAATCTTCGATTTTCCCCGTCCCATATATATATAACAAAGAAATCAAATAGAATCCGAATAGTGAAAATATGGATATTTTTCGGTTGTATATCTCTTATGAAACATACAAACAAACATTTAAATCATTATTGTGGCGTTAAAAATGGGATATTCTTGAAAAATTGAAAGGTCCTGAGATCAGAAAATACAACATAAACGCATATTTTCCAAAGATTAATAATAAGGACAAAATCACTATCCGTGAGATTCATTTTCTAAAACTTCATTCCCATTAGCTGTAAATAAACGGATTCCTCTAACGGGTTGGTCAATGTTTAACGATGGTTATTATTTACTTAGAGCATACGCACGGATGTACGGAAATTCCAAATAAATGGAAGGTGAAATCTGACAAATTGTATTAATTGTCCGTCATTAATATCCAAATTTATTCGTAATGGTGTGACGTATCCCTTATATAGTCACAAATGACAAATTTAATGAAATTCTGTATTTAATTTATCGTATTTCACCGTTTTGTAAGTTGTGTTCAAATGACCCGGTATTTTATGACGTAACCATGTTCTAAAGTTAAATCCCACAGGCACCTTCTCGCTGGGAAATTATTGTTATTTCTTTATTTATTCGAGCTTTTATCGTTGAACCAAATGTAACATTGTTCATTAGGCACATCATTAATCAGAACAGCACCATTTTAATTTTTTTTTTTCTAAGAAAACTTAATGCAGCTTTAAATGGAGTGAAGTTGATTCTCGGAATGTTAAAACCAAGTCGAAGACTTATCCCTTATTAATATATAGAAAACCTGAATTCTCTGAGAAAATAAATAGTTTACAGATCAAAAATTGAATGCCATGTATTTTGTAGTAAATGAGGCTTGAAAAAAAAATTTATTACAGTTGCAAAGTTTAGTTGAAGCACTTATATTTTGTTCTTACAAACCAATTTATCTATCTTTTCTGAACAAATTTTCTGGAATTCTATTTAAATGGTATAAGGTTAAACTGACAAATTTACTACATGTATAATTCTTTCATAATCGAACAGCAGACCTTTTATAAACAGAAATTAATTTAAACCGCTGAAATTTGCAATTAAATCGCTTATATAAATTGATGGGTTCTTTACAATCAATTTATACAACAGTCTGGATATTAACAAAAGTCGCCAGTTACATTGTTATAAGTGTTAAATAATTTTCTTTCCTTGATATAAGCGGTTTTTTTTCAATTTTTTTTCTGACACCATTCACTACGTCAAGTTCAAATATGTTGATAATATTGCAATTCACTTTCTGAATTCAGTTATATTTATGCTGCAATATAAATTTGCGTTAATTCATGCGATCGTTTTTCAGTTTATACTCCGATGAACTCCGCATCCATAGCAACGCTAAACATAATTGGCGTGGCTTATGTCTAAGACCATTTCATTGGTTTAAATCGTTTGTTGATGACAATTCCAACGCAGAAGAAATTGAGTTCAAATTAAAAAAAGAAAAATAATAAATAAAATATTTCTTATGTTTTAGACTAAGTGTTTCGATTAAATTATAAAGTATAACTTGTGTTTTTAACTAGTTCAAAGTTTCATAACGCTAAGCGTGTTATGATGTGTGCACATCGTTTTTCTGGTTATAACTCAATAAACTTGTTAATAACACAGTGTATACATTTAATATTTTATCATATGAAATGGTGGAACATAAAGTGATTTATGTTATTTTTTTTATTTTGTAAAAAGCTTCAAACAAAGGAAAATAATTTAAACATAATAAAATAATCGGAAAAAAAACAGATTTATAACATATAATCATAATCAACAAAAAAGCAATATAACAATAAAATGTATATACAAATAGTTATGAGACAAACATATTTTTTTGAACTTATAAAAATAACATAAAAATTTAAAAACAAATCAGTTTTGACTTGATCAGGTTATAGGGTAAATGTCAGATGTTCAAGCAGTGCGTTATTGTACTTCAAACCTATCGATCATCCATGAACACTGTTTGCATTTTTTTCCTTCAAATGTCTGAACTTTAAATCTCTTTAAATTTCTAAAGAATTTGTTCACATTTTAGTATTAGTAATTTTTTATGTTTTGTAACTGCATGTTAGTGTTTTATCGAGACCATAATCAATACGAAACTGCAAAAAACTACTTTGCAACAGGAAATTGAATCAACAGAAGATTATAATTTAATGAAAAAAACA
The DNA here is from genome assembly GCA_029721355.1 of Tegillarca granosa. Lineage (NCBI taxonomy): Eukaryota > Metazoa > Mollusca > Bivalvia > Arcoida > Arcidae > Tegillarca > Tegillarca granosa. Next base: position 5,006,225 of record CM056611.1, on the reverse strand, counting down.
AAATTATGTAAATTGATTTAAAAAAATTTCCCTAATTTAAAAAGGATCTGACCTTAAAGGTTGTGTGATTAAATACTACAAGATGATTTTCAAATTATCAACTTATTTAAAAATCTAAAGATCGCCGAAAATAAATAAATATGTTAGCTGTGTGTGTGTGTGTGTGGGGGGGGGGGGTTACATCTTAAATGCTATCATACTATTACTAAAATATATGAGTATCTTTTTAACTTGAGATATCATTTTTGATATGCAATAAAATATATAGTGAACACATTATCGTGGCAACTAAACAGATCACAATAAAACAAAATACACAAATAAGTCGATCTAATTAAAGTATTCAAAACGTGGAAATTTGAAAAAAAATCAACTGCTATGGTTGAGTAATTTCAGTGACATTTTTTTTCCCCGTAAAAATCCAATAAATTAGTAAGTATCAGACGATAAAATAAAAATAAAATTAATTGTTTTGAAAGCTCAACATCTTATTAATGAAACAATCTCTAATTCTCTGGAAATTCCTCTAAAAACTCAGCCATGACATTTTCCATTTCATCCTTGAACCTTGTCTTTTCAGTTTGCTGCACGAGTGCATTTAATTCAAAAATGGTATTTTCAATATTCATTAATTCTTTGTTAAATTTTCCAACCTTTGCCAAGTGTTTAGCTTTTTCAGCATGCAAAACTGCTAAATCTGATTCTTTTCGCTGTTCGTAATACTTTGATTTTGCAATATGAAAAAACATTTTTCGTCTCGTTTCCATACCAATCCACAAATCAGGTTGTTCAATACAATCTAAACAGTTTTTGGCCGAGTTTAAATCGTTTTCTTCAATCAATACATCCATGTTCTCCCCGAATAATCCGATGCCGAGATAAACAAAAGCTATTTTCAGAAGTAACATACGTTTGTAGTCTATTCGCATTGATTCTTCCTCTTCCCCGAAATGAAAAATAGCATTTTCCGCTAATTTGATTAACTTTTCTTTGATTTCTTTCTCCGGTTTTACTTGATATTTTTGGACCATAAGATTGTGCTCAATATAAAGGACCATTCCACTTTCATAACAGGGGATAATGCCAGCACTGTGTTCCCGAGCATATTGCAAATATGCTATTCCGTTATCTAATGGTTCTTTCATTGTAATTGCCGAGGCATATCGAGCTAGGTACGTCATACATGAAACTTTTGGCTCTGATGTAAATGGTATTATTTTGAGCATATCATCAAAGACGTCATCTTGGTATAAATTAAGGTCAAATTTCACTCTTCTATTTCCAACTTCCGAATCGTATGACATGAAAACAAGATCAGCCATTTTCATTTTGTCTGATGGATCTAAATTTGTGAACATTTTCACTTTCATCCAATGTCTGTACATTTTTTGTGTCATTTCATATACTTTTTGGTGATTGCCCTCGTGAGACAGACGTTTGAACATATGTCTGTATCTCATTGTTTTGCTTCGTTGCGTTGTGAACACATTGATCTTATTTGGAGTTGGGGGAATTTCTTCCGTCTTATTGACGAAGTGACAATTGTCTGAACCATACTCACTAGTTCCTTCTTTTTCAACTTTTTCCATTGTGTCCAATATATCTTCGGCCAGAAAGTTATACATATTTTGATGTTTCAAAGCATCCAAGAATAAATTCATCGGGCATTCTTCAACAATTTGAAAAAGGAAATCTTCTGTTCTCTTATGTCGGACTGGTTCGTTAGATAGTGCTTTGGCAGTTTCTCTCCTTATTCCACCTACTTGAAACAAAAACCCTCTTATATGTAAAGGGTCTAGATGCTCCGTTAATTTCATATGCATTTCCATCATCACTATTCTTTCTTTGTTGTTCATTGTAATAGTGTTTCAAGTATAAATAGTTTTTTCGTATTGTTACAGAAGATCATCAATATCATACCTTTTTTAATATTTTGATCACACCTGAACAATAAAGAGTAAAAAAAGAAGACATTAGTATTTTTATGTAAAGTGACATTCTTACTCATTGTACCGAGCAGTTTGACTCATTTGGATCAATTGTAATTCCTTTACCAAAACAAAACCGTCATATTTATTTGATCTGGTAAGAAAGTATCCAACAAAGTATATTATTCGAGTTATTGTTCGTGTTTTTAGGGACATGTGAGTTTCAGATTTTTTCACACGCGTTTTTATATTATTCAATTTGGGTTACGAATGCCTTTAATATCACTTTTCCTGTTTCTTAAACGCATTTGAATGGAAATGTCACAAGTTTAAATGTTACTCTAACAAATTTAAGTTATCAATCAACAATGAATCGATGTTTAAATCCTGCCTTATCTATATGTAACTATTTACTGATTTGATTAAAGAGGACTAATAGAAATTCTACAAAAGTATGTGAACGATTGAAACCATAATGTTTATTCATTTATTAATTTGTTCCATAAAAATGTAAATAACAACAAATGTGGATTAAGTCAGGACTTAAATCGTTTGTTCAACTTACAGTAAACAATCAACAAAGTGTCAATGTTAAAGCTTTAAAAGATGGAGCGGTAAATGTACGGCATAATAATCCTTAATTTCATATTCAAATTCGCGTGCAATATAAGCCATTCTTGTCATTTTTATTTTTTTCGTTTCTAATTAAAATTGGGTAAATAATAATAACTATTATTTTTGTGATTATTATTATTATAATTATCGATAAGAATTCAAAAGCCTTCTTTTTCTTTGAATGTTTCTTTTCATAAGTAATAAAGAAAAATGTTTTGTAAAATTTTTGATAAGTCTGAATCATTACTTTGAATGTTTTTCACAACAAGATTATAGTTTTACCATATTTTGATTATCATACAAAACTTTACAGCCTCTCTAAATACATTACATTTTAAATCTAAAATTTCTTTAAAAAATAAAAAAAAATTATTACTTTATCGGAACAAAAGTCAAGAAGAACTTATCTTGTTAAAAAGTTAACATCGTGTTCACAGTTCATGACAGCGTGATAGTCCACTTCGTTGCCAGAGTTCACGTGGGAGTAATTCTTTACTTCGGCATCAGGGTTCACGTTATCGTTAGAGTTCACGTCGGCGTCAAAGTGCTTAGCGGCGTCATAGTTCGAAAGTAATTCGACAATATGTTAACTAATATCATTTGCAGCTATTTATCTCAAATTGAAAAACAAAAAAAAACTCTGGAAAAGATCTCTCTTACTAAATTATTCCCACAGCCGCCATACTCAAAACTACAGGTGTGACAAATTTACATACTCTTACGGCTAAACCCTATTTGCTTACCAACTAAGCCAATTGACTAGTATGAACTTTGTCCGTATGCGCTTAAACGTATTTAAATCTATACCTGAATTTTAGATTTTATGAAAAATATAAGATAGCAAATCAACTCTTACACAAAGCTAATGTGCCATTCCTGCATGTTAGACAAATGAGAACCATGGCAATCGAAACATTTAAAATAATAAATAATAGTGCACCACCTTGCTTTCAAAATGTACAGTTTAAAAATTCTAAATATACTTTTAGATATACCAACATTCTTGAGGTACCAAAAGTGAGAACTACTATATACGGCAAGCGCCCCTTTGGGTTTGCTGCTGTGGAATAGCTTACCTGAAGGCATTATAGCACAATCCAGGTTTTCACACTTTTGTTCTCTGATGAAATCATATAATGGCTCTGCTTGAAGATGATTTATGTTTCAATTTTATTTTTTTTAAGTTACATATAACTAGCTTTGCGAATTTTTGTTTTAAACTACTGTTTATTTATTTTGAGTTTGCATCCGGTATTTAGTTTATTGTCCCTGTCTACCTCTTGTCTGGATTTATTTCTTTAGCATGATCATTTAATGTTCTTGCTGATCATTCTTCATTTTGTTTTTTGTAATTGATTGTATTTTTTTATTGCTTTTTATTTTATCTTTCTGTAACTATTGGTTGCTTTTAGTGTTGCATTATATGTCACATGTTGTCATGTTGTTGCATGTTATGTTACAATGTTGAATTATACACTGTATGTTTTATATTAGGTCAAATGCCCCTTGAGGCTTTTGTTCCAGTGGCTTTTGTTGTTATGTTTTTGGCATACCAATTCAAAAAATAAATTCTCTTGTCTTATAGCCACAATTACAATGCCATATGGAAAATACTCACATTCTTAATTTGCTAATTTATAGTTAAAAGCAATCTTAGTTAAGAAGAATTATAAACCCAAGGACATCTAATTTTAAAGCTAATAAAATCTATAAATATATAATCTGTGTCATCATATAGAAGTAGATAAAGATATATACATTTTAAAGCATATTTAAAATTAAATGGTTAAGTAAGGTGGTAATCACAACAATTTTATAAAATGTTAAAGCTAAACGTATAAGTTCAGACAACGATGCATTATTTTATCACCCCTTGAAAGCAGGTATTAGTTTGACCGGTACGCAAAACAATAAGAAAGATATATTCTTTTACCCAGCATTACTTCTTTGCGGTATTTTAACTCTAGAGAAAATTGAAAAAAACATCTCATTACTTTCGTTTTCGTTTTAAAATTTTATATCTTTTAAATAGAAGAGTTAAAATCAAGGAAGACAACTAGTGATTAAAAAATCTTCAGTTATTGAATAAATAAATTGTTATTTACGTATATTTTTATTCATATTGTCATTTGTTTACTTACTTTATTTTATCATTTATTTTATTTACAAATTATATTTTATTTATTAAATCATGCATTGAGACTAGTTTTTAAATTATTTTTAATGTAAAAAAATAAATAAATAAAATAAATAAATAAAAGTTTTCAAAAGTATTTGGCGTTTTATTGATTTTTTTCTTCTTCTTTTTTGTATTATATAAAAATAGTCATGTTCATGCCTAATCGATAGTTTACCGTCTGGTAAAATATTTTTAAAATTTAATTTTTTTTATTTGTGTATGTATTTGTGAACCATTGGTTATAAGGTTGCAAGACTGATATTAACTTCTCAAAAATAAACACAAAACAGAAAAGGGTGTAAATTTACCTTTAAAGTTGCTTCAAAAAATGAAATAAGTCTTTTTCATAATCATGAAGAAGAATGTTTTTAAGAAGGTTATGTTTATTTTAAAACCTTCAAATTTTAAAAACATTCAATATTTGACGTCAATTTTTACCAAAATATTGAATGGCAAAACATACATAATTCGACAACTAATTATCAAAGAGATAAGCCGACAACGTAAAACCTTTTGGTTAATGGTTAAGAGAAATACGTCGGAAATCCTTTTTTAAAAATGAATCGTCACTTCATAAATGGGAAGGAATGCGGATCGACAAAAAATCGGGGATGCCGACAGAACATTGAGAAGTTTAACATTAAAGTTTCATGGATTCATACGACAATTATTGAACTTAGACTTATTAAGTTTCTTTTTTACACTTTTTGTTGCTAAAATAACAAATCTGAGCATAACAATATTGTTAGTTTTTTTCTCTAACGTCCTTTAAGATATACAAACAAATCTCAAAAAGGTACATTTATAGCAGTCAAACACAAACATACCCGTTAAATGATCGAACTACAATTCCAAAAGCAAAGTAACGACAGGCAAATAAACTTCTACAAGTAACTCACAACAGAAATGTCGGGCCTGATGTTTGACAAAATAACAAAAATATCCCTGTAAACATTTATGTCTTGACTTACCTTTTTATACCAAAGAAGTAAGGCCAGTTTCTAAGTAGGGAAAAGCACTAACTGTCTAGCTAGCTACATCCGTCACATTTGAAATAAAACGGTAAGTATTAGAGGAACATGTAACAATATGACGTCAAATACATCCAGGATCATTTTGGTTACAGCGACAGTATACTCGACAATATGTAATGAGAGTTATAAATCTTTTTAATGGCTTTCCTAAACATTTGCTAGCAATATTCCCGAGGTGAAAAAAAATTTTCTTTGCCTTGCTAAACTTTATATTTGCATCATTCCGTATTAACAGTGAAACAGATCAACAATAAGCAGGAAAACCTTGTATATTGTTGCAAGGAAAGTTGACAATAAAAAAATTAAAAGTGATCTTGTTTTTCATACAGCTTTTAGTGGGTGTCATAATTAAAGACTAAATATGAAGGAAGTTGAAGTGTTTTTTTCGAGCTCACCAGGATAGATAACTTTCTTATATTAATAAATTTTGTAATATTTAGATTAACCGTCATCTAACATACCCTGGTTGTTGAGTTGGATGATTTGGCGATAGTCTCCTGTTCATATTTAACAAGGTTCTGCATAAATTTAGTTTCATCTGAATAAAAAAAGAACCAGCAAGCAGTGGTTTACAATTGTGCCAATTGGTATACCGATTTTTTGTTGGCCAAACACATAATATATGTTATATCAAAACTTTCAATTTTTCATAGTATCTTTAGTATGTTTTTGTTTGCAATCAGTATGGTGGTTTACACATTAATCAGAATTCTTGTAATATTTACATCTTGGCTAACCGTGTTTGTAAAAGAATGACAATGAATGATTTGTTTTAGACTTTCTATCAATGTGCGTAGATTGAGAGATAGTGGCGTTATGTGCAGAAAAAACTAACGATTTTTATACTTTTATGGGAGATTTAGAATAAGAAACAAGAATTTTAAGAATCCGAATTTGGTTAATGCCAGATGTAAAATAGACTGCATCTGAATAAAACTGAACGTCAGCTTTGAATTTAGAAATTTATATATGTACATTTAAAATAACTTGTTTTATATTTCTCTGTATGGTGTATTGTGATGTTCGGAAATCCTATACAAGGAAGGATGGTCAAGTTTTTACTGTTTTAGATTGATACAAAAAGACTCAAGGGTTGTATTTGGCCGAGATGTGCCCGGGTCAAGAACATTGATATCGATCTTGTGTCGGAATTTCACCATAACAACAAGAACGTGAACTAAGAACATTGTTTGCGGAATAAATTCTCACCGTCTATCTAGCAGAGGCGTGAAAAACAAGGCTAAGTGATGAGTCAATTGAATGTAAAAACTTATTGGGTATTTTGACCTTAAGGATTTCTATATTTTCTATAATTAATGTTACAAATGTAAAATCAAAATTTTGTATTCGCACTTGAAAATATACTTTTGTGATTAGTGAGCTAATTGTAGTGAGCTAATTGTATTTGCAATCATGTAAATTTGGTTGATTTGTCCATCTGGAAATATTGACATTTTCTAACTCCCGATCTTCATCTTGGTTTCATATACATACAAGGGTTGTTCGTAATATGTATTGTATGATATCTCAAAAACATTTGACTCAAATAGTAAAATGAACATTTCGGTTTGAAATACGTAATTTCAATCTCTGAATCATTTCTGAAATCAGGGACGGTAAGCTGATTTAATGGTTCGAAATAGTGAACTCATGTTTCGTGACAAGTAACAATGTTTGCAAATTGTCTTTAATTGGATTTGGAAAACATTTTTGAGCAATCGTTTAGCGGTTTGTACCCGTACTAGTTTTTGGTCATCTGTCAATATATGAGGGATCCATCTGGCAGAAATCTTACGTACTTTCAAAATACGCATCAAAATAAAATGCACCTGTGAAAACGGCACGCCAACAACTTTAGCAATATCACGTATATCTGCCATCACTAATAATTTCCCCTGACTTTAAGGCATAAACCTAAGACATAATTCGCGGTAACAAAGAGACTGCAATAAATTCATTCTTTATAAAAAGATTCAAATAACTTGCTTTAAAGCAACTTGGGTTTAATTGCAAGTTTTTTGTTTAATTTTCCGTTACAATTAATTGTGTTTCGATGGTCAATATGGTGATCAACAACATGCGATTGGATATTTTGGCTTAGATAATTCTTCTAGATAACTTTGAGCTTTGATATTTATTTATTTATTCATTAAAAACAAGTGTGTTTTTTAAGAAATTTAAATTAAAACGCAAGAACTGCAAAAATAAATATTTCTTCTATTACACAAAATCGCAAAAAAAAAAAAATCGTTTCGTAAAGATTTCCAATTATACAGTAACTTGTTCTCATTCCATGGTTTCTTCAGACGACAAAAGCAATCAGGATACACCAAGACATTAAATGGAACACAAAGAAAGACGCCGAAAATAGTATTAACAATTAGCAAATATGTACTAAATGTTGATAAATTTACACACATTGATTCCATCCTTTGTCATATAATATTTACGCAACGAACGTATTATTAAAAATTGGCTAAATAAAATTCAAAATACTGATAGTACTTTTAAACATGAAAAACGTATAAACAAACATATATTATAGTGTATTAGGTTTAAGTTTGCTGCCAATGGTGGTATAATGCATTAGGTATCAAATTTGCCAAGAAATGTGATTTAATGCGGATTTCTTGAATTTTTGGTGTGCCAAGTAAAAAGCCGTAATGAATAAATGAATGAAATATGTCTTACGTCGAATCAGCAAATTTTCAGTTATTTGCGACGAGAATGTTTTTCTATTCAGTTCCAGAAAAATAACAATTACACATGTTTATGTGGTGTGTGAGTTTATCCAAGTACTTCTCATTACTTTGTACAAGAGTGTTTTCATGACAACCTTAAGAGTGTTAAAACATCGCAGATTATTCAGTTCATTGTTCTACCACTGCGGTAGCTCAGTTGGTAGAGTGCTCGCTCCGTAAGTGGGAGGTCGTGGGTTCGAACCCCGGCCGGGTCTGACCCAAGACTTGAAAGTGGGTAGTTACTGTTCTTTCGCCAAGCACTAGGCATTACGAAATGAAAGTCACGGTTCTTTCGCATGGAAACTTAAAATGAACGAGGTCCCGTGTCACGACAGGCGTGGCACGATAAAGAACCATGCTGTATAATGCCATCAGCGCAACGCACGGAAAAAATTTCTGCACTTTCGCCTATAGCTGGCGAAGTCTCGATATAAGTGAAATATTCTTATATAAACACCATTACTCAAATCAACTTAGTTCATCGTTCTGAAACCAAGTCAATCATTAAAAGCCTTAAAATCTTACATTATTTATGGCATTATGTTCTTGGTTATCTTACATATTGTCAAGTGCTTGTCCGATTTTTCTCTGACCCTTACACACTTTGTGCCTGGTGGTAGTCTGTAGGGTCAGAATTATTTCCATATCCAAAATCCGGTACTAACTGATGCCGAAATAGGCGCTGTCTCATGTCGCTTTAAACTTATTACTTCAGTGGAACTTGAACTGTAGAAAAGATATAAAAACTCGATGATTTTTCTTCAAAAACATTTATAAATTTCTTGACGTCACCGTCGCTAGGTAGAGAACTCGGATGAATTTCCTTCGTATTTATCTTAGGTAAAAAAAACAGACTTCGTACGTGACTTCGCAAAACTCACTTTCAAATATTTTGGAAGAAAAATCATTAACTTATCGATTTTCTAGAAATATTTAAGTCTGTTGCGGAATACTGAGGCGGTTCCGATTCCGACACCAGTTTTTGTTTCAAAAACTACACGGTTTTTGATATAGAAATTGTTCTGAACCTACACACAACCGCCAGCCATAAAGTGTGTTGGGTTCATAGAAAATTCGGACTAGTTAAGTGCATGCCGCATGCCTTTCAGCTTTATATTGATGTAACGATCAATTGCCTGTTATATGCCACGTTTCTAAATTCAAGATTTATTATTTATTTATTTATTTATTTATTATTTATTTATTTATTTATTCGTTTATTCATTTTTAGACAGTCGTTCAGGTTAACCTTATCTTATAGACTTCACATTTGTGTACTATTTTTTCTTAGAGTTATTCCCCTTACACTACTGCGTCTACTTTCTCAGAACTTAAAACCAAGAGCTCTTCTATTGTGTCGCGATGGAGTGGAGTTACCAAGGAGAATATTTTTTACCAAGACTCGTGTTCTAATTTCAAAATTTCATACAGTTTAAATTTGAAAAAACGAAACAAAACAGAACAAATGACAATTTCCGAGGTATTTCAAGTGTAATCTCAAAACACACATTCACAAGCGCACGCTCGTGCACGTGCGCACAAATATGCACAAGCACTCATTTTATATTTAATCGCTAGAAATAACTCACAAGCCACTTGAAACTCTCAGGCTTAATCAAATAATCCCCCGGAAAAGGCCTCACACTTACTTAAAGCTTATCCAGATATCAGCTGATACAACCGCAACTAAAAATAGAAGGTCGAGTTGTTTACGTCGCAGAAAATAAATCCGCTGACCTGAAACCTCGGTGCATACAATCCAAGTGCGACAACTTTAACCAAACATGTGACCGCGATGTTAAACTACTAAATGGACCTAACTGATTGCAAGACGTAGGGACATTTTAGATTATCAGTAGTTGTGCAACGTTCAATAGAGAGGTACCCCCACCTAAACGAAACAGTGAACTCTTCCTTATGTATACTTTTTACGGGTCAAAGTGACAGGTGAAACATAACAAGCTCTGTAAAACAAAACGGTCAAAATGCACTTTTACACCATTGTATATTTACATTGTAAAGAAAAAGGAATTAAGTAACATTCAATACGTACAACTGTAACTTATTTAATTTTGAGCAAATTTAAGAGATTTTGTTATTTGCCGGAATTCGTAATATGCTAGGATGGTTTTCTTACATAAATTATGACAAAAATTCCTGACTGTATTACACCTCACGTAATATTTCTAAGCTTTTAGGAAAAAATGAAATTAAGTTAATTTTTTTTTGTATTTCTGGCAAAATTTATTAAGTTGCTGAATGCGAACAACATTCAGTTGATGGTTGTTGATTAGTAAATGTAAAAAAGGAAAGGTGTTTGTATTTTATTTAGTTCCGGAACCGTTGACCGAGATTCGGAAAAATGGGTAAATAAGGAGTAGTGATTATTACCTACTACTGCATCAATTTGTCACAAGTTTAATTTATACCGTAAACAACAATAAACATAATGAATTATATATATATAGATATATATATTATATATATATATATATATATGTGTGTGTGTGTGTGTGTGTGTGTGTGTGTGTGTGTGTGTGTGTGTTATCAGCTTGGCTTCTACGTTGCATTAGTAGTATTGTCATATACATTTACCATTTTTTTTAATTCTTTGAATTATATTTTAAAATAGTATATGACAGTACCTAAATGTTGTATGAATGAAACAATCAAATTGAATTATAAACACATATTATTGGGTATATCGTATCTATCTTCGTTTTCGTTGATACAACCAAAGGGCGGTAAACTTGCAGAGAAGCTTACACTTGAGAAAAAAATTATACATGTATATATTTTTTCTGCCAACTTTTTTTTTCAGGTGACTGAATGAGCTTAGGGCACCATTAAACCGGTCACATTATCTCTAACCGCCTAATTCTGAACCCCGCAAGAGTAGACCAAAATGTGAAAAAAGTTGCATATTCGCTCACCAAAGTCCGCGGTTTTCTCTGAGTACTACGGCTTTCTTTGAAAGTCCAAGACATGATCTATTTCATAAAAAAAGCAAAAATCAAAGACTGGGCGTTAATCAACATTATGTACAACACACGGATTTAATGGGTTTTCACTCGTTATACTTTTTTTTTTGTTCCGCTTGTAATTATTATTTCATGAAGTCTTATGTGTGAGATGTGTGTTAAGTGTTTGATTTCTAGTCGGTTGGCTCGATTCCAGTATAATAGACCAAGATGTCTGTGATGTTAATCTGCGACATTGTTGGCAAATGTGGCAGTAGTTAAAAAGACACGAAAGTGTGCATGCACTGGTACAAACCAGTTCAGAAATACACGCACAATATACACTATATATGCGCTAGTACTAATTGAACATGTGAATTAGTGTATACAAAAAAAAACAGACCAGTTTATCTGCACATGCAAACTCGAGCACCAAATGAAATTGTAACACATTGACAATAGCAATAAGGAACCGATTTGTATTGATTTATAAATACATGTATCTAGCTTATGGCTCGATATATTGTAAGAATGAGTGGAGTGGAGTAAAGTGTGAAGAAGAGGGGAGTGGTGTGTGGAATGGAGGGGGTGTGGAGGGGAGGAGAGGGGAGAGGAGTGAAGTATAGATTGAAGCGGAGGGGAGTGGAGTGTGAAGCTGAGGTGAGTGGAGTGAAGTTGAGTGTGGAGTGAAGGGGAGAGGAGTTGAGTGTTTGGGGGAGTTGAGTATTAGTGTTTTACGTCTCAATTTAGATTCTTTTGCTAACATCAAGGTTATCGGTTTCATGATGGATTTGGAAACGGAAGCACCCAAAGAAAACCATAGAGCCTAGGCAACTTAACCGATATCCATTCTCAAATTTGGATCTTTCCGAGTGGAATAATAACCTAGGCAACGAAAGCCAATTTGATCCGATTCGATCCGTAAGCGCGTGCTTTAAAATTCAGACAGCTTAGTCATTCTCGTTTTTAGGAAAACATACATGTAAAGCTGAATTACAGTCTTGATTCAGGTAGAGGGCTTCTGTAATCGTATTAACCTGTAACTATCAACTAAATTCATTAACAATCGAAACAAGATAAGCTTTCTCACAGCAAATCCACAGGGAGAGGGTTGAGTTTGCTTGCCGATTACAAACGGTTTTCTCATGACATTTTGGGTTCCCAACATTCTAAATCCATTGCTTCGATATATGAGAAATATTGAGTTGACTGTTTAAGGGCAAACGCTAAATTGTGAGAGTTTTAGTTATTAAGAGCGATGTTCTATGATTCAATCAAGATCGTTCCTTTGTCGAAACTCTCGGTTCTGGGAATGGGTAATTCTCTGAATCGTCTTCATCATATCATTGAATACCAAAAAATAAAAGATTAAAAATAAAATAAATAAATAAATAAATAATAAATAAAAACCGAAACGGACCAAACTTATACTAGTTTCATGTGAACTTTGCATGATGTCATGTTATAAGTAATTTTAATGTTGTAAGAAAAATTACAAAAATTATATATTGTACTGTAATAATGCATTTTTTTTTAAAATTATCGTTAAATACATTCAAACAGTGCATTATGACAGAAAGAGAAGGTGTTACAAAATATTCTTTCCCAGGTGCAGCGGTGATCGAGAGATGAAGTTGTTATCCTACAAAACCGAACCGCCTTACCGCTCAAGATTCGATCCCATCGACTTCAAGTAAGAAAGTGTGTCCTTAGTTCTTAAAAAATTGCTTGGTACAGGTGTAATATACCGAGCAGTCTGTGAAATTTAACTGCGACATTGTAAACAAGTGTACCTGCACTCTTTAGATCGGATTAAGTGCGCAGTGGTACAATGCAGATCAGAAACACATGCATAAACTCACGTACCTCATGAACTGATGTGTAAATTTATCCTTGAGATTATTAAGGAAAATTATCTCGTCACGAATAGCTCAGAATTTGTTGATGTGACGTTTAACATTCAACTAACCACTTTCTCTTTTTTCTCCAGGTTTTTATTGGAAATCTACGGAGCCCCGTTAGTACCACAGGCATATAAGTATTATGAAATCGAGCGCACGATATTGATGTGTCTGTGGTACTAACAGGGCCCCGTAGATATTAGAAAAATACCTTTACATTCGAATTACTCTCAGATGTGAAAGAAATACTTTATGCACATATGGCGATGATATGCATAATAATAATATTTACAACATCAAAGTTATGTCAAAATGCACTTTTAGATACGAGTACATTTCACCTTTTACATAAAACGTTGAGTAATTTGAAGCCGCCATGTAAAACCATTATATAACTTGAATTTAATCGATTTCACACATAAATGGATAAAACGTGCCATGTTGCTTTATGTTAAATGTTTATCGGGAAGTTCAGACCACTACTGCGTATCAAATACAATGGTTGAAAGAATACGTATATCATTTTAAAAGTACATTTTCATAATGATAACTTGCAAAACTGCGGTATCTTGTTTGTAATTATGTTGTTGACAATGTTTTGTTGCAGTGATGTTGTTAGTTCTTCCTTTTGCCAAACCCAAGAGTATTGAGAAGTAACATTATATATTTCATTTGGCCATGTTTTGGGGGCTCGATGGCCAAATGGTCTAAGGACGCGCTAATGGACTACAACGCCTCCAAACACATAGGATCGAATCCAAGTTCGTCAGTTCGCTTGCCGTTTTCTACAAGCACTTCGGAGGAGAAACATGAATGTTTATATGAAAACTACCTATCTTCGGCAAGCAAACTCACAACCTCTCTTATATATAAGTTTAATTTTTTTTATTATTATTTATTTTTAGGGGGGTGTAATAGCTTTACATTTCATACTGCCGTTAAAAAATAACGAAAAATAAAGTACTTTCCGAGAATTGTTTTCAAACAATTTTATTTACTAAGAATGATAATGCTAATATTTATTTGTTATTTTTTGAATCTAAATATATAGGTCAGTTTTAAAGTATATGCACTTATTAACATTCACAGACAACGTGAGTGGTCATTCTAACGTCACCAGGTACGGACGGACGACACTTAGTTGCGAAATGTTATTTAAATTGAACGGGATAGGTATGAATTACTGATAAACAAGCTGTCCGAAATCCCATTTAATGGGTCAGTCAGACATAGACGCATTCTTGGCCACTGACCGTAATCTCTTATTTTAAGTCTGTCAATTTAATTACAACTGACCAACACATTCGGACTATGTAAGTATAAAACACATGTACGTCATGCGTTTGTTTACAAAAACAGTTCAACATTTGTGGATTTTCCCAATAGCCAGTAGCTAATTTTAACCTTTAAAAATCGGTAATTAAATATTTAAACAATTTAAGTGTCAAGATAATATACAAATAACTGGTTGTTGACTTTTATATAACCCTGCAAAGATACCTACTCAAAGATAATGTTGTCAAGTGTCAAAATTGATTCGACTACATTGTGTTATGGAACCATTTTCTTGTTGTCATCTTCAAGAATAACCTTGGTCTACATTATCAAATTCAAACAGCTACTTCAGGTCGTTGATATACAACTTTAAATGGAAAAAAGATATCTTAAAGCTGAAAATATATGTTCATGTCCATACTTACCAATGTCGATATACATTAAAGAAATAAACAACATAATCTAAACGAAAACAAGCACTTGAGTCTGGAATATGTAAACTGACGAACAAGCAATCAAATACTTCTGTATTTTGAGGGTTACGGAACTAAAAAATTATCAAAACTCTTATATTTTTTGTTGAGGGATCACTACAAAGGGGGCGGGGGGGGGGGAGCTCGGTGACCGAGTCTAAAGTGCGACACTGCGGATTACTAGTGCTTTCTTTCACGTCCATCATGTAGACAAAAATTTTAAATAAAGTAGTTTTGTCTGTTCAATAATCAATGTTTCGCGGTTTTCTTCTGGTACTCCGGGTTCCTCCACCGTCCATGAACTGACCGTTTCGACATTTTTGGAAAATCTTGACTGGGACTTTGATCACCATAACTTGACTCATGTATTTTGATTACGTTTTAAAATGTGAAATCTACATACGTCACATCAGGTTGTACATTTCACTTAGTTTCAGTCTCGTCTGCTGTTAAATTTACAGAGAAACCCAAAAAGCTGCCGGTAATAAGTTATTTGTATTTTTTCTGCTTAAATACTATTAAAAAGCAAGAATATTGGGGCGGCGTTTAATCTCTTGCCGTAAGTTAATTATTTTGGTTGGTTAGCAAGTTGTAATGTTGTCAAAGCCATATTATCAATTTTTAGCTATTTGCACGAAAAAAATATTAATCTCTAAGGATTATCTAATAACAAGTTTCCGTAAGTGTGTGATTTATGAGTGTACATGTATAGTATGGTCTGCCTTGAACTAGCGCATACCCAAGGCGTCTTTTTGATAAGGTACTACATGTAGCTCACCGAGTCTGTATGCCGCAGGAAAGCATACAACTCCTCAACTTACATTATCCTGACAATGGGTGAACCAGTCGGTATCCGGCCGCTTCAGGTGAGGAAGCAAGTTTTCAAATTTTAAAGTCTTATTATAACCCGACCCGGGTTCGAACAACAGACTTCCCGCTCCCAATTAACATTATGTGTACCGTCTTATGAAAACCAAGCTAAAATTCAGAGGTCTCAAATACTACAAGTGTCATGTGTTTCTTTTAAATTAATTAAATGATAAAATGTAACACCTGACAATCACTGATGTGTGATATTTTGAATTTAATTTTTTCAAAAAAAAAAAAAATTAAAAGTAGCACATGAAACATGTGAGTATAAAACTTTGTTGATTACATTAAAATCAGGTCAAATATTAAATATACTACGATCAATTACTGTGCCTTAAAAATCGGTCAAACATCATTACTTTAAGGTCATTTTAATACGTACAGTGTATACAAAAAGTCATGTATATGTACATATATATATACAATGCTTTGTCCAATTTAATAACCAGTGACCGTTCCTTACTCTACTAAACATAGGTTTTATAAAAATGGATATAAAAATACAAAAAAATAATAAATGAATACATGTTGTTGTTGTTGTTGTAGTAGTTTTTTTTTTTTTTTTTTTTTTTTTTTTTTACATTATGATATTCTTTTGCGTATCAGTGCATGCATACACGATCAGTTTTGGATGGAACGCTAGAGAGATCTGGAGTACCGTAGAATATGAGCGACCTACCATAACTGACATACCGTGTATACATCTAGTGATGCTGGGTTTCGACTACAGCGATGAAAGGTACTGTACCTTTATTTTGGAGCCTCAAAACACTCAACGGCCACTGCGGTACCTCAGTTGGTGGAGTGCTCGTTCCGTAAGTGGGAGGTCGTGGGCTCGAACCCGACCGGTTCTGACCCAAGACTTGAAAGTGGGTAGTGACTGGTCTTTTGCCAAATACTCGGCATT
Organism: Tegillarca granosa; assembly: GCA_029721355.1. Lineage (NCBI taxonomy): Eukaryota > Metazoa > Mollusca > Bivalvia > Arcoida > Arcidae > Tegillarca > Tegillarca granosa. The sequence continues at coordinate 4,989,342 of CM056611.1, read as the reverse complement.
ACGAAATGAAAGTCATGGTTCTCACGGATTGGAATTTTCCCATGTCACGGTAGACGTGGCACAATAAAGAACCCTGCAGTATATTGCCATAAGCGCAACGCACGGGCAAAATTTCTGCACTTTCGTCTTTAGCTGGCGACGTCTCTATATAGTGAAATATTCTTGACTGAGACGTTAAACACCATTACTCAACTCAACTCAAAACACTCAAAAATATAAATGTAACGCATAAAGTATTCGGGTTAACAGTTTTCGTCAGGTTCGTGTAAATGCACGACGTGTATTAGTTTAGAGTTGAGATACAGGACTAGGATCAAAGAGCGACTAGTTGATTGGTATGTGAGAGATCAGAGACGGTTGAGAGCAAGAATATAAGCTTTGTAAGGGAGAAGCCGGACTAGATAGGTCTCCAACTCCCGATGGGATCAGTTCCAAGCTTTGAATGTATTGGATTTAAAATTATGGCAGAAATGGTAATGTCATGTGCTACTTTTGTATAAAAATTGTAAAGTAGCACATATGACAGTTATACGATTATGAATCTTGGTGGTCCAGTTGTCAAATACGACTGGTTGCGACGGTATTATAATCAAGGCTTATGATCAAACCCAATTAGGACATCTTCTAGTGGTAAAAAAATATAATTCTCAAGAAATTGTATTATTGTTCCGTAGTTCTGTTTTCTACAAAATTTACGAACTCGTTGTATTTAAGTCTTCATTATCTTACTACACTCATTCAGACGCCTTAATGGCGATTCCATGTCTATATTTATGTAGCTAACCGGCGAGAATGTTCAATCTGGTTTTGATATAGAGTGGAAAGAACTGCCAAAAATGATTTTATAATTTATATGGTAGATGAAACACCTACTTAGATCAAGCCAGTAAACAAAATACATCAAGGTTTTAATATTAATTCATAAAAGCACAGTAAGATGTGAGTACAGTAGCACCATGACCAAAAAAAATTATTTCAGTATCCGATAAAAAAAAAACGCACCATTACTCGGGTGAATGAATTTTAATACAACGTTTAATTTTTTTTTTTTTTTTTTTTTTTTTTTTTTTTTTTTTTTTTTTTTTTGTAAATTTAAATGTGTTAATTATTCAAGGATCACACGCTTATTTCCGGGAGATATAAAGGTCACATTTCACAAAATAATTTGATAACGCGTGTGAAGTCATTAATTCAGCAGCGCGTACACACACAAATCGTATTTTTAGCCTTGAATGAAAACTTGACAACATCTGGCGCAGCATATTTGTTTTGGTGAATTCTGATTGGATAAAATGTCACACACCTCCAGAAATCGATCAAGGTCGTTTTGTTCCTCCCTATAGTACGGAAACTATGTGACCGAATTTCTTTTTAGTTTCGTTACGCATTCTTTTGTATAGTGAGATGTAGTTTGAATAATGTGTTAGGTTGAGGATACAGTAAATTATATTTGAAGTGTTAAATTTTTTATACCTAAATACAGAGAGCCAAACAATAGATAATATAATAAGTGTGTGTGTGTGTGTGTGTGTGTGTGTGTGTGTGTGTGTGTGTTATCTTAGCAATCATAAGTTACAGTTACATGTAATAAATATTCTTAATATGACAGAAATCCGGTCATAATAATACAAGAAGAGACGCAAAGAAGAGAGAGAGAGAGAGAGAAGAGAGAGAGAGAGCGGTTCCAGAATTTTATGAAAAAAGGGGGTTGGGGAATTTTATCAATGATATATTAGCAAGGAACGAAGTCTCAAACCCCCAGCTGAAAGAGGGTTTCAGTGCTGCTTATTGTCCTCGGCAGGTCCAGTGCAGTGCAGAGCCCTGTTAGGGGTCCAGGAGGCGAAACCCACGCGGAAAATGAATTTTTAATATTTCTGCGGACCTTTTTACATTTTTCTTTAATTCTCTTTCTTTTGATTTTTTCAAAAGGTGAGTTGCAATCCTCCCCCTTGAATCCGCCTTTTTTTAGATCTGAAACTTTGCTCGTATAAAGCGTTCGATCTCTCCGTTTTAAGCACAGTGCTGCTGTGGGACTCTATGAGCTTAAACTGAAATAATTCTTATAATTTCTTATTCGAACATTTACGGTTTTTTTTTTACACACAGTTTCTTTCTCTCTCTCTTTTTTTTTTTTTTTTTTTTTTTTTTTACAATTTTTTGATAATTTTAAATAATTTAAATCAACATTTAACAACATGCGTTTATTTTGTTAAACTTTTATAGTCGTGCAAGGTAAAGCAGCCTTATGGAAATATATTTCGATTTTTCAAAATTTTTTTCGCTGTTTTAATTACTTCAAATGGGAAAATTACGTAACGATGATAAGATCAAACGAGATAGATATGTGTACATCAAATAAGATCTCACAAAAAATTTTAAAAAAAATATTTTTGTACCATATTTACGCTTAAAAGTAATTTATTATTTTACATGTTACAAAATGAATTAAAATAAAGCTTTGATTTTCTTCTGGGGAAGGGACCATTTGACATACCACAATATTGAGACGTTTACATATGTACCGGATTGTTATACAAAATTATAACCGACATAAACGCCATTTAAGTTGTACATAGGATTTATTCCGCCCTGCCCGAGATATTTCGGTTGGTTGTATTAACAACTGGACGGCTTAGAAAAGAAACACACTTTAAAAAGTTATAATGAAGATCAGTTGAAATATTCAACCGGTAATATATATGATTTATTGTCAAATTTAAACCTTACTCAGCTCATTGTTGAACCAACTCATTATACCGAACATTCATGACTTATTTTAGTGATATTACTCCTGTTGAAAATTGTGATGTTTGTGAAACTATTTTGAATGTGAATACAAAATACCATTGTCCAATATCTTTAATTCTTAGCATAGAAAAGCCTACCAAAAGGTCATATACTCGCAGAACGTGGGATTATAAAAACGGAAATTTCGATCTTTATAGACAAATAATCTTACCGACTGACTGGGACGGTTTTTTGTTAAACTCTGACTTAAATCAATCATCAATATATATATTGTCAAATACTATTTTACAAATTGCTTCTGAATGCATACCGAACAAAGTAGTTACTATCAGAGTAAATGACAAACCTTGGGTTAAACGCGAAATAAATCGAATGATCAGAAAACGTAGACGGTTACACAATAAAGCCAAGAAAACAAATTCTGTTGTTCATTGGGCGTTAGAAATAAATGTGTAGCTGCCATACGCAAAGCAAAAAAGGAATATATTGACAAACTGGCAAACGACTTGCGAGATAATATATTACCTTCTAAAACCTGGTAGCGAATTGCTAAAATGCTAAAAATAATTACAAAAATAATACTATTCCCACTTTACTTTACAATAATAAACTTTATGACGACGATGACCATAACGTTAACATTTTGAACGAATATTACTGTAATCAGTCTATTACTGACGACTCAAATATTGACATTCCGACAAGCCAAATATTAAATTTGACAATATTGAATTGACGATTGATGATGTTCGACAGATTTTGTCCTCTCTAGATACAATGTACATTTGTATATCTAAAGCTTGTGGTCCAGATCTTATTAACCCGCGATTACTTAAGTATGCTGGCAATGAATTATGTGCACCAATAACAAAGTTATTTAATAAACTGTTACAAGAAAGCATGTCTCCAAATTGCTGGAAAGATGCAAATGTTATTCCGTTATACAAAAAAGGTGATCCTAGCGACGTAAAAAATTACAGACCAATATCTCTTTGTAGTATTCTATTGTAGTTTTTGAAAAAAGTATTTTTAAATATCTTAATATATTTCTTTCAGAAAACAACATTTTTACGAATCTACAGTCTGGATTCAGAACTGGTGATTCAACTATCTGTCACCTTATTGATATATTCAATGATATCGATAAAGCTTTAGATTCCGGTAAAGAGGTGAGGGTTGTTTTTTGCGATATCAGTAAAGCATTTGACAGGGTATGGCATACGGGTTTATTAGTAAAACTACGTGCAATTGGTATATCGGGCAAATTGTTGTTATGGTTTGAAAATTATGTCTCAAATCGTCGGAATAGAGTTACAATCATGTGCAGTACATCCGAATGGCTTAATATAAATGCTGGTTTATCTCAGGATTCTATACTTGGACCAATATTGTTTTTAATTTATATAAACGATATTGTTTTAGATATAAATAGTGAAATTAGACTATTTGCTGATGACACAACTCTTTATTGTAGTGTAGACGACCCTATTGACTCGACAACTATGCTCAATAATGACCTAGATAAAATCAATAAATGGTCGAAAAAATGGCTGGTGTCTTTTAATCCAAATAAAACCGAATCTATGATAATATCTAAGAAAAAAACAACACAACCATTCCATCCTTCCCTTTATATGGACGAAACATTAATAAAAGACGTCGACGAACACAAACACTTTTACTTCTGACTTCTCTTGGGATAGGCATATAGAAAATATTTTATCCAAAGCCAATTTAAAATATTCATACTACGTAAATATAAATTCATATTATCACGTGATATCTTAGAAAAAATATATTTTAGTTTTATCAGACCTCTGCTTGAATATGGTAACGTTTTATGAGACAATATGTCAGAAACTCTTAAACAAAGAGTAGAAAATATTAATATTGAAGCCGCCCGCATTTTGTGGAGCTACAAAACTTACAAGTTTTCGTCTTTTATATCTTGAAACAGGATGGGAAACCCTAGCTACACGAAAAAAAAATCATAAATTAGTAAGAAAAACGATTTATCTCCTCCTTACTTATGCAACCTCGTTCCCCTATCTTACTATGAAATTCATTCTCACAATACACGAGGTTCTCAAAATTTCCAAAGCATCTTGTGCAAAACGTCTTTTTATTTCAATTCATTTTTACCTTCTCTCATAAGAAATTGGAATGATGTTCCAAATGATGTTATAAATCATTCTTTATCTGCTTTTAAAGATTTAATATCTACAAGTTGCAAAGTACCTTTTTATTACAATTGTGGATTTCAACTTGGGCAAATACTCCATGCAAGATTAAGATTAGAATGTAGCTCTTTACAATGTCATTTATTTAATAGAAATTTAGTTAACAATCCATATTGTCGATGTGGACTTGTTGAAAATGCAAAACACTTTCTTTTATTTTGTAAGATCTACAGTCATATACGTTTAAGAACCATTTATTTACTTCCATACGTTTTAAGTTATCAACAAATTGCTGTATGGGGACCCTATGTTATCACAACACAAAATACAGAAAATTTTCTATCAGTACAAGAATTTATTATACAATCTAAACGTTTTAAGACATAATTATAAAATCATATTCATATTCCTCTGACAAACACCCACTTATACTTTTCCCCTTCCTACTTTTCTTTTTTTTTTTTTTCTTTTTTTTTTTTTTTTCGTTATATTAAATCATTTGCAACTTACATTTATTTATTTATTTACTCATTTATTCATTTATTAACTCAATTATTTATTTATTTACTCAACTATTTATTTATTTACTCATTAATTGATTAATTTATTTATTTATTTATTTTTTAGATTAACCACTTATTAATTAAGAACTATATACATATATAACTGTTGTAACTTCATGTTTTTTTATGTATTTATCATATGTTATTTTCAGGGAGACTAGTTTATATAAGAGTCTTACTCTTGTTCTGGAATCCCTTACTTATGTGATGTAAACTTGTTGTATAATTGCTTAACAAAATTAATACTGAAATACTGTTTAAACTAAAAAAGTTATAGTTTCTGTTTATTTTTAGGTAAATTTATGTATTTTTTCTTTTGTTTATCGACAACGATAGCATTTTTAATATGACGTCACATGTTTTTCAAGCCCCAGCAACCAAAAAACACCAAAGTGGGTATTCCCCAATTCCCACGTTACGTACAAATAGGTAATAGCATTGTCGTGTTTTCTAGAGACAATACTGAAATATTTATTTATTTATTTATTATTTATTTATTTATTTATTTATTTATTCATTTATTCATTCATTCATTCATTCATTCATTTCAGCAAATAAAATGAATTTTAAATGCAATGAACAACTAATTGGGAGATTTGTCCATGTCCATGAATATACACGTGTTGCTTACGATCATTCAAACACCTTTTATCTAATAATGTATGAGAATACTTAAGTTTTCAAAATAAAAGGTATGCAGTCTCATGCAAAGGTTTACACATTTTCTTTTTGTCGGGTCCCCTTTTTTAAATTAGTGTATGGAAAACTTCCCTGTGAAAATACCAGCACAAAATTCACACAATGAACTTGGGTTACGATTATCATTAAAATGAACAAGAAATATTGTCTTGTCGCAAATAGCTGGAAAATTACTGATGTGACGTAAAACAACAATCCACCAACTTCTTAATTAGGTCTCTGACTGAACTGACCATTTTTAACTCAATTTTAAATTCACATTAAATTTTCGATATTCGATTTTATAGAAAGCATCATGGCACAGTAATCTGTACTGTTAAAACCGGTCGAGCTTCTAGAATAACAGGCTAAAACCGGCTATAACCAACGAAGAACGGGTTGTTTTGGTGAATTAGCCATCTTATAAAGTAAGGTTTGAACTCTACATGCACTTTGTCGACATAATAATTACCATTCCTCTGATAATGAGACCAGCAAATCAATATTGTAAAAAATAACTCCCCGACCATGAAAAATGTTAATTTCACCTTGCCCCGGGTTTGACCCCAATATGACCCCGGAAATCGATCTTTTTTATTCAGTTAACGGTAAACTAGTCGCCTTATTTCTCAGTAAGGGTTATCTGTTATTTACGATAATATTAATGTATCACAGCTTATAATTTTAAAAATCAATTCATATTGATAAACAAAAACGAAAAACAACCGGTTATTATTATTATTATTATTATTATTATTATTATTATTATTATTATCGTCGTCGTAATCGTCATCGCCACTATTATAATAATTTTTGTGATATGTGAAATTTTGAATATTTATAAAATAAAATATTTAAAATTTTGCAGAAAATTATTTATTTATTTATTTATTTATTTATTTATTTATTTATTTATTTATTGCTGTTGTAGTTGTTCTTGTCAGTGACCTTTTGACCTTAAGTCAATCTATCTGTAGAAAAGGTTTTCAAATAGAGCAAATTAAGATCCTTTATCCCCACCTGGCTGTAAGCCCCTCTTTGCCGAGTTTGTGCGTGTGTTGACCAATACTCTTTTGCTCTCTCAGATAACCAACCTTCAGAAAAGGTGCTCAAACTTACAACGGATTTAGCATTATTAAATAAAGGACGTTTTGGTCCTTAGGTCTTTCCATCTAAAGAAAAGGTCTTTTTGCTCACCTGGGTTTTTTACATCAATAGTCATTTGCCAGACACGGATTTGAACATACTACTCTTGATCTCTCCAACATCCATATATATTAGAAATTTTTTTAAATAGCAGGTCAACGATCAGTGAAGTTTCTTTAAATATCGAATCATATCTTAAAATAGTATGAATGGCAGTGCTATAAAGATATTTCTTAGATTCTACTTCCGGGTCATACATAAGACTAAGATTTGAGATACTGCTTTCACGACTTGCGCTAAATATTACGAGGAAAGAGTATCGACTGGTTCACCGTGTGTCAGGATAATGTGAGTAGGGAATGGTATGCTTGTCTACGCCATACTTATTGTGTCCTTTCGTTAAAAACTATACATGGCGCAATAAAACTAAAATACATAGATACACACTTGACATACGCTGGCATGCGCAATGCAAATAATACAGAACACGTTTTTGGGGACTAGTTATTGTCCATGATAAAGGGAGTGTTCCTTATATTGTCATGTAATAGTCATAACAATACTGATTCGTCGAGTTAGCACCTTCACAAAAACTTAGTCCTTAGTGCGCTTTAGTACAGAGAGACCATAATACACACTCACAAATTCCACGGATACGCGCATTAATAAACTTGCTCTCGTCGCAAATAGCCGAAAAATTGATGATATGACGTTACAAAACATTGCAACCAACCAATTTCGAATTCAGTTTATAAGCAAATTAAATAGACATTTTGTTTGAAACATTATCTGTCGCAATTGAAACCAAACAATGCGTTAAACAATCGTTTCTCGGGCAAAACCATCCAATCAAACCAAAGAATAACGGAAACTGATTTCATCAAAGCGTTCACGGCGGAAAACATTGTGAAATGAATAGAATTTCACGTATAGCCATAAAGTACACGTGACTTTTTACTAATATTCTACAAGCACCAAGAATTGTTCCATATGAAATATTACCACATATATATAATGTGAACTCAAGCTGAGATAGGTATTTTAGCAATCTATTTTGCAGTTCGGTGTACTTTAGAGGAGTGAATGGTATTAGAAAACAGCAAGTTATTAGTACAAAACATTGACCGCATATTTTTTTGCTGAGAATTACTCTTCGAAAACTCTTTTTACTGCAATTCAATCTGTATTGCTGTCAGTACTATAACTTAATGGAACATTATATACATTTTAAACAACATATATAACAAGAGATGTATAAAAACACAGATATATAACATATAACGTATAATATATAACACATATAACAGACAAAACAAAAACAGACAACCCAAAAGTGCTTACTGAACTGTTATAAACAATTAAACAATTCAATTTCACTTGAAATAAGGTTTAATAGATGAAACCACGAATTGCATGGTAAGAAATCGGGTTCTTTTCTTTTTTTTTTTTTTTTTTTAGCTTTTTGTATTTAGTGTGGTAAATAAATCGTATTGTAGACTTTTTCGTTATTTTTGTTGGAGATTATAGGCGACTATTGAAAAAGTACGGAAGCGTATTAGGCTCACCTGCGAAAATATTTTTCTCGAGAGTGAAAATATTTTATCTGGCGGCCGCCACTTAATTATCTGGCGGCCGCCATTTAATTATCTGGCGGCCGCCACATATTTATCTGGCGGTCGCCATTTAATTATCTGGCGGCCGCCACTTAATTATCTGGCGGCCGCCAGATCATTATTTTGATGGCCGCCATATTATTAATTTGATCTAGCCTTCTGTCTCTGATTTGGTGCCATGGAAGTGGCTATAATATTGTTTCACAGTCTCGGGCTTTCTCATCAGGAAATGTTACAATATCTTCAGAATTATGTGCTTCGTACGACAGCTTGTTAGTGCCATTTTATACACTAGAAAAAAATTGCTATCTCGTTTAAACGAGATACTAACTCGTTTACACAAGATAATTATCTCGTTTAAACAAGATACTTTCTCGTTTAAACAAGATAATTATCTCGTTTAAACAAGAAAATTATCTCGTTTAAACAAGATACTTTCTCGTTTAAACAAGATTCTTTCTCGTTTAAACGAGTTAATACTTCATTGTAATTCTGGTAATTTCTGACGAAAGCAGTGATAGATAAGGGCAGTATTAGTACCTGGCTACTTATAGCTGGGGCTGGCTACTTGTAGAAGAAAAGTTAGCTACTAGTAGCCAGTTACTTGATGATTAAAAATACAAAACTAGCAATTATTTCTAGTTACAAAACGCAGTTTTTATTTACTTATAGAAACAAACAAATGTTTACAGTGTGTAGTTTGGTTTTAATCACGGCTTTCGCGGATATCACTTCCGCATTCGTTTTCGTGTACCAGTACATCATGATTTTAATAAATCACCCACTTTTTGTAATAATTAAAAAGGTTATTCAATTCTGCTCCGATGATGCCAAATATTCTAACCTTTAAGTCTTCATACGCACATATACGCACATATATACGCTTACGCAATCCGATTAAAGTATAGATTTTTATAATATTTCAAATTAAGTACGAGTAGCTGAATATTTATTCCAAAAATATTCAGTATTTATTTATATCATGATCAATAATATTTTATTTTGTGTACATTGATATCAAATATCAGCCATAAAAGCTTTAATACGCATATATACGCTTAACGATTCGACAGGGGAGGGTTACATTTAGGTATAGATTTCTATGGGTTCCTTTTTTCGGCTTGAATTTCTTTTTTCTTACATATATTTACATTCATATATTTGTCCTGTATTTGACAAACATTACTCTGAATAGAAAAGCAAAACAAACTGAGTTGTAACTGTGGCAAGCACAATGACTAAAGTCTTCCAACACCCAAAATTTTGACCCCTTTTAGTTTGCACAATAAGACTGGTTGGTTAAAATGTTGTGAAATGTCAAGTCAGCAATTTTTCAGCTATATGTTTTTAAGAATATCCTTATGACAGTTTATGTTTGTGTTATTCATGTAAAATGTACATGTAAAAATTAAAGTAAGTACAATTGCATGTAAGTGTGTGGTGTGCATTTGTGTTGCCTGGTCTGTTGTGTACTAGCACAAACTCGCGGTGTCTTTTTGGTAAGGTGCTGGCTCACCGAGTCAGTATGCCACAGACAAGTAAACCATTCCCTCAGTTCAATATCCTGGCAACAGGTGAACTGGTCTAAATTTCAAATTTCAAAATCATTTGTATGACCCAGCCACACTTCGAACCCATGACTGTCGAGGCAGACAGTCTACCAATGAGCCACAGAGGTGGTACTCGCTCTTAAGGCAGACCCTCTACAACTAAGCCCCCAAGACAGTAACAACAATGAATGAATATGTAGTCTTATTCTGGTGCACGACGTTTCATCGAATGGACATTTCGTCGAATGGACTTTTCGTCGAACTGACACTTGATAGAATGCGACATTCTATCGAAAATTCACTTATAGTACGATATTTCGTTGAATTTTTTTCAATCCCTTTAAATATCATATTTTTATTCAATAGGTCTAGAAATGTTCCGAGCATGAACATATCATAAAAATGGTTATTCATTTGAAAAAAATCAGTTTTTCCAAAAGTGACATAATACACAAATATTTTAAACTGTATCACAAATTATTAGTTTAACTTCTAAATTCTTTTATTAATTGGTCTGAAGTGCGTGTGTACACTTGTTGATCACAGTTTCTCCAAATGCCTAGACTTTAATCTCTCTTGGGGAGATCCTAATTCATTATAACTTGTAAGTTTGCTTTTAAAAGTCTATGGTTTTCTCTGGAAACTACAGGTTACACCAGCTTCCAAAACTGACTGAATCAATATAAGTTAAAATATCGTGACTGGGGTGATATAAAACGGTATTTATGAACTCTTTTACAGTTCTTATTGATCTCTCTAAAAGTTGATTTTATCATTCCAGTGATTTAAACGATTCGAAAAATTGCTAATTGGGTGTAATTTTTGAATTAGTTAATTTTTTGAAAAATTTTCAGTGTACTCTAGTTACTACATACACATTAGATACTTATAACTGAAATATCGCTGGATATTTCTGATTAAGTATTTTGGCATCTCTAAGCTTGAGAAAACTTAGAAAGGTTTGTACCTATTGCACTTTGAAAACAATTTTGGACATATCTCCAGGTGAGGCTTAAGGTCCATGGGCCTCTTTTGATTTTCTGAAATAAATATTATGTTGTCTCGGTTTTCTGAACATATGCAAAAAAGGTCTGTTATTTCAACTCTTTTATCTGAAAAACCCCGATTTTCACCAAGCAATAGTAAGACCAAATTTGTGGTGAATACTCTTGGTTAGTCATCAAATATCCGAGATAGCCACAGATACTTAAATAACATCAAATAAATAACAATTACATATTATTTTTAATCAATAAAAGCTAACTAGAAATAATTGCTACTTTTGTATTTTTAATCATCGTTCAACTGGATACTAGTAGCTAACTTTTCTTCTACAAGTAACCAGCTTCAGCTATATGTGGTCAGTTACTACTACTGCTTTTAACTATCACTGCTTTCGTCAATATACCAGAATAAAAATGAAATATTAACTCGTTTAAACGACTAAGTATCTTGTCTAAACGATATAATTATCTTGTTTAAACGAGATAGTTATCTTGTTTAAACGAGTTAGTAATTTTTTCTAGTGTATAAAATGGCACTTACAAGCTTTCGTAGCTTCGGCAATACTGACCGACATGTTATAATCCGGTAGATAAATAAGTGGCGGCCGCCAGATAATTAAATGGCGGCCGCCAGATAATTAAGTGGCGGCCGCCAGATAAATAAGTGGCGGCCGCCAGATAATTAAATGGCGGCCGCCAGATAAAATATTTTCACTCTCGAGAAAAATATTTTCGCAGGTGATATTAAGTGGCGGCCGCCAGATAAATAAATGGCGGCCGCCAGATAAAATATTTTCACTCTCTAGAAAAATATTTTCGCAGGTGAGCCTAATACGCTTCCGTAAAAAAGAAAACCAGTCTTCCCCAAACGTTGCCAGTCAGAGGCTGGATATACATTTTATGTATATTGTATTAATTGTTTTAGGATATTGAAACATTACAAATTATTTCATATGCTTATAAATATAGAATATTTCGGTTTGCGGATAAAATGTTAAATAGCTGTTCTAACTCTCTTCAGATGCTGAACATGACATTCTTGCTTTAATCAGAGATTATAATAAACCATAATATATCGCAATAAACACGATTACACACATTTAATAAACAAGCTCAACATCTCAGGGTTCACTTATACTTTCTGGAGAAAAATTGAACCCCAGCTTGGTTTTTTAGTGGTTTCCACTCGGAGTACGTCTTAGTGTGTTAAAGACTGATCTCTGTGGTCGGTGGACGGTCGTTTTTTTCAGGATACTTGAATCGACTGCTTTGAAATATTGAATGGAATAAGTGCATTTCGTCACCCTTCATTCGAGTGCTATTTGACAATTCAATTTCCGAAAGACTGTGAATTTTTCTTATATCACTTTTTTTTCTTCCATCTGAAAATAATGGGCGTCAATATAAGTAAAATATGATTGATCAAAACACCAATAAAACCTCCAGACACACACACACACACTCTCTCTCTCTCTCTCTCTCTCTCTCTCTCTCTCTCTCTCTCTCTCTCTCTCTCTCTCTCTCTCTCAAAAAAAAAAAAAAATTAAAAGGCTGAAATAATATAATAAATACATTTCATATGACTTTTACATAAAATCAATATTCTAGGTCCTCTGTACTCTACGGCTTTGTTAAAGTCTGTCTATTACACATCTTAAATTCATTCTTAGCTAATCGTTCACTAAATCGTGTTTTTTTTAGTTTTATCCGTGAAAACGGAAAAGTTTAATTTAAAACCTGCAAAAAACAATAATTTAAGTAACACAAGGTTTTTAAAGACTGTAATTAAACATAAAAAGGAGACTTGATTAGAAAGAGTTCTTAAGCTCGCACGGATCCAAGAGTGAAAATGTTGGTTATTTTGCTTGCCAAAGGTCGGTGATTTTCTGAGGACACTCCGGTTTTCTGCCATCCAAGATTTGATAGCTTCGACGTGTAATAAATCTTGACTGGGCGTAAAACATCTACTCCATGTTCAAATAAGGGGTTTGTTGAGTGGTTCAGTTAGCAAATGCTTTTGGGCTCGAGTCCTTGAGTAGGGGTGAAAAAATATACCGCGGTACGAGTTGAAACACGGTTTTTGATGCTTCGGTTCGGTTTTCGGTTTTCATTTTCCTAAAACCGTTGTTCAATTTCTTGATAAGAGTTATTTCTTTTTCCATGCAACACGTGTCATCTGATTGGTCTATATGGCAAATACCTTCGATTTCATTCAATCTAAAACAAGGATACATGCAATAATACAAGTACTCAAACGGAAGTATAAACTGTACCATGCATTTGATAAGTTAATATTTCTACACAAGCTTCCCTTCGACTAAGTTTGTTTTTGGCTAATATTCCATTAGTAACCCTTTTGTACGGCAATACAAACCGAACCGGATCTAGCAAAGCGCAATGTGAACCGAACCGTGCAACGTGTATTGTTTCACCCCTAGTTACGGGCTCTAGTTCTTAAGCAATACGTAATTTTATACTAATTTAATCTACAAGCTTCCAAATAATTATAAATAGATGTTGGTATTTATATTTTGCAAAATTTTGTTTGGGACTTCCACCCTATACGCCAAAATATTTTCGAGTATTTTTTGCTTTCAGCAAAAAAGAAACAAACATTGTAGCTGTATTAATATATTGCGTGGGAACAGGAAAAATAATGCTTGAAATCGAAGTACCATTGCGTAGGAACTAAAATTATTGCGTAGGAAAAAGATAAAAAATCATTGCTTTGAAAAGCAATACTAATTGCGCGGGAACGAATTATCCTATGCGAGACAATGTAAAATATATATTAATTACAGTGTTGTTCGAAGCCTTCGTATATGATACATTTTCTTAGAATAAACCAGCTACTTGCTTTCCGTCACGTAGATTTACTAAATACGGAATTTATGTATATCAGGGGAAATCTATATAAGTTAACATGTAATTTAGATCAAGGAAAATGTTATTCATGTCAAATCGATTGATGCCAATCTATAGATGGAATATGAAAAAAAAGTACTTATTTCTATAAAACTTTTGTGCTTATTAAACTTGTAATATTTATGTCTTTTTGTGAATTCTAGATTCGGTGTAAAAGTATAATGGATAATTTATAGTTAGGAAAGTAAGTTTAATGCACTATCTATATAGATAAACTTATAAATCACGAACAAGCAAAACATGTAATTCGGTTTGGTTAAAATTTCAAAAATTCTGAAAGTCTATCGCGCTTTGGAATGTGACGTATCGACAAGTGCCCTAAAACATCTTAATTTATTATTTTGGTCTATTGTTAATTTTTTACCTAACTTTATTTAAATGTAACTTCTATTGTTAAGAGTTGATTTTAGCTCTCTTTATAGAACAAACTTTTTTAAAAAATAGTTTTAAAAAATAAAATATTTTGAAAACTAAAATTTTGGATACTAGAAGGAGAGTGAAGTGTAGTGGAGTAATGGTGTTTTACGCCACAGTCAAGAATCTTTCACTTATTTCGAGGCGGTCAGTTCTGAGATGGTGGAGGAAACCAGAGTGCCCCGAGAAAACCACCCACCTTCGGCAAGCGAACTGACAAACTTTCTCACACTAGGATCTGTCCCGAGTGGGATTCGAACCCAGGCGGTGAGAGGCGCTGTGATCCGTAAGCGCGCGCTTTAGACCACTCGGCCACCGTGGCCCCACTAGAAGGAGAATTTTGAAATATTTCCGTTTGTTTAAGTATCTAATGTTTGCAATGTTATATTTGCCATAATGTTCGCCCTATTACTAGTATGGCTAATGGCAAAATCTAAAAAAAAAAAAAAAGGAAATGTGGAGGTGCCCTTAAACATCTTAATTTTTTTTTTGGCCTTTTGTTGAAATGTAATTTTGACATCTTTTACATCAATATATTTAAATGTAGAAAAAAGGGTATTTTACTATTTCCTCTTTTTATAAAACCAACTCAGAAGGCCTTCAGTGTTAGAATCTAATTATAGAATGTTAGACGCACCAACCAACCAACCCCCCTCCCCTCCACATCTAGTGATGAAAAATAGTTTGCGATGTCATATTTGCAACAGTGTTTGCTCTATTGCTAGTATGACTAATTCGAATATAAACTAAAATTATTATAATAAGAAATTCCCTTAACTGAAATAGAATATGAAAACGAAACAAGATTCAAAAGAAACATTAATGTCTTAGGAAGAAAAATGAATAATTCTAAATTTTAAAGATTATTATCGCCCTAGCTTTAACAAGTTCTGGGTTAAAATAATGGACCGAGAATGATTCTTTTTTCTCTCATTTCGAGATTGATTCTTTTTTCTCTCATTTTAAGTGTTCAAAATTGTAGGCTTAATTTACAGTATATCTATAAATGGCTTTGGCAATCAAAAATATGTTATAACGTCCCACCAGTGTCACAGCGCATACATCACGTCAGTGTCACAGCCCATACATCACACAATTGTCACAGCGCCTATATCACACCAGTGTCACAGCGCCTACATCACACCAGTGTCAAAGCGCCTACATCACACCAGTGTCACAGCGCATACATCACACCAGTGTCACAGCGCATACATCACAACAGTGTCACAGCGCATACATCACACCGGTGTCACAGCGCATACATCTCAACAGTGTCACAGCGCATACATCACACCAGAGTCACAGCGCATACATCACACCATTGTTACAGCGCATACATCACACCAGCGTCACAGTGCATACATCACACCAAGGTCACAGCGCATACATCACACCAGTGTTACAGCGCATACATCACACCAGCGTCACAGCGCATACATCACACCAAAGTCACAGCGCATACATCACACCAGTGTCACAGCGCATACACTCTGTTTTTAGGAATTTTAACTACTTGTGGTATCCGATAAGATTGATTAATTGATTTAACGGTGTTTTTCAGTCAAAAATATTTCACTTATATCGAGACGTCACCAGCCATAAGTGAAGTGGCAGAAAATTTTACCTTTGCAGTGCGCTTAGGAAAATGTGCAAGGATGGTTCTTTAACGTGCCACGCCTGCCGGTTTTTAGGTCTCATCCCCGTGACATTCATTTTAAATGCCGAGAATCACTACCAATTTTCAAGTCTTTGTCAGACCCAGCTGGGGTTCGAAACCTCGACTTCCCACATACCTCTACCAACTGAGGGCATCTGTATTTATTTCGTATCTGTCCGTATCTGCTCAAGCGAGACAGTTTGGCATCCACTTTTCTTACTATCAGACAATTACTTATGTTCATGTTTAATATTCTTTTTTGCTGACGGTAGAAGATTATGTGTTCTGTCTTTTTGCTTTCACAACTCCAGAAAATTGGAAAATCTTTTCCTTCCTTTCTACAGGAAGTCTTGAGCTCTAAAGGAGATAAACGAGTTTGAAACCAAAAAACTACATACATGTATATTTGCAAAGAGCTGTCATAATTATACAATTTTCTTTATTTAAGATCATCTTATTTCATTAATGAACTATTTTTACGTAAAAATTGGCCTTCAGAACGTGGTTTTGGGGGTGATTTTATGATGCTATAACATCATTTGCACTGAGTAATCTCCCTTTCAACAATGTTGCTCTGTGAAAAAAAATTAACACTGCCATTTGTGCAAAATAACTTTTTCTGAATGCTCGTATTTACAAAACAACACTCAGCAACCCACTAGTTTGTGAAAGTTTTTTTCAGAACTCTTGTGCAGAATGACCTTCTCGCACTCACGTTGGTGCATGTAGTCTTCCATTCCACGGTAATGATGCGACCGAAAATGACATTAGTTGCCATGGCGTCAAAGTTCAGGAAGAATATTTGACGTAATCTTGTGGAAAAAAATTGGGTCCTGTTGTGGGAAAATGACATTTCCACATCAAAAAATTAAAAATCCTCAAAACGTTTTAAAGCTGCATAAAGTTTTTCAATTTTTTACATTTTTTAAGTTGTGTTTTTATTACGTAACCATGTTCTAAAATTAGATCCCACATGCTACATCTCACTAGGAAATTATTGTTATTTCTGTATTTATTCGAGCTTTTATCGTTAAATCAAATGTAACATTGTTCATTACAAACATCATTAATTAGATCAGCACCGTTTTAATTTTTTTTCTGGAAAAACTTAATGCAGCTTTAAAGGGTAATACTGGGATTTTATAGCAAATAACTATAAGCAGCATTAATTAAAACACGGATTATCTTTCAAAATTTCAGACGAGAGGGTTTTTAAATACGATTATTAGTAAATATTACAAATACCAAGTCTTTCTACTAATACTGTTACTAATAGGTTAGTATCTACAGTACTGTTCGCAGTACATCACAAAGTACTTACTTCAAGGGTTTATACACTTTGAGTGCATGTAAGTTACGGATTCGGAGACTCGATAAAAACAAAAAAAGTGTTTCATAAAATTGATTTTGACACGTGATGTTAAAAATATCTTGCCGTCTTTTGCTCAACATCATAAACTTATAATGTTGTTCATCCCTCCACTGTTCTTGTATGTAGCTGGGTTTTAAATAATATATAACTCGATTAAGTGAATTTAGAATTAGTAGCAGTTTGTAAACTTTATAATTTTATCGCTGTTCATGGTCGTGATTACGTGATATATTGATGTATAAAACGTGCCGGAAGCTATGATGACTAGACGGGACTACAGCTGCGCGGGAATGAATCGAGTGTCGTCTTTTTATAACGGACCACATGGGCATAAGCCCGATATTGATTGATAATAGATTGTTCAGATTATATTCCGGTTGTTTACATTTATTGTCGAGTGCAGAGAGTGAATGAGGTTAATTCTTTCACTTGTACCAGTTCGCTATTAGCTAGACTTTTGTATAGTTGCAATATTCTTGAGATAAAAAGTGAATGAGAATGTCAATTGGATACATTTAACGCATCAGCATCCTTCTGCCATGTAATTATTAACAAACCTGTTCGGAAGCCCTCATGTTTGTTCTAAATTGCTTGCTAATGACGACTTGCAGGTTTCAAACAAAAACCTTGCAGCGTAACTAACTCAAGAGACCAAATAATTGGCACCGAGCCAATAACTAAAATCTTGCACGAGGGTTAGGATCAAACTGTTTTACGCCCTCGTAGAAAAAAATGAAATACATATTTTATGTCAGTTCTACGGGAGTGGGGAAATCGCTGTGCCAAAATATAAAACACCGGTTTTCGGACTGACGATTCTCATACTAAGATATGCCCATGTTGGACTCGAAAGTATTCTGAGGTGTTGTGATGCGTGAATTGGTGCTCTAGACCATAAGATCACCGAACGCCCTACACACCCCATTTTCTCTTCACTAAACAACAATAAACGTTAGGAAAAGCTAACACAAACAAAACATCTTTCTCGTTTGTATTCGTTTGACTTGATGTATCATCTAGCCACCGATACAGCGATGTAGTTCATGCAATAAATAATAATAACGTCAAGGATATTTTAATTATTATCACAATTTGAACATGCGATAAACCATTGATTAGCACGATGATATGCACACATTAGGTTAGGCATGGTATGTATGATACATTGACATTACATTAACATATCAACATTAGGTCGTATAGCTTACGTTTGCAGCTTATATCTAACAGCTGTTTCATACTAGACTAACAAGTCATTTTTGTCTAGAAATATAAATTTCCTGGCCTACAATATTTATATTTGGTACACTATTGGCGCCAGTTTATATTTGGCGTACCGGTACTATTGACGCAGTTTATATTTGGTACACTATTGGCGCCAGTTTATATTTGGCGTACCGGTACTATTGACGCAGTTTATATTTGGTACACTATTGGCGCCAGTTTATATTTGGTACACTATTGACTCCAGTTAATATTTGGTACACTATTGGCACCAGTTTATATTTGGCGTACTATTGACGCCAGTTTATATTTCGCACAGTATTTGACGCCGGTTTATATTTGACACAGTTTTGACGCCAGTTTATATTTGGTACACTATTCGCGCCAGTGTATTTTGCAAAGTATCAATACCGGTTTATATGAGCGGATTGGAGCTTAGTTGTATATGCAGACAAGATATTTTCGCTTTTATAGCGGTGGCCAATTCAGGAGAGTACCGAGAGAAAATAATTGACCTTCGGCAAGCGAAATTGCAACAAACTTTCTCACAACTTGCCTAGTTGTGTTCGAATCTAGGTAGCAATATGTAACGTAATCTGTAAATGCGCGATCAAGACCACTCGACTAAATAGCCCACTAACTCGACTAATAGACCTGCGAGGTCCCATCATCAATTCATATAACATTACAGCATTCGGGTCTGCCTAAGTAGGATTCGAATCTCGTATAGAGAAAGCGCTGTGGTTAATAAACGTTCGCTTTAGTCAGCTCAATCTGCGAGGTCCCCATCAATTTCTTTGACATCATCGCAATTAAAAAATAGCAGCGTGTGCGTGAAATGGGATTTATTAAGGGGTGATAAGATCTAAGCAGAGGTTGCATGAATCTTGAACGAATAAAACTCATTTTACTGAGGAAAAGTTTGCCACGGATATGTAAAGTAACTAGAAATCATCGGTTTAAAGTTCGTATCGTGGACTCATCGATCTGATCCAGCAATTCGCAGTTAGCAGGTCAATATGTTCATCAGTCTAAGTCTAAAAGCGATGTCAGATTGCGTGACAATATTGTATTTTTTATATATTAAAAAGTTCAGTAATGGTTTTACGTCCTAAGTAAACGATTTTTACTTCTAGGTCATTGGTGAAAAGTCGAATAAAGTATAAAGTGAAATGTGACAAGTCGAGTAAAGTATAAAGTGAAATGTGACAAGTCTAGTGAAGTATAAAGTGAAATGTGACAAGTCGAGTAAAGTATAAAGTGAAATGTGACAAGTCGAGTAAAGTATAAAGTGAAATGTGACAAGTCGAGCGAAGTATAAAGTGAAATGTGACAAGTCGAGTAAAGTATAAAGTGAAATGTGACAAGTCGAGCGAAGTATAGAGTGAAATGTGACAAGTCGAGTGAGGTATAGAGTGAAATGTGACAAGTCGAGTAAAGTATAAAGTGAAATGTGACGAGTCGAGTAAAGTATAAAGTGAAATGTGACAAGTCGAGCGAAGTATAGAGTGAAATGTGACAAGTCGAGTAAAGTATAAAGTGAAATATGACAAGTCGAGCGAAGTATAGAGTGAAATGTGACAAGTCGAGCGAAGTATAGAGTGAAATGTGACAAGTCGAGTGAAGTATAGAGTGAAATGTGACAAGTCGAGCGAAGTATAAAGTGAAATGTGACAAGTCGAGTAAAGTATAATGTAAAATGTGACAAGTCGAGTTAAGTATAAAGTGAAATGTGACAAGTCTAGTGAAATATAAAGTGGAATGCTACAAGTCAAGTGAAGTATAGAGTGGAATACGACAAATCAAAAGAAGTATGGAGTTGAATTCGACAATTCAAATGAAGAATTGTGTAAAATGTGACAAGTCGAGTGAAGTATAAAGTGAAATGTGAGTGAAGTATGGAGTGGAATTGGGACAAGTCAAGTGATGTTTAGCGTGGAATGCGACAGGTCAAATGAAATAAAGAGAAGCAGTCGAGTGAAATATAAGGTTAAATGCGAAAAATCGAGTGAAGGATAGAGTGCAATGTAGAGGAGAAGTGTATTTTGTCATTGTCAAGTTTCTATTGACGGTTTACACAATTTATCAACGTTATTCTTACCAATTTAGAAAGTTAGTTTATTTGCCTACACACCTTCTAAAGCGCCTACTTACAGAGCACAGCGCCTCTTATCGCTAGCCAACATAAGGGTTTGAATTCCACTACAGATCACAGCACATCTCATCGTCTACATGTAGGTTTAAATCTCACTGGCAAATCTTAGTATACAAGTTTTGTCTGTTAGCAAAAGGTCGGTTGTTTTCTCAGCGTACTCAGGTTTCTTTTACTATCTAAAAACTAACCACTGCACAATCTCAAAACTTAATGTTTCGATATAATTGAGAACGATCTTGAAGGGACATATATAATATACACGATATTACACGCTGAATTACAGGTACAGTTGTACTAACCAGATTCGCGAGTACATATCTACTCTTCTAAAGTAAACCTTCGAGTTCAGGGAAAGGTGAACACGATCTATATAATCATTAATAACTACAAGCATAAATCAAAGTACTGAAAGTACTGGAAAGCGGTTAGCCTTGTAGCTCTGAAAATTGAGATAAATTTTGATTATCCCACTTTCAAAAAAGTACCTGGCGGTATTCAATTTCTCAAAAAAATGTACAGCCTTTTGATGAGGTTTTGGTTGACCCTTAGCTTTTTGTAAATATGTACGTTACATTTGTAACAAAATGTATGATGTTGTAATCAGTTTTAGATCAGAACCCATTTGACCAGACTGTTAACTGTGATTGTGGTAGTATGTAAATCACCATTACCCCATTCCTCAGTTTTATTTCAAAATAAGGGATCAAATAGATGCATCTGAAAGAAAATGACCAGAGAAAGTGTTTTGATTCAAAATAAAATCCACTTTAAGACATTTTGTAAGCTGCAATAAACAAAATGAATATTTATTGAAAGTAACAAAATATCTCAACAAAAAATCTTATTCAGTAATTATGAAGTAATGTCTTATATCTAAACTAAGCACATAAATACAGGAAGACCAACATCTTATTTCTTATCACTCATGATCTTTGATCTGGTTTCATTACAGAGAGCACTGCAAAAACATCAAAAAGTTATCTTCCATGTCAAAATCTTTAAACTTAGTCATGATATAGCATTTTAAAGCTCAGGTAATCAAAATGCCATGACCTTGACATTTGGATTTTGTTTCCATCAGACAATATGTCTCAATACATCAAAAAGTAATGCCTGCATTGCAATTTTCCAAATAAAAAAACATCAAAAGGTTATCTTCCATGTCAAAATCTTTAAACTTAGTCATGATATAGCATTTTAAATAAAGCTCAGGTAATCAAAATGACACGACCTTGACATTTGGTTTTTGCTTCCATCAGACAAAAATGTCTCAATACATCAAAAATAATGCCTGCATTGCAATTTTCCAAAAAAAAAAAAAAAAAAAAGGTCAATCATAAGAATTAAACTTAAGGAGAGAGCACCGATGGTTGACACACTGACATCATGTGAATAAGAGTTGGGTGCTTGTATAAAGCAGACTGACTCTTTGAGCTAGCATGTGAAAATCACTGAGTATGGCAAACAATAAAACATGCTTGCACATCTCACATACACGAGTGTTAACAAGCAAAAGTTGACGCACGCCACACAAAGGATAACACGACGGACATTGACCCATCACAATAACTCACTTGAGCACTACCGGTATGTGCTCAGGTGATCTAAAAATGTTGCTAATAGAAACAAGTTCCAATTCATGTTAATGTTTTTGGTTTATCATCTTAATCTTTATATTGTTACAAAAGGAAATACATGTATATTTATTAAGGGCATATGGTCATTGGATATAAAAGAATATTTAAAAGTAAAGTTTAACAGACCACAATATGTCTGAAAAGATATCACTTGTGTATTAAGAAAAAGCACAATTTGTCTTTTAGCAGAATTTACTTTCGAAAAACCTTGCTTTGATAATCATGGGCATTCTCAGTTATCAATCCATTTCATTGTCAATTTGACTCTTGTCAATAGATGGTTATTGTGTTTTCAAGTGTTGTATCTTGTCTGGTTCAAAGGTGTCCATTTTTACAAATAAGGATGCATTCTGGTTTATGGTATCATGTTCAGATCTACTGTGATTTTTCAAATAAATCCTGAACGGCCTTAGACGCATGATGTCTGTCTTTATTTGCTTGTTGCTCCTTCAGTGTGTTATTTCTGAAAATAGAAAAAAAATACTTTTTTAAATAATAACAACTTTTTTTAAAAATGAGTTAAAAAATAAATCATACTTAACATTCCTGAGAATATACTGAATATCACATTTGAAAAAGGATCTCGAGACCTTTGAGTATAACTCAATGAAAAAAAGAAACAAATTTAAAATATTGAAATACACATTTACTTGAAAAGGATCTCGAGACCTTTGAGTATAACTCAATGAAAAAAGAAACAAATTTAAAATATTGAAATACACATTTACTTGAAAAAGGATCTCGAGACCTTTGAGTACAACTCGATGAAGCAAAAACAAATTTTAAAAATTTAAATACACATTTACTTGAAAAAGGATCTCGAGACCTTTGGGTATAACTGGATGAAGCAAAAACAAATTGCCAGTGGTCAATCTTAGTGTTACTGCTATAAAGTTGTGCAAGTGGCAATATATTTTACTTAAATTGAGATTTCTCAAGCTAAAGTATAATCAGACATGTTTTACACACAGTTCATCTGTCTGTAAAAATAAAACTTCTGAAAAAGTTTTTAATTTTCTTGATAAAATGTATTTACAACCTCACAGTCCAATGTAAATTGTATACTTAAGCTTTCTATAATATAATTTGTGATTATCCAGCTTTACTGAGAAATTTTGCAATTTGCAATGATGTGAAATTGACTAAGTCTATTAACTCCACATTTTTTCCATGTAAAGCATTAGTGTATGTCATGACCTTTTTATTTCATAAAACCTGTTTATTATGCATAGAAAGGCAATTCAAAATATGACCTGTGACTGTCCTAGATTAAGGCCAGAACTAATAATGTTCTGTTTCATTGCTGTTCTACCATAAGCCATGGTATGTATACAAACTTTATTCCACATAAGAATGATGGAATGAGCACTCTACATCCCAGTAGTTGTTTCAAATTATTAATACCTGTCAAAGTCTTTATTAGACTTTTTCATTTCTTCTGTGACTTTCTCGCTGTTAAGTTGTTTACTCTACTAGTATGAGCCCAGTCTGGATTTGATCAGTCATACAGTTAAGATGGTTTACCTGAATGATAATAATAATACCAATAATAATAACAATAATAAAAATAATAATTATAATAAATTCTTTTCCTGGTAAACTGACATTAGAGTTTACACAAAGAACAAATATCAATTACAGGTAAGGGGCCCCCGTCCAAGTGTTCTAAAGCACACACTTACGGATCACAGTGCCTCAGACAGATCCTAGTGTGGAAAGTTTGTCAGTACACTTGACAAAGGTCGGTGGTTTTCTTTGTGCACTCCGGTTTCCTCCACCATCCCAGAAATGACTGACCATTTCGAAATAAGTTAAAGAATTTGACTGAGCGTAAAACACCATTACTATACTCTCTCTCTCTCTCTCTCTCTCTCTCTCTCTCTCTCTCTCTCTCTCTCTCTCTCTCTCTCTCTCTCTCTCTCTCTCTCTCTCTCTCTCTCCCTTTCTCTCAATTATAGGAAACACGTAGAACAGTGAAACTGCCAACAGTTTTCAGATAAATGGTAAAGTTGCTAACTCCAGTCGTATGGGGCGAATAAAAACGTGCATTTTAGAACTAGAGATACTTAGTAATTTCCACAGAAGTTTTCAAAATCGGTACTGTCATTATAGGCGTTTTCACTTAATTTTGGCAGTGCTAAATGCAGGAAAACAGAAAACAATCCAGTACAGTATATCAGTGAATTAATAACACACTACCGGTGATGAAATGATCTGCCATCGGATCGTGTTTTAGAATCACAGGCACTTGTTTCTGTCAGTAATAAGGTAAGTCATGACCAATATTACCTAGGTAATATTGGTCATGACTTACCTCATTACTGACAGAAACAAGTGCCTGTGTTTAGAATCCAGTGATGTGTCATTTCTGCGATTGATGTCGACAAGCCAACCACAAAATTCTTCTTTCTTCGTTTAACTATTTTGTATCTTCCCTGTCTGATTATATAACTTTTGAAATTTTAAACCTCAAGTTAAATTACAACGACTTACTTATTTATGTCGGAGTTCTCAATGAAAACAGTGGATGCTGCTGTGTTATAATCCATATTACACGGGAAGCATGCACACTGTCACTGGGGTCTGTTAGGTCATCGTTGAGACACTAAGTAAACATAAAGTTGCGTTAACACTTCATTCATATGCGTTTTGTGAATGAAACTACACGTTTGTAGACAAAAGACATGACGGGAGTAGGCGTGGCATCGTAGATATCTCCCCAAACAGCATGTAGGAATCTTCGGTCAAAGGTCTAAGGTTACCGCTAGGAGTCGCTTTGACCTATCACTTCCTGCAAGACACGATGCCAATAAGCGGTTAGCGTATACGCTAACCGCTTAAAAAGGGCTTTATTTGATACGAAAGAATAACAAAAAAGTATCTAAACATTGATTTAAATGTAAAACAATACATCGTCATTATAAAAAGATATACTAGTATATTTATTGAAACAAATCGTTTTTAATGTCGTGTCATGTTATTGCTTACAATGTTTTTTCTTTTTATTGATTTCAACCTAACAAAACTCGACACACTGAAAAAAAAACCCTGATAAAATTTAAATTTGAATTATTTTAATGTGAGAAATCATTTAAGTTCGCGTAGACCTTTATGATGCATGCAGTAAGCGATACCTTGGCAGAAAACTCTCGAGGTGGTACCAAGTGGTTGGGCTAACCGGAGTGCCCAGGAAAAATTACCTAAATATGTCAACAAACAAGGTAATTGTCTTCCTCACATTAAGATAAGCTGTAGGAGGATTCAAATCTTAGGGGTAAACAGGTAGTCCGACTCGTAAAATAGCTTGGTCACCGAAAGACTTGCACAAGTCCCTATGTTAATTAATAATTTCATTATCTTGCCCCTTTAAGACTATTACAGAGATCAATTGACAAAATTCTTTTACTAGCAAAATAATGGCTCTTTGTAATAGTTTTAAATGGCAAGATATTGAAATTAATATAGGGACTTGTGCGAGTCTAGGTCAGCGGGGAACCACAATGCCGAAGTGAACTAAACGCGTGCTTATGAATCACAGTACATTTCATCATCAAGTTTTAAATTCAACTCGGGCAGCTCTCAGCGTGAGAAAGCTTGTTAGCTCACCGAAGGTCGGTGTTTCTCTCTTGTGTTATGGTTTCCTCCAGCATCCCAGAAGTTTCCCCATCTCTATAAGTGACAATTCCTAACTTTGGCGTAAAACACCATTCCTCGACTCCACTTATCAGTCAAAATTGTCGCCAAAATCCCTCTCAAGCAACAATTAAAGAAAAAAATAACAAACTTCTTAATCTCATCAACCCGTTTAAAGTACAAACCAAGAATAAGAATCAGAATGTATGAATCAACAACTACAGCAGACACATAGGATTATTACAAGTTGACCGATCCATGAACCTAACACTCTTGAAACGAACTCTAAAACACATCCTCGAGGTGGCAACATCTGAAGGTAATCTGTAGATATTGATATATCTTTTGTAAAGTTGATTGTTGAAGGAAAACATCGATTAATTCAGCATTCAAGGACAATTAAACTAGAAATAATAGATATAGTTAATGTTGTATTTTTATTTCTGTATGGATTGACAGATCATCGAAATCTCATTTAGTAATGATCGATAGAAAATAAGTGTTTATGTTCTGAAGTCGGATTGTTGAAAAAATACACTGATTAATCGCCATCGCCATTGGTAATTTAAATAATATTAAATCATAATTATATTTCCGTATGAACTACATCAAAACATTTGAAGGATAAATAAAACAGCCTCTTTAGGAATCAATTGAAAATATTACATTATTTATTTATTTATTTATTTATTTATTTATTTATTTATTTATTTATTTAATTTTGTTTGTTTATTTTTTTTCGGGGGGGGGGGGGCGCAGGGGTTAGGGAATGGGATTAAAAGTAATATGGGGAGTAAGTGTGTTAAGTGATGTTTAAAATCACAATTAATTATTTTCCAAGCAAACGTATACCATGGCTTTTAACCCTTTTTCCAAACTGATACTAGCAGAGGTTGCTAGTGCATCACGTGGAACCCACCTAATGTCTAAGCTAACCTAAATCGTATATTTCAGTGGATATTGAATCGTATAGTTAATGCTTTCCCATGACATCGGCGCCAAGATGGGAATTGTTGAGGTTTTTTCAATATCTTTTTTCGCGAGTATAATTAAATGGCACTAGTTTTGCAATAACATTTAGCGGTATAATTGAAATGTACTCTTAACGAACCTTATTATACCTAAAGACATTGGTAATCGATTTGATGGATGATGAATCATTTTATTTTATTTTTTTCTGATACAACAGTTTGAATTACATAAAAAGCTATTATTTTATTTGGTATGAGTAATCCCTAACAGCTGCATTTATTTGCGATGCAATAAATATGTAACGAACTCCGGCGGATAAACTGAACAAGACGGCGCTCGAGAGATACATCCGGGACGGTTTCCTTACTTCATTTTCGTCTTCCGGTTCACAAGATCAACATTATTTGAATGCTAAATGTGATATCTTAAAATTAGTTTAATGATATCTTATAATTCACTACATAATGTGATTCCCTATTGCTAGAGTATCATATAAATTGGATTACTTGTTTATTTTGCAAATTTGACAGAATATCAGACATGTCTAATTATTAAGGTCGCCTCTGTGTCATCAAGAGTCATAATATTTTACTGGATTAATCAGGTTGTCTCCTATAGTCAACCTAACGTGTGATCTGGGATCCCTGCAGTTAGTGCAGAATGTATCAAAGGTCAATGTTGTCTCTTGGCAAACCATTTTCTCAATGATTAAAGGAATGATCGCATCGATGTAAACGATTGAATCGTGAATGTTGGTATATATATATATATATATATATATATATATATATATATATATATATATATATATATATATATATATATATATATATATATATATATATATATATGTGTGTGTGTGTGTGTGTGTGTGTGTGTGTGTATACTGCGCATGAAACAATTACTATTTTACAATACTCAAATAACCCGTATTATACCAAGCGATAAATTAAATCCATCCAAACACATATTAAATTTAACCCAATTCTTTTGTAATGGTCAAATAATGTGTCGTAAATAAGCATAATTTGACTATTTTTAGCTATAGCACCTATTTAATTTATTCAGTAGCCTTGCACTCTCTTTTAACTGGATCAGTTTAAATGAAAACAAGTGATGATATGCAAAATTGAAAGAAAATAATAAAAAATAATAATGATAAAACCGTGAAATAAACAAGGTAAGATTGTACGAGTCATGTAATTTTTTTCAACAGTCTTTAGACGCATCAAGCGGTCTCATTGACATGGATTGGATTAGGTTTGAATTAATGGTGTTTTACGCCCAGAAAAATATACTTTTATTTATATCGAGACGGTCATTTCTGGAGTTGAGTTGAGTTGAGTAATGGTGTTAAACGTCCCAGTCAAGAATATTTTACTTATATCGAGACGTCGCCAGCTATAGGCGAAAGTGCAGAAATTTTGCCTGCGCGTTGCGCTGATGGCATTATCCAGCAGGGTTCTTTGACGTACTGTCATATTATAAATTTTTGAATTTTCTGAATGAAATATTCAAAAATTCATATTATAAATTTTTGAATATTTCATTCAGAAAATTCAAAAATTTATAATATGACAGCACCATGCCTGCCGTGACACGGGACCTCGTTTATTTTAAGTTCCTATCCGAAAGAGCCGTGACTTTCAATTCGTAAAGCCGAGTGCTTGGCGAAAGAACAGTCACTACCCACTTTCAAGTCTTGGGGTCAGACCCGGCCGGGGTTCGAACCCACGACCTTCCACTTACAGAGCGTGCACTGTACCAACTGAGCTACCGCTGTGGCTTGGTCAGTTCTGGGATGATGGCAGAAACCGAAAAAACACGGAGAAAACTATCAAACTAAAAAAACTCTCTCATTTGAAAGATTCGAGCTTTGACGGCGAGGGGTACTCTGATCCGTAAACGCACGTTTTAGACCACGTAGGACACAAAAGTGGCATAAAGATGTTGATAGCTGAAGTAATGTAGCCAATTGTGTGTGTGTGTGTGTGTGTGTGTGTGTGTGTGTGTGTGTGTGTGTGTGTGTGTGTGTGTGTGTGTGTGTGTGTGTGTGTGTGTGTGTGTGTGTGTCTGTCTGTCTGTCTGTCTGTCTGTCTGTCTGCCTGTCTGTATGCTTGCGTGCGTGATCTATTTTTGAATGTTGGAGGAAACCAGAGTATTCTGAGGAAACCCACTCAACTTCAGCAAACTAACTGGAATCTTTGTGACACTAAGGGTCCATGTTGAATTCGCATCTTTGCACTTGTAGGCCTTCACTTTTATCTGCAAAAGATCACTCGGCCATCGAGCCCCTCTCATCCTTCTCTCTCTTCTCCCCCTCCCCAAAACTATTAAGAGTACAATGCACTAAACCTTTAACATCCCCCTACCTTCTAACATTGATAAAAAATTAAATAGAAAAAAGAGAAAACTTATGACGAACAAGCAGCTTTTTTCTGAATGAAGGTATGGTGATATTGTAATAATTAAAAAATATTGCATATTCCTAATTAATTATTTTCTGATAAAATATGTAAATTAAGATCCGGATGATATATTTGTTGACAGGTTTTTAAACAAAATAACTATGACGCGTTTTAAAACATTTATTGCATATAAATTCGTTTTAATTTAAACAATGCAATACAACTCTATATTAAATTTTTGCAATTTTTGCAAGCTTTTTTTTATAAATAAACAGTATTTTAAATCATTAGTATTTCGACATATTCATATATCCATAACATAATGATTATATAATAATAAACTCGGTTTATTGTAAAGTTGTTTAACGTCGCATCAGACATTTTCAGCTTTTGTGACGAAATCATCAAGTATTAAAATAATAACAATTTTGTGTATGCTGGAGATGCGTGAATGTGTTAGTATACTTTAGATCATTTACCCATCCAACCCCACCACATCCCATCCCCCACCCCCACCACATCCCTACCCAATCCCACCACATCCCACCCAACCCCCACAACATACCACCCCAACCCCTACCACATCCCACCCAAACTCCACCATATTTCACCCAAACCCCACCACATCGATCCCACCCCAACCCCACCACATCCCACCCAAACCCCACCCTTTTCAGTAAGTGAACCAGTCCTTAATCTGCTTTTAAAAGTCAAGCGCTAGACATGATTGCAATGTCTCAAATTTAAGGCTTATTTATGACTCGGTCAGGATTCCAACACACGATATCTTATCTATGACCTGACCAGAGTTAGAACACACGACTGTCCGCTTTCTCACTGAACAATCGAGACGGTTTTCTTTTAAAAAAAAAAAATTATAGAAAGAAGTAAATTCCACAGCACGCTGTTGCAAGATTTCATTAATGATATTCAAAATGTTTGGTGGACCAGATAATGTAATCCTTTCATCTTCTAACGTTATTGTAAATGTTCATAATGCAAAAACGTTAAAGATTAACGGACGAATAGTTATGTAAATTACTACTAGGTTATTGACCTGGTATAATGACCTATTTCTTAGTCTGTTTTGAACCTCCCTTCTTATATGTTGAAGGGACCGCGTTGGCTAAGTGGTTAAGGCGTTAGACGTTTAACTTAAGGCGTATCACCGCTGTGGTTTCAACTCATGGCGACCGCAGATGAGATAGGTGGGTAGGCTTTTGCTGGTTTGGTCAATACCAGTTTAATGGACCTAGTCGTCTGCAATGTTTATTTACGACATATCGGGTAAGTGTACTAGGGCTTTAATGGTCACCTTAGTGAATTCAAGTATAATGTAGATCAGAATCAATTTACACACTCACGCTCTTCATGATCTCAAGATAAATCCTCGAAATTAACAAAATTATATCTTCACAAATAGCTTAAATTTGACGATAAGAAGTAAAGCAACATTCAACCAACCAACCAACCAACCAACCTACGTTTTAAATTGCCAGCCAAAATTATTTTGGCTTACTTTACAGAAAGGATCTAGTTCTGGGATAGTGGAGAAAACTAGATTCTACAAATTTATGGTAAGCGAACAACAATTTTCTGACACTAGAATATGCTCTAGATAGTGAATTTTCAATCTATACGATAAGATTCGTTGGCATGCGTTTTAGCCCATTCGGCCACCGATAACCTAAAGACCTTCCGGCCAGCGAGGTCTTGTGTGATTTTGGTAGGTGAAACTGCTATGTGCTGTTTTGTCGGACAGAATTTGTAAATTAAAAACTCGCACAAAAACCCAAAATAAATCACATTTAGTAATTACTACGAGACACAATGTGTAATGTTAAATGTCTCATTAAAAATATAATTGCCCTTAAATATGTTACAATCTTAATTTTGAAGAAAAAAAAGGAAAATGGATATTAGGGCCGTGACATGTGTTGTCTAAAATCTAGAACGTCATTTACAAAATTTTAAGGGCATAAAGCATTCTCCTCTTCGTCAATTTGATTTTTTTTTTTTTTTTTTTTTTTTTTTTTGTCGCATTTAACTGTAAATTAAGATCAATATAGCTTCGATAAATATTAAGACGGTAATTAGGGCTATATTCTAAAACAAAACTCACATTCACTCTCAAATGTAACTCAAGTTAGTACAACTCAAGTACAGCTAAAGTAGAATTAAACTTAGTATGAGTAGAGTTTAGGATAGGTATTCACAAACAGTTTTCATCTGTCCCTTGCTGAAGTAGCACTTGAACAGGCATTAAATAAAATGTCAGCAACGGGATAAAAGAAATTATTTTTCAGAACTGGAAAAAACATTTACAATACTATATATAGAGTTTACCTGGCTTTAAGATTGAGAAGTGTTCAGGATTATCTCACTGAGTGGAAGTGTGAGTTTTGTTTTTGAGTATAGCTGTAACACCCAATTGTTAACTTATGGATCTTTCCTACATTTTTCTAATTGAAAAAATATCAAAACTTTTTAAACTATATGTATTGCATCTTTGGACATCATTTTTTTTAATTTCAACACCATGTAGTAAGGAAATGTAATTTGCATATTAATTCATTTGACCTTCATTAATCATAAAATACCCTGATGTAACCTTGGGTGTGGCCCAATTGGATCATTGAAGTCATTAAATTTCAGCTTTTTTTCCCAAATCTGCCCTATGTACAGAAAAATTCAGAGATGATTTTGTAATTTAAAAATAAAATTTGGTTAGGTCAATGGTTTTTAATTTTAATCTTACTCTTATTTTTATGAGGAAAGTTCAAAATAAAAGAAATATTTAGAAAAAAAAACCCACGTCACAAACCATTATGGACCAATAGTAGTAATCTACTCATAACCGAAAAGATAGCTTTGAAAGGAACTAGACGCACCCTAAACTTGCAATTTAAGCAGTATTGCAAAAGATGAAAATAATTAAAATATTAAAAACAATAATATGGTGAGGAATAAAACATATTTTGTATCTGAATGATATGCCAAAACGAAGTACATGTATATTATATCACAATAAAAAGTATAAGGAACACAAGAAAAAAACACATACTGTATTGAATACAAAAGTTGCTGATGTGGCATGAAACAAGATAGAGCATAATCTTATGTTACAAATTTGATATTACGTTCTAGAGTATTTTTAAATAATTATATTAGATCCGTGTCCCCGGTATATGTGACAAAGTGCAACGTGTGTTAATTGTGTCTGAATCATGACATTCCTGGTTTTATTACGTGCATGAAAAAAACAATAATACTGCAATAGCTATTAATTTGATAATATCTGCACCTGATGGTATGATTGCAGCATGTTGCGTTTTAGTTGAAACAAAAAACGATTTTAACCATTAATTTAATATTTTAGCATGTCGAAATTGTCTGTGTAACATGTTGTTATTTACAATTTATTGTTAAGCCCGAGCGTAATATCATGCCATGGCGACATGGTAGAGAGAGAGAGGGGGGAATATGTTGAAAGAAACTTCATTTGACACGATATCGGAGGGCGAGATTCGAACGTTAAGTTTGGACACTGAAGTATTATATTGAAAATGGTTTTTCGCGTTTGCAAGGCATGATGAAATTTAAGGAGCTAAAAGTCACTAAACAGAACGTAAAAAAGTATTTTTATCACAACCAGTTTAGACCAATATTCTACAGAGATCAACCCCCCTCCCTCCCGTGCCGGGGCCTCGGTTGCGTGCTTACGGATCCCATTTTCTCTCACTGCTAAGTTTCGAATCACGCTCGGATAAGATTTAAGTTTTATGAAGTTTGCTTTCCAAGATTGTTGGTATTCTTCGGGCACTCCAATACCTATATATACAAGTAAAAACTGACCGCCTCGAACAAAGTGAAAGAATCTTGAATCCTAACAACTTAAATCCACTCCACTACAACCTGTTTCTCGAAGAGCATATTGCGTGTACTAATGTCATACACTTTTTTTAAAATAAAAGCTAAAATACTATAATGTTTGAATATGTGTATGGAATTTATTAATGCGACGCTGAAAAACAAAGCAAATTTGTATACAAAAACAACAAAGTAAAGCATTAATCTATATAGCATATCGCGAGACAAATAAGTACCCGCCATGTAACATATGGCTTTGATGTTCTATGCTCAATTTGTTATGTGTAAGTCGATGTAATTTTTATTATATTTTTAGAAAATCGAAACACTTTTTTACATCTAAAACAGGTGTGAACAATGAAAGAAGAAATTTAAGCCTTCGCTCAAGGTACAACAACACAAGATCGACTTTTCGACTGACCTTAGGAAAACGTGTTGTTGTATTCAAGGTCAAAAAAGGCCTTGCAATTTAACTACACGAAGTAAGCACTGACGTTTGCTGTGACTCGTAAAACTGGATAATAGCATTATTGGATTATAACATTAAATGCCATCGTGTCAGCGTAAGTTGGTTGTACTGTTGTTCAATGTCGCATAAGCAAATTTGTAGGCATTTGCTGCATGAGCAAGGTTATTAATCTCTAAGCATTAATCGGGGCCTCGGTGGCCGAGTGGTCTAAAGCGCGTTTACGGATCACAGTGCCTCATTACCGCCTGGGTTCGAATCCCACTCGGGACACATCCCTAGTGTGAGAAAGTTTGTCAGTTCGCTTGCCGATGGTCGATGGTTTTCTCCAGGCACTCCGGTTTCCTTAACCATCCCAGAACTGACCGCCTCGAAATAAGTGAAAGAGTCTTGACTTGGGCGTAAAACTCCATCACTCCACTCCACTTTAAACATTAATCCAAGAACACGTTCGGGAATGCGCGAGATGTGCAAGTGTGTATTATGTTCTACGTTTTACAAACGCACACTTGAGGCGACTTGTTTTTCTTTAGGTGCTAGTTCACTAAACATGCCAAAGACAAGCATACCATCACCCCGTCACCCGGCCGGGGTTCGAACTTTCAACCTTCCGCTCTCGAGCCATCGAGGTGGTTTGTGTCACCTTGTTGATGATTGTAACCAAAGTACAATTTGCGCAACTTTGACCATTCTCTTCCTTCAAATAGTTGATAGGAGCTGAATGCAAGTGCTTCATCAAAAACTTCAAAAAGATGAAATGAGTACCCCGGATCGATATTACTAATTTAAATTATTACACCAACAGAAATCAAAAATTTTAATTTAAAGCATTACTATTAGGATAATAACAAACTACGACGTAATTAAGTCTGTCCGGAACTTTGTTAGTTTTGTTAAGGTGGTAGCTCACCAAATGCGTATGCCACATGAGAATCTTAATTTTGTATTAGAGACTTTATTTATTTGATTTTATGAATAAAAGAACCAGTTGAACACAATCATATAATGTGTGTGTGTGTGTGTGTGTGTGTGTGTGTGTGTGTGTGTGTGTGTGTGCGTGTGCACTTAAAGATATAATCTGGTTGACACACAACAGAAAAATAAAAGTTAGATCATTGCGTGGATTAAATTAAAACACTTTGTAAAATGAAAAAACAATAAACCACAAAATACCATATGTTTTATATCAAAAACAAAATAATTGAAATAATCCCAATAAAGATATTCAAATTAACTTCATTATAATGAGTTATTCATATTTTTATACCAAAATTTTGCAATTTAAATTAAAACAATTTGTCATCAAAGATATAAAAAGTACGCAGCCCCGTTAGTACCACAGACAAATAAAAATAATTTTAAAAACGAGCGCATGATTTCATTATACATTGTCTGTGGTACTAACGGGGCTCCGTAAAAATGTAATATAACAAAGGATGTCCTTGAGGCGTATATAATTAAAATGATGTTGTGAAATATATATATAGATAGATAGATAGATAGATAGATAGATAGATAGATAGATAGATAGATAGATAGATAGATATAAAAGAGACTATTTTATCTCTTGTAAACTTCTTGTGACTTCGTGGTAACGTGGACAAAGCAACATCTTGTGCGGTAATTCGGAAGCTGACATTCAGGTTTTGCAAAAAAATTACCAGAAATAACAGAATGTTTGAATAATTTCTTTTGTAAATAATGTAAAAATTCTACTCATAACAAAATGTTTTTTATTGTTTTTGGTAAATAGTAAATAAAAAAAGAAAGAAAAGAAAAAAGAAGAGAAATTTTGATTTATATCATAATAAAGTTAATAAAATGAATAACCGACAAATCTGCAAACTGATCGGAATGACACAATGGAGTCTTGTATCTTGTCCAGATTCTTTTCTTATACCGCGGCGGTCCCTTATAGGATGTTTAAGGAAACGTAACTTCCTGGAAAACTTTACCGTCTTCGTCAAGCGTCTTGACAAACTTCAAACACTGAGATTACCTTTCCCGGTGGGATACGATGCTAGACGTTAAGTTGCGCTGTGTTCCGTTATCTCATATTAAGAAAACTCGGCCATCAAAACCCCACCGATGGGAAGATATAACTTAACTGACAGTGGGTATGTAGTTAGCTGAGAAAAATTGACTTCATCGAACATTCTGTATTTCGAGAGTGGAAGGTTCAAACTCCGACCGTGCCTTACATAAGACTTTAAAATTTGAAATATTACTTCCTAGAGCTCGGCATTTGGAGAACAAAGTATAAACTGGTTCACCCGGTGCCAGAATAAGGATTTAAGGGCGTGCCATACTTGTTAGAGGCATACTGACTCGGCGATCTAGTACATTACTTAAAGGTGGATACAAGTTCGCGTTAGTACACGGCAGGCCAGTATACTTACTCGCGTGTCTTTTGTATATAAGAACTTGTACTTAGATCAATCTACTGAGACTTATAACCTTGTTCTTGTTGCGAATAGCTGAAAAATGCTGCTGCTACGTTAAACAACATTACAACAACAGTCTATTTTTATTGTAATAAAAAATCTGAAACAGATTACAAAGAAATCAGCACGTGACATTAACCAATACAATAAAAAAAAGAAAGTAAAAATAATAATAATAATAATACGTGTAAAAATAATAATAATAATGCACGTAATAATAATAATAAACAATTTAGCAAGCCAGTCCCGTTTAACTGTGTAGTAATATCACGGGTCTCAGGGGTTTGGGTCTAAACCACTGCATCCGTGTTTGATTTCTATTTCTTCACTGTCAAATTTGAAGATATTTGTGAAAGGGCACCGGTTATATGACTGTGTATCTGTTTCATTTGTTTTAAGGCTCTATACTGTTGACGCAAGCAGAGACCTAATTTAACAAAAAACGGTTTTTTTTTTTTTTTCTTTTCTTTTTGTTTTCTTCTGACCTTGAAATAAAAACTCCAATAGTATCGATCGATTTGTATAACATACAAAAACAGCTGTCATTGGATGTATTATTATGATAAATGCATATTATAAGAAGCAATTCGTTACATTAAGCATATATAATGACTTTCATTGTAACATCTGGGTTGTTTTTTTATAAATAAATCGATTGCGATCCGTTTTTGAAGATCGATAAAAAGGTCATTATGACGTCATTAAAACCGGTTAATTTAGCTTTAGATACAGAACAAAAGAAATTAAATTGTTTTCGGTCATAATATTGATAAGATTCAATTATTATTTTTTAAAAAAGAAAAAAAATAGAAAAAGAAAAAAGGAGTAAAGAAAAAAGTTAAAAACGAAAAGATTTTTTTTTTTTTTTTTTTTTTTTTTTTTTTTTTTAAATATAAAAAACGGGGGTGGTGGTGGTAAGCGCCAACAACGACGAAGACAACGCCGAATCGAACTCTTAAGTCAAGACTGCCACGGGATAAAATACGTTGCTATATAGCATCTTTTCCTGTTTGTGTAAGTAAGAGGTCGAGGGTTCGAACCCCGACCGGGTCTGACCAAGACTTGAAAATTAGTAATGACAGTTCTTTCGCCAAGCATTCGGCATTTAGAAATCAGAGTCACCGGGTCCTTCGGACGAGACCTTAAAAACCGATTTCCCGTGTCACGGCAGGGCATGATGCGTTCAAGAACCCTCTCTGCACATTGCCCTAAGCGCACTTCACATGTCAAAATTTCTGCCAATTAACCTATAGCTGGTGTCGTCTCGATATAAGTGAAATATTCTCGACTGGGACGTAAATCCCCATTAAATCAATCAAATAAATTTCTCTCTTTTTGTAACATTTTAACAACATAAAGCGCGAACGTAGAGTACAATGTACCTGCAAAAAGGATTAAGTAATTCTGAATAAATATCTTGATACATCAAAACACAAACAAGTACTAGATTGTAATCTTTTTTGTAAATACCCACTCATGTTTTTTTTTTTTTTCTCTCTTTCATGTCAAGCGTCACGCACCAAGTTAACCCTGTTAAGTTGCGTCATTTTAATCACGCGCGAGAGGAAAAAACATCATTGATGTTATGTTTGAACTTAGTTACTCATGGTCAAACACGTGGGACTATCAAGTATAGTGATGTTACAATAAAGATTAAACTTATTAAATATAATAGTCAGCTGAAATTAAAGTTCTTATATTGAAGTAGAGAGTTACAAGTACTTGTGTTGTATAAACGAATTTTGTCATTAATTTTTCAGAAGATAAAAAGGTTCGTTTGTGCTTCATGAAATGAACTTAAGTAAACAATTTGAGGACCTCACAACTTTGTGAGAAGTTTTCGAGGGTCAAAGGTTAAAAAAATAAATGGAATTTTTTAATTTTATTTAATTTATTTTTTTTTTTATCTATTAATTTATTTTTTATTTTATTTCATTTTATTTTATTTTTTATAATTTTTTTTTTTTTTTTTTTTTTTTTGGGGGGGGGGGGGTGTCAGAGATTGTACATTATGCGGGATTTTTAGGGCCAATAAAGGTATTTTAGAATTACAATTTGTAGACTAAATGGGATTGTTTAGGTCGTATAAAAGTAGTTTTCGGAATCACAGTCACGGATGGATAATAAATTGAATTATCTTTGACCTTATAGCCGTTTTGAGGATAAAAGCTGTTTAATAATAATTTTGGATTGGTTGGGCGCAGTAGTTTTGGGTATCAGAGGTTGTAAAATAAGCAGGATTGTTCGGATCCAGTAAACGCGGTTTTTGGCAACATATGTACAGTAAAATTGTGTCCTCACCCATCCACACAGAGCGAGCGAGCGAGAGAGAGAGAGAGAGAGAGAGAGAGAGAGAGAGAGAGAGAGAGAGAGAGAGAGAGTAATTTTGGATTGGTTGGGCGCAGTAGTTTTGGGTATCAGAGGTTGTAAAATAAGCAGGATTGTTCGGATCCAGTAAACGCGGTTTTTGGCAACATATGTACAGTGAAATTGTGCCCTCACCCATCCACACAGAGCGAGCGAGCTAGAGAGAGAGAGAGAGAGAGAGAGAGAGAGAGAGAGAGAGAGAGAGAGAGAGAGAGAGAGAGAGTTTTGGGAATAACAGATTGTAAAATAATTGAGGATTTTGTGCACAATAAAAGTATTTTAGGGTAGGGGGTTATAAGTTAAAGAATAAGTGAGATTGTTTGGATCCGATAAAAGTAGTTATGGGGATCACAAGTTGTAAAATAGGTTTGGATTTTTCTGATCCAATTTAAAGTCTTCAAAAATTATGAAATAATTAGTAATGTTTTCTATGTAATTTTTTTGTCTTTAGCTACATCCATTTTCCCCGATTTCTTAGCTATAACAAAGAACATATTTTCAGCTACGTATAACTGTATTTGACCGTACATTATTTCCCTGAAGATGTACTTTTAGATGTAGATCGGATACACTGGATTAATCTACAGTTTACAGTTTAAAGCCGTAATTGTCAGACTCTACTTGTACGTTAGGGAGCAGTACATCAGTCATGTGACCTGACAATATTTGTTGGTTGATTGGTTGTAATGTTGTTTAACGTCAGCAATTCTTATCTATTCGGGAGAGTTTGGTTATTACCTTCTAAGAATTAATCTCATAACAAGTTCGTGTATGCATAAGATGTAAATGTGTGTATTTTGGTCTGCTTTGAGTAATGGTGTTTTACGTCCCAGTCAAGATTCTTTCACTTAATTCGAGGCGGTCAGTTCTGGGATGGTGGAGAAAACCGGAGTGCACGGAGAAAACCATCGACTTTTGGTAAACGAACTTACAAACTTTCTCACACTAGGGTGTGTCCCGAGTGGGATTCGAACCCAGACGGCTGTGAGAGGCCCTGTGATCCGTAAGCGCGCGCTTTAGTGTTTTGTATTGGCGCTTCTTTTTAATAAAGTGCTAGCTAACTGAGTCAGTATAGCGCAAACAAGTATATCACTTCCCCAGTCACATTATTCTGGCAATTTGAAACTAGTCGATACTCAGTCCTTCTGACCTCTCGTTCTCGAAGTGACCGCTCTACAACTGAGCCTTCTAGGCGGCCCTGTCCAGAGAAGATACTAGATTTACCAATCACAAGTTTTTCAGTTCACTTGTTGAAGATCGCTAGGCACTCCGGTTTCTCAAACATATCTGAGCTGTTGCCTCGATATAAATAAAACATCCTCGATTAGGGTAACATATTACTCAAATCTTCTACATCACGCGTGATCATTTGTATATAATTGAGAGTAGGCGCACCTGCATTTGCACGTACATATTGCTATCAGACATCATAAGAGATACAAATACGTGCATTCGTGTAATAAGGATTAACGTTAATGTGTTTACACTTTAATCAGAGATTTTTGAACCCATGAAACGCCTCCAAACCATTGATGAAAACAGCGCATTTATATGTATGTACTTTCTTAATGAAGAAAATTATGTTTACCTCATATAATCAACCACAAGCAATTTCATTTTCGTTTTTTGAAGAAAAAAATCTAATTATTTGAGACTAATTTAATTCCATTTTTTTTCCTGCTAATTTTGTTTATTGACGTAATAGCTTCAGAAAATTGTCGTAATTTGTTAAAAGTTGGTATATATTTTCATATTACCTAGTCTGTTAATTCAATCAAAAATGATGATTATATTATCTATTTTTACAAATTACGTCATCAAAGAAAATGCATTGTCGGTTTCACCTGTTCAGAATGTTTCATTCATAACCGATTTTATTACATTACATGGTTCTTAGGAACAACAAATAGAGACAATTAAATACAATACATATTTTAACATTTGCCAAATGATTATTTTCCTCAGATCAAAGTTTAGAATTAAGTTCATCGAAGTGCTGCAGAAAGAAACAAATACGGCGATTTTTTTATGAATGAACACGTGTCTTTGTGTGTATATTAATCAAGTCTACAAATTGTTTCCGTAATGAGAGAGGAAAGATTTTCTTTGATATCGAAACAGGGAAGTAAAAATCCCACGAAGTGAATCAGGAAGTAATATTTCTCTTTAACTGTTTTTCTTAAAGATGAATATTATTCAACTTATCTTAAATCCAAATATATATAAAATGTATGTTAAATAAAATCTTATATATATATATATATATATATATATATATATATATATATATAATTATTTAACGTTTGATAATAATTTTTTAGGGTTTTTTTTTTTCATGATTTTTATGGTTATGGGTACAATAAGTGCGGCTTTTGAAATTCGTCCACAAAGGGAGACTATTTAGCAAATCAACTATAAAAAACACCAAACTTGCGCTTATCTGGTTGGGTCATTTTAACCTTTTTGAGAGAATTCATATTGTGTTGAATTATTCAGTAATTAAATTTATAACACAGAATCTTCACAAAAATAAATAACTGATACTGAAATATTCATATAATTTAGCTTTTAAAAAAATTATAATTTATATATGTTCTATAACTTAATTTTAATGTTTCAAATATACAGCTAATTTACATACATTATTTTTACTGTAAATTTTTCTAATCTTCATATGCTTTTACCTATATAACGGGTATATCATTATTATTATTATTATTATTATTATTATTATTATTATTATTATTATTATTATTATTATTGCTATTATTATTATTATTATTATTATTATTATTATTATTATTATTATTATTATTGACAGTACACAAACAACTAACCAACAATTAACAAATCCAACAGATATAGATAAAAAAAAAAACTACGTTGACAATCTAACATTAACTTTACCCTCTTGTTACATTTATAGGACAGCAGAAATTGGGGTAGGGGTAATTAATATAAAGCAACATAAAGCAATATAAAGCGGTTTTATTTTCCTTGTTTTGTGTTTTTTCCGTTTAATAATGGTTTCTAACAACATTTAACACTGTTTAAAATAAATTTCAATCAACTTTATAGAAGAAATATGCGCTTTATACTCATTTTTTTATCGATATTACAATATTTGCCGAGCCGCCATGTTTCCTTAAGTGCGCATGCTCAGTTCGTGTTTCCTTATGAATGAACTACCGAAAGATGGAACACCTTTTTTTCCTTTAAGACTTTCCTGGTGCCGTAAATAATAAATAATGTGCACTAAATTTATAATAATAATTAAAATAATATTAATAAAAATTATAATAATAATAAAAGTAATAATTTTGCTTTATCATTTTCTTATGCTTTTCGTTTCTATTTTTTAATAATTAAAATTATAAAAAAAATAATAATAAATAAAGTTTTCACAGGCTTCCCTTTTTTAAAAAAAGAAAATTTATTTCATTTATAATTTTTTTTAAAGTTCAGTCTGGCAGCACCAGAAAAGTTTCGACCCCAATTAATACTTAACTAAAGTTATTAAACTAGTGGAACTGAAATAATAAATGATTTATAAGTTCTCCCGGGGACCAAAATATTTACATAATATACAAAAAGTATGATACAATATATATTTAAAAATTATCAAGAAAAAGTCGGGTTTTGCACATATGTGCGTGTGCTACAGGCACAGCACCTGGACCAGTGTGTTAAAATAAAATTAAGTACTGAATAAACAAGGGAAATAAAACCGCTTTATATTGCTTTATATTGCTTTATGTTGCTTTATATTAATTACCCCTATCGCAGTACATACTGTATTGTATAATATACACTAAAAATCTGGTCACATACATGTACGTCATTAATGAGGAAGTGAACTATCGTTCTCAAAATCTCTTAGAAGTAGATTATTTTATTTTGACTGAATCTACAAAAAAGTCCACAAAAATAGAAAATACTGATATAAAATTACTCCATGACAGGGCGTGTAAAGAGTAAAAAGATTAAATGTGACAAAAGTGCGGAAATAACTACTCCGCAGTGAATGATTGTCATTATAAAACGGAAATGATGTCATTTAGTTTTTGTCGTGGTTAAATTTCTTTTTGTCTTATTATTTATGAATAATATAAAAAAAATCTTTTACGTATTTACAACTAAGGAAGAAAACAATCTGTAGCTTAAAACAAGAACGTAAGCTTGGCAACAGACAATACACGTATATGAGGCAAAATACACATTACTTAAAAACACGCCACTTGGTAGGGTCAAAATATTTATTTATTTATTTATTTATTTATTTATTTATTTATTTATTTATTTATTTATTGTGCTTTAGCTCACATGACCTATCTTATGGTATAGCGCAGCGTGTGTACGTGCGTGCGTCGTCAACACCTATTTTCCACTTCTCCGAAACTGCTGGATACATAGTCAGAAGCATTTAGGGACGTTGTTGATGGCATTGCCATGGCTAACAAAACTAGGTCAAGGGGTGCAAAAGCAAACATCTTTAAAATCTTTTTTTCTAAAACCGATGATGGGAGAAAAAATCTAATGTGATATTGGGCTTCTTTAGGGTTATAAGCCGATAGTTCGTTCATTTCGTGAAAAAAGGTCGAAAAATGGGTTTCGCGTTTAATTTTTTTTAAAAATCGTAAAATGTCTTCAAGTTATTATAACTTCACTTTTTGAACAGATACTGATAGGGGACTTTCAGTTGTGATTTTTTAAAAATGACCTTTAAATGGGGTCAAGGTCAAAGATCAAGGACATGACCTAATTTGTGATTTGTGCAGTTTAAGGCTATTTTCTTGAAAACTATAAGAGATATATAAAATCAACACAAAATTAGTTACCAAGTTTCGTAAACACATCATGTAGGAGTTGTTTTGTTGTTGTTGTTGTTGTTAGCTTAAAAACTATTTGTATTGGCATGTAGTTTAGAATACTGTAGGTAGTGATATGTTGATCATTTTGATATATGATTTAGGGTCCTGGGTTTCAAGGTCAAGGTCATAGATGCATATAAAAGCTAAAG
This sequence comes from Tegillarca granosa, assembly GCA_029721355.1. NCBI lineage: Eukaryota > Metazoa > Mollusca > Bivalvia > Arcoida > Arcidae > Tegillarca > Tegillarca granosa. The sequence goes on along the minus strand of CM056611.1, from coordinate 4,945,296 downwards.
TTTCTAATTATCTTGAATACTATTCCTTTTTGTATAGATATGTACAATGTATATAAGAACATTGTAGGTATTGATATAACAATCAATTTAATATATGGTTTAAGGTCATACGTTCTTAAGTCAATGTCATAGCTGCACAAGTATACCGAAATTGTTAAATAATGCACGTAAGTTAATCCATGCATTTTAGCTATTTATAAATGAACTGTGACTAAATATTTCTGATTAAATATTGTTGCATTTCCAAAATGGAAAAATGTAGGGAAGTTTCTGCAATATACAGATATTGTGTATTGTACTTTGCAAACCATTTTTGATATATCCTCAGGTGAGCATTAATGCCCATTGGTCTCTTGTTTAATTAATTTATTCGTTTATTCATCTTACCTTCATTACTGTAGTTAGACATGTAGAATTTTTTTCCATAAAAATCATTCATTCATTTATTATTTATTTATTTATTTATTTATTTATTTATTTATTTATTTATTTATTTTATGTTTCACATTTTCGCGGGTTTTTTTAATGTTTTTCAGTTACAAATTTCCATTTATTTCCATTGTTGTTTTTTCACCTTATCAACAAAGTAAGAATTATTTGATGTTTTTTTTATTCTATCGTTTTGTTCTTTCATTTAAGTATTATGTATTTCTTTGATATATGTCCAAGGTTTTTGGGTGTTTATCGGCTAAATATTTAGAATATCAAAGATGCGCTGAATTGTCACGTTCATTAAACATCTCTCAATCTCACAGATACACCGGAATGTATTTCTTTCTTCAGTAAAAGCTAACTAGTAAGTTTTTCTAACAAACATATACTGTTTACGTAAAATTGCGTGTAGAGATTAACCTTGACCTGCTAGTTCCCTTGATTGATTGATGACTGTTGTTATATCGATTTCTTATTCGTGTTTTTAAATTCTAATTTCTGGATAATAACAGCGACCATTAAATGTATTCAAATACTTGTTAGATGTATGATGTTTTACTTTACATCAGCATTAAGCTATTCGTCATCATCCAACAGTTTTTTTCCATCGCTGAAGTGTTATACTAAACAATTTATTTTTCCGTGTATATTTCATCTGTTTTACCACCTTGGTGCGATGATGCCCACGCCTTTGCAACGATTTCTGTTTTTTTTTTTTTTTAAACATTAAAGATATAGATTATTATTGCACATTTTTTTAGTTTTTCTGTTATTATTAATTTTTTTTATTATTTATTTTATTTCTTTATTCATTATTATTATTATTATTTGTTTTTATTATTTATTTATTTATTGATCATAAATTTCGATATCTGGCAAACGCTAACTTTTATATTTTACTTAAACACGTATTTGAGAACCTTTACTATAAGCAGTTAATCTAATTTTTGTTGAAGAATATCAATTTTAAGCAAAAATATGGAAAAGTAATTGGATTTATAGTGTGTATATATATATATATATATATATATATATATATATATATATATATATATATATATATATATATATATATATATATATATATCAGTTTGAACACATTTTCTAAATTACCTACACGAAGTCGGTGAGGTTCCGTTTATTGAGTTATTCGATAAAAGCTCCATTGAATTTAGGTTAAGTAATGCAGCCAGGGACTGTTACATTACTTTGTATGAAGTGAACACGCTTCACATGATGCAGACGTAAGACATGCTGTCAATCTTAAAAAAAATATTGATTTTTTTATCTCACTTAGAAGTTCATTGACCTGGCATATATATTAAGTAATTATGCCAGCGACATTTAAGACGGAAAGTGGAGTGGAGTAATGGTGTTTCATTTATTTCGAGGCGGTCAGTTCTGGGATGGTGGAGGAAACTGGAGTGCTCAGAGAAAACCACCGACCTTCGGCAAGCGAACTAACAAACTTTCTCACACTAGGATCTGTCCCGAGTGGGATTCGAACCCAGTCGGTGAGAGGCACTGTGATCCATAAGCGCGCGCTTTGGACCACTCGGGCACCGAGGCCCCGACATTTAAGACGGTGTCTATTTTAAAGATCGCTTATTATGTACAACCTTAATTTAAGAGAAAATGGTTTATATTTTCTCATTCAAAATTTGCAGTTGTAATTCGGTTATAATATTAGACACAAACACAGATATACAGATTCCTTACAGAATGTCAGGTAAATAATTATAAAAAAGACGTGAATATGTTTCACGAGAAATGGATCGATAAGGCTATAATTCTAAATATATAAAATATATAAACATGTTTTGTGCAATTTATATAATTTACAATGTTGTTTAATTGTACAAAAATATATAGCACAAATTAAAGCAAAATTTGTTTTGTTTTGTAAGCTTGAACCAAATTGGTTCTACATGCTTAATGTTAATAATTCAATACACATTGTAGTTGAGTTGAGTTGAGTGATGGGGTTTTACGCCCAGTCAAGAATATTTCACTTATATCGAGACGTCGCCAGCTATAGGCGAAAGTGCAGAAATTTTGCCTGTGCGTTGCGCTGATAGCATTATACAGCAGGGTTCTTTATAGTGCCACGTCTATCATGACATGGGACCTCGTTTATTTTAAGTTCCCATCCGAAAGAACCGGGAACTTTCATCCGAGTACTTGGCGAAAGAACAACCACTACCCACTTTCAAGTCTTGGGCCAGACCCGGTCGGGGTTCGAACCCACGACCCCCCACTTACGGAGCGAGCACTCTACCAACTGAGCTACCGCTGTTGTGTAATACACATTGGAAATAATAATGTTGTGATACAACTTATTCTTGGTTAGGCATTATTTTATAGCACCACTACGGTAGGTCAGTTGGTAGAGTGTTTGCTTCGGATGTGCGAGGTCGGATTTGAACCCCTGTCGTGTCTGACCAAGACTTGAAAATTGGTAGTGACTGATCTTTCGCCAAGCACTCGGCATTTAGAAATGAATATCACGGGATCCTTTGTAGTAGACATTAAAAACCGATGCCTCATGCCACAGCAGGCGTGGCACGTTGAAGAACCCTTCCTTCACATTGCCCTAAGCGCACTGCAAAGGTCAAAATTTCTAAAACTTCACATATAGCCGGTGAAATCTCGATATAAGTAAATATTTGGACTGGGGCGTAAAAACCCCATAAATCAATCAATCAATTATTTTATAGCCGTTTTTTATTTGTTTTTACATTGATTTATTGATTTATTGGTACTATTGTATCTTTTACATTCTCAAGCCTCGAATTGCTGAAATAGTGCTGATGTGACTCTGGATAATAAATCTCTCGCTTATTCAACTCGGGAATTTTTACATCTGCATTTTAGCACAGAAGATCTAAAGGAGAAGATTGTGAGAGATTCGACCGACCGAAATAAACTCTTATTTATTTGTATTTGCGCAAAAACTAATCAATGAAAAATGTTTGCGAAAACATGTTACACACTTTGGTACGAGTATACATGTATTATGTTTGCCAAATTTTGCTTGATCAATGCAGAGTTGTTGTTTTTTTTACCAGAGTTTCGTAGAAACCTGATTTTAGATTTAACCAAATACCTGTACGTAGCTAGCGACGTGAAATGATTTTCCGGACATTAACTTTAATAATAATAATAATAATAATAATAATAATAATAATAATAATAATAATAATAATAATAATAATAATAATAATAATGATAATAATAATACTTAATATTAATAATAATAATAATAATAATAATGATAATAATAATAATACTTAATATTAATAATAATAATACTTTATTATTATTATTATTATTATTATTATTATTATTATTATCTTTATAAGCATCAAACTACAAATAATTTATAGCTAAACATATATACATTATTACAACGATATACAAAATTACAACTGTAATAGATATGGACATTTGTTAAATTAACTTTGCTCGTGAATTTATTTTGAAAAGATATTTTTACAGATTGCATTTGGGGTCAACGAGTATAAAGTCATGGTCAGTGAGTAATAAAGCTTAAAAGATCTTTAAAAACTGTTCTACTCCTTGTCTGATGACTATGTTAAACAATTGCTGATGAGGAATGTGACTTCTCTACGGTCTTTTAACTCGTGTAATTTCGGTAAAAATAAATTTGAGAACTTCGTGAAATAGTTTTTAAAAAAAATTCTATCTTGACTATTGGAAAAACATTATGACATAGAGCTTTGAAGCATAATCGATATTTAATGAGGCCAGTGACAGAGGTCAAGGTCATGGCCTAGTATAACTGTTTCCTTTCGCTGTTTTGAGATATTTCAACGCATATTTTTTTCATATGCGTTTTTTTTTCACTAAACGCCAATGGCAAATGTCAAAGTTACAACCTTATTGGTAAAGTAAGGCCTTAAATGCCTAAATATTGACTTTTAAAGGATAATTACTTTTTTTCAGATTTTAAATGGAGTCAAGCATAATGTCACGACCTAGTTTTTTTTTTTTTTTTAATTACGCCAAACATTTTGTATCAAGGTTTTGACCAATTTTTTTAACCTTGTGCTGTTATTAACAACAGAATAGAAATGAGTTATTTTCGTTGACCATAAATACATGCAAATAAATATCTTACGTCTGAGGAACTGCTTTTCTTATCCTAAGACCTCGTTTTCGGGGTAATTTCCTGACTCTAGTTCTCCAATTGTCATGTGCAGAATTTTGAATTTTTACAATTCTCATTAATTGAAATAAAAAAATTAAAGTAAACAATGTTGATGTGGTTTCACAAATTGTGTTTTTGAATCAAATTACGAAAATTTGGTGCAGCAATTAAAAATTATTCAAATAATACGTTAAATGGCTAGGAATTCATTTCGTATACATTCATGTGAATTAAATTTAAACTAATTAGGTCATATATCAGTGCGTGAAATTCATAAAAACAGCGGTCATATTGGCTGCTACCAGAAGATGAATGCGAATATGTTGATCTGTTAAATCTATGTAATTTTCATACCAAAATTGGTTCAAATTGACACGATAGTTTTATGGAAAATTAAAGTTCTCATGCAAACGGACGGACGGACGGACGAACTCTTCATTATACACGAATTGAACCAAGTCAAACAAAAAAATTGATTCTGAAAGAATATTCATATATTAATTTTTTTAATAATGAATTTATGTAAATTATATACACGCTACAAATGAAAAAAAAAATCAGAAAGATCGTTAACCTGATAGATAAAAAGCTGTCAAGGTAACTCATGAATAAAGTAGATGTATAATTTCACGGCGAATTAGAGGCGATGTATCATCGTCTGACACAACAGAGATGTAAATAACTGGATGGTTTTTTTTATAAAATCCCGTCTGCTAACGTTATTAATCTTTTTATCGTGCCTTCAAGAAAAAGTAAGTATTTTTCTTTTACGAGACTAGGTTAAAAAAATATTAATAAACCGAGTTGTTACTTTTCCAAATCCCATGAAACCTGTTTACAAATTTTGCATTTCCGTTGCTATGGTAAGTATAGAGTAGATTTTAATGATAGGTTTGCCTTCTCTGTTTAATCCAGTAACCTATTTACGCAATTATACATTACTGACTTAGCTTTAGAGGAGTTCATTGAACTCGTTATGAATTGCGTTCAAAGGATTAACGGGAATATATTTTACCAAGCATTGTTCGCTAGTATTATTAATCCGTTTTTGTTACTATTCTAGTTAAATGACATGACATTTACAATCGTTCAGCCTTTTATTAGCTTTGTTTGTAACAGGTCGAAAGGATTACAAAAAAAACCCTAAAATTATCTTATTGTATACTACTGAAATAAACACACAGCACATGAACAAACACGTGATTTTTCTTACTGAAAAGTTACAATAAATACTTAACCGCGTTGGCCAAGTGGTTAAAGCATAGATCTTCGAACCAAAGGCGTTTTACCGATCCGAACCCAAATAAGCAAGTATTTTTCTTGGCTTTTTCAGGTTTGTTTGTTTGTTCCGTTTCGGAGTTTAATGGAGTAAATTATCTGCAATATTATCTACAGCATTGCAATTAAGTGCACTTCCACTTAAGGTTCTCATTAGTACCCACTAGTATAAATCAGATCATTACTACTTCCTCAAGACTAATACGTCACGTGACTGCTTGTGTTTAGATTATTTTTGAAATTAGTTTAAAAAAAAGTTTAACCGGGGATTGCTTAAAAATTGCTGACATTAAACAACATTCAACTAGTCATTCAAGAAGACCCTAATCTATTACAATGGGCATACCACGTGATAAACCATGACGCATACTCAGAACTATTATTTCCGATGAGAACAGAAAAAGGTCATGTGACCATATCACATGGTATAACATGTCTCTTTGCATATGTATGTCGGTGCATTCGTTCGAGAATAACACTATAATTTACTTTTCTTTTCAAAAAATTACGGCTTTCAACGAAATTTATTCGGTGAAATTAAACGTTAGTGGCAGAATCGTTACAACTAAAAGTAGATCAGTGAAGAACAATATTTCAATGTAAAAAAAAATTATGAATTACGCAAACCTATTGCATTCAATTACCACTGAATTCTGTAGAACCTTAAGCCTTTTTTTCAACTGAATTGTCCTGCTTTGATATATTTGGCTACACGGTTCGATATTTTTGTAAATTAGAATTTGGTTCGGTATAATCTAAAAAAGATGCAATAACAATTACATTTATCGTGTAAGGACTCGCGTCATTCCTATTTTTAAAGAAAGAACTTGACCTCAATTTCCGTTGAATGTTAATTTATTCATCATTAATAGTCCAAGAAGGTCAATGAATGTATGTGTTCTCTTTACTAACATTTGTTAATTTGTTCAAGCATCTCATATAACATATAATTGTCCATAATTCACCAGGTGATCGCTTCAGGCCCATTGAGCCACTTTCTTTTTCATTTCAAACAAAGAAGATGTGTAGATGCGTTTTCTTTACTGTCTATGTGTCAAGTAAATTTTTTTTTTTTTTTTTTTTTTTTTTTTTTTTTTTTTTTTTTTTTGTAATCGAAAATAGAATAGCATTCGTCTACAAAAAAGTCCGTTACTTGCTCTCTATATATTTCTCTATAACTAACCAATATTTATTTTTCTTCAAAGGTTATTCACCTACCTTGTCTATGATACACAAACGTCAATAAATTGTCTCAGCGTAATCATTAATTGAATTCTAGTTAATTAAAATAAAATAAATAATATATTCTGATTTAATCTCAATCTTAATTAAAAATACATAAGTAAGTAAGTTTAACTTCGCATTTTCTGATACCATTACATCGTTTAGTAAATTAATGTTGAAAATGGAAGTGTGTTAATTTTTTTCAATTTGTTGAATGAAAAATTGATGTGTTTTCATGCAGAACAGACCAACAATATAGACTTTTACGAGGCATTTCAATCTTTGCAGTGTGGTGCTTATGACCCAGTTTCCAATGATTATTAATTTTATTCACCATTAACAATTTAAGACGGAAATGAATTTATGTTCTTATATGACTTGCCCTTCATTTACCACCAGGTGAGCGTATGAGGCCCATGAGGCCACTTGTTTTAAAAAAACGAAGACGTGTTTTGCATCGGTAAAAAGCACTTCAAAGAAATTTTTCCTGACTGATGGAACACCCATCGTCAAAGTCTATTAACTTCTCTATTTTTCTACACGTAACTTTAAAAATTATGTTTTCAGAGGTTATTCACCTACGTTGTCTATATACACAAACGTCAATAAATTGACTCAGAGTATCATTAAGTGAATTCTAGTTAATTAAAATAAATAATATATTCTGATTTAATCTCAATCTTAATTAAAAATACATAACTAAGTAATTTTTACCTTCGCATTTTTTATACAAATACGTCGTTTAGTATCTTTGTGCTAAAATGGGTTTTTTATTTGTTAAATGAAAACCTTATGTGTTTTGATACAGACCCACAATGCATTTTAATCTTTTTAATGCGGTGCTATTGCCAGGCAATTTTACATAAGGTATTCATAAATGACGTATGTGTATATCCTTATGTAATTAACACTCGGTGCTAGTCTTCCGTGGCAAGTCAATAGCAATGTTGAACGAAGACACATTGCTTAAAGAACGTGATTGGTTTCGAACCCAAGACCCTTAAATCTTGAACCCGGTGTTTTACATACTTCCATATACATGCAACAAACTCGTTTGGTTGTTGATGTTAGTTAGAATATTATTTAACGTCACATCAGCAGTTATTAGAACAATCGCGACAAGGGAAAGTTTATTTATCTCCAAAACTTATGCAACAACAAGTTTGTTCATGTGTGAATTTTGAAAGTATATTTTATGGTTAACCTTGTACTAGCGCGACTTTCACGTGCTACCTCATATAGTCAGTACATACCATTACCTCAGTGACTAGGTGTAATTATCAGTCGGCAATGTACTAGCGCGACTTTCACGTGCTAGCTCATAGTCAGTACATACCATTCCCTCAGTGACTAGGTGTAATTATCAGTCGGCATTGTACTAGTGCGAATTTCACGTGCTAGCTCATAAAGTCAGTATATACCATTCCCTCAGTGACTAGGTGTAATTATCAGTCGGCAATGTACTAGCCCGACTTTCGCGTGCTAGCTCATAAAGTCAGTATATACCATTCCCTCAGTGACTAGGTGTAATTATCAGTCGGCAATGTACTGCTGATTTCACGTGCTAGCTCATAAAGTCAGTATAGACCATTCCCTCAGTGACTAGGTGTAATTATCAGTCGGCAATGTACTGGTGCGAATTTCACGTGCTAGGTCATAAAGTCAGTATAGACCATTCCCTCAGTGACTAGGTGTAATTATCAGTCGGCAATGTACTGGTGCGACTTTCACGTGCTAGCTCATAAAGTCAGTATAAACCATTCCCTCAGTGACTAGGTGTAATTATCAGTCGGCAATGTACTGGTGCGACTTTCACGTGCTAGCTCATAAAGTCAGTATATACCATTCCCTCAGTGACTAGGTGTAATTATCAGTCGGCAATGTACTGGTGCGAATTTCACGTGCTAGGTCATAAAGTCAGTATATACCATTCCCTCAGTGACTAGGTGTAATTATCAGTCGATAATGTACTAGCGCGACTTTCAGGTGCTAGCTCATAAAGTCAGTACATACCATTCCCTCAGTGACTAGGTGTAATTACCAGTCGGCATTGTACTAGTGCGAATTTCACGTGCTAGCTCATAAAGTCAGTATATACCATTCCCTCAGTGACTAGGTGTAATTATCAGTCGGCAATGTACTAGCGCGACTTTCACGTGCTAGCTCATATAGTCAATACATACCATTACCTCAGTGACTAGGTGTAATTATCAGTCGGCAATGTACTAGCGCGACTTTCACGTGCTAGCTCATAAAGTCAGTACATACCATTCCCTCAGTGACTAGGTGTAATTATCAGTCGGCAATGTACTAGCGCAACTTTCACGTGCTAGCTCATAAAGTCAGTACATACCATTCCCTCAGTGACTAGGTGTGTAATTATCAGTCGGCAATGTACTTGTGCGACTTTCACATGCTAGCTCATAAAGTCAGTATATACCATTCCCTCAGTGACTAGGTGTAATTATCAGTCGGCAATGTACTAACGCGACTTTCACGTGCTAGCTTATAAAGTCAGTATATACCATTCCCTCAGTGACTAGGTGTAATTATCAGTCGGCAATGTACTAACGCGACTTTCGCGTTCTAGCTCATATAGTCAGTACATACCATTCCCTCAGTGACTAGGTGTAATTATAAGTCAATATTCTGTCCTTTAAACATGGAAAGCTAGAAGAGGAAGCGGTTTTGTAAAGTCACATGTATGACCATACAGGGGTTCGAACTCTTAAACTCCCGCTGTCGAGACAGACTATTTCTGAGCCAGTCAGGGTATCAACTTTAAAATTTGCATGTTCTCTAAACTTCAAAACATTAAAGTGCAGACGACCGATTATTTAAATCTCGTGTGGTTTCCCTGTTTGAGAATATTGTATCGCCGACCTCAATCTTACTGTAACATATTTCGAGGTTATTCGCCTTAAGAATCCTTTGTAGTTTTATAACTTGTTTAGATTGAGTTGTTTACGACCGACAATCATCTTTTGTTACGTAACTTTATAAATATGATTAATAGCGGATGGTACAGGGTGTTATAAAAGTTAACTACCATTTGTTTCTTTTAAGTCTTCTTACAGGGTCGGTAAAAACTTTAACCAAATATCCTGGTAGGGACCTTGGTGGCCGAGTGATCTAAAGCACGCCCTTACGGATCATAACTCTTCTGACTACATAGCTTTAAATCCCACTCAAAGAGATCATAGTGTGAGAAAGTTTGCCAGTTCGGTTGTCGAAGGTCTCCTGACACTCCTATTTCTTCAACTATCTCAATCCCAAAACTGACCGCCTGGATATAAATGAAAGAATATTGACTTAGAAACAAAACAACATTTATCAAATCCAGTCCAATCAAATACCAACTTCCTGATATGCAAATAGCAAAGCAAAACTTGATCAACACCGGCATCTACCTTGTCCAAATATGCTCTGACACTAACACTCGGTTTATTTTATTCCTGACGGCTGTGTGTAGGCTCAGAACAAGCCCGGATTTTATGACACCAACTGGTGTCGGAAGGGGCATTGACTAATTTCGCTTATTAGTGAAACTGTTGAAAATTACTAACCTCGATCGTAAGATGAATGGTTTTTCCTCCAAAATAATTATACATATCAAGTTGTAAAGTTTCGCTGGTTCGATATGTCTTACCAATTTCTTCGTTGTTGATGTTTGCCGACCTCTTCTTCCATTTAAAAAAAAGACTACGTGATCTCGCAAAACCCTCACACACAGCCGTCAGCCATTAACAGTGTATTAGCATCAGAGAAAATTCAGACTAGCAACAATGATACCTGTAAACAAAAACTAAAAACCATTTCCATAGCAACCTGAAGTCAAGGTAACCAAAGCTTGCATCTGTTGAAGTATTTACCTACAATTTGAATATAACGCCATTTGTAGTACCAATAACTTCAAATAATAATTTTTTGGCAAAAAAAAAAAAAAACCTAGCATACAACGATGGAATTAAGTTGTTATGATTATGTTTTGAAATGCTTCATACAAAAGCTTTTTGGTCAAGCCACTTAATACAATTTTAACACACCAAATTTGTGACACGGATGCTTGATGTTTTAAAATTCAACCTTAAGAACTCGATGCAAGTTAGAAAAAGGGTTCCATTTGTCGAGACTTTAACTGGCTAGCTCTTTACCGAAATAGGCCTACACTGTTTGCAATGCTAATCTGAACTATTTTGGCAAGTGTACAAACGACTCTAAAAATCGCAATAGTGCAAACCAATAAATGATTTTGTGGTAGGATTTAACTTTACTGATAAATAAATACAAAAAATCTCGTCGGAAAAAATAAAAAAAATGATGATGCGATAAAAACAGTATTAAATTAATCAACAAACTTCTGGGGTTAAAATATCGAGTGCGCATGTCTCCTCCCAGCTACATCAGCAGCAATGTAACTTTAATAAAAAAATTTTTAAATCAAAAATATAGCCTAAGGATATATTATAAAATAAAATCAAACATTTTAAGGAAGTGTTGCATTTATACATAGGGCAATTGAATTAACATAAAAGATTTTAAAATTACTCACAAATTTGTTAAACATAATTAATGACGTCACGGAGCAACATACAGAACGGTTCCCAACCCAGATGGTTAGTATATAATATTGTTTTATGTCACATCAGCAATTATTCAGCTATTTGTGACGAGACAGTTTCTTTATAAATCATGGTGATTATTATGAGTACATGTTCATGTGGTACGTGACTGAGTAAGTGTTTTTGTTCTGCAATGTGCTAGCGCACACTTACAACAGCCTTTAGAGTAGTAGTACACTGGCCCATAATGTTGCAAAGATACATCGCAGACCAATTATAACTATATTATATTTAAATAAATGATAACAAAAACCCTAGTATTCTTTTATATTGCATGTAGCCTGTGACACTGATAGAAAACTTGACTGATCAATTTGAAGGAACATGCTAGAATGATATCTCTCTTAATATAAATTCAGAAGTCACTCGTATATACATTTACATAAAACCCGTGCAACCCGTGTTATTAATATTAATACATATAGAACACATTTAAATACTGAAGAACCAAATGGTACCGAACCAACCATTAAAGGTAAGCCGCTTTATCACTAGTAGTCCAACCACAGCGGTAAGGTCGCCTTGAGTTTGTCTTTGACTCGTTTGTTGTTTCAGTGATACCACCTTGAGTTTAATTGATTGATTGATTGATTGATTGATTTAATGGGGTTTTACGTCTCAGTCGAGAATATTTCACTTATATAGAGACGTCACCAGCTATAGGTGAAGTGACAGTGCGCTTAGAGCAATGTGCAGGGAGGGTTCTTTAACGTGCCACGCCTGCCCTGACACGAGGCATCAGTTTTGAGGTATCCTCCATAGAACCCCGTGACTTTCACTTCTAAATCCCGAGTCCTTGGCGAAAGAACAGTCACTACCAATTTTCATGTCTTTGTCAGACACAGCCGGGGTTCGAATCCCGACCTCACACATACAAAGCGAGCACTCTACCAACTTAGCTACCGTAGTACTGGTACCTTGATATGAGGGCTAACGCCTAGAAATGTGTTTGTCTTCGACTCATTGAATGTTTCATGTTCTTGGGTAAATTGCAAAATAACTTTAATAAAGTACTAAAGTACTAAAATACGAAAGCCTATTAGGCTTATGAATAAAAAAAATTAAAAGGCGTAATAACGCGAAATAAAGGCGTAATAACGCGAATTGAAAGGCGAAATAACGCGAAATAAAGGCGTAATAACGTGAATTTAAAGGCGTAATAACGCGAAATAAAGGCGTAATAACGCGAAATAAAGGCGTAATAACGCGAATTGAAAGGCGTTATAATGCGAAATAAAGGCGTTATAACGCGAAATAAAGGCGTAATAACGCGAATTGAAAGGCATAATAACGCGAATTGAAAGGCGTTATAACGCCTTTATTTCGCGTTATTACGCCTTTATTTCCCGTTATTACGCCTTTCAATTCGCCTTAAACCCCTTATTTCGTTTTATGACGCAAGTTGCTTACCATAATGGTGTGGAGGTCCAGGGTTTAAAGGTCTATTTTCCGCCCCATTACATACATTATTAAAAGTCTCTCTCTCTCTCTCTCTCTCTCTCTGTGTGTGTGTGTGTGTGTGTGTGTGTGTGTGTGTGTGTGTGTGTGTGTGTGTGTGTGTGTGTGTCCTGCACATATACATTTTATGTAATGTAATTATTTTTATATGTATAATTTCTATGAAAATTTAAAAAACTGTACATCATCCGATTCTGCGCTGAAATGAATAGTTATTTCTGAAACCGTTCCATTTGTCGATTTTAAAGTATTTTTCATAAAGAGTGTCTTTGTACACATGGCTATTTATGAATTAGATCCTGATTAACTTTTAATAGTGATTAAATGACATTTGTATCTATCTTAGTTAATATAGACAGATCAAGGTTTATTCACTTTCATTTTCTGTAGGCTGTCTAAAAGAATTTAAACTAAAATCAATCTGTTTGTGGAAAGGGATATTAACCTTTGAAGAGAAACGATTCTCAAGGGAAGTGACTGCTCTATATATAGACAAAAAGGCATTATAACGCCTTTCACTTCGCATTATAACGCCTTTCAATTCGCGTTATTACGCCTTTATTTCGCGTTATTACGCCTTTATTTCGCGTTATTACGCCTTTCAATTCGCGTTATTACGCCTTTAATTCGCGTTATTACGCCTTTATTTCGCGTTATAACGCCTTTATTTCGCGTTATTACGCCTTTCAATTCGCGTTATTACGCCTTTATTTCGCGTTATTACGCCTTTATTTCGCGTTATAACGCCTTTATTTCGCATTATAACGCCTTTCAATTCGCGTTATTACGCCTTTATTTCGCGTTATTACGCCTTTATTTCGCGTTATTACGCCTTTTAATTTTTTTTATTAATGAGCCTAATAGGCTTTCGTACTAAAAGATCAGTCCGTAATTATAAAACATACTTACTGGAGAAAACAACGGAATAGTTTCTACTGCTGTGTTTATAATGATACCATACTACTTATTATATTAATATCGAAATGATAAACATATAGGATAAGATTTTTACATATAGCGTACATTTTTTTTCTTGATATTGTATTCTTTAATATACGTTTAGCAAATGTTGTAAATATTAGTAGCATCTTATTGTTGACTAAACAAAATGAAGACAAAAACGATCTTGTTTTCGACATTCATGTTATTATAAACACAGTGCTTTCTTTGGTTCCTTATTCTCCATGTTACATTATTCTCACTGTTACCTTATTTTCACTATTACCTTGCTTTCACTATTACCTTTTTTCACTGTAACCTTATTCTCACTGTTACTTTGTTCTCACTATTACTCTGCTTTCACTATTACCTTGTTTTCACTGTTACCTTATTCACACTGTTACCTTGTTCTCACCCTTATCTTGTTCTCACTGTTACTTTGTTCTCACTGTTACCTTATTCTCACTGTTACCTTGTTCTCACTATTACCTTATTCTCACTGTTACCTTATTCTTATTGTTAACTCTAAAACAAAAAATTCTCTTCTTACTATTTTCTAATAAATTTACCATATCCATTAACCGATATTTCATCATCAATTATGTTAACATATGTAAGTTAATCTGAGTTTCGTATTCGAGTGTACTCGCCATACTGCATGACAATAAAGGGTAAGGGCTTGGCGATAGTTAATTCTCTAGTAACGGCCCCTGGGGCTCCAATTTTGTCTCTTTTTAAATAGCTAACCTACATATAATATATAAACCAAATGTCAGACTATGTTAGTACATCCGTACTAAAAACAGGTAATGGTAAAACTAATTAGTATATCCGTACTAAAAACTGGCAATGCTGTTACTAATTATATCGGTTTAACACGTATAACTTAGGCGCATTTCTGTTAGATAAATGTGACATATATTATAGTACATTAAATGTTAGCAATGGTGTTATTACGAGTTTTACACACACAGCTGGGGTCCACTGCCATAAAACATCTTCATTTATATGATTTGTCATTTAACATTTTTAATTTAATCACAAAATACCGTGATTCAAATTGGTATGTGACATATTCGTACGTTTTTTTTTTTTTTTTTTTTTTTTTTTTTTTTTTTTTTTGAAATTTTAAATTTAAACTTTATTTCATTTACAACGATTTAGAAACAAGTTGTGCAACTTATATTAATCTAGCTTGTTGGCCCGAATTGTAGCGCGCGTGAGGTCTTATTGTGGGAGGAAAACCGGAGAAAAACCCATGTGCTCAAGCAGGTGACCTCATACCTTATCACATACGACGCTGGGAATCGAACCCCGGTCGCATTGGTGATAGGCGGGACCGCTAACCACTGCGCCACTTGAACTTTTTTTGGAAAGAGTTCATTTGTAGTTAGAGAGATGTAAGAAATACCAAACTATGGACAGCTGCAGGGTGTATGGTAAAATAAAGTCTATTTGTATTTACAGGGCTGTACTAAAACAGTACTGTAAAGGAGTCGAGTCACGAACTTACTCCGGGTTTTTACACCTTCAGTGCAGTCAATACGCCTACCAACACCAGGTGGCGCATCACGATTTATCCTAACTAACACTCGCTCTAGAGCCAGACGTAATTTCACTTACACCATTTCTATAACATATTATACATTTTGAACTCTTCGAGACAAAAACACATATAATTATGGATATGTTTAGTTTTCTTGTTAGGAATACTCTAAAATTTTAGGGAAGGGATAGGCCGTGTGTGTCCCGGTCTGCATCCGAGCATAATACTAATAGCCGAATAAAAAAATGACCATTATTCTTGTGAAAAAATATGTTTCGCTTAAAATTGTCATACAGGGTGATTCAAATAAGAGCTTTCGATATGATTTTGTTTTGATATACAGTCGAACTTCGGTTATTCGAACTTCTATTATTTGAATATCTTAGTTTATTCGAAGTTCTTGGTAGGTCCCGTCCGCCATGCACTATAACTTCTTATTCAAATTCTTTTATTTAAATACCTGCGAATATTCAAATATAAACCTATATTACAAAAAAATACATTATTCTTCCCATGTGGAATTTTTTAACGTTTTTTTTTTTAAATCCAGCACAAATATTATTTTTAAAACTAGAATGTAAATAAATATCTGTAAGTAAACAAGGCAATATCTCATTCGTAAGTACCGAATATAAGTATCAGATCATGCTGTGACTGCCAATATGGAGCCAAAAATTGACGCGATGCGTGCAAACAATTTATTAGTTTACAGTAACAGTTCGTAGGTAAATAAAACGTCTTGTGGATGTCAGCGTTGTATCAAACATTCTAAAGATTATGTAATTGTCAGTTATAACATGATTCTAAAACGTTTTGTTGTAATATGTTTATGAAGGCCAAATTATGACAGAAAATGCGCAAACAATTTCCTTAATATGTTTTTGTGTCACCTGTTGGAAGACGTTAACAAAAAGTTCTAGAGATTTTTTCCCAATTATGAAGTTCAACGTTATGAAATTATTATTCACAATACTCAATGGAATTTTTTCAGTACTCTTATTTCTATGAGTTCACTCGTGCAAACTGTGGCAGGGGGAACTATACAATAAGAACCGCTATGTATTGTTTTTAACAATGGCTGCCAGTTAACTTGCAAGAAGCAACACGTACGCAATTTTATAGTCTCTATTAGATACCTTGAGTTGTCATTCAATTTAGGTATTTACTGTATACAGTTTGCTAATTTAAAACAGACTATAGACGGGACTATTTTTAAGGATATCGTTACACGTTGGTAATTTAGAGTGGTTTCCCTTGAATCATTCCTATTTTTCATTTCCCGTTTGGAAAACTACGAAATTTTTGAGAGCTGTTTTTTTAACAACATGATGATTTTTTCACAAAATTTTTATTAGTAGAAACATATAGAGATGGTACTGAATAACTTTGACTAGTTATATTTTCAAGAAAGCTATTTTGAAAAACTAGTGGGACATGCTAATATAGGTTGACATATTTTTTCTGAAGTGCGTCTGTATGCATGCCGCGTGCTGTTACCTGCAAGTTTGACCTACTTTTACAGTAAATGTGTTATCCTTAAAAAATTCAAGTAACATATTTTTATCAGACTTTTTATTATTTTATATACATTTATTGGGAATATATTAATTAAATGGTGTATTAGAAAATATGGAACGGTGTTTTTGATTCGTAAGAGAAATGCGTTGAGATGGAGAGAGGTTTATTGATTGTTTCATTGGGTTTTACAGCCTAGTCATGAATATTTTCATTTATTTTGAGACGTCACCAGCTATTGGTGAAGTGGCAGAAATTTTGACCTCTGCATTACGCTAAGAGCAATGTGCAGGGAGGGTTCTTTAGCGTGCCACGCCTGTCGTGACACAGGGCATCGGTTTTTTAATGTCTCCTCCGAAGGACTCCATGACCTCCATTTCTGCAAACAGCTGCAGTTTATTTCTGATAGTCATCAATTACAACAAATGATAAAATATTCATTTTATATTCATTATATATATATATATATATATATATATATATATATATATATATAATGATATAATGCGTGATAGATTTGGGTCAGAACGGATAACTGACTTTCAGGTTATCTTTATCATGTCGCCTCCGGATATTATATGCCAAGAATCACGTGACGAGTGCAAAGTTTTGGCAAACACTATATCTATAAGTTGGATACATATCAGACAATGCAAATAATGACGAAAGTGTTTGCGCCATGAGAAATTTAGTATTTATACCCCGATCAATATTTGTTTTGCACTTATTTCGAGACAGTTATTTCAGGGGTGATAGAAAACCGAAATTCCGAATGAATACAGGCTGTCGGTAAGCAATTTACCAACAATGGTCAATAGGATCTGCCAGATAAACGAAATGACACACTTTCTCATACCTAAATCTGCCCCGTATGAGATTCGAAACGGGCAATGAGATGCACTGTGCTTTTCAATCTCGCGGTAACGTAGACTTCCTGGCAATCCAGTCTCCATTAGGAGACCGCTTTATACACAAGGTCCATTATCAAAGAAATTTGACTATAAGAGAGAAAAAGATTGGATACAAGAAGAACAAAGCCACAAAAAGCATAAATTAAGAAAATTATTTCTCACTTGTGGTCAACCGGTCAACCGGAATTTAACCTAATGAGGAGTGACTCCTCGGGTTTGACCGCTTGGATACCGCGGTCATTTGTTTATAAGTTTAACTAGCACATAGTCATACTGGACGGAAAACATGTTCGTTAGGCCAGTGTTTTCAAAGGTTTAATGTTAGTGTTAAGTGGTTATAGCGGGATGGTTCGGTACGTGGTGCTATAACAACAAGCATTCATTCTTTAGATAATGCCCATCCAAAGTGATAAAATTTTATTATCAGTTTCTAAATAAAAATATCGAAATGTTTTTTATCCCTTGTTTGTGTTTCTTTTGCTTGTTTCATTCCTTCGTTTGTTTTCTATTTCAATCCTCCGTTTGTTTTCTATTTCATTCCTTTGTTTGTTTACTATTTCATTCCTACGTTGGTTTACTATTTCATTCCTTCGTTTGTTTTCTATTTCATTACTTTGTTTGTTTTTTATTTCATTCTTTTGTTTGTCTTCTATTTCATTATTTTGTTTGTTTTCATTACTTCGTTTGTTTTCTATTTCATTACTTCGTTTGTTTTCTATTTCATTCCTTCGTTTGTTTTCTGTTTCATTCCTTCGTTTGTTTTCTATTCCATTCCTTTGTTTTCTTTTTATTTCATTCCTTTGTTTGTTTAATATTTCATTCCTTCGTTTGTATTCTAATTCAGTCCTTCGTTTGTTTTCTTTTTCATTCCTTCGTTTGTTTTCTATTTCTTTACTTCTTTTGTTTTCTATTTCATTCCTTTGTTTGTTTTCTTTTTCATTCCTTTGTTTGTTTTCTATTTAATTCATTTGTTTGTTTTCTATTTCATTCCTTTATTTGTTTACTATTTCATTCTTTCGTTCGTTTTCTATTTCATTCCTTCGTTTGTTTTCATTCCTTCGTTTGTTTTCTATTTCATTCCTCCGTTTGTTTTCATTCCTTTGTTTGTTTTCTATTCCATTCCTTCGTTTGTTTTCTATTTCATTTCTTTCTTTGTTTTCTATTTCATTTCTGTGTTTGTTTCCTATTTTATTCCTTCGTTTGTTTTCTGTTCATTCCTTTGTTTTTTTTTCTTCGTTTATTTTTGTTTCCTATGTTTTTGTGTTTTATTTGCATTTGCTATTGTCCTGTTATAACGCTTCAAATTTCCAAACGCATTGTAAGATGACACAGGAGCCGGACTACTTTGAGTACATCTTGTTGTTTGCCCTTTTAATTAGACTCTCGGTACATTAACAACCTTGTGCTGATAAAATTTCAGGGTCGAGTTGACATTCTTTGTTGTTTACAGATGTATTATAAATAATGTACTAGTATTTAATTAGGTGTAAAATAATAATAAAGTAATCATAAAAATTTCAAACAAGTACGGTGACCAATTCGCGCTTGGCGTATTTAAACGACATGTGTTTACCAGGCGTAAAAAACAGACAAAAAACTTCAAGAAATAAAAAAGCGTTATAGAAAAGAAAAAACGTCAAGCGATAATTTTTTTCTTTAAAAAAAACTTTTTTATCGAAATACTATTGACGTTTGAAATGGGAAAATTTTTAAATCCAAAAAACATTATTTTGACCAATCAATATAGCCCCAGTTTCACAATCATTCACTCAGTTGAGTTTACACTCAACTCAAATTCAGGAATATTTCATTATCAATTTCTAAGACATAACATGGTTCAAACTGCTTATCTAATGTTATATTCAAATTGTTTGTAGGTTTGTTGAACAAAACTTGGAAATATTTATGTTGAGTGTACACACAGTTGAACGAATGATTGTGATATTGAGGTCTGATGTGTAATGAACTATATTATTTCGCTATCGTATTTTCTATTCATCTATATATTTTTTTTTTTATTTATTTCTTTTAATTTATTTATTTACTTATTTTTCTTTTTTGGAGGGGGGTGTTCAAAACAACCATCTCCACGCCTCCGTACCTGAAAACATGACAAGCAAAAATATCAATTGACACAAATGAGATAACGTAGAAAAAAAATATGTTTACGACATATATTCATCAGTTTCAAGGTTAATTATGCTTTTAAAAGTTTGTAAAAATCGTTTGTAGTGAAACAATAATTTTTTTTATTTTTGGTTGTTTTTCAGTAAGTGTAGAATTCTTATAGGTTCTTCTTTCCACTTGAAATGTTGTTTACAAGCGTCTGACAATAATAACAACATAATTCTTTAAAGAGACAGTTTGATACCCTGGTGCCAGATAGTTAAAATTGATAAAAAGAATAAAAAAAATAAATAAATAATGTACAAAGCAATAAGGATTAATAGACTAGTGTTCAAAGTCGGAGAAAACGTTTGTCATAATAATGTCGGACACTGCTGGAGTTGGCGACAAAAACACTAGAATAAAAACAAAAATATTGATTAAATGGCATGTTGGGAAAAATAAAATCTAAAAAAAAATTACTATTACAATTAAGCCAGTCATAATTGTCTATTTACAAAGCCACTTACAATATTCAAGTCAGTTTTACAGAAGTAGGCGGTTATCTCCGGGTACGTAGTTCAATCCCAGAATTCACCACTGCAAATTTTAAGTTATCTGGCTGTGTAAAATATCTTTACAAACCTGTCATATACCACTTTTTGAATTTTTATCAATAATACCATTTTTTCAATTTATTGTTAATTAAAAAAGTAATACTGATCAACTAATCCAACAACATGTGGAATGCGTTCATAACAGTCAACAGCGAGAGTTCACTTTTTTGTCACTTTATACCGGTGGAATTGAACTTGGCTGTTATTTACGAAACGAACATTAGAACGAAGCTTTATCAACAACAATCAACCTGTTTTTTTTTTTAATTTGTTCCTATACTACTGTTTTTACCGTGCGCCTTCTTGCATATTTTTTTGTTTGTATTTTATTGACGAGGGTGTTCAGTAAAGCTAAAAGACCTTAAAATATTATCGCTCATATAACTGTTCAACTTGCAAGGCTAGGGAGTGTCTAATTGACGACTATTCAACTTGCAAGGCTAGAAGAGAGTGTCTAATTAACTTCAATTCAACATGCAAGGCTAGGGAGTGTCTAATTGACTACAATTCAACTTGCAAGGCTCGAGAATGTCTAATTGACTTCAATTCAACTTGTTAGGTTAGGGAGTGTCTAATTGACTACAGTTTAACTTGCAAGGCTGGAGAGTGTCTAATTGACTACAGTTCAACTTGCAAGGCTAGGGAGTGTCTAATTAACTACAATTCAACTTGCAAGGCTAGGGAGTGTCTAATTGACTACAATTTAACTTGTAATGCTAGAGAGTGTCTAATTGACTACAATTCGACTTGTAATGCTAGGGAGTGTCTAATTGACTACGATTCAACTTGTAATGCTAGAGAGTGTCTAATTACTACAATTCAGCTTGCAAGGCTAGGGAGGGTCTAACTGACTCCAATTCAACTTGCAAGGCTAGGGAGTGTCTAACTGACTCCAATTCAACTTGCAAGGCTAGGGAGTGTCTAACTGACTCCAATTCAACCTGCAAGGCTTGGGAGTGTCTAATTGACTACTATATACTTCCTAAGTACACTGAAGATTCTTTGGTAGCTGACTATAAAAAATCAGAATAAATCATAGAAAATAGGTTTTAACTTAACATAATTAGTTACTTTTAAACCTGATACATCAGCAATTTGACATACCCTTATGTATATTTGGAACATTGTAAAACAAATACTAATATACATATGTTGTTAACCATAAAAACGTATGGTAAATTAATATCCGTCGTGACTTTTTTCCGTAATTTTCACTTTTAACTTGTCCAATCTTGCACTTCATTTAAGAATATGTAAAACTATCTTTTTTCACAAGTCTATGTGTTAAATATTGTCCTGTTTGATCACCTATGGAGGAGTATATTTCATATACTGTAAAATCACACTTTTTTTTTGGGGGGGGGGGGGGGGGGTGAGTGA
>CM056611.1:4913097-4920597 GCA_029721355.1 Tegillarca granosa | reverse complement strand
CCATTACCTTCGGCTTTCAAAGCGGACACGCTCTATCACTTATCCAAAAAACCAAATTGAAGAAACATTACTAAAACCAATTTTTGTCGATACAACGGCCCCTGTCTTGACCAACTAGGCCAGGGTGCCACTTCCCCCTTATCGTACCCCAATATTCACCTCATTTTAATATGTAAATGGATATATTGAAAGTCGAGCTACTTGTTTTGATGCTGATGAAAGTACTGAGAGATAATACTATTGTTTTCGAAAAAAAGGTATAAAAACTAATTAAATTTGCTAGCATATCATAAGTGTCAGGTAAAACGGTTTTATAGTGTTTAAATGTGGGATTAATCGGTAATATTTATCAGTTTGTTATGCCTTCTATTATACTCTTCACATGTAACTTATTTTTATCTATATTTTATGTGGTGACCGCGATGGCCGAGTTGTTCAGGCGTTAGCCTTCAAACTCAAGTCGTCTCACAGCTATGGCTTCGATCCCGTTAGACCGTAGGCCTTTACTGGTTGGCTCCGGAGAAGTATAATGATGCGAGTGATCTGTGACGTTTATCTGCGATATTTCGGGCGAGTGTACTAGCTATCATAAAGTGCCGACTTATGTGCGCACTTGTACAATGCAAATTACAAACACACACACACACACACACACACACACACACACACATGAACTTGTGTTAAAATAAAAATTGCTGATGTAGACTAAATAACAACAACCAAACAAACATCTAAATTTTATTTACACAGCTATCCAAATACTTGTATTTTCGATTCCACATTTTAATGTTAAGTACTGCTGTACGCTGTAAACTGTAGGCAGGGAAAGCGCCAAATCATATGTTTTGTTGTCTAACTTGTAATTATGGTCGGTCGGTCGTTCGATTGGTTTGTCGGTCGGTTGGCTGACAGGTTGGTTCTTTGTTCGATTTGTCGGTCGGCCAGCTTGTTGGTTGTTTAGTAATTTGGTTGGTTGGTAGTGTGGTTGTATGGTCAGATTGCTGGCTGGCTGGCTGGCTGGCTGGTCAGTTGATTGGTCTGTCGGTCGGTCGGTCGATCAATCAATTGGACAGTCAGTCGGTCGGCTGGCTGGTTGGTTGGTTGTTGGTTGGTCGGTCAATCGGTAAATGAGTCGGTCAGTCAGCTGGTTGGTTGGTTATTATTATTATTATTATTATTATTATTATTATTATTATTATTATTATTATCAATGTTTTGTTATTGTAATTTACATATCCTTTATTACTTCAGTCTTTATTTAATCTACAGCCTTCATTACATTTTGTATTACTTCCGCCATCATATATTATATATATGTTTTGGCTATAAGCCTGTATTTTGCTTTGCGCCTATAAAGCACTACTGGTGTTAATAACAGACATTTTTAATATCCTTGTAACAAGACTAGGTCGTAAAACTAACCACATTATACCATAAGAAGTGACGTTTCATGCTGATGAAATAACGTTCTGAGATAAGTTGCTTATAGATTCATTAGCCCGATCGGGATTCGAACCCATGATCTTCGGCTTTCAAAGCGGACACGCTCTATCACTTATCCAAAAAACCAAATTGAAGAAACATTACTAAAACCAATTTTTGTCGATACAACGGCCCCTGTCTTGACCAACTAGGCCAGGGTGCCACTTCCCCCTTATCGTACCCCAATATTCACCTCATTTTAATATGTAAATGGATATATTGAAAGTCGAGCTACTTGTTTTGATGCTGATGAAAGTGCTGAAAGATAATACTATTGTTTTCGAAAAAAAGTATAAAAACTAATTAAATTTGCTAGCATATCATAAGTGTCAGGTAAAACGGTTTTATAGTGTTTAAATGTGGGATTACTCGGTAATATTTATCAGTTTGTTATGCCTTCTATTATACTCCTAACATGTAACTTATTTTTATCTATATTTTATGTGGTGACCGCGATGGCCGAGTTGTTCAGGCGTTAGCCTTCAAACTCAAGTCGTCTCACAGCTATGGCTTCGATCCCGTTAGACCGTAAGCCTTTACTGGTTGGCTCCGTAGAAGTATAATGATGCGAGTGATCTGTGACGTTTATCTGCGATATTTCGGGCGAGTGTACTAGCTATCATAAAGTGCCGACTTATGTGCGCACTTGTACAATGCAAATTACAAACACACACACACACACACACACACACACACACACACACACACACACACACATGAACTTGTGTTAAAATAAAAATTGCTGATGTAGACTAAATAACAACAACCAAACAAACATCTTAATTTCATTTACACAGCTATCCAAATACTTGTATTTTCGATTCCACATTTTAATGTTAAGTACTGCTGTACGCTGTAAACTGTAGACAGGGGAAGCGCCAAACCATTCGTTTTGTTGTCTAACTTATAATGAAAAAATTGTGGTCGGTAGGCTGGCAAGCTTGTTGGTTGGTTGGTCGGTTGTTGTAAATTAGTCGGTTGATCGGTGGGCTGGCTGGTTGGTTAGTTGGTTTGGTTAGTCGATCGTTTGGTTGGTTGGTTGGATGGTCGGTTGGTTGGTTTGGTTAGTCGTCTGGCTGGTAGGTTGGTTCATTGGTTGGTAATTCGGTTGGTTGGTCAGTCCGTCGGTTGATTTTTTTGTCGGTCGGTTGGCTGGCAGGCTGGTTGGTTGGTTGGTCGGCTGCTTGGTTGTTTGTTCGGTCGGTCGGTTGGCTGGCAGGCTGGTTGGTTGGTTGGTCGGCTGGTTGGTTGTTTGTTCGATCGATCGGTGGGCTGGCTGGTTGGTTGGTTGGTTGGTTGGTCTGGTTTTTCGATCGGTTGGTTGGTTGGTAATTCGGTTGGTTGGTTGGTCGGTCCGTCGTTCGATTGGTTTGTCGGTCGGTTGGCTGACAGGTTGGTTCTTTGTTCGATTTGTCGGTCGGTCGGCTTGTTGGTTGTTTGTTAATTTGATTGGTTGGTTGTGTGGTTGTATGGTCAGATTGCTGGCTGGCTGGCTGGTCAGTTGATTGGTCTGTCGTTCGGTCGGTCGATCAATCGATCGGACAGTCGGTCGGTCGGTTGGCTGGTTGTTAGTTGGTCGGTCATTCGATAAATGAGTCTGTCAGTCAGTAGGTTGGTTGGTTATTATGATTATTATGATTATTATTATTTTGTATTATTATTATTATTATTATTATTATTATTATTATTATTATTATTATTATTATTATTATGTTCAATGCGTTGTTATTGTAATTTACATATTTTATTACTTCTGTCTTTATTTAATCTACAGCCTTCATCACATTTTGTATTCCTTCCGCCGTCATATATTGTATATATGTTTTGGCTATAAACTTGTATTTTGTTTTGTTTCTATAGAGTATGTCCATCTCTCCTTGTGGCCAGGTCTATAGAGGACTACTGGTGTTATTAAACAGACATTTATAAAAAACAATAAAAAGTGACGTTCCATGCTGATGACGAAATAACTGGGCTTTGTTGCTTATAGATTCATTAGCCCGATTGGGATTCGAACCCATGACCTTCAGTTTTCAAAGCAGACGCGCTTTATCACTTACCACAAAGCCATGCTTTAAAAAAACATTACCAAAATTAATTTTTTGCGATACAACAGTTCCTGTCTTGACCAACAAGGCCAGGGTGCCACTTCCCCCTTATCGAACCCCAGCATTCATCTTATATAATTATATGAAATCTAATTTCGAATATATGAAACAAACATATTGTTCTTGAATATGCTAATGGATATTTTGAAACTCAAGCTATTCGTTTTGATATAAATGATAGTGCTGAAAGATAATACTATTGTTTTCGAGAAAAAAGTATAAAAACTAATTAAATGAGCTAGCTATATCATACATGTAAGTGTCAGGTAAAACGGTTTTACAGCGTTTTAATGTGGGATTAATCAGTTATATTTAGCAGTTTATTCTGCATTCTATTATACTCTTCACATGTAACTTATTTTTTGTCTATATTTCATGTGGTGACCGCGATGGCCGAGTTGTTCATGAGTTAGTCTTCAAAATCAAGTCCTCTCACAGCTGTGGGTTCGATCCCGTTCGACAGAAGGCCTTTAATGGCTGTCTCTGTACTTGTTCGTTTTAAGTATTTAACAATTGAACTGTTTTAAAATGGTGTTCATTGTCAGTATGAAGGCAACCGGAATAACGCGCGTTATGATAAGTTTGCTTGCAAAGTTGTTGCCTTCATATTGACAATGAACATCATTTTAAAACAGTTTAATTGTTATATTTTCGTTAATTTTTTTTTTAATTATTCATTGATTTTAAGAATAAAAAATTCCCATCTATAACACATGCACATCGGGGAGATTCCAGTAGACACAACAGCTGAATGTTAAACGGACAACAAAACATTATTAATCCGCACTATTTTTGGTGTGAGGTAACAACGGGGGATTTGGATTGAAAAGTAATAGTGTTATCAGGTATTTTGATGGTATTATCTCGATTTTTCATTAACATAATGTATTTTTGAGAATATTGGATATAAATTAATATAAATAAAAATTGAATATCAACAATAAATGTGTTGTTATATATTTCGGTCGAAAATCAGGTGCACCCGTGTGGTGCCATTTCAATTAAGGTTGAATTTACAAATAAGTGTTATTTGCATTAAATGATTGCTGACTATATGTCGGAAGTGAAATTTGTGAATTTGAAACGGAGGAAACTGTAGCAGAGGGATTATTTTCAATGGCCAAGCATGTGGGTTTCGAAGCTGCGCCGGGATATGTGAGCGTAGACAGAGATTTACCAAGAGATTTTTTTTCTGGAATGTCGACATTGTTAGGTTGAGATTCACTCCAACATTTTGTGCCGAGCTTCATACTCGGTATCGTTCAAATGTTGAGAGCAAAGCAGTGAGGGGTATTCTTTACACATGAAGCGGTGCAAATATCTCTCAAAGTTTAGAAAATGACCATTTTAAGTTTACCAAGGAGTTCTGTAGTACTTAAACTATTTATAGTTTGAGGAGTTCCTATTGTATCCCTAGTATATTGATTAAAAAGCACCTAGCTGATTTTTCAGTTTTTCCGATCAGCAGCAGATTGAGCGAGTTTATAGTCTACATGGGGCCTTGCGGCCATTGTGCAGACTGTTTTTTTTTTTTTTTTTTTTTTTTTTCGATCAACAAACACAGCATGTGAAACGGACAGTTTTCGCTCGATGTGGCATACATGCGTCAATCTTATTCTAACTGAAATTTACATCACTTGAAATTGACATCCCGCGAGACACAAAATTAATTGACAAGTTGTACCATTACACATTGCCTCAAAATAAAAGGGGATATAGCAGCTTTGTCAAGGCAGGAAGAAATGTTTTTAGAATCCGATTGTTCAAGAATTTTTTTGTGGTTTGATGGTTTTGACAGATCAGTTGTTGTCTGTTCTTTCAACAATTCATCAAAAACACCATTTGATTTTTAGCTCACCTGAGCACAAAGTGCTCATGTAAGCTATTAGTATCAATAGAGACAGACCCTCCGTCGTCCGTCCGTCCGTCAACAATTGCTTCAAACGACTTCTTCTCAGAAACTTCTGGTCACATTTTGTTCAAACTTGGTCAAAAGCATCTATAGAACATTGCCTTTCAGATTTGTGTTTTTGGTTGCCATAGCTGCCAAATGTAGGTCCCACTGACCTACATAGTTGAAAACCTAAAAAAATCTTCTTCTCCAAAACCACTTCACTGAGATAAAATCTGATGTGATATTTGGCATCTAAAGCATCTTACTTACCAAGTTTGTGAATTTCAATAATTTTTGTGAAAAATTAGGTTACGCGTTTTTGCGTTTATTTTTTATACATTGTAAATAGTACTTTTTTTTTACCAAAATTACAATAATAATAAATTTATTTAAATTCTTTTTCCAAACATCATTTTCTTATGTGAAGAAACATGTTTGACAATTTTCATGAAATTCTGTAAAATAGAAGTCGCTCTTTTCGACCTTATTCATTTTCAATTCTAGCAACCCAAGGGTCGAGGGTTCAAATCCCAGCGAGGCCATTTTTTTTCTGAATTTTATGACTTACAATGGTGCATGGAAGAGATTTTATGAATTTTTACTTTTTTTTTTTTTTTTAACAAAATCACTAACATTATGTGACATAATTTAAACTAATTGAACATTTTTTTTTTAATAATTTGCAGTTGACTTTTACAATTTTTTTAAAAAAATATTTTAATTAATGTGTCAAATCTGTAAAATCTTAAAATTGCTCATGTGAGCTTTTGTTATGGATAGGCACTCTGCCATCCATCCATCCATCCATCCATCCATCAAAAGTCTTCTTCTCAGACACTACTGGTCACATTTCATTCATATTAGTCAATAGCATCTAAAGACCATTGCCATTCACATTTGTGTTTCTAGTTGCTATGGCTACCAAATGTAGGTGACCTACATAGCTAAAAACCAAAACAATAAAAATAATGTTCCCTGAAACCACTTCTATTGAGGCAACATGTTCTGACTTACCAGGTATTATCAAGACATACCAGTTACATTTAAACTCAGGTGAGCAAATTAGGGCCATCTTGGGCCCCTTGTTTTAAACGCCGTCTCTCAAAATGTCAGTATTACGGTGAATATCAGCCAGGTGTCTATATTTGTTACTAAAATTTTATTTGTTTAATTTCTTTGATTTTACTTTGTAAAATTTCGTAAAAGCGTTTTCAAGCTTGTCTCGAACATAAGCAAAAGTGACGTGATAGCCATGTCTGTTTACATATGGTAATGTAGTTCCGGATGGTGTTTTGCATTTTATATGTATTCATACACGGAGTGTCAAAATTTTTGGCGCTCTTTGTCAATATAAACACAACAGCTCTCAAACTTGCAGCTATGGGAATTGGGAATTTCACAAGGCAAATGAAAATATGATTTGAGTGATCTTCGACGTTTATCTGTAACATTTCGGGCGAAGACTCTAGCTACATGTATCATAAAGTGTCGTCTTAAGTGCACACTTGTACAATGCAGATCAATTACTTGTGTTAAAATAAATCCCTAGGGATTAACGATGCTGATGTTACTGTAATTTACATATCCTTTATTAAAACTCTCTTTATTAAATCTGAAAATCATGGGGTCCTTTGGATGAGACCTTAAAAACCGATGATGCCTCGTGTCACGACAGGCGTGGCACGTTAAAGAACCCTCCCTGCACATTTCCCTTAGCGCACTGCAAAGGTCAAAAATTTTGACACTTCACCTTAAGCTGGTTACGTGTCGATATAAGTGAAATCTTCTTGACTGGGACATAAAACCCCAATAAATAAATCATTCAATCTGTGTTTAAACACACACACACACACACACTTTTAACTAGACTAGGTCGTAAAACCAACCACATAATACCATAAAAAGTGACGTTTCATGATGATAACAAAATAAAGTTCTGGGCTAAGTTGCTCATAGATCCGTTAGCTTCACCGTTTGGTTAGTAATAATTTGAATCTTTCTGTATAAATTTTTTTT
>CM056611.1:4695597-4908097 GCA_029721355.1 Tegillarca granosa | reverse complement strand
AATTATACGGCAGTGAAAAAAAAGACAAATGACAACATTTTATATTATACGGAAGTAAAAAATGACAAATGACAACATGTTATATTATACGTAAATTAAAAAAAGACAAATGACAACATATAACATTATACGGAAGTAAAAAAAGACAAATGACAACATGTTATATTATACGGAAATTAAAAAAAGACAAATGACAACGTTATATTATACGGAAGTAAAAAAAATGACAAATGACAACATGTAATATTATACGGAAGTAAAAAAAAAGAAATGACAACATGTTATATTATACGGAAATTAAAAAATGACAAATAACAACATGTTAGATTATACGGAAGTAAAGAAAGACAAATGACAACATGTTATATTAAACGGAAGTAAAAAAGGACAAATGACAACGTTTTATTATACGGACGTAAAAAAATGACAAATGACAACATGTTATATTATACGGAAGTAAAAAAAGAAATAACAACATGTTACATTATACGGAAGTAAAAAAAAAAAGACAAATGACATGTTATATTATATGGAAATAAAAAAAAAGACAAATGACAACATGTTATATTACACGGAAATAGAAAAAAAAAGACAAATGACAACATGTTATATTATATGGAAATAAAAAAGGACAAATGACGACGTTATATTATACGGAAATAAAAAAAAGACAAATGACAACATTTTATATTATACGGAAGTAAAAAAGGACAAATGACAACATGTTAATTATACGGCAGTGAAAAAAAAGACAAATGACAACATTTTATATTATACGGAAGTAAAAAATGACAAATGACAACATGTTATATTATACGTAAATTAAAAAAGACAAATGACAACATATAACATTATACGGAAGTAAAAAAAGACAAATGACAACATGTTATATTATACGGAAATTAAAAAAAGACAAATGACAACGTTATATTATACGGAAGTAAAAAAAATGACAAATGACAACATGTAATATTATACGGAAGTAAAAAAAAAGAAATGACAACATGTTATATTATATGGAAATAAAAAAGGACAAATGACGACGTTATATTATACGGAAATAAAAAAAAGACAAATGACAACATTTTATATTATACGGAAGTAAAAAAGGACAAATGACAACATGTTAATTATACGGCAGTGAAAAAAAAGACAAATGACAACATTTTATATTATACGGAAGTAAAAAATGACAAATGACAACATGTTATATTATACGTAAATTAAAAAAAGACAAATGACAACATATAACATTATACGGAAGTAAAAAAAGACAAATGACAACATGTTATATTATACGGAAATTAAAAAAAGACAAATGACAACGTTATATTATACGGAAGTAAAAAAAATGACAAATGACAACATGTAATATTATACGGAAGTAAAAAAAAAGAAATGACAACATGTTATATTATACGGAAATTAAAAAATGACAAATAACAACATGTTAGATTATACGGAAGTAAAGAAAGACAAATGACAACATGTTATATTAAACGGAAGTAAAAAAGGACAAATGACAACGTTTTATTATACGGACGTAAAAAAATGACAAATGACAACATGTTATATTATACGGAAGTAAAAAAAGAAATAACAACATGTTACATTATACGGAAGTAAAAAAAAAAAGACAAATGACATGTTATATTATATGGAAATAAAAAAAAAGACAAATGACAACATGTTATATTACACGGAAATAGAAAAAAAAGACAAATGACAACATGTTATATTATACTGAAGTAAATAAGGACAAATGACAAAATGTTGTATTAAACTGAAGTAACAAAAAAAGGACAAAAGACAACATGTAATATTACATGGAAATAAAAAAAAAGACAAATAACAACATGTTATATTATATGGAAATAAAAAGACAAATGACAACATGTTATATTACACTGAAATAGAAAAAAAAAGACAAATGACAACATGTTATATTATACGGAAGTAAAAAAGGACAAATGACGACGTTATATTATACGGAAATAAAAAAAAGACAAATGACAACATTTTATATTATACGGAAGTAAAAAAGGACAAATGACAACATGTTACATTATACGGCAGTGAAAAAAAGACAAATGACAACATTTTATATTATACGGAAGTAAAAAATGACAAATGACAACATGTCATATTATACGGAAATTAAAAAAAGACAAATGACAACGTTATATTATACGGAAGTAAAAAAGGACAAATGACAACGTTATATTATACGGAAGTAAAAAAATGACAAATGACAACATGTAATATTATACGGAAGTAAAAAAAAAGAAATGACAACATGTTATATTATACGGAAATTAAAAAATGACAAATAACAACATGTTAGATTATACGGAAGTAAAGAAAGACAAATGACAACATGTTATATTAAACGGAAGTAAAAAAGGACAAATGACAACGTTTTATTATACGGAAGTAAAAAAATGACAAATGACAACATGTTATATTATACGGAAGTAAAAAAAGAAATAACAACATGTTACATTATACGGAAGTAAAAAAATAACACATGACAACATGTTTTATTATACGGAAGTAAAAAAGGACAAATGACAACGTTATATTATACGGAAGTAAAAAAATCACGAATAACATCGGACGATGAAAAAGAAATGACATGTCATATACGGATTTAAAAATTACAAGTGACAAAAATTATACGAAATTTAAAGATGGTAAACGATAACATGTTATATTATACGGAAGTGAAAATGGCAAATAAGGACATGTTATATTAAACAAAAGTAATAATTACAAATGACAACAAGTTACATAATACGAAAAAAACATGACAAATGACAGCATGTTACATTATACGGAAGTAAAATAACAAATGACAACATGTTACATAATACGGAGGTAAAAATGACAAATGACAACATGTTACATAATACGGAAAAAGCATGACAAATGACAGCATGTTACATTATACGGGAGTAAAAATGACAAATGACAACATGTAACATTATCGTAAGTAAAATAACAAATGGCAACATGTAACATTAAACGAAACTGAAAATGACAAATGACAACATGTAACATTATACAAAACTAAAAATGACAAATGACAACATGTTACATAATACGGAAGTAAAAATGACAAATGACAACATGTTACATTATCGTAAGTAAAATGAAAAATGGCAACATGTAACATTATACGGAAGTAAAAATGACAAATGAAAACATGTTACATTATACGAAACTAAAAAAGACAAATGACATGTTATATTGTACGGAAGTAAAATGACAAATGACAACATGTTACATTAACAGAAGTAAAAATGACAAATGACAACACGTGACATTATACGAAAGTAAAAATGACAGCATGAGAAATTATGTAATTAAAAAAAACAGAGATTTTACTGCATAAGCATTATAAGAGTTAAAATAAAGTGTGTGTGTGTGTGTGTGTGTGTGTGTGTGTGTGTGTGTGTGAGAGAGAGAGAGAGAGAGAGAGAGAGAGAGAGAGAGAGAGAGAGAGAGAGAGAGAAATAAGATGTACGAATTGATCAAATCAAGCTAACCGGAGCGATGCTTCAATATATTGCTTACATTATCATCTACACAGTTCTGTTATCAAATATTTCTTAATCTAAAATTTTGTATTGTTTGAATACGTTAAGAAAGAATCTTTCTTAACGTATTCAAACAATACAAAATTATTTTTCCTTTCTTTTAAAATTACAGAAGCTACTAGAATAGATCCTTGTTTTTATAATATAGACAAAAAACCCGTGGTTAACTTTTGGACCTACGTGCACTGTTAAAGGTGTTATTGCAATGACAATGGTAGGCGCAGTATCGAGATATATACACTATCATTATATCAGAAACAAACAAATAAACGGAAAAAAAGGTTGATAATTTTATTTAACTAGGGATAAATGTATTTATTATGAATTAACAAAGTGACACGTGCAAATGTGTATGTGCATTTTATGAGGTAATCGGAAAAAAAAATAAACAGGATGAATTAGCATAGGTTTTAAGTAGAATGTACGTGATAAACTTTTATGAAAAACAAACAACATTCAGACGTTTTCAATAATGAAAAACGAAAGTATGTTTGATCAACAAAGGCCAAGCCAAATAAATTACTATTTCGAACACCCTCAATCTATACTAAGCCACTGTATATCTCAGTATGAAAAGCAGTATTGGAAGTCAAAACAACAACAACAATAATAATAGAAATAATAATGATGATGATGATGATGAAAGAGAAGAGGAAGACTACATTCATTAAAGTTTTTTTTTTTTTGTTTTTTTTTTTTTTTACAAATTATTAAACTACAGTCAAGGAAATTTTAATACAACCAAGTGTATTTTATATCAAGCCACTCGACGCTCCTAGCGATAGAAGTTAGACATCAGTATGGCGGAGGGGTAGATTTTATATATATATATATATATATATATATATATATATATATATATATATATATATATATATATATATATATATATATATATCTTCAAGCTTTCCTGAACAGAATTTTGTTTAGGCAATACAAAAACGTTTGATAGCAGTTATGTCATATGCTGCTACTTAAGAATAAATTCATATCACCTGGCCCCAGTTTTACAATTATTCACTGAATTAAGTGTACACTCAACTCAAATATTCCCATTTTTCTCTCATTGTCCTAAAATTGACATTGAAAAATTCACCGATAATTTAGACAGACCACCGATAACTTAGACAGACCACCGATAACTTGGACAGACAACCGATAACTTAGACAGACCTCCGATAACTTAGACAGACCACCGATAACTTGGACAGACAACCGATAACTTAGACAGACCACCGATAACTTAGACAGACAACCAATAACTTACACAGACAACCAATAACTTACACAGACAACCAATAACTTACACAGACCACCGATAACTTAGAGAAACAACCAATTACTTGGAAAGACCATCGATAACTTAGACAGACAACCGATAACTTGGACAGATCAACGATAACTTCGACAGAAAACCGATAACTTGGACAGATCAACGATAACTTCGACAGAAAACCGATAACTTAGAGAGAGAACCGATAACTTCGAGAGACAACCGATAACTTGGACAGACCATCGATAACTTAGACAGACCACCGATCACTTGGACAGATCACCGATAACTTAGACAGACCACCGATAACTTAGACAGACCACCGATAACTTAGACAGACAACCGATAACTTGGACAGACAACCGATAACTCAGACAGACAACCGATAACTTGGACAGACAACCAATAACTTGGACAGACCACTGATAACTTAGACAGACCACCGATCACTTGGACAGACAACCGATAACTTAGACAGACCACCGATAACTTAGACAGACAACCGATAACTTGGACAGACAACCAATAACTTACACAGACAACCAATAACTTACACAGACATCCGATAACTTAGACAGACCACCGATAACTTAGAGAAACAACCGATTACTTGGAAAGACCATCGATAACTTAGACAGACAACCGATTACTTGGACAGATCAACGATAACTTCGACAGAAAACCGATAACTTAGAGAGAGAACCGATAACTTCGAGAGACAACCGATAACTTGGACAGACCATCGATAACTTGGACAGACCACCGATCACTTGGACAGATCACCGATAACTTGGACAGACAACCGATCACTTGGACAGATCACCGATAACTTAGACAGACAACCGATAACTTGGACAGACCATCGATAACTTGGACAGACCACCGATCACTTAGACAGATCACCGATAACTTGGACAGACAACCGATCACTTGGACAGATCACCGATAACTTGGACAGACAACCGATAACTTAGACAGACAACCGATAACTTAGACAGACAACCGATAACTTGGACAGACAACCAATAACTTGGACAGACCACTGATAACTTAGACAGACCACCGATCACTTAGACAGACAACCGATAACTTAGACAGACAACCGATAACTTGGACAGACAACCGATTCTTTGGACAGATCACCGATAACTAAGACAGACAACCGTTAACTTGGACAGATCACCGATCACTTGGACAGACAACCGATAACTTTGACAGATCACCGATAACTTGGACAGGTCATGATCATTTGGACAGACCAGTGATAACTAAGACAGACAACTGATAACTTGGACAGATCACCGATAACTTGGACAGATCATGATCATTTGGACAGACCACCGATTACTTAGAGAGAGAACTGATAACTTGGACAGAAAACCGATAACTTGGACAGACCACCGATAACTTAGACAGACAACCGATAACTTAGACAGATCACCAATAACTTAGACAGACCACCGATAACTTAGACAGACAACCGATAACTTAGACAGACAACCGATAACTTGGACAGATAATCGATAACTTGGACAGACAACCGATAACTAAGAGAGACAACCGATAACTTGGACAGACCACCGATAACTTGGACAGACAACCGAAAACTTGGACAGACAACCGATTCTTTGGACAGATCACCGATAACTAAGACAGACAACCGTAAACTTGGACAGATCACCGCTCACTTGGACAGACAACCGATAACTTTGACAGAAAACCGATAACTAAGACAGACAACCGATCACATGGACAGATCACCGATCACTTGGACAGACAACCGATAACTTGGACAGATCACCGATAACTTGGACAGATCACCGATAACTTGGACAGATCACCGATAAATTTGGACAGATCAACCATCAATTAGACAGATCTTGATGACTTGGACAGACCAAAGATCAACAAGTATAGACTACCGATTACTCGGACAGTGCACCGGGGATAATAGTACCCAATGGTGCAGTTAAGCACTTTTGCAAAGTCTACCTGTACTTTTGAAATTGAAGGTTGTTTTTTTTTTTTACAAACTGATATATGTGTGG
This sequence comes from Tegillarca granosa, assembly GCA_029721355.1. Lineage (NCBI taxonomy): Eukaryota > Metazoa > Mollusca > Bivalvia > Arcoida > Arcidae > Tegillarca > Tegillarca granosa. The sequence continues at coordinate 4,901,177 of CM056611.1, read as the reverse complement.
CCATCAGACGGATAAAGTTCAATATAGATAAATTATTTTATAATGTGCAATTGACATGTTTATCTATGTGACAAATTCTAACGTCATTTAGATATATTGTTGATTGAAGACCTCTGAAAAGTAGGGCAATAACTGATTGTAATAACCCATATCAAAAGTACATCACATCACTAGTAATATATCCTTGAAGGTGTAAAACATTATGCCCTCTTCCATAAAGTGGTCTAGTCGGTAAAGTGGTCTAGATCTCGCGCTTACGGATCACAGCGCTTCACCGTCTAGGTTCGAGTCCTATTGGCTGATTTTGGTGTGTCAGTTTGTCAGTTCGCTTGCCGAAGGTCGGTGGTTTTCTCCGATCACTCCGGTTTTCTTCATCATTTCTTGACCTGACCGTCTTGAGGCAAGTGGTAGAATCTTAATTGGGGCGTAGAATACCACAAATTCAATCCATCTCCCCCCCCCCAGTACTTACATAAGTACCTTGACAGACAGTAAACTGTCTCCATCATATGACAGTAGTTACAAAATTAAAATATTTACTGAATGTAAACTTAATGTTAATAGAAATATCAACGTCGATGATGAATTCAAAGGCGGAAACATATCGCTTTTGTCTTTACGATGACCCCAACGGAAACGACACCATTGACGAAAAAATACTCCACATTTCCGTAAGAGTTCTGTGACACGTGAGCTATACTTAAAAACAGAAGCAACGCGTTTCCTTGTAAAACACAACTACTCTACTTGTCTCCTAAAGGATTATACGTGGCGTGCTTTGTCATGATTTGAACTACATCATTTATTTGAATTATTTGAGCAGGCGCTTAACGCCAGATAGTTAAATCCTTAGAAACTACGGCGGAAGTTCTAATTGCAAACAAATTATTTATTTTTTAAATCTACATTCTGCCTATATATACTCAATCGATCGACCTTGAACTTGATGAATGACCTTTAGTTTGTCAAACGACCCTGATCTGTAGCCTGCCATAGTGCTTTTAAAACGTCAAACCACCTTCAGGCTGTATGATCCGAATTCCCTCTAACCCTAACACACAGTCGCCAGGCTTACGTGTGTTATGGTCAAAGGAATTTCGGACTATAGCCTGTAAAATGCCCTTTTTTATTTTTAACGACCCTGACTTTGCAAAGTTTTGATGACGTTCAAACTACACTGTACTTTAAAGACGTTGGACTACATAGCGTTTTTTTTTTATCTTTCTATCGACAATATCTTATCTCGCGATTTATCTCGATAACCCAGTTTACATGTTCTCCATTCCAGACATGTTGGCCTTGATTTGAGGGGAAACAATCTGGACCCTACTCTTTTTTAAACGTAAATGAAATCTGGGCCTTGACATACGGAGTGTTTTAACATGATTGGCCACCATGGTCATGTGACCATAGACATAAATGGGTCAACATTTAATCGGTCTTATGAGAAGATATCTGTGCCATGATTGTGTATAACAATGTTCCTTAAGGGGAAAACGAAAAATGTCAGCAAAACAGAGAAGTACAACAAGGAGAGAGAGAGAGAGAGAGAGAGAGAGAGAGAGAGAGAGAGAGAGAGAGAGAGAGAGAGAGCACATACGATATTCGATTTAGGAAATGCGGCGCCTGTCATCTTTCATATTTAGTAAACATAGTTACAATTTTGTCAATATGTCATCGTATGTTGTAAACGGCGACACTTGCCAAACACAGACACAGACACACGATTGAAAATAAATGAGAGATGGTGCGAATTACAGATTGAGTATTATTAAAATTGTGTCCCTGTTTTTATTTAACATAAAAAATTGCTGAACGAGATAATAAATATCAATGTTTGACAGGTATGAAATGATAATAATAATAAGAAGAAGAACAAGAAGAAGAAGAAAAAAAAAAGATGCGGCTGCTGCTGCTGTTGCTGTTGATGATGATGGCGAGATGAGGGTGATGATGATGATGATGACGATGATGATGATGAAGATGACAAAGGTGATGATGATGATGATATAGTATTTTATATACATATAGTATGTTTTTTAACGTCAGTCACTTTCGTTTCAGTAAAAGCCACAAAACTTAGTTTAACTGACCTCCACTAGGTGGCCGGTATTGATTACGTTTAAGGTGATTTCAAAGGACTGTGTGATCAATAGGTCCCAATTTCTGACATCTGACGTCTGAGTGTATATTGACCGAACTGTACTAGTGTTAACAACTTTAAATAATGACAAAATACAAGATAGCATACGTATCTAACTGAAAATAATAGATATATTTTCCACTGTTCATGTATTAATCCGCCACCGAAAAATCATCTAGATATTTGGCTATTTTGTAGATTTTTTGAACGAAAAAAAAATTTATTGTTTAAACTATTTGTATTTTTTCATTTCAATTTCATAATGATGTCATCCAACAGTTTTCTTAAAAATTCTGAAATTCTTAAAGATCTAATACCTAACTTAAAATCGAAAGTCACGTGATCAAAGTTATGAAAATTCAGCCGTGCTGGAAGCTGGCGGGCCTGCTAGAAAGAGAAAAATAAAGTTGCAAGAATAACCGACAAAACCGAATAAATAGTCAAGATAATGTGCACATATGTATCGTGGGGGGGGGGGGGGATAGAAATAGAGAAAAAATCCACTTCGATAATAATGAAGAAAATAAATGTAAACAAACTGTGTAATTGTATAATTGAAAAATAAAAATGAAATTTACAACTAAAAGGTTGTGACCATTTAAGCCGTCCGAGGGATGAAATTGTCCTGATTTTACAAATAAATTATTTGTGACAGCTGTGTTTATTGTCAGCTGCCGTTTAAATCAACATTTTCTAATCATATAAAAAGTGTTTAAATCTGTATTAAATCTTTCGCCTCTAGAGTTGTTTGTTGTTTATACACACGATGTAGGCGAAAGACAAGTGCCGCAGCATTTTTTTATATATAAAGCAATCTAACCCACTTGCCTGTGGATTGTTTTATTTTAATTATAAAAATCTTTTAAGAACCTATAAAATAACAGATGGCCTTGTCTAATCCCTACATAAAATTTATATAAAATCAATGTTTGTTTTGACACCCAGGGATGATAATGTTGTCCTCTGTATGTGACACGTTTGTAACGTATCAGCTACTATTTATTCTATAAAATGTATGATTTAAGGAAATAAGCCGAGTTCACGATTAAGGTCACAATAGAATCAACAATGGTGTTAAGTGGAGTAATTCTGTGTTAGCCCCGGTCAAATTTCTTACATTTATATCGAGGCGGTCAGTTCTAGAACAGTTGAGGAATCCGGAGCACCCGAAGAAAACACTAACCTTCGACAAGCAAACTAACTTTCTCACATTGATCTGCCCGAGTGGGACTGAATCCCTTGCAATGAGAGCTACTATGATCACCATAGACGTTGAGGAGTGTGCTATATCGACTGTACACACGTAACAGTTGTCTCCCTTTTGTATGTGCATATATATATATATATATATATATATATATATATATATATATATATATATATATATATATATATATATATATATATATATATATGACTAGGATTCAATTGGTACCAGATGTTATGAATTTATATATATACATATATAAGCTCCCTTTTGGTTTCGGACTCAGTTCGTATCAGATGGTATGTACACAAATATCGGTTGTCTCCCTTTTGGACTCGGACTCGGTAGGTACAAGATGATATGTTCACATATATAAAATGTCTCCCTTTTGGTTTCGAACTCGGTTGGCATCAGATGGCATTTTTACATATATAAGTTGTCTCCCTTTTGGTCTCGAAATCGGTGGGTACCAGATGAAATGTTTATATATATTATTTGTCTCCCTTTTGGTCTCGGACTCGTATATAAGTTACATGGTATGTACACAAATATAAGCTGTCTCCCTCTTGGACTCGGACTCTGTTTGATGGTATGTTTGTAAGTTGTACCCCTTTTAGTTTTTGACTCGGTTGGTACCACATTGTCAATCTGTCTTCATTTTGAACTACTTTTGACTACGTGATGTGATAAAATGGCGGCGATCTTGCTTATTTGCGAAACGGCAATAGCTGGAAAATTATACTTTTGTCATAGCCAGCGGTTAATATACAAAAATGTCTTTATTACAGGAATACAAGACCTCTAAGTTAGAGTTTTTCAAGCAAGTCATATTAATTTTAATTTAAAGGGATTTGAAAGGGCCTCTATCCCGAGATTGTCTGGAAAACGATAAATATAAAAAGTGAATCGTGTGTGGTTTTATGTCTGTTTCTTAAAATAAAAATAACCATCGTTTTCCTGTTTTTTTTATTCTTGTGATCCTACCGCCATTGTACCCCCTCCCCAGAAGATTTTAGCTCGCCAAGTGCATTTTATAATTATTTTGGACCAGTCACTAACATTTGACAATAACCTGTATTAAAGTAACATGTGCCAATAATCGTGGCGTTTGGTTATTGGCAGAGCTGAAGTAACAGACGGTGGGATGCCAAGGTTGTTCAAAACGTTTAACGGACTTTGACCTTTAAATAACTGAGTAATTACGCGGGAAATTTTGATGACGTCAGCTAATGTAAATGACTTGTACATGTGAGCAGTTGTTACCATTACCTCAATATAATGAGTTGTTTGTTACTTAAAATGCATTTAAAACTATCGTCGGATTTTGAACTCGTTTTAAATAAAGAAAATTTAACATAAAAAATCATTACCTCTTAATGAGGTGGCTTAATTATAAATTGGCATTGTCAATTATACAGCTGGCGTACTGGACAGATTGTTATTAGGGTAACGACCGAATGCTTCTATTGTGTTAGAAACACTAACAATTATAGTATCCAGTTCAAAGCAATGATTGTAAAAACGTAACGCCGAAAGATGAAGACGATTTTAAATAGAATAAAGATTAAAAATGTGCGTTAAAGGGAGTTCCGAGAATTAGCGGAAATGATAAAACTTTGTCTCGCTTATCGTTTTTGTTTTTTTAAGTGTTACCTAACCATGTTTACTATAACGAGTTATTTTATGTAATTATTCCAAATAAATTCAATATTTGTGAAATTTTGAATTTTTTACCGTAAGAAATTGATAAAAGAAGAGGTAGGTTTATATTTTGTCCAGCACTGTGCCACGTGTTTAAATCATTAAAAATCAATTTAGAAAAATAAATGTTTTATTTAATAAGAAGTGGATTAAAATGACGAAATGTTGGAATTTCACAAATTCTAATAATTTTAATGAGGAATTAAAATTAATGAATTCTTGCCATAGTTATTTTTTGCCTCTGGTATGCTTGATATCGGTTCAGAGATACAGATATAATTATGGAAACCATAATTTTGCCCATAGCTACAGTTGCCATTGTCACGTGACTAGTGACCTACAAAACCCCTGGACTCTTATCCAATGTACACTGTGCCATAAAAGTTTATGAATTATGTAATGTAAAATCGGGGGAGCGGGTTGATAAACATTTTTCTTTTCTTTTTTTTTTTTTTTTTTCAAGTTTGTTACATAATACTTAAAGGAATTTAATTTTTCACATGTCTATAATTGTAAATATCGTAGTAGGAGACATATTAATATAAGAATTATATTCTTGTTTCAGAATCCCAATTGAAAATGTCAATTTATTGTAATGTTATCAGTTCAATAAAATATTGTTTAAACTGAAAAATATCGAATGTTATATAGACTGGACTCATTTTGTTTCACGCCAAAACAAGATTTATTTAACTTTAATTGAGGCGGCCAGTTCTTCGGCTAGTGGAGAAAACAGGAATTTCCAGGGAAAAAAAACGGCGGCAATTGAACTGACAAACTAAAGTCCCACTGAAGATCCAAGTGCATGAATATGTCAGACTTTGTCGGCCAAAGATCAGTAGTTTTCGCCAGGCAGTCCGATTCTCCACCATATAAAGATCTGACCGTCTGATAATATGGCGTAAAATCATTTATCTGTTTTAACTTTTGTCACCATTGTCATGGAATATCCTGGTCAAAATCAACCGTGACGACCAATCTATAACAGCACTGGAAGAAAACAGCGGTTAACACTTTGATACAAACCCAGTTTTCAGGACATTTTTCTTTTAGATGACCACAATTTACAAGATCATATTATTTCCGGTAAATAAACTAGTCCAGAACATAGAAAATTCATATGAAAAGCTTTGTCATTATTAAAATAAAAATAACAAGAAGATCATCTCTAACGTCAACAACTGGTGCATATAAATATTATTTTCTTATTATAAATACCAGCTCGATCGGACGTGAAAATCCGATGGCCATAGTCAGGATTATTAAAACAATTACAGAACGCTCAAAAGATCATCTCTCGCCGCAGGAAGGAATTTTCGATTTAAAAGTTTTAAAATAAATTCGGTTAAATAAGAACACCCCATTGGACTGTACAGTGTGTATACAATGAATAAATGTTTTGATTTTTTTTTTATAAATGCGAATGACCAGTGAAGATATTAATACATTAAAAATAAGAAAAAAAATGTGAGAATGAAAAAAAAACTTTAAACTAAAAACAATTTGTTTCAAAAGTTTTTGATAAGAAAAAAAAAGTGGGGGGGGGTCTGGCGAAAGGAAAAAAGGAAAATTTATGACCGACCAACAAGATGGATCCATTGTTCAGGTCTGCAGCTTAACGGCAACACATAATGGCCACCATCCGAAAAATAGTTCTACCACATGTTTATTCTAGGAGTCGCGACCTGTGTTTCATTACAATTTTATTTACATTGCATTACCGAGTGTAATATACTTTAATCATTTTCAACCTTACACCGGTTATTGCTCTGTCATTACACGCGGGTGTAATCATTGCCTGAAGCATCTTGTTTTGTTGTTACGTGTGTTTGGACTGAGTTTCTTACAATTCTCCGGCTTACAATCAATTTTTAACTGTTTACCGTCTAAATTTCTATCATTATTATAGCAGTTATAATCGTCGCCTTAAGCACTCTTAATTATACATGCTGTGGAGAGAGAGAGAGAGAGAGAGAGAGAGAGAGAGAGAGAGAGAGAGAGAGAGAGAGAGAGAGAGAGAGAGAGAGAGATGGGGGAGTGGAGTGGAGTAATGGTGTCTTACGTCCCAGTTAAGATTCTAAAATTCTTTCACTTATTTCGAGGCGGTCAGTTATGGGAAGGTTGAGGAAACCGGAGTGTCTGGAGAAAACCACCGACCATCGGCAAGCGAAATGACAAACTTTTTCACACTAGGATCTGTCCCGAGTGGGATTCGAACCCAGGCGGTGAGAGGCACTGTGATCCGTAAGCGCAATTTAGACAACGAGAGAGAGAGAGTGTGTGTGTGTGTGTGTCTGTGTGTGTGTGTGTGTGTGTGTGTGTGTGTGTTCCAATTTCAACTGAAATCCAGTAAATGCTACAGACAAAATCGCAAGGATAATAACTTTTTAGAAACAAGTGCGCACAGTTAACCATTAACTCAAACTGTGATGATTCAATTCAGAGATCAGTGTTATAAAAATATAAAATGAGTAATTTTACTCACTATCAGTCATTTCAAGTTAAAGTTTTCACTTGTATCGAGATGACAACAGTTAATCTACTACAAGTATCATCGCCTACAACACTGTGACAGTAAAATTCAACAATTACATAATGTTAAAAAATGTTACGAATATATCAACATGAAGTACGGTTGTAACACTTACAACGTCTTAATTTATTTGTATAAATCTCTAACATAAAGAGTTCCTACAACTTTCATTTCATATGCTTAACTTGTATATAACAATCATACGTGTATGTTGTCTAAAATGAATGGACACAAAGGCCGACAACTCTATATTAGGACAAATCTTTAAGTCTTGTTGATAAAAAATTAAAGCTGCATTAAGTTTTCCAAAGACAAAATTAAAACGGTGCTAATCTAATTAATGATGTCCCTAATGAACAATGTTACATTTGGTTCAACGATTTAAGCTCGAATAAATACAGAAGTTACAGTATTTACCCATCGAGATGCAGCATTTAGGATCTAATATTAGAACATGGTTACGTCATCAAAACCCAGGTCATTTAAACACAACTTTCAAAACGGTGAAATACAATAATTAAACACAGAACTTCGTTAAATTTGTCATTTGTGACTTAGTAAGGGATACATAACACCATTTCAAATACATCTGGATATTAATGAAGGACAATTAATGCAATCTGTCATGTTTCACCTTCGATTCTAGGGTTTTCCGTACATCCGTGCGCATGCTCTAAGCTCATAATTACCATCGTAAAACACTGACCAACCGGTCAGAGGGATTCCGTTTATTTACATCTAAAAGAAATGAAATTTTAGAAAATGAATGTCACGGATCGTGCTTAGAAGACATCTATTTTTTAAAAAATATATTTTTTGAAAATAAAAAAAAAAATTCAGAAAATTGAAAAACTTAATGCAGCTTTAAGTGAGTGTACCGAGGGACCTTAAGACATTTGAGTGTTTAGTCAAAGTAAGCATGGGGGTTACAGTGGTCGAGTGGTTGAAGCGCAGGCCTTTAACCCCCCTCCTTTGCAAGACGTCTTGAGCATCGCTTGTTGTTGAACGTTCCAATATATAACCTACTGAGAAATCTAGTGCTGTTGATCTGCGACATTGCGCACTTGAACAAAGCAGATTATAAACAGACACGCGCCACTTGACCTTACGTTTATTAATCCTCAAGGTCAATACATTGTCTCGGATAACAGACAAATGGTGTGACGTTAAACAGCATTTAAACAACCAACAACTTAAGCTTGTTCAACTTGTATTGAATTCCACAGGTATTTAAATATCATTGCAAAAATGGACATAAACTAAATGATTTGTTCGTTAAAACATGTTTACATATGACACTGTAGCAGTTAATTTCAATCATTTGAGGACTTGTCGAATGGAGCAAGAGACAGCATTTACGAGGGCTATCGATAGCAAAGTGGTGAAAAGACCCAAAGGCTTAAGTTTCCAACTTTAATCTTAATGTTAAGAAGTTTGTCAGTTCACCTGCCGCTGATTGGTGATTTTTTTAGGTAACTCAGTTTTCTCTATCATCCACTTTAATCAAATCTCATTTCTTGATCCACTCCAATCATTTTGAATTTTTAAGTCACGTAATAAGTCACGATGGCCGAGTGGTTAAGGCGTTGGACTTGAAATCCAATGGGGTCTCCCCGCGCAGGTTCGAACCCTGCTCGTGACGTTAATTTTTTTCCTTTTTCATCAAGGAGCAACTGAGGGTAGTATAGATTTTTGGGAGAAAAAATGCTCAATAACGTTTCTTCTATATGTTTGGGTCTACATGTATTTTGTTTACATTTTGAAATAATAATATTTAAATTTATAATAATAATAATGATGATGATGATGATTTTGAAGTCCGAGGATCCTTTTCATCTAATTTTCATCTTAAAGCCACCTTTTCGCCAAATTTCCTTTTAACTCAAAAAATCGAGATTTAAACAGTATTTATATTCTTAGGAACAGCATACCTGTCTAGTGATAAGTTGACAGTCAACCAACACGTGGTTTATTATTAAAATAAAACAAAATTTCGAATCGTAATGAATTGATATTATAAAATCAAGAACAAAAAAGTGCACTGTCATTGTCAGCAATATATGTATGTTTTCACAAGCTCACGTTCGTTATTATTGTAAAAAAACGTGATTTTAGTTGACAGCGATACGCTTCCATACAAAGCCCACAAGGGCTTCCGTAAAATCGCAGTGCAATAAGGGGAATTGTAACATATGTGCTTCATTGCTTGTATATAAAAGAAACAACACAGTTAACTATGTAAATTTGTGAGAAATGCGATTAATAACAGCTGATGTTAATTCTAATCATCGTGAATCTCAAATATTGGTTAAACTTTGCCAGTTAATGACCAAAAAGCGTGGATTCAATGATTTCAGAATTACGTAAAAACGATTTGAGGCCTGATTTCATTTCGAACAGATAAAACATATGCTTGATGAAAAATGGGTTTTGAAAGATTTTTTGTCTATAAATATAATTTTTCCCAGGTTTAATGACAAGTTAAATAACATAAACAACAAAAATATATTTACTATCTGATATAGTTTAAATGTATCATTTTGGATTCTTGCTGAAAGGTTCTTTTAAACCTCGATGATGTGGTCGCCTAAAACGCAGGCTTACAAATAACATTGCCCCACCCATTTCCCTTCTGATTTAACTTGACGCCTGTAACATATAACATAGCTAAATAACCATATATATATATATATATATATATATATATATATATATATATATTTATTTATTTATATTATATATATATATATATATATATATATATATATATATATATATATATATATATATATCGTATTGATATAGATGATACGACAAATAAAAGCATATAAGATTATGTATCACGTATTAATTTACTATTTTATAGAAATGCAGAGCAATTACATCATTCAAAATGCCGATAAAATTTAGTAACTTGGTATAAAATTACATTATATAATGTCGACATTATAATCATCAAAATTAATTGAAATTTTATATGAATATAAATATCTATCGTTGTTAATTCAGCAATAACCATGGCAACCAAGAAGGCTAAACAGCAAACGAAGATTACAACACAACCAAGAACACAATGCTGAATTCCAAAAATACCAGAAAAAAAAAACATATCAAACCAAAAATATGACAACAATCTAAAAGCACAATACAACGAATAAAAAAACATGACCCAACAATCCAAAAACAAGACAAATAAGCAAGGAAAACGACAACCAAACCAAGTCAAGGCACAGAACAATACAATGAACATAGAACATGATGCAACAATCAAAAATCAAAAAAAAAAAAAAAAAGACCAAAAAGTCACTAACATAACAATTCAACAGCACAACACAACAATCAAAGAACAAGACAAAAAGAAAACAAGGAAGACGACAGAAAATATGAAACCAATGATGAATCTAGAACACAATACAATTAACCAATACTAGTAACATGATATGACAAACCCAAAAAACAGACAAGAAATCCAGGAAACGAACAACCAACCGAAAATACGCAAAGACTTAGAACAAAACAAAAAACACAACAGAAGAAATTCAGAACTAACAGTACGACAAAACAAAGAAACAACATATATCAAACCAGGAAAACAACACAACAATGGACATGAAAAACGAACCAATAACCAAGAGCAAGACACAGCAAAGGATGTCACACAACGCAAAAGAACACACTACATAGAACAAAAAACTAGATTGAAACACATTAATACCACTTTGAAGGGTTACTATTTCTAAATGTTATCCCAGGTTGTTTATTCACAATTGAAATATTTTGACGGACCTATTAACCACCATCACCACCACCACCACCACCTTCAACTTATTTTTGATTTAATAACCGGATGGTTCTTGCACGTGTTATGTATCTACAACGGACAAAACAAATTGAGTCGTTGCTGAACACTGACAAATGTGCACGTCTCTTTGTCCAACTATTTTGTTGACTCACCACAATCGAACCAGCATTAAGTACAAACTTATTATTGTCCGAATTTGTACTGAAAGCCTAACGGGTCCTGATCTCAAAATTTCAATAGTTTCCAAGTAACAAAACTCACAAAGTACAAAGTATTATAACCTCAACAGTAAAAAAATTACAGGTACATGTTACACCCGTGTCGGTACTAACTTATGACTATTGATCAATCATGGATGGCTACATACAATACTACGGAGCCCCGTTAGTACCACAGATATATATGATTTTTTCAACGCTGTTTTTTTCGACGTCAAATCATGGCGTTAATACAGGGAAACTGTAAAGAAGGATCGTCCTTAACTGACCATCAAAGTGACCTCTAAAATGACCATCAAAGTGACCTCTAAACTGACCATCAAAGTGACCTCTTAACTGACCATCAAACTTACGTAGTGAGGACGGGTCTTGTGATCCTTACACAGGGGTTTTGCGCCACTATGCCATCGAAATCCCAAATATATATATATATATATATATATATATATATATATATATATATATAGAGAGAGAGAGAGAGAGAGAGAGAGAGAGAGAGAGAGAGAGAGAGAGAGAGAGAGAGAGAGAGAGAGAGAGAGAGACATGTATTAAAAATCTTGTTTTGTTATTTTGTTTTGTGAATTATTACTTAGTTATAAATCAATTGACCTGGATAATAAAAGCAGTACACAAAGGCAAAAAAGGTAATCTACCTACTAAAACGTTAATATATATACAAAGTGTACATGTATATATAACACCGGTGTCAGATCGTCAACACTGCGTGTTATCACGGAAAATTCTTATAGACAGAACTTAACTTTTTTATGGAAAGACGAACATTATCAAATTTTAAATCTTTTTTAGCAATACATTATCACTTACATCAAGACGATACCAGCTGTAGGTTAAAGTTTCAGATTTTGGTTTTGTTTGTACATTAACAAATGCAATGATACATGTTTTGGGTAGTGAGTGGGTCCAATACCGCGCATTGACATCGCTTGTCTAAATCAGATACATACCTTCCAGTTAAAAATTTGATGATTTGGGAAAGTACCCTCCACTAAAGTTTTAATTTTAATTAAAATCGCCATTTTGAACATTTCAATGAATTATATTTTTTTAAAACATTTTACATAGAATTTAATAGATGGTGTTCAAAGTGCATCGTTCCTTGTTGAAATCAGCCGTAAAATACCCATTCCTGAACCGGTTGGGTGTCAAACTCCGGACCTTTCATACTTTCAGCTACCGCAGTGGTTAACTAAAAACGAGACAACGTACCCAGGAAGATAACAGTACAGAAAGGTGAAGACATAATAATCCAGTCGTTGTGCTTCTGTTCCTAATCTACTCAGAAAATGTCAACATAAATATTATCATAACAAATGGAAAGTAAATACATGCAAGTAATAAAGAAAAACAGATGTATACCATATACTAATTACATGGAATTTATGGTATGTACAACGACCCCACTATTACAATACAACAAATTTGTAGTAATTTTAAGGATTGTAATGTTGTTTAACGCCGCATCAGTAATTTTTAAACTATCTCAGAGCAGAATCATTAATATCCAGGGATTATTCCATAAGCTTGTTCGTGTGCGCGTGAGATGAGCACGTGAAGTATGGTCTGTCGTGTACTAACGCGCATTCGGACCGACTTTTGAAAAGATACCAGCTCATTGATCGGTATGCAGCTAATGCCGCAGACAAGCATACCACTACAACCCCAACCCCACCCCCAACCCCTGTCATATTATCCTGGAATCGGATGAACCAGTCCTATTCCCTAAATTTCGAACGCAAGTTGAGGAAGCAGTTTCTTTAATTTTAAAAGACTAACGTATGACCCCGATCGGGTTTGAACCCCCCCCCCCCCCCACACACACACACCTCTCACTCTCTAGGTGAACGCTCTACAGTTTCAGCAACCGAGGTGGTCATATCACGAAAGATATTAAATGATTATCTGAAAACTGGAACATATTTCAAATGTTTCGTATAATGAAACCTGACAAGTTTTATTTCTCTCTTATTCATCAAATATACAACACACTTAACACTTTAATATTTTTTAAAAAATCAATAAATATCTGTTGTAATATCAGAATGTTTACGACTTTATATAATTATGTTACGTGACAAAACGTACGTTGTTTTCTATGACATAAATTTGTTTCATGACCACAAGAGCGTGCAAGAATATTCTTTGGAATGGGGAAGTGAATTCTTCGTAAAATCTTTTTAAATTTTGTAAAAATCACACGTGGATCATACTGTAATATCGATTGTTCTTTCTTAATTAATTAAATGAAAACCCGCCATTTCAAAATCAAAGATTTTTTTTCATTTAATACACAGGTAAACAAAATGTTATATAGGAATCTTCGTCTGTCCGTCCGTCGTCCGTTTCTGCTCTAAACTGTCTTTATCGGATTTTGATCAAATTTAGGTAGACAAAATGTCATTTCTATCATTAAGGTACCCCTTCAGTAACAACTTATTACTTTCATTAAGGTATCTCGGTGGTAACGTGTCATTTTGCTCCTAATATTCAGGCCACTCGGCAGTGACGTGTTATATTGTTACTTACATACAGATAACTCGACAGTGACGTGTTATATTGTTACTTACATTAAGGCCAGTCGGCAGTGACGTGTTATATTGTTACTTACATTAAGACCAGTCGGCAGTGACGTGTTATATTGTTACTTACATTAAGGTCATTCGGCAGTGACGTGTTATATTGTTACTTACATAAAGGTCATTCGGCAGTGACGTGTTATATTGTTACTTACATACAGATAACTCGACAGTGATGTTTATATATTTACTTATATTAAGATCACTCGGCAGTGGCATGTTATATAGTTACTTACATTAAGGCCACTCGGCAGTGACGTGTTATATAGCTACTTACATTAAGGCCACTCGGCAGTGGCATGTTATATAGTTACTTACATTAAGGCCACTCGGCAGTGACGTGTTATATAGTTACTTACATTAAGGCCACTCGACAGTCACGTGTTATATTGTTACTTACATTAAGGCCACTCGGCAGTGACATGTTATATATTTACTTATATTAAGATCACTCGGTAGTGACGTGTTATATTGTTACTTAGATTAAGACCACTCGGCAGTGGCATGTTATATAGTTACTTACATTAAGGCCACTCGGCAGTGACGTGTTATATAGTTACTTACATTAAGGCCACTCGGCAGTGACATGTTATATATTTACTTATATTAAGATCACTCGGCAGTGGCATGTTATATAGTTACTTACATTAAGGCCACTCGGCAGTAACGTGTTATATAGTTACTTACATTAAGGCCACTCGGCAGTCACGTGTTATATTGTTACTTACATTAAGGCCACTCGGCAGTGACATGTTATATATTTACTTATATTAAGATCACTCGGCAGTGACGTGTTCTATTGTTACTTACATTAAGTCCACTCGGCAGTGACATGTTATATATTTACTTATATTAAGATCACTCGGCAGTGACGTGTTATATTGTTACTTACATTAAGGCCACTCGGCAGTAATGTTTTTATTTTTACTTATATTAAGATCACTCGGCAGTGACGTGTTATATTGTTTCAAACATTAAGGCCACTCAGCAGTGACGTGTTAAATTGTTTCTTACATTAATGCCACTCGGCAGTGACCTGTTATATTGTTACTTACATTAAGGCCAATCGGCAATGATGTTTATATATTTACTTATATTAAGATCACTCAGCAGTGACGTGTTATATTGTTTCTTACATTAAGGCCACTCGGCAGTGACCTGTTATATTGTTACTTACATTAAGGCCACTTGGCAATGACGTGTTATTTATTCACTTATATTAAAATCACTCGGCAGTGCCGTGTTGCATTGTTACTTACCTTAAGGTTACTCGGCAGTGACGTGTTATATAGTTATTTATATAAAGATCACTCGGCAGTGACGTGTTGCATTGTTACATACATTAAGCCACTCGGCAGTGACGTGTTATATTGTTACTTACATAAAGGCCACTCGGCAATGACGTGTTATATTGTTACTTACATAAAGGCCAGTCGGCAGTGACGTGTTATATTGTTACTTACATTTAGACCACTAGGCAGTGACGTGTTATATTTTTACTTATACCTTAAGGTTACTCGGCAGTGACGTGTTATATTGTTACTTACTTTAAGACCATTCGGCAGTGACGTGTTATTTAAGGCCAGTCGGCAGTGACGTGTTTTATTGTTAAATACAGTAACAATATAGCTCGTCGCTGCCCAGTAACCCTGTCATGTGTTGATTTTGAAGGCATTATTTTTATAGCAATTCAAAATCAGCACATGACAGGGTTACTGGGCAGCGACGAGCTATATTGTTACTTACATTAAGGAAACTCGCTTGTAACGTGTTGTTTCTTACATTAGGCAAATCGGCGGTTACGTGTTATGTTATTTCTAACACTAGGCCAATCGGCGGCTACGTGTTATATTGTTTCTAACACTAGGCCAATCGGCGGCTACGTGTTATATTGTTTCTAACACTAGGCCAATCGGCGGCTACGTGTTATATTGTTTCTAACACTAGGCCAATCGGCGGCTACGTGTTATATTGTTTCTAACACTAGGCCAATCGGCGGTTACGTGTTATGTTGTTTCTAACATTGGGCCAATCGGCGGCTACGTGTTATATTGTTTTTAACATTAGGCCAATCGGCAGTGACGTGTTATGTTGTTTCTAACATTAGGCCAATCGGCAGCTACGTGTTATATTGTTTCTGACATTAGGCCAATCGGCAGTGACGTGTTAAGTTGTTTCTAACATAAGGCCAATCGGAGGTTACGTGTTATGTTTTTTTTAACATTAGGCGAATCGGCAGTGACGTGTTATGTTGTTTCCAACATGTAGGTAACTCAGTAAAAACGTTGTTTGAATCTTTCCGAGTGGAATTGGAGTCCAGAAGGGGAGAGGCGACGTGGCGCGAAAGCGCTTTCAGAAACATGCAGGCAATAAATACCAAAATTTACTCTAGTTGTTTGTTCGTTTCTCAGAAGCTGAATTTTGAATAATTTAAAATTAAAGTATTTAAATTTAGCTCATGACAGAAGTGCAAAACCGAAGAAAAAAGATTTGCATACGACTTTCATTAGGATAAATTTATAGTTTTTCAAGTTGCTATGAAACGAGATTATGAATTCACGGATATGTTACATTCTTTATATGTTTAAGTTTTTGTTGTTTTTTATTTTATCATTTAGGCTTGTATGACCTTGAATCGTGTTCACAAAGTAAGACATTTTAATGTCTTAAACGAAACACAATCCCTGAGCAAATAGAGTGAATGTGATAGAGAGAAAAAACTTCCGTAAAACAGAGAGAGAGAGAGAGAGAGAGAGAGAGAGAGAGAGAGAGAGAGAGAGAGCTTATTTATCATAGGGGAAAACAAGAACTACAGGTGGTGAAGAATTTTGAAACGATTAACAGTTAAAATCCAAATCCAATTTGATTTCCCCTAATGATTACTATAAGTAGCTTTGACTTTTTCAGTTCTACACATATAACATGAGATTTCATAGGATTAAGGATTAACTGTGATTTCTGTAAAAACCGCGGTCATAAAAAATGACATTGTCTAAAAGTACAAAATAACTATCTGTTTGTCAATAAACCTCGGTATTATTTCGTTTTGATTTTGTCTGAAAACTAGTTCTAAATGAAATATTGTAGAAATTTTACTGTTGGAAGCACCACCTCTCTCTCTCTCTCTCTCTCTCTCTCTCTCTCACACACACACACACACACACACACTCACACACACACACACACACACAGAGTTGATTGACATGAATATTTGCATGTGTGTATACAATTTAAAATAAGAATCAATGTTCACCCTATGTTAGAAACATGCCCTACATATTTATTGCGGTAAAAAATTGTTTAAAAGCTTGAGTATACTATTTGCGAACTATTTTTTTCCATGCAGTCGCAAAATTTTTACATATTTGTGGTTTCTTATTATGGTGATACACAGCCCACGATCAGGCATAGAAAATCGATTCGTGTAACTAAGATAGCGATCAGCTGATGTAACACACAATGCTCTGTTTAAATCGTGTGAGCGGAAACCCAGGAAAGGGGATTTCCGATTTAAAGCAAACGTAAGCCCAGACAAGTTATTTATAGAATATGGTGCAATCAGGTATTTGGAAGGTAAGTAAAAGTTGATTTTTTACATTTTCGTTATTTCTACAAATAATTTGTTTTTTCTGTATTTCTTTTTAATTGTTATTATTCACAAAATCTAGAGAGATCTAGAGAAAGTAAATCCCCCCCCCCGAGTATCATGACACACGCTGACTTCACAATCACTTCTAATTGAAATAATTCATATCGATGATTTCCTGTTTATTTATTTAAACCGCAAATGAAACTACATCTTAAACACAAAACCATTTTCCCCATTACATTTAATTAATTAATTAAACAAAAGTGTTTCAGAACTTTGTTATAGATTCAGGAAAACGTAAATGGAGATACGGACAAGATTCTGTATTCTGTTATCTTAGGGGACTTCGATGGCCGAGTGATGTCTTAAGTGATGGATTTCGGTTCACAGCTTCTGACTTCCTTGCTTTGGCATGTATATCTTATGTTCACGCATGATGAAAGTCGGTGATATTCTCCTGGCACTCTGGTTTTCCCATCATCACATGACTAACCACCTAGAGTTAAGTTCACAAATTTTGATAGGTCGTAAACACCACTCTAAACTCCGACATTTCCAAACATCATTCGTTAAAGTACATTAACTTTTTTTTATTTATCAGGTTCTTAGATTCAACTGAATCTATGACCACAAAACAATTATATACATATACAAACATAGAACAGTATTTGTATAAATTTTCATAATTGTGATATTTTTTAAATAAAATACAAGTCAAAACTAAGAGTCCCCTGTCCTCAGTTCTAATGACTGTTTTATAAAGGAACCTACTATTTTAACTTGGTTGGGTGTTGATGGGTTTAGTAGAGTAATGGAATTTGTTTATATCAGAGTAATGTATAAATTCAGCATTTTCTATAATAAAAGATTCAATTAATTTGTTTCTTGGTATAATATTAAGTTTACAATGAAGAAAAAATGGATCTCATCATCAAGAATATTACAATTTTTACAAAGTCTTTCTTCTCTGGGAGTTTTCTTGTATCGTCCAATTTCAATTTCTAGGGTGTGGTCACTAATTCTAAATTTTGTTAAAAGTCTACGAAATTCAAAATTTGGAAAAGATAAAAAAAATTCTTTATTTAAATATTTAAATGTTTCTTTAAGTTTTGATATAATTCTAATTTGTTATTATGGTTTAAGTTTTCGATTTTATTCTTGAGTAATTTTTCATATAAAATCATTCATTATTCAAAATTAGATTGATTTAGAAGTTCAGTGGAAAACATGTCAAAGGGTTTTTAGTGAAGCAAGAAATAAAATTCGGATGTTTTATTTTTTATTATTAAGATTTGAATGTGTTTTATTATTTGATTTTATTATTATTATTGTTATTATTGTTGTTGTTATTATTATTATTATTATCGCTGTTTCGGCGTTGGTTTACCGTTCTTGGCTTTATGCTGTTTAAGTTATTGCCAATGATTTTTTTTGCAAAAATAAATCACATGAACAACTCGGCAGAGCTTAGTACTGACACACAAAATGACGCAATCTGCATCAAGGGTGTGTTATGAATGTTGCGTCAGCTTCAATCATGACTCAGCGAGACGCTGCATTCACGATCAATCTACCAAGGTTTTTTGTATAATTATGGAATATTTATGATGCAACTTTTGATTTTGAAGTCACATACAACATGCGCATTGTCATGTGCATAATTTTGATTTTTTACCAAGAGAAATATTCAAAATTGTGTACATGAAAGTATTTCATCTAAGTGTTCTCCAAGTTTTGTCTTGCGGAAGTGATAACGCATGGAACTGCAGCTTAACAGCTAGGCATTTGTTCATTTGATTTGACGCTTACTGAGGGATTTCCGTCGTTTTACTTTCTTATTGGGAAGTGGCTTAACTTTAAGGCCTTCAAACCAGGGTGCTCCATATGATCCCGATCGAACAGTGCGAGAAGTGGTTACTTTCTTGGTTTTATTGACATTAGAGGTAAATACTTAACTTATTTAAAATACTTTCTTAATAACGGAAGTATAATTTCTTGGCAGGGATTTTCGTTAATCTCGTGCATGCATCTGATGTAGGGTGACGAAACTTTACAAGCGTTACAGTATTTGTTGCATAAGCTGCGGTTTTGCATTTACTTGGCGATAAACGCAAATCGACATAAATTTTATCATTCATATATATATATATATATATATATATATATATATATATATATATATATATATATATATATTGCAGTACACGTTACCTTGGGTACTTTATGCAAACGCCTAACAATTATCCAGAGAAGTTTTCTATATCGACTTTAGCTGGGTTCCACAAACTATCGATTTGGACTTGAGGCATAGAAAACTTTTTAAACCAACTACCAGACTTCCAAAATTCATCTGGACGCGTTACGAATGATGTAAAAATAAATATATTTTATATATTTTACATTTTACATTTGATAATTTCACTTTTTAACTTCGCTGTTATCTATTTTTTAAAAATTGGAAATATTCTTGATCTACATCAATTTATCGCAATAAGATGGTTTAGTGATGGTCGTGTTGGTAAGGTGTTAGCCTTGAAACTCAAGGTGTCTCCAGTCGTCGCTGTGGTTTCGACCAATTTGACCACAATTGAGAAAGGTTTTTTCTTTTCTGTATGCCTTTAGTGGTTGGCTCGGTAACAAACAATATAATGGACTGAAACACGTGATGAGGCAATCTGCGTTATGGGCGCGTTTTGAATGTTGCGTAAGCTTCAATCACGAGTGGTTTGTGGTGTTTGTCTGCAACAATTCTTCTGCGGATCAAAAAACACTTGCCCACTCACGCACCACATAAACAAGTGTAAGATTAATCTTCGAAATTGATAACAAAAATATCTCTTCGCGAATTGCTGATGTGGCGTAAAACAACATTCATCCAACCAACAAATATGATGGATTTTTTAAACAGAATTCATTCAGTGGTCAATTTCCGGACTAAAAAAGATCACAATGGTTTCATTAATAATTTGAACATAGGCATCAGATTCGTCATACCAAGCTGAAAGATCCATTCGGCCACCACATTTTATGATAAAGGCGTCTAAACCAGAATTTTATCTGTATGTACTTTGTACGCAGCAAATTTATTTATTTGTGTATAAAGTAAAATAAAATTTTGGGTTACAGAGTTTAATTTGGTACAGTGAGTATCTGTTAAATTTTGGGATAAACCCCTTGGTTCTATATACAATTCTTGACCAACAGGTTATGAATTTGAATTCATATATCAAAAACATTGTGGATCCTAAACCAATTTTGGATTGGTTCCAATCCGAAAGAACCATGACTTTCATTTCGTAATGCCGAGTGCTTGGCGAAAGAACAGTCACTACCCACTTTCAAGTCTTGGGTCAGACCCGGTCGGGGTTCGAACCCACGACTTTCCACTTACGGAGCGAGCACTTTACCAAGTGATGGTCCATCTTTGGCTTTCTTTTCTTTTGGTTTATTTGAAGAGAAGGGTCATGTCAGTGCAGTTCTAGTACCCTTGGCTACTCCTTTTATCTAAATCAGTCGATGTACAGTGGACGTCATTGTCAACTGTCTGGGTTTTGCTCAAGTGCTAAGTGCTAAAAACGCCTACTGTACCGGGGTGTTTTTAACATAAGGACATGTCTGGAAGAGTAAGTAGTGTGTGTGTGTGTGTGTGTGTGTGTGTGTGTGTGTGTGTGTGTGTTTGAGATTCGTCTTCTAGTCCTTCTGTCTTACGTTGTCAGGATAGGCGTGTCAACACCTCTCATCGCATATCCGGTTAGAAAGCAATTAAGTAACAGATCTAAGTGCGAGAAAATCGTCAGTGATATGTAGTTTTCTCCGGTAACTCTGGTTTCCTCAATTCATGGAATGATCGTATTATTGTGAAAGAATCTTTACTAAAGCATATAGCACCATTACTGCATTCTTGAAATGTATGTAGATTGTGCTCATTTTTCTTATTTTACTTTCGCATTTTTCTTTGTCTAAATTAATGGCTACGGGTTAAGAATTAATTTGTTATTTTCCGTGTCGTATGATGCTTTTATTCTGATATCCTATAAACGGTTGGAGATGCTAAATATGTTTTTTCTGTTGTGGGTTTTTAATTCCAACACGTGTTACATTTTATTAGATTTTTATAAGTGAGTTTAAAATTCAGTATGTGATGTGTGTTATCCCCCTCCACTCTATAACCGACATGTGCACCTCGCACAAATTAACCAAGACGAAGGGTCTGCATAGTGCATAACCTCTCTCTCTCTCTCTCTCTCTCTCTCTCTCTCTCTCTCTCTCTCTCTCTCTCTCTCTCTCTCTCTCTCACACACACACACACACACACACACACACACACAGATTTGTCATATTATAATTTTTCTAATTTTCCGAATTAAATATTCAAACATTTATAATATTACAACTACAATTTTTGAATTTTTTATTCAGAAAATAAAAAAAGTATTATTTGAGAGATTTATAATAAATTATAATTCAAATTAAAATGAAACCACATTTTATTTCCTTAATGTATTCAGTATATTTAAGTAGAGAATGAAAATAGAACTCGATATTTCTTGTTTGTTCCCTTGTTTGTTTGCTCTCTCTCTCTCTCTCTCTCTCTCTCTCTCTCTTTCTCTCTCTCTCTGGATAATGATGCACGGATGGATAATTAGTCAGGCCTTTGTTAACAAGCAACAATATACATACGCATTAATATTCAAAATGAAAGATATATATGTAATATGCTTTATAATGTTAAACTGGAAATTTTCCATAGGAAAGATAAAAAATCCTATCTTTTCTTAAATTCTTCGCCTTTTTGCAAAGTGTAACATATTCATTTAAATCTGTATTTCGTAACGTTATTCAACAACCTTCACCCGTGGTTAAATCCAATTCAAGTTCATAGCAATACACATTACGCGGTAAAGCGTGTCACGTTACTAAAAATAACGCACACAATGAGGCAGCACAGCGACTGTTTTCTCAACCTAATTTCTCCGAAACGATTTGCAAAATTTTAAATTAAAGCACACATGTGCATATATTGCTGTTTATATAATAAAATCATCATGTCATTTTCTGTCGAATGTCAAAATCTGATTTTTGCAGAATTTTTATTTCCATCTACCACCTCGTTGTGCAATGTGCAAAGAAA
Organism: Tegillarca granosa; assembly: GCA_029721355.1. Classification (NCBI taxonomy): domain Eukaryota; kingdom Metazoa; phylum Mollusca; class Bivalvia; order Arcoida; family Arcidae; genus Tegillarca; species Tegillarca granosa. Next base: position 4,878,259 of record CM056611.1, on the reverse strand, counting down.
TAGGGTAATATATGTGGAAAATGACATCACCTATCTTTTGACCAATCAAAACACGAAAAATTAGTTCACACCCCTTCGGCATAAAGGTCACCGCAGCGATCAGCTGTTCTCGGTATAGAGCGGAGAGCTGGGTTTTAGCTGTGAGTTTTCAGTGAGAGGGAGAGGAAAATGAATACCCTTAGTCAAATTTATATCATTTTGAAGGGACATTTTATATTATAAATTCATTTTTACAGACTGGTAAGTAAAATTTATTTTAAAATTTTCAGTTTGACGTGTTTAAACAAGATTTCTCTTTGTCCATGATCTCTCAGCTGATCACAACCGCAGGTCGATATCAAACCGGCAACTTTACCGGCTAACATTAAAACTATAAAGAGATTTCGTCTTAATATGGCTCATTTTGAAGTAAATAGATTTGCGTGAAATATATTTAAAATTTGTGAGAATGGTTTAATAAAATATTTTATAGATTTTCTTGTAGAAAATTTATATCAATGAAATATTAAAATCAGTATATTACCTCATAGCTTATCATAATAATTTATTAATTGATTCAGCTCAGCTGATAGGCATTAGACAATATGAAAAATTCCTTAAAAAAGTATTTAATTTTTTGAATTATTTATTATAATTTTGAATATTCATCTAGAAAGTCAATCAATTATTTTGGCATTTGGGTTTCGTTCCAGTTCCCCCACTTCAGGTTTCAGTAAAACTAATTTGCCCCAACATCAAAGATGTAAAAGAAGGGAATTTGTAGAAAGTATACTATTTGTATTTTTCGTATATAATTACACATTGTTTTGTTTTGTTACAAAAATGAAAGAAAAATGCAGAAATTTTTAACATTTTAAACATTTTGTATACATTTTATTAAGGATTTGTCTTCTGAGTTCCTATAATTAGGCAGCTTAATAAGATATGGTCGTGTAATTGGCACGCGCAACTCGAGCATCAATCAAGAAAAAGGGTCTACATAGTTCAGACTCTCTCTCTCTCAATTTGATAATACCAATATTTTTTTCATAGATTTTTTACACATGAATTGAAATCTATCTGGAACAAAAATATATTTTAAAAAAAAATAATAATAAAAAAATCAGTAATTGCCGTATAATAAAACGGTTTTACCCATTATGGTTTGCTATAAATTTCTCGTAATTTTTTAAATCCATGTTGTAGCATAGATTTATATTGTTGAGAATAAACATTTTCAAACCAAAAAAAGAAAAAGTAATAATGATATTAATAAAATTTAAAAAAAAAAAATAAATAAATAAAAGGTAAGAAAAGAAAAACGCCCCAGAATTGGCACGTGACGTTTGTAGCGTTAAAACTGGCTAAAATCCTGTAAAACGAGGATGGGAATGGACTGAATACCGGGTAATAAACTGCTGATTTCTAGGGAATTGTGGCCAGTTCTTAATCAGTGGCATGTAAGCCTTTTTGTGTTGTGTAATCGTTTCATGTGTTCGATATACAGTATTCAGTTTTTCTGATTATTGAGCAGATTCATCCGTCACTTACGGTGCTTCCCCTTCACCATGACTAAAATCAATATAATAGTTACCTCTGAATTGGTCAGTCGGTCTGTATTGGCCAGTTACTGTACACTGGTACAGATCTAGGAAATCGGTCATGTGAATATCGCAACTGGTTGCATTTTGCTAATACCATAGATACAGAGGATGGCGTGTCCATACATTTTGAATCGGACTTGACTGGATTATTATTGGCAATACTCAATAAGATACTGTTTGTGACTTAACTATTATTATTATTATTATTATTATAAATCCGTTGCGACGCGAAATTTAAAATCATCAGCATGAACTTTGAAGGGGAAAAATTAACTTGAGCATCAAAACATAAAGTATAAAAAAAATGTCAAGAAATATTTTTGGTCAGCTACCGGCGGCTATAAGAATACACAACAAAATTGATGGACGACGCTTGACCATGCACCACCTATTGTAGAATGCGTGGTTTTAGATGGCATGGTTCAAGTACTGTTTGTAAACCCCTGATCCATTAAACCTATTCAGCATAATGCTGCATTGTTCCATGAAGAACAACAAAGAAACAGAAATCTAAAAAGAAGCCGGAATCATTTTGTCACGGTGTTCGGTGTCCATCTAAAATCGGGAGTTTTACAATAAGTGGTTGGGCCATGTTTTATTTTATTTTATTCTTTGTTGTGAATTCTTAGTCGCTTTAATTTCGCTTATTTTTAACTGTTTCAAGATAAAACTGAAAATTTTAGAATGTACAAGAAATCTTTCTACACTTAAAAGCAAGTTTTAAAATTAATTGCCAAATGCTGCAGGCTGTAAGTTTTAAAATTAATTACAAAATAATCTCGGATGCTGTCATTAGTCTTGCACGACGTTTTAAATTAATATTTTCAATGATAAAGTGTGAAAGCAAAATATAACAATACATTCTCTCTCTATATAAAAAATGTCGGAATTCTGTTATGTTTATGATGATGACGACGATGATGGCTTTGTCGAAAATAGAGAAAAGTCATAAGCTTGTAAACGACTAATTAATGATGAAAATCAAAAGTAATCCGACGTTTTATATAGTTTGTCTTCATTTGAAGTAATCCCGTGCGTGAATTTTAAAAAGTATGACATATCTGAGCGTTATATTGACTTGATTGCAATTTCGAACAATTAACCGAATTCCCAGAAGTTCCTCAGCATGTGCGCATGTATAATGACACAACCGATTAACGCTAGAAAATAAATATTGGCTCTTTTGCGAGTTTCATTTTTCTAGAAAGACCATAAGTTCATCCTTCATACACTTAAGATCGTTATTTTTTCGTTTTAATATCTATTTTAAGTCTTCGAGACATCCCTGATAAATGAGATAAAATTATAAAGTGAAAATAAATTAACCCCCCCCCCCCCCCCATAAAAATACTGAAGTATAAACTCGTTTTAATTCCCGATTGTTAAAATTATCACAATTTGATTTTGGAGTCACTTTTATCAAGTTAATTTTGACTATATTAAAATTGAAATAGGCACTTCTGTGTTACACGTTTGTTTTTTTTTTCCACGGAAAATTAACTTGTGTGTAAGAGAAGAGGGAAAAGTAATTCCGGGTTTCGATTTTTATTTTTCTTAGTTGTGGAAAATCACCAATTCAAATTATAAGATTGTGACTGGCTTGTCCAAAAACATTTCTTCGTAATTTATTAATTTGCACCATTTTTGTGTCAAGTTGACAATAATATTATTTCGTACAGAAAAGCCAAGCTAAGTAATTTATGTGCATACAAACTCTAGAATTTAAATTGACATAATTTCAATATATATTGTCTATTTAATGGTAATTTATAACCCATTTGAATTTGTTCTGAAGTTACTTTTTTCTTAATTCAATCTGTCCGTGACTTGTTTACATCCAAAGTACCTTTTATCATTCATCAGTAATTGTGTCAACGGGTCCTCGACAATTGAGAGGGGTTTTGTTCATTTTTTGTTTTTTTAAAGTAGCCAACATTTTACTAAACTAAAAAAATAAATAAATATTTAAAAAAAAAAAAAAAAAGTCGGTGTTTTATCTTGATAGATAAAATGAAGATAAATTTGAGACGGACCTTAATCAAACGCGTGGTTTCCTACTATCCAAAAAAGATAAAAATTATATATTATAAACCCCCAGAGGGCGCCTTGTTATTTTTCTCTTATACCTCGACACCGTATGAATTATGTCAAGGTCCTGTAGTGAGTCACGGTGCTTCTATACTTAATGCCCATGCGCGAAAGCACAATACCGACTGTATATGCTTGCTGGCTTCCAGTACATACTGACTCTATCCAGTACACACCATTCTTCCGTTGGGTGAAAAGTTTTTATTTAAAAAAAAAACAAGAAAAAATTAATTTGAATTATTTAAACGTTTGATTATTTGTTAAAAATGAGGAATTAAATCAACAATTTTGTCATTTGATTTTCCGAAATTAAAATCTTAAAAGTTGTTTGATTTTCTGGACAAAGAGTGATTTGTAAATAATAAAAGTTAAAACAAATGTTACATACGTTATGAGAATGAAGCACATATGTTAGCATTTATTGATCCGTACTGTTCGGAACGTGGTTTCTCGGTTATGAGTCATGACTCGCATTTTTCATCACGGTATGTGGATTGCATACATACATTTGTCAACCGATTATTCGACATTTAATTATTATGCAGCGTGTTTTAATAAATTTTAATATTTTACTTAGTGAGTTAAAACAAGAATTTATGAGGTATAAATTTATTATGATGATTTATTTTCTTTTTACGATCATAAGTAGGAGAGGGAGTTCGAAATTAAATAGGGCGAAAGTCAAAACTTAAAATGTATTGTAATGTAGCATAATAATTCCTTTAATTTGGATTGAATTATTTTCTTCTTCATTTAAATAGGAAATTAAACAATTAACTTTATCGAGTATTGTACATACAAATGAAATGAAAAAACCTGCATTTTGTCCAAGAGAGAGAGAATTTTATAATTTGTAATCTCCTAGGATTGAGCGACAGTCTGGAGGGGGTTTCTGGTCGTTGGGTTCAGCGCCAGCCCATAATGGGGAGGGTTATAAGTCCAGGGATTCAGCTTCAGTACAAAGTCGGGAGAAAGTTTTACGTCTTTGGATTCAGAGTCAGTCCAAATCTAGGAGGGGGATTGTAGGCCGTGACGACCGTGGAATTCAGCTCACTACTGAAGTCGGGACGTTGTTTTGATTATTTTCTGTATCCCGTGACTTTTAGTCAAGTTCATTGTGTGTTATTTATTGTGGACTGTTTTCTAGTACATATGCACCCTTAACATACCAGCAATTACTGACCACGTTAACTGGCACGAGATATAAATAAAGTAGTCGTTTTAAGTTGTTTCATAATGTTAATTGACAGAAAAGAAATTTTATTTACCAATTCAGATTATTTTGCATATTTCAAGACTACACCAGCTATTTGTAAAGTTCGAGCAATATATATTTTATGATATAGGTTTATCATAAGAAATGCTCATTGAGGGTGTTCTTTTAGATGCCAAATAAGACGTTTGTGTCCAGGTCTGCGTCCGAAGGTCCGCAACAAAAAGAAGGGTTAATTTGTATGCTTTATTACAACTTATCCTTGATAACACAAGTTTGATGTTCCTTGGCGATAATCTATATATTTTTGGAACTAGACCAGTTTAACCGGAATGGATAACACGAACCGCCTGTCTAAACATAATAAAATGATATTACTATAATACTGGCCGGTTACGTCAGTTGAATGACCGGGCGTGTGCCTTGAAATATATATCATATGCGTTTTTGTTGGTATCCCGGGTCGCTTGGTCTTGTCCATTATGATTAACACTGACCGGTCAACAACACGATTTAACGATTATAGTTTTGTAAATATTGACCATTACTTCAGAAACTTTGACGGTGGTCAACATTAAAACAGCTTTAAGATTTAGTATTGGGTAGACTTCGTGTCACTGACTTATTGGTTTTTGTTTAGATAAATATATCGCATAAAGAATTAGGATAAAGGTTACGTACAGGCAGATTTTGAAGATAAAGTTCTTATTGTCATTTACCCTCTTTTTTTTTTTTTTTTTTTTTTTTTTTTTTTTTTATTAAATTTATTTTAAGATTGAATTCAAACATGGTATATGACATCATGAAAGAAATAGGATCATCATGCCTCATAAAGGTTCTGAAAACCGTTAAATGCGCCACAACCACAATAAATAAAATATCTATATTTTTTCATTTTTATGTCCTGACGATATACACATTTTATAAATTCCGAGATAGCGATTTTTTAAGATTTGTCACATTTGAACGTTGAAACTGATTTTTTTTAAGATCTGTCACATTTGAACGTTGAAATTAATTTTTTGAGATGTCACATCTGAACGTTGAAACTGATTTTTTTTTTAGATCTGTCACATTTGAACGTTGAAACTGATTTTTTTTAGATCTGTCACATTTGAACGTTGAAACTGATTTTTTTTTTTTTTAATCTGTCACATTTGAACGTTGAAACTGATTTTTTTTTAGATCTGTCACATTTGAACGTTGAAACTGATTTTTTTTTAGATCTGTCACATTTGAACGTTGAAACTGATTTTTTTTTTTAATCTGTCACATTTGAACGTTGAAACTGATTTTTTTAGATCTGTCACATTTGAAAGTTGAAACTGATTTTTTTAGATCTGTCACATTTTAACGTTGAAACTGATTTTTTTTTTTTTTTTTTTTTTTAGATCTGTCACATTTTAACGTTGAAACTGATTTTTTTTTAGATCTGTCACATTTGAACGTTGAAACTGATTATTTTTTTTTTTTTAGATCTGTCACATTTTAACGTTGAAACTGATTTTTTTTTTAGATCTGTCACATTTGAACGTTGAAACTGATTTTTTTTTTTAGATCTGTCACATTTGAACGTTGAAACTGATTTTTTTTTAGATCTGTCACATTTGAACGTTGAAACTGATTTTTTTTTAGATCTGTCACATTTGAACGTTGAAACTGATTTTTTTTTAGATCTGTCACATTTGAACGTTGAAACTGATTTTTTTTTAATCTGTCACATTTGAACGTTGAAACTGATTTTTTTTTAGATCTGTCACATTTGAACGTTGAAACTGATTTTTTTTTAATCTGTCACATTTGAACGTTGAAACTGATTTTTTTTTAATCTGTCACATTTGAACGTTGAAACTGATTACATTATTCTCTTGTTACCTTAATAATCTGGCACGACGAATCCTTAGTGTTATTTTGGCCACAGAGTCCAAAATGCTGTTGCCAGGAATGTTGGGAGTTGGTTAATTAAAAAATAGAAGTTGAGTACAATGTACCTGCCAATGGACAACAGCCAAGAATACGCTATGTTAGCAACAAAACCCAATTTGATAGTAATAACATGTAATGAAACGCCCGGAATTTGGTACGACACGGGTTAATAAAGGAAAACTTGGTTTGGCTGTACTGGAAAAAATATTACTCTCTTTATTAGCATGAAGCAATAATGACGAAGTGATAAATGTTTTTGTTTGTTTGTTTTTTTTTTTAATGAAAAAAAAAAAAAACAAAACAAAAAACTAATAAATTAATTAATTTAAAATAATAATAAAAAAAAACTGAAAATGCAGTGACGCCTTAATTAATCTTAAAATGACTTTTAAGATACTACGCGTACCAATGAAGAATATAGGGTTTTAAAAGTAAATATTTAAACATGCAAAAATAAACTTTAAACGGCCTCCTTTTATCAGTAAAGTCGGCCTTGAGCCAAACTGGAACACGTAAATTAAATTACAAGTGAACATTTAACAATGGGCAAATTATCTATATATGCAATATATATAAAGGTATGTTATAAATAGAATAAGGGGTTTTACCGGCATAGCATTACGTCTCCCACGTGAACAACACGCATTAAGATGTCAAGGTCGGGGTTTTAATGAAAAGATTTTTTGATGAATACACAATATTTTGTATGCTTGAGCAATTGTATGTCTGATGGTAGTATATATTTTATATGTCAAATATCACGTCAGCTATATATATATAGGTAATATAGTAGCGAAACGAGTTGTATTTTCAACTGAAATGTATAAATTTACATAATGTTATTACGCGCGCGCGAAAATAAGATAAAGCCGTAGATCTCTAAAAACACGTTACTTGGTCATTGGTCACGTGTGTATATGGTAAGGGGATCGTGGTGGACTATGGCGAGAAGGGGTCGTGGTGGTTTATGGTAAATTGGTGAGGGGTCTTGGTGGTGTGTGGAAAATTGGTGAGGGGTCTTGGCGGTGTATGGAAAATTTGTGAGGGGTCTTGGTGGTGTGTGGAAAATCGGTGAGGGATCGTGGTGGTTTATGGTAAATTGGTGAGGGTCTTGGCGGTGTATGGTAAATTGGTGAGGGGTCGTGGTGGTTTATGGTAAATTGATGAGGGCCTGGGGTCGTGGTGAATCTAGTGATGTATGGTAAATTGGTGAGAAGTAGTGGTGGTGCATGGTGGGGGGAAAGTGGATGGTGGGGTAAGTGTGCTTTTGTCAGTATATGTATATGTAAGATTCTAAAACGTTTTTGATTAGTAAGCAGTTGTACTTGGGAAAATTCCTTCTTAACCTTCTTTTTAAGAGGAAACTTTCCATAATGTGATAACAAATTGCTTGTGTCACCAAATATGATTAACTTGGTAATACTTCTGTAATTTTCAAATAAATCACAATTCCATTAATCTGGCTCACAGACTTCTACTGTAGGTAAATCTATCTTCGGAATAAGCTAGGCTGTTAATTCCTTCTTATCGATTTTTACGACGACTTGGAGAGAGAAAATCGGTCAAATATTCATATATATATCTCCATTACCGACACGGATCGCTGACGTATAAGATTTATTATTACCAAGTCGAATGGTCACTAACTTTAGTATTCGCTGAGTCAGCTATTTTATCAGCACACAGAAATCAATTTTTAGTACAAAAACAATTTTGTTGTCAGTAAATTGAAATTTATTCAAATCATTCGGAAATACACTTTTTCGTGCTTAAGAGCAATTAATGTTGGTGTCGGAGACGGTTAAATATGTACTATTTTGTTCGATGTTGCGTGCTTTTGCATCCTCCGTACGTGCGTGAGGAAAACTTTTCGATTGATGTCATTGAGATAGAGCGTGTGCGAGGAAAATTGAAAATAATATTATTGCCAGTTATTAAATTCGCCTTCACTACATGTTATGAAACGTGTTTTAAAATGATTAAAAATAAATTAATAATATGAAAATAAAATAAAATTTGCCACCATGTTCTCCTACATACGATGTTTAAGTTGTATATTAAGTTAAAGTGAATTACTGCCATTTAAATTTGTTGCAAGGTCTTTACCCTGGCGTGACACAACAATTCTTAAATCCTCGCCGGGACAGCAAGAAATAGGATATAAAAACTGAAATAAGTCATCGACAAGTTAAACTTCTATTGTTCAACAATAAAAAGTTAAGCCATTAAAGAACATTGACCAGATTAGCCGGTAATAATGATAAAATTATAAAAAAAAATAAATAATAATAAAAAATACGCTTAACAATCGCAAATCGTCATTTATGCTTATCGTGATACACATGGCGGGCGTTTAGCCGTTTAGCATTTAAAAAAGGTGAAATTCTTATTGATGTTGAAAAAAGCCATTGGATAATCGTTACTCCTACGGCGTTTGTTAATTGATGTCAAAAAAGTAAAAGTATTTAAAAATGTTCCAAGCTCCGACTTTTGGCGGACGGGTCTTTTAAGAAAAGTAATGCATGGTTTAGTACCGTCCACTGATTTTTCACGTTTTTCACTTTTTCAGATAACATGTAATCAGTTAGTTATATAAGGAGTGGGCTTTATATTTGCCAAAATGACGGCAACTACATTTAATGACACGTGTAGTGAAAAAGACTTGGACTTGGAAACGGAACCGGAACCAAGGCCCAAATCAAAATGCCCGGATGGAGGATGGGGATGGATGATAGTGTTTGCTTCATTCGTCTGTAACGTAATAGTTGATGGAATTTGTTTTTCATTTGGAATATTTGCACAGGAGATTATCAAATCTTTCGATGCAGATCATTCAAAATCGGCATTGGTTGGATCCCTGTTGGTGGGGTGTTATCTTATGGCAGGTATGTAAATACAGTCAAGTCAGAGGTCAAGGTTATTTTTCGAGAACAGTTTTGGGTTTATTTTAATCTGAAATTTGTTGACACATAAGAGGCATAGTTAAGAAAAAATGTGCCATTTATATTATGCATAGAAAAACTTAAAACAGCTTCAATTACATGAACATTATTCATTTAATTTGACTTTAAAAGTGTACCAACAAAAAGGTCAAGGTCAGCAAATTTACAATATTCTGAATTTGTTTTTACATGAACTACAGTTGTAAACAACAAAGGCCATATTATTGACCTTGATTCTGGACTGGCAACAAACACGTTTTTCTCTTTCTCCCTCTTGGCAATTATCTGAAGGCAAATGTCCAAGAGTTGTTTCAAAATTCTCCAGATTTAGAAGAGTAGCCAATATTACTGTTGTCTTTATTAATCTTGCCTTTGTTTCTTGTTTCATATGAGGTCAAGGTCAAGTTCATGAAATATGTTATTATTTATTTATTTATTCATTTATGTATTTTGAATTAGAAAGACAAAAATCCAAAAACATACATATTATTTTGAACTTGGTCATGTATATAAATTGGATTTTCACATTTTTCTCAAACAATTTTCACATAGATGTTAATTTACTTTTGTATTTGTTTACAAGCATTTATGATTAAAATATGTTAATTAAATTTTTTTTTAATATTACAGGTCCAGTGGTTAGCGCCCTAGCCAATCGGTTTGGATGCCGGAAAGTCACTATTTTAGGAAGTGTTTTGACCTGTGTAGCATTCCTAATCAGTACCAATTCACCTTCTATTGAAGTCCTTATTTTAACATATGGAATCATTGGAGGTATGTAATTCACATATATGGACAGACATGGAATTATAACTTCCTTATTTTTGCCCCTTTAAGGGCATGTTAATCATGGATATTTTGGTTTTATTTTGATTCAGTCAGGCTCGTTAATTGTCATTGTTTTAATTATAGTTGAATTGTCCCTGTATGCTTGTTTTTCATGAGTTATAATACATACATGAAAAAAGGGTTTCTCTTGTTGAAGGAATAGTAATTATCATTCATTCATTCGTTTATTCATTCTTTCATTCATGTATTTATTTTAGGAATTGGTCTGGGATTGATATACCTACCAGCAATAGTCATTATAGGGTATTGGTTTGACAGAAAGCGGGCTTTTGCAACAGGAATTGCATTATGTGGTTCAGGAATTGGAAGTTTAATATTTGCACCTCTAAATAAAAAACTTATTGAAGAATATGACTGGAGACAGAGCACAGTCATAATCGCTGGCATTGTACTTCATTGTGCTATTTGTGGTGCCCTATTCAGGCCACTTAAAAAAGCTAATAACAAGAGGATGAAGCGAGGAGTAGTTCAAAGAGGATCAATCATGAAGGCTTTAATAGCAGGAAAAAGAACGTCAGCGAACCATTTCAAATGGATCTCTAGATAACTGCATTATCACAAAAGATAATCGTTTGATCAAAATTGACAAAATTGATTTAAGAAACAAAAGCAATTCCTATCTGCATAGATTGAAAGAACAATTAGGTTTTAGTTCCCGAAGTCTTAATAAAAGTAAAAACAGTTTAATAATAAGTAGTTTTCTACCTGCAAAACTGCAGATTGATTCACAACCACAGACACCTGTTCAAGAGAAAAAGGAAGTAAAACGCGAGCGTAAAAGGGACTTTGAACGCCGTAGAGACAGTGGCTGCGGAAATAGCTTAAGTGGAAGCCCTAAAGCTCAAAATAATAATTATAATTCACTGCCACAGGAGGATCCTTGGGAACAAGGAACAACATCTAATTTATTAGAGACAAATACAAATAGTGTTAGTTTAAGTTCCGTGACAGGAAGTTTGGCGACGGTGACAAGAGAAAATGGCAATGCTGGAAGTTATTATAGTTTACAAGAACCTAACGTGTTACAAAACTCAAACACAAACAATAATCAGTTATTACCTCCACCAGCACAGTGCATCATGGGTAATAGCATTATGTCTGGTCAGTATAGCGCGAGTGTGAGGACTTTTGTATATTCAGAAGAGGATGAAGAGCAGCCTCCATGCTGTTGTCAGCCTATTCTCGATATGTTTGATCTCAGTTTATTTAAAGACAAAGCGTTTGACCTCTACGCAGTCTGCAGTTTTCTGAATATGTTAGGTAAGTCTTCATTTTTCTGTTGTTGGTCTCTTACATCTTTTATTGGACACATGCTTTTTCAAGAGACAATTACAGAAAAGTCACAGTTAACAAGTCTCTTTATTTTTTTAGTTGAGTCCAAGCTAAAATTAAGGTCATATTGGACAGCATTGTAGAGTGGACTTATAATGTACAACGTCACCATTTGTGATAGCATTTTGGAAGCTGGAGTGTAGTGAAGTTAATTAATAATGTTTCACGCTCATGTCAAGATTCGTTCACTTATATCATTGTGGTCAGTTCTGTGTTGTTGTAGTAAACCAGAGATCCTGGAAAAAAAAACATAGACCTTTTAAAGCAAATTTTACTTTTTCACAATCGATCTGCCCGAGTCAAACCAAGGCTTTTAGAGGCACTATGACAGAGCTTCTTTACACCATGGACTTTTAGCTGATGGTATGAGGATTATTTAAATCTGAATATTTCTGAATTTTGATGCATTTAAAAGCGTGTAAATGAAACCAAACAAACTCAGGGGTTTTTTTTTTTTTTTCATTTTTGAAACTTATTGCTGTTTGGGAATTAAAGTCATTATTTCAGGATATTTTCAAAACATTTGAATTGAAAATTTTCACATGCTTTCTAAGAAATTTTATTCTGTATAACTACATGTATGCTTTTAGTGTAATTTATAGAAAAAATATGCCTTACCTTGTATCAGCATAACCAGTGATAGAGAATTTTTGATGAATTTGTATATTAATAAGTTAACTTTTTATTTTGGACAGGATTCTACATCCCATTCTTTTTCCTCCCGGAAATGGTCAATTTAATTCTTCAAGATGACGACAGCGATGGAGTTGCTTTGATTCTTGCTATAATTGGGCTTTCAACCACAGTCGGTAGAGTTGTGGCAGGTTGGATAGCTGACCGACCATGGGCAGATGCTATACACATCAATAACACATCCTTAGTATTAGCTGGGGTAGTGACAATTTTGTGTCCATTCTGCACTGGGATGGGTCTCTTGTACCTGTTCGCTGTTGGCTTTGGTCTATTTACAGGTGAGTAAAATACTATTGTTTACTCATGATACAGGAGCTGATTGACCCAGAAAAACATCAGAGTTAATTTTTCAGAGTTACTATCATTAACATGTCAATTATGGTTTTATAACTTTTAATTTCTCTAGGTCATGAAATTAACAATTGTTTTTCCCCCTCCAATTTCTAAGTACTAGTATACAATGACATAAAACAAAATTTCTTGTTTCTCTCATTTCATTTCCTTCCCTCTCCCCTTTATGACCCCCTCCAAAAGAAATTCAATGATTGAATCATTCAGGCAACAGTTGGAAAAATTTTTCCCAATTACAGATAGCAGTTTTAGAATTCTGTTTACTTAGTTACTTATCCTAATTGTGCATCGTTGCACATAAGTCTGCAACCAAGAATTCTAATTACCACTTTACTAATTACAGTGTTGTATCGCAGCAATGTGTAAAGTCCAACCTTAGTTATTTACACATGAAGATACATTATTGTTTCACTCTTTTTTACAATCTTTTTGTTTTATATTTTGTAGCGGCTTTCCTTTCTCTAAGGTCCATTGTACTGGTAGAACTCATTGGTTTAGAAAGGCTTACAAGTTCCTTTGGACTGCTTATCTTATTCCAAGGCTTTGCTTCAGTCGCTGGACCCCCATTGGCAGGTACGTTCCATGTACTAATTGTGTTTAAAACAATCAAAGAGAGATAACTCTCACAAAAAGACATGCCTTGGTTAAATACCTTGTCACTTAGAACAATTGAAGATTTTTGTGTAAAAAAGCTAACAAAAAGCTGACTTAAAAAAAAAAAAAAAAAAAAAAAAAAAAAATTATAAATTGTTTAAAAATCCTTTTTTTTTTCAAACTTTCAAATGATTCTGTGTAAAGGAAATTTACATAAAGTTGTTAGTTTACGCATATTTTATGGGAAGCTAAAATTTATCATTTTTCAATTTTTAGGTTGGCTTATGGACACAACTGGAAGTCCAGATACTGTGTTTTATATGGCAGGTGCTCTTTTAGCTTTGGCAGGAATTCTTGGATATCCACTTCGTCGATTTAAGCAATGTCGAAACCCTGACGAAGAGGAAGATCCATATGGTTATCGCTACAACTCTGAACAGGAAATGATAGAAACTGTGAAAATGGCCCAGTATGAAACTACAATGTGAGATTAATGAACTTGTTAAAATGCGGCAGGGAATTTATTTTTATGGATACTTGGTGCTGGAGCACACGCTGATTGATAAATCATTGAAGATTTACAAATATAAACAATGATTGTGTGTACTTGTTTTTGGTCAATACATTGCTCTTTTGAGAAGATTTCAATCAGGGTTATTGAAAAGCTTGTTTTTAGTTTGTTCTGGACAAAGACCTAAAATTTTCCATTTAGTTAAGGCTTGGATAATTTGATAGCTTGATATCGTTGGGAATTAATTTGATGTTTGTTGGGAAGAAAACTTGGTCTTCATTGGTGATTTCAGTCTCAAAATTTAGTCCAATTTTTTTTAAAAGCAAACTACAGGCTGTAGTTAAAAGTGAAATTGAGGTAGATACTCTTTTAAAATCTTTTAACATGTTAAAAGTATTGCAATCTATCTTTTTTGTAAAATACTGAATGAAGACCAGGTTTTTTTTCGAGAAATGTTTTATTTTAAAGGTTTTTTTTGGTCAAAGTTGAGAAGGTCTTTCAATTATTTCTTTATAATTATTAAGTATAATAATAACATTTTAGTATTAAATGTATAAAAGTGCTATTTTGTGAATTTTTTGTATTGTTTAGTAAATGTTTTTAATGTCAGGCATTTAAAAAATTTTTAACCAAAGCTGGTGATTTATAATGAGATGATGTGTTAAAAAAGTGCCTACAAATGATACATTTGAGTGAGAAAGCTGAGAGCCTTATTGAACTTCTGTCTAAGCCTTTCAATTCAAACATTCAGTTTTGAATTCAATTCAATTCAAAATTCAACACCCATTGGATTTTGTAAGTTTTTTTAAATTAAAAAACATGACTTGAATTTTAGCAAATTACATTGATATTTCTTTTTTTTTTTTACCCAGTTTCTACAATTTAAAAGTTTGCAATGTCAGCAAAAATTCTGACCTGATAAAATGTTGTCATGGTAATTCATTGTTTGTTTACATTGTGTTTGAAATCACATTTCAATCAAGTTCTGACTAAATAAAGTTACTACACCCTTTTTCTTCAAAATTTATAATTAATTGCCAAAATATTGAACAAAACTTCCCTATCAGGTATAATATATTGACAGTGTTGTCAACATTTTGGAGAAAAAATTGATAATTTGAAATGGGAGGCATAGTCAGTAGAAAGTCTCTAGATAATAATGGAAATGGAGATATTTTCTGGTAAATGAGATGTATAAATTTAAGAAGAAAAAAAGAGTATATGTGTATATTTGATGTAAAATTTTAAGAAAAATAAGAATTTATGTATTACTGTTAATTATTGATTCGGATCTTGTGTAGGGTTTGTTCAAGGTATTTTTGACAAAAAGATTGACGAGTTATAGTTCTGTTTATGATAACCAAATAAGCTGCCAATTGGTCTGGACTCATTTGGAAAGAATTTCAATGTTTATTTAGAAACATTGAAAAAATACTTCGAACAGACTATATGCAAGACGAGTATATAGATTATATATATATTATAAATATACATTTTAACAGTCAAGGTCACGTGACTTCATATGTTTTGATCACGGTCCTGAATATGTTTAAAACGTCATTGAACGTTGTGCAATAAAATTGTAGAGAGTTAGATCTGAATTTAAAAAAAACCAGATGATTTCATTGGATGGTTGTGATAGTTCAAAGTTCAAATATTTCAGACTTCTGCGGATTCCTTCGCACATGATTCAGTGTCGTCTTATAAACCTTGTTTTTAAATTTTTTTGATGGCGTCATATTTTGATGATGACAACTAAATTTTAAAGACTTAAATAAACTTAACAAAGAGATGAATATATAGGGCATTTTACCATATTTATGATGATGTTATTTGATATTTTTCATGTTTTTGCGCCTTTTTGAAGGAAATTTTCACAGAAGTGAAAACTTGAATATTCCCTTTAACATCAACTTATAAGAAAAATTCTAGGAAAAAATTTCTTTGATGTTTCATAAAATAGTTTTCTTTTGAAAAAAAAAAAATTAGACTTCTGTGTACATTTCGTTCAGAAAGGTCAGGTATCTGTCATTTAAAGGTGTTACATTTCCCCCATTAATGAAAATGGTGTCCTTGTTAGGATGCCTGCAACACAGGCAGATTCAATTGGATATCTACGTTCAGATATATCAATTTGTCCTTGTGAGAAAAAGTTGTCCGAAAGATTATTTTTAAATTTGGATTGATTTAAAGTTTCTAGGGATTACATGTTAAACATCATCAAAAATCTATTTGAATTTATAAGTAAACCTTTCCCTCTCAGTAAAACAGATCAGCTTGTAACCCTCTCTCCTCCCTTCCACATAATGTTGATGTATAATCTGTTCGGGAGGACATGTTATACTTTTAGATGACAGAATTTTTTATCATTATTCGTATATATTTGAAAACTTCTTTGTAAAGATAAAAGTTCCATTTTCAAAATGATCTCAAGTTTCATTACATTGTCTATATATAATCTGTGATGTATATGTGTGTGCTTGTTAATCACCGTTAGTGCTGATGTTTTATGCTTTGTTAGTACCTTACTTTTACTAGTACTTATGTACTTATATAATAGACTTTTTAAATGATAAAACTAGTTTATGATATAAGTACTGTTGAAATGCAGTACATGCAAAGTTCATTTAATATTATTTTTCTCTTTAATATTTTTAAATTGGAAGACTAATTTTGTGTTTCCAGGGAAATGATTAAGTCTTTGGAAATTGCATATTCAATTTTTTTTTCCATGGAGACCTGTTTCCTTGGAAGTGTAAAAAAAACCCTTCTAATCATAAAACATATATATATATTGAATATTTTATGTTGTAACTTGCATGTGACAGGTTCCCTGTAACTGTCTGACAGGTTCCCTGTATCTGTTTGACAGGTACCCTGAAACTGTTTGCCCTTTAAGTGCTTGACAGGTTCCCTGTGTCTGTTTGACAGATTGACAGGGAACCTTGTCATCATTACTTAGATTTTGGTAAAATGTGAAAAGAATTCATTTTCTTTTGAATTGATAAAAATATTTTTTTTGCATAATGGATAATTTTTAATTAGTTTTATTCGAAAGTTTAAAATGGATAGAACAAGGGAAATAACTCTTGAACATTTTTTTGTGTACCCAAAATGATCCAATGATATGGTGCTGTATGTGACAGCATGTGTTAATGTTCAATTTTTCAACCCAAATACTTGGTCAATTTAAACATTCAATCAAGTTTTTAATTTTTTTTTTTTTTTTTGTAATTGTCATATAAGCAATAAATAGAATTTTTGATCATTAATTTCCAATCAAAGATTTGATTAAAGTATGTAGCCGAACATTATAAGAAGGATCTGGTATGCCATAAAATGTTTTTTATGACTTGTAAGTGAAATCAGAAATCACACCTAAAAAAAATCTATTTACAGAAAAACGGATCCATAGAGGGATTTAAAATACAAACAAAATATGATGAAACATAAACAGACACAAAGTGGCTAGGAAATTACATTTTCAGTTGATAACTGTAACTGCAATCTTTGCAATCATTCAGGATGGGTTACCTCAAAGCACAATCCATGCAAACATTGTAAGAACACAGCTTACATAAGCCTGGTGCAATATGGAAATTTCCAAATATTAATAAATAAATAAATAAATAGATTCATAATAAAAGAAAATGTCAGATGAACACAATTCACTTGTTAAGAAACAAATTTAAATGGGTACCACATAATCCCTGTGTTAAAGAGAATATTTTCCATAAAATCAACAGATTTGCAGAAACACTAGTGTTGTATGATGGTTTAACAGTTATAAAAATGATTTCTAGAAAAATTGATTGTAATTCTTTATAGCTTTGGAATATTCTTATTGCACCGGGCAAATTGCTTGGCCAGTAAATTAAGTTCAAATTTTAAATATTTGTTAGGGGATAATTGTATGATATTTACCCATAATACATTCATCAGTAATTTCCCATAATTCTGTTTTAAATAATTACCCATGATTCAGTTTGCACAGTTACCCATAATTCAGTTTTAATAATCAATGGATTTTTTGTAGTGTCTATGTAATTCACTATAGAATTATGATACTAATTGAAGAGAAGGCTGTGCCTTTTTTTAAAGATGGAAATAGGGCATTGTTAATTAAGAAGTTTTAATTGTTGAATTATGTGTTAAGTAAGTAAGAGTTTGTTCAGCTTCAGAATTGTTATAACTATTTTTGACTGTTTTTGAAATATATATATTTTTTTTAAAATACCTGGATCTGATTTTCATCCAAATTTATTTTGCTCAGTTTTTGACTTTTAAAAAGTAGTTTTTTTTTTTTTTTTTTTTAAACAAAATGTACAAATCAGTAATTTGGTAATAACTCATAAATTCTAAATTCAGCATTTCTTTTATATTATAATTTCACCTTTACACCAGTTTTTGAAAACATTTTAAAAAAATTCAAATGACAAAAAATATGTTGGTTTTTTTTTTTTTTGTTTTTTTTTTTTTTGCATCAACTATATGGCGACAACTTTAATAAAATTTTAATTTTACAAAACTGGTATATTTTTTTCAACCAAATATATTTTTCAAATTTGTGGAATATTAGTTCCCCTAGATGATTTGACTTTTATATTGTCCTTACTAGAAATCATTGACATCTGATTTTATGTGCAGGAAATATATATTCTTGCAATGCCGTTTTTAAATGATGAATAATTTTATTTCACAAAACAGTCTTATAGATTTGATATTGTGTAGTTTAATTAATGGAACTTACATGTTTATATAATATGAAGATAATATTAGTTCACTTGATAAAATGTACATGGAAATTAGAACAAATCCAGCGAAATTTAAATTTGAATGTCATGTGACTTGTTATTTCAGATATCATGGTACTTAGTTCATATATCATGTCCTGATACCATGGGACTTATCCAGATATAACTTTTCTGTTTTATTTTTCACATGATATGATTGGTTTGAACAAACCTCAAAAATATCTTTTTAAGTCTCGAATGATATCTATAGTCACATGATATTTGAGAGGGCGAGATTTTAACCAAGTTTTTGAAATTTGATCCTTGGTTTGTTCTCGTTTCCATGGTAACATTTTCTAGATGAACCAAAGGCTCTATCATTATTGGCTGTGCTATAAAAATTGACTAAATGCCCAAGTGGCTTTAAATGGAATATTAGACAAGTTATACGCATGTGTTATATTACAGTTGCAGAGTTACCGTTCTTGAATGTCGACTAAAGAATGTATGGAATCTTAGCAGATTTATAAAACATTAAAGCTGTACTTCTTAAAAAGTACAATTTTGATTTATAAAATTGTACTAGTTGTTGGAATAAATAAAACAAAAAAAGAGAAACAAATGAGCTATTCTTTTTTAACAAGAAGCAGTAAAATGGTACCTGATTATACCCTCAAAAGATCATCTTTGTTCTAAACATTTAAATCCAGACTTCGCTGTTATACTTTATACTTTGTTTTTATTATTTTTTTTTATTAGTTCCTTAGATTCAACTGAATCTGTGACCACAAAACAATTATATACACATACAAACATAGAACAGTATTGATATAAACTTTCATAACTGTGATATTTTTTAAATAAAATACAAGTCAAAACTAAGAGTCCCCTGTCCTCAGTTCTAATGACTGTTTTATAAAGGAACCAGCATTTCATTTATATCGAGCCATCACAAGTTAAAAGATTTGTGGCAATGTTGCAGAACATGAATTATATCATACTTGTCTTTGATGCAGTCCTTTAAAAACTCTCACTGCGCTCTAATGAAAATGATTGATAATTGTAGATCTATACGGTTATAAGCTGTCAGTGAAGAGTAGAGTGGAGTGGAATAATGGAGTTTTATGCCCCAGTCAAGATCAGTTCTGGGATGGTGGAGGAAACCGGAGTGCCCGGAGAAAACCACCGACCTTCGGCAAGCGAACTGACAAACTTACTCACAACAGGATCTGTCCCGAGTGGGATTCGAACCCAGGTGATGACAGGCACTGTGATCCGTAAGCGTGCACTTTAGACCACTCGGCCACCGAGGCCCTGTCACAGGGAAGAAATTTTAACCCTGACCAAATTCCAATTCGATATACACATGTATATCATATCCAGTTGTTGCAAAACTACAAACAAACCCTATTATAAGATTCTGCTCTTTGAAATTATAATCTTATTAACTGTTCCCTCTTACAAACTGTTTTAATTTGTGGAGGCAGAGTCTGAGTCAAGATTATATTGAGTCATCAACAGCTATGTATAACATTTATAACTCTGCCAAAAGTCTCATAAACCGTAACACTGTAACAATTTGTGGAGCTTAACGTCAAAGGCAAGAAAATTTCATTCAACAAAGTCATCACCAGCTCATATAAACAGGTTGTTGTTATCACTCAAAGCTTGGCTTTAGAAAAATAACTCGCCTTCTTTTAAAAGATTGCGGGGTGGGGGGGGGGGGGGGTGGGGGTGGATTAATGGTGCTTTACACCCAAGATGAAAATCTAACTTTTATAGAGGTAGACACTTTCTAAATGGGAGAAAATCGAATTGTCTGGAAAAGACCACCGACCTTCGGCAAGCGAACGGACAAATGTTCTCGCACGCACTAGGATCTTCCTGGGCGGTATCCGATCCTAAGCGATCATCTCATCAACCCTTTAATCAATCTGTCTGTCATCTATTCAAAATTTCCCCTGACCCTATGATACTTTATGCTTGACGGCTGTGTTTAAGGTCAGAACATTTTTTACAGTGATCAAATCATATTTAACTTATAACGAGACGTCGCCAGCTGCAGATTTTAATTATTCAATTCTGCTGTCGAGCCTGGGCATCGCCATAAGGCGTTACTTTTCCGGCGGCGGCGGCGGCGTGTCAAAATGTGAAATTTTATGCTACGTGATCAAAAACTAGGAAGGTAAGACTTTTAAATCCGCGGAATTCTTGTTATGAAGTGTTTGTCCTTCATTTTAACACACTCGGTGATATAAACAGCTGATACCAGACGACATTTTCAGAGGGGATGTTATGGTTTCAATGTCGCTTTCAGGGTCAAAGGGATGTATCACAGCCGATTTCTGAATCTAACATATATTTATAATAAATTAAACATGATTAATATACAGTAAAGTCTGTATATAAAGACAACATACGAGACCTAAGAATATGGTATTTATAGAAAACTAAGGATATGGAATTTATAGAAGACGACATACGGGACCAAAGGATATGGAATTTATAGAACACGACATACGGGACCTAAGGATATGGAATTTATAGAAAACTAAGAGATGGAATTTATAGAAGACGACATACAGGACCTAAGGATATGCAATTTATAGAAAACTAAGAATATGGACTTTATAGAAGCCGACATACGGGACCTAAGGATATGGAATTTATAGAAAACTAAGAATATGGAATTTATAGAACACGACAAACAGGACCAAAGGATATGAAATTTATAGAAAACTAAGAATATGGAATTTATAGAACACGACAGACAGGACCAAAGGATATGGAATTTATAGAAAACTAAGAATATGGACTTTATAGAAGCCGACATACGGGACCTAAGGATATGGAATTTATAGAAAACTAAGAATATGGAATTTATAGAGGACGACAAACAGGACCAAAGGATATGGAATTTATAGAAAACTAAGAATATGGAATTTATAGAAGGAACAAACAGGACCAAAGGATATGAAATTAATAGAAAACTAAGAATATGGAATTTATAAAAGACGACAAACAGGACCAAAGGATATGGAATTTATAGAAAACTAAGAATATGGAATTTATAGAACACGACATACGGGACCTAAGGATATGGAATTTATAGAAAACTAAGAATATGGAATTTATAGAAGACGACAAACAGGACCAAAGGATATGGAATTTATAGAAAACTAAGAATATGGAATTTATAGAACACGACATACGGGACCTAAGGATATGGAATTTATAGATAACTAAGAATATGGAATTTATAGGAGACGACAAACAGGACCAAAGGATATGGAATTTATAGAAAACTAAGATTATGGAATTTATAGAAGACGACAAACAGGACTAAACGATATGGAATTTATAGAAAACTAACTAAGAATAGGTAATTTATAAAAGACGACAAACATGACCAAAGGATATGGAATTTATAGAAGACTACATACAGGACGTAACGATATGGAATTTATAGAACACGACATACGGAACCTAAGGATATGGAATTTATAGAAAACTAAGAATATGGAATTTATAGAACACGACATACGGGACCTAAGGATATGGAATTTATAGAAAACTAAGATTATGGAATTTATAGAAGACGACAAACAGGACCAAAGGATATGGAATTTATAGAAAACTAAGAATATGGAATTTATAGAACACGACATACGGGACCTAAGGATATGGAATTTATAGAAAACTAAGAATATGGAATTTATAGAAGACGACAAACAGGACCAAAGGATATGAAATTTATAGAAAACAAAGAATATGGAATTTATAGAACACGACAGACGGGACCATATAATATGGTATTTATAGAAAACTAAGAATATGGAATTTATAGAAGACGACAAACAGGACTAAACGATATGGAATTTATTGAAAACTAACTAAGAATAGGTAATTTATAAAAGACGACAAACATGACCAAAGGATATGGAATTTATAGAAGACTACATACAGGACGTAACGATATGGAATTTATAGAACACGACATACGGAACCTAAGGATATGGAATTTATAGAAAACTAAGAATATGGAATTTATAGAACACGACATACGGGACCTAAGGATATGGAATTTACAGAAAACTAAGATTATGGAATTTATAAAAGACGACAAACAGGACTAAAGGATATGGAATTTATAGAAAACTAAGAATATGGAATTTATAGAAGACGACAAACAGGACCAAAGAATATGGAATTTATAGAAGACGACAAAAAGGACCTAAGAATATTTAATTGATAGAAGACGACATACATGACCTAAGGATATGGATTTTAAAGAAAACTAAGAATATGGAATTTATAAAAGACGAGAAACAGGACTAAAGGATATGGAATTTATAGAAAACTAAGAATATGGAATTTATAGAAGACGACAAACAGGACCAAAGAATATGGAATTTATAGAAGACGACAAAAAGGACCTAAGAATATTTAATTGATAGAACACGACATACGGGACCTAAGGATATGGAATTTACAGAAAACTAAGATTATGGAATTTATAAAAGACGACAAACAGGACTAAAGGATGTGGCATTTACAGAAAACTAAGAATATGGAATTTATAGAAGACGATAAACATGACCAAAGGATATGGAATTTCTAGAAAACTACATACAGGACGTAAGGATATGGAATTTATAGAAAACTGAGAATATTGAATTCATAAAAGACGACAAACAGGACCATAGGATATGGAATTTATAGAAAACTACATACAGGACATAAGGATATGGAATTTATAGAAAACTACATACAGGACATAAGGATATAGAATTTATAGAAAACTGAGAATATTGAATTCATAAAAGACGACAAACAGGACCAAAGGATATGGAATTTATAGAAAACTACATACAGGACATAAGGATATGGAATTTATAGTAAACTAAGAATATGGAATTTTTAAAAGACGACAAACAGGACTAAAGGATATGGAATTTATAGAAAACTAAGAATATGGAATTCATAAAAGACGACAAACAGGACCATAGGATATGGAATTTATAGAAAACTACATACAGGACATAAGGATATAGAATTTATAGAAAACTGAGAATATTGAATTCATAAAAGACGACAAACAGGACCAAAGGATATGGAATTTATAGAAAACTACATACAGGACATAAGGATATGGAATTTATAGTAAACTAAGAATATGGAATTTTTAAAAGACGACAAACAGGACCAAAGGATAGGGAATTTATAGAAAACTAAGAATATGGAATTTATAGAAGACGACATACAGGACCTAAGAATATGGAATTTAGATTACTGAGAATATGGAATTTATAGAAAAGTAAGAATATTGAATTTATAGAAGGCAACATACGGGACCTAAGAATATGGAATTTATAGAAGACGACATACATGACCTAAGGATATGGATTTTATAGAAAACTAAGAATATGGAATTTATAAAAGACGAGAAACAGGACCTAAGGATATGGAATTTATAGAAAACTAAGAATATGGAATTTATAGAAAACTAAGAACATGGAATTTAAAGAAGACGACATACAGGACCTAAGAATATAGAATTTATAGAATACTAAGAACATGGAATTTATAGAACACGACATACGGGACCTAACGATATGGAATTTATAGATAACTAAGAATATGGAATTTATAGAAGACGACAAACAGGACCAAAGGATATGAAATTTATAGAAAACAAAGAATATGGAATTTATAGAACACGACAGACGGGACCATATAATATGGTATTTATAGAAAACTAAGAATATGGAATTTATAGAAGACGACAAACAGGACTAAACGATATGGAATTTATAGAAAACTAACTAAGAATAGGTAATTTATAAAAGACGACAAACATGACCAAAGGATATGGAATTTATAGAAAACTAAGAATATGGAATTTATAGAACACGACATACGGGACCTAAGGATATGGAATTTATAGAAAACTAAGAATATGGAATTTATAGAAGACGACAAACAGGACCAAAGGATATGGAATTTATAGAAAACTAAGAATATGGAATTTATAGAACACGACATACGGGACCTAAGGATATGGAATTTATAGATAACTAAGAATATGGAATTTATAGAAGACGACAAACAGGACCAAAGGATATGAAATTTATAGAAAACAAAGAATATGGAATTTATAGAACACGACAGACGGGACCATATAATATGTTATTTATAGAAAACTAAGAATATGGAATTTATAGAAGACGACAAACAGGACTAAACGATATGGAATTTATAGAAAACTAACTAAGAATAGGTAATTTATAAAAGACGACAAACATGACCAAAGGATATGGAATTTATAGAAGACTACATACAGGACGTAACGATATGGAATTTATAGAACACGACATACGGAACCTAAGGATATGGAATTTATAGAAAACTAAGAATATGGAATTTATAGAACACGACATACGGGACCTAAGGATATGGAATTTATAGAAAACTAAGATTATGGAATTTATAGAAGACGACAAACAGGACCAAAGGATATGGAATTTATAGAAAACTAAGAATATGGAATTTATAGAACACGACATACGGGACCTAAGGATATGGAATTTATAGAAAACTAAGAATATGGAATTTATAGAAGACGACAAACAGGACCAAAGGATATGAAATTTATAGAAAACAAAGAATATGGAATTTATAGAACACGACAGACGGGACCATATAATATGGTATTTATAGAAAACTAAGAATATGGAATTTATAGAAGACGACAAACAGGACTAAACGATATGGAATTTATAGAAAACTAACTAAGAATAGGTAATTTATAAAAGACGACAAACATGACCAAAGGATATGGAATTTATAGAAGACTACATACAGGACGTAACGATATGGAATTTATAGAACACGACATACGGAACCTAAGGATATGGAATTTATAGAAAACTAAGAATATGGAATTTATAGAACACGACATACGGGACCTAAGGATATGGAATTTACAGAAAACTAAGAATATGGAATTTATAAAAGACGACAAACAGGACTAAAGGATATGGAATTTATAGAAAACTAAGAATATGGAATTTATAGAAGACGACAAACAGGACCAAAGAATATGGAATTTATAGAAGACGACAAAAAGGACCTAAGAATATTTAATTGATAGAAGACGACATACATGACCTAAGGATATGGATTTTAAAGAAAACTAAGAATATGGAATTTATAAAAGACGAGAAACAGGACCTAAGGATATGGAATTTATAGAAAACTAAGAGTATGGAATTTATAAAAGACGACAAACAGGACCAAAGGATATGGAATTTATAGAAAACTAAGAATATGGAATTTATAAAATACGAGAAACAGGACCAAAGGATATGGAATTTACAGAAAACTTAGAATATGGAATTTATAAAAGACGATAAACATGACCAAAGGATATGGAATTTCTAGAAAACTACATACAGGACGTAAGGATATGGAATTTATAGAAAACTGAGAATATTGAATTCATAAAAGACGACAAACAGGACCAAAGGATATGGAATTTATAGAAAACTACATACAGGACATAAGGATATGGAATTTATAGTAAACTAAGAATATGGAATTTTTAAAAGACGACAAACAGGACCAAAGGATAGGGAATTTATAGAAAACTACATACAGGAAGAAAGGATATGGAATTTATAGAAAACTAAGAATATGGAATTTTTAAAAGACGACAAACAGGACCAAAGGATATGGAATTTATAGAAAACTAAGAATATGGAATTTATAGAAGACGACATACAGGACCTAAGAATATGGAATTTAGATTACTGAGAATATGGAATTTATAGAAAAGTAAGAATATTGAATTTATAGAAGGCAACATACGGGACCTAAGAATATGGAATTTATAGAAGACGACAAACAGGACTAAACGATATGGAATTTATAGAAAACTAACTAAGAATAGGTAATTTATAAAAGACGACAAACATGACCAAAGGATATGGAATTTATAGAAGACTACATACAGGACGTAACGATATGGAATTTATAGAACACGACATACGGAACCTAAGGATATGGAATTTATAGAAAACTAAGAATATGGAATTTATAGAACACGACATACGGGACCTAAGGATATGGAATTTACAGAAAACTAAGAATATGGAATTTATAAAAGACGACAAACAGGACTAAAGGATATGGAATTTATAGAAAACTAAGAATATGGAATTTATAGAAGACGACAAACAGGACCAAAGAATATGGAATTTATAGAAGACGACAAAAAGGACCTAAGAATATTTAATTGATAGAAGACGACATACATGACCTAAGGATATGGATTTTAAAGAAAACTAAGAATATGGAATTTATAAAAGACGAGAAACAGGACCTAAGGATATGGAATTTATAGAAAACTAAGAGTATGGAATTTATAAAAGACGACAAACAGGACCAAAGGATATGGAATTTATAGAAAACTAAGAATATGGAATTTATAAAATACGAGAAACAGGACCAAAGGATATGGAATTTACAGAAAACTTAGAATATGGAATTTATAAAAGACGATAAACATGACCAAAGGATATGGAATTTCTAGAAAACTACATACAGGACGTAAGGATATGGAATTTATAGAAAACTGAGAATATTGAATTCATAAAAGACGACAAACAGGACCAAAGGATATGGAATTTATAGAAAACTACATACAGGACATAAGGATATGGAATTTATAGTAAACTAAGAATATGGAATTTTTAAAAGACGACAAACAGGACCAAAGGATAGGGAATTTATAGAAAACTACATACAGGACGAAAGGATATGGAATTTATAGAAAACTAAGAATATGGAATTTTTAAAAGACGACAAACAGGACCAAAGGATATGGAATTTATAGAAAACTAAGAATATGGAATTTATAGAAGACGACATACAGGACCTAAGAATATGGAATTTAGATTACTGAGAATATGGAATTTATAGAAAAGTAAGAATATTGAATTTATAGAAGGCAACATACGGGACCTAAGAATATGGAATTTATAGAAGACGACATACATGACCTAAGGATATGGATTTTATAGAAAACTAAGAATATGGAATTTATAAAAGACGAGAAACAGGACCTAAGGATATGGAATTTATAGAAAACTAAGAATATGGAATTTATAGAAGACGACATACAGGACCTAAGAATATGGAATTTAGATTACTGAGAATATGGAATTTATAGAAAAGTAAGAATATTGAATTTATAGAAGGCAACATACGGGACCTAAGAATATGGAATTTATAAAAGACGACAAACAGGACCAAAGGATATGGAATTTATAGAAAACTAAGAATATGGAATTTAAAGAAGACGACATACAGGACCTAAGGATATGGAATTTAGATTACTGAGAATATGGACTTTATAGAAAAGTAAGAATATTGAATTTATAGAAGGCAACATACGGGACCTAAAAATATTAAATTTATAGAAGACGACATAAAGGACTAAAGAATATGGAGTTTATAGAAGACTTAGAAAATGGAATTTATAGAAGACAACACACGGGACCTAAGAATATGGAATTTATAGAAGACTTAGAATATGGAATTAATAGAAGACAAGATACGGGGCCTAAGAATATGGAATTTATAGAAGACGACAAACGGGACCCAAGAATATGGAATTTATAGAAGACGACATACAGGACCTACGAATATGGTAATTATAGACGACTAAGAATATGGAATTTATAGAGGACGAGATACGGGACCTAAGAATATGGAATTTATAGAAAACTAAGAATATGGAATTTTTAAAAGACTCAGAAAATGTAATTGTTAGAAGACAACTTACGGGATTTAAGAACATGGACCTAAATATATGGAAGTTATAAACAGGTTGTCAAAAGATTTTTTTAGGTTTAAGTTTAGGTTTTAAATAGACTGATTTACTGTTGATTCTTTATTTAGAAAAAAAAATTACATGTCATTTAGAAAAAAATAATTTTACATTTTATTATTAAACTTTTATTTCAAATTATGTTGCCAGAGATGGGTATCTAAATTGGAAACATTTTAAGGTTTTCGTTATATTTTTTGGCGTTTTTGGCACGGGTATTCGTGCATTTTGGTAAAATTTAGGTAATTCTATATAGATATGGAGTTATTAATTACTAAAGATTGTGGACCTCTTCTGAAATATTAATATTTAAATTTGGATGTAATTTGGATCGTGTTTAATAATTAATTAGTTCAAGTGTACCGACTGACCATATGTTACATCTTCCTAAGTGACAGGACATGATAACAGGTCCAAGGCTACAAGATACGATATACAATCAATATTGTGTGATAAGAGATAACGCACGGGATAATAAGGTCGACATCCGTTATAGGTCAATATACTCCTACATAATAAGGTACTCTGGCATACCCTAATTGTGAGGATGAACGCATGTTTTATTTATATCGAGAGGCCAATATCTACAGAAACAGGGCAGTAAGAGGTCAATACGTAAATGTCGATCAAATTCGAGTTGAGTGGAAGTGTTTTAAGCTGCAGTCAAGATTTTTTCACCTACTGTATATCAAAGCGGTGAGTTCTTGGATGGTGGAGGAAATCGGAGTACCCAGAGACTGAAATTGACTACCGTCTGCAAACGAACTGACACACTTTCTCACACTATGATCTGCACGTTTGGGCTTCGAACCCAGGGGTTAAGGGGAACGGTGATCCGTAAGCAAGTGATTTAGACGACTCGTGCACCAAGGTCCCTGATTTTTTTTTTTACAAGAATGTAAATGATCCTTTTATTATAGAGTCTCGTTTAAGTCTCTATAAAAAAAAACCATTAACATCCCTGTTATGACGAAGGACCATTTATATTGAGCCTTCACCAGCATTAAATAAATTACTTATTTAGTGTTTTAATAAGCAGTAAAGGTTCTCTTTTTATGTCATGCCAATCTTAGTAGTCTGATACGGTGATAGATCTGGGTCATCTCGCCCTTTCATTTGAGCACAAGTTTGAACTTTTATCCGAATTAATTTCACAGACTGAATGGTATCATATATGTAGTATTTCAGAATTTCAATAAAATTCAAAACGCAAATCAAAAATCTATAACGTAATTTAAAAAAATAAAAATATGCTTCATTAACTTATAATAAGCCATCTTTTTTTATAACTATGGTTGATTACACATTAACAAATACAACGCATACTACGTACAAATTTTTAAGTTTTTAATGAAATTCAATTTTTTTCATTTTGTTACTATTTAATAAAATCAGCCACATGTCATATTATACAAAACTATATCGTGTTCAAATGATACGTGACGAAAATATAAAGATTATCCTGCTTGTGGTTTTTGTGCAAAAATCCAGAGTTCAATGAACTTTACAGAGAGAGAGAGAGAGAGAGAGAGAGAGAGAGAGAGAGAGAGAGAGAGAGAGAGCTCACAAACTGATTTACACAATATACTAAATAAGGAAACGTTCCCGTCCTGTAATTATTCATTATCTTTTTTACAGTAAAATCGTGCACCATAAAGTTAGAAGTTCTATCTTATATTTTATAATGACACAAGCTTAGGTCCGGGATCACGAAGATAAAGCTGGAAAGGGGACACAATTTATTACATTAAATTTAAATAGTGTGTGTGTGTGTGTGTGTGTGTGTGTGTGTGTGTGTGTGTGTGGCCAATCTTCGAATAAAAAACAAAACAAAACAAAATAAAATAAAAATTAGCATATTGACAACTTGTGACACTGTTGAAGAATTACTTTTTATGTATGTAGGTTAAGCGTATAAGTTGATAAATTGCTGTTGCGACGTAAACAAAACCCGCTTTCAAATGAAATAGACTTCTGTAATTGTAATGATATATGAAAGGTAATATAGACAGTCCTAGCATAAAATGCAAAGAGGGAAATTGGAACTATGTTACACAGGTACTTGGGGACGGGTAACGCCGCCCCCCCTCCCCCCCCCCCTCTTCCCGGATATTTGTTTTCTGGGCAATTTAATAAAATTATCTAGACTTTTTTACTTTTAAATATTTCCTGATGATGTATCAACTATAATACAACATTTTTTGTTATGGTCGATTTTTTCGACTTTCTTAAAACGTATCGTACTCGGATAAAAAGTGTTGTATTATAGTTGATACATCATCAGGAAATATTTAAAAGTAAAAAAGTCTAGATAATTTTATTAAATTGCCCAGAAAACAAATATCCGGGAAGGGGGGGCGGCGGCGTTACCCGTCCCCAAGTACCTGTGCTATGTTATATCGTTTGTTTGTCTCCCTTTCGGTGAAAGCGGGGGACAAAAATCTTGAACGGTAACTTTTAAATGACCGTAAACTGATTTTCTATTTATAGTCACAGTGGCCTTGACCTTTGGCCTAGTGACCCGAAAAGCAATCCCAGGCGAGCTCTTGTCATAAGCTACCCCTGTGCCAAGTTTCATTAAAAAATCTTTAACGGTTAACTTTAAAATGACCTAAAACCGATTTTCTATTTATAGTCACAGTGACCTTGACCTTTAACCTAGTGACCCGAAAATCAATCCCAAGCGAGCTCTTGTCATAAGCTATCTCTGGGCCAAGTTTCATTAACAAATCTTGAACGGTTAACTTTTAAATGACCGGAAACCGATTTTCTATTTATAGTCACAGTGACCTTGACCTTTGACCTAGTGACCCGAAAATCAATCCCAAGCGAGTTCTTGTCATAAGCTACCTCTGTGCCAAGTTTCAGTAAAAACCTTCAATTGTAACTGAAGTTATTGCACGGAAACCAAAGTGACGGAAAGAATGACAGACAGACAGACGTGTGGACAGGCGGACAAACACAAACCCATCTTAATCCCCCCTTTTTTTGGCGAAAGCAGGGGACAACTATTAAACTAACTGAAAGATCCACCAAGTTATTCTTTAATCAAAGATTTATATATAAAACCTAACCGGTGTACTTACTCCAAGTCAGATACTGTCACGACTCAAATCCGTGATCAGCACACAGACGTTTACGTGTACTTATTGTATACAAAAGAAAAAAAATCTTTTTAAAACTGCTGAATAATCAGTTTTTCCAATCACGTACTATCGAACTATGAACTGATTGTGTTCGATCTTTTATCGATAAGGAAGTGATTTGGATCGTGTTTAATCATTAACTATAAGATACGCGTTCGTGCTTGTATAATTGGTCTGTAAATTTCAGCTTAAAACTGTAAATTGATGACATAGATTTTTATCTCGTGTCAAAAACTTGTTTTTATTTCTTTAACAGCTATGAATGGTAAAATAATACATCTTAGTCTTCAGTAACTTCATTGTTTTATTTGACATTTTGCCTTGACCTGGTAATGTTTTATTTTTTGACAAAATACTAGAAATAGTCAATATTTTGCTAGTTTTGACTTGGAATAATATAATGAATCGGTTTACATTACTACTTAAAATAAAATGACAAAGGAAGCAAATGATTTGAAAAATTAGTGGAACGTGTCACAAAGACCAATCAAAATTATGTTTGTCTAACAGGAAAGAGAAAAAATGCAGCAGTCTAACCGGGACTCGAACCCGCGACCTTTCCAATACTAGCGAGACGATCTACCGAATGAGCTACCCAGCCACTTATCAAGCAGGGTCCGCCACATTCCTCTTTTTTTCGGTTCAACCACTTTGAATAGAAACTACCACCCTGGAACCAACATGTTGGTCGGTCACTCCCCAGGGTCGGACGAGCCCTCAAATGTAACAGGAAAGGGAAAAAATGCAGCGGCAAAACCGAACTCGAACCCGGGACCTTCCCAATACTAGTGGTCGCTCTACCGATTGAGCTACCCGGCGAACCTGTGTTTTAACTGTAATGTTCATCATCAGGCTCAATATTTTCAATGATTTTTCATAAAACGCACATACATTGCTGACATCAACACACATTATTGACATTATAAAACATACTAACATCAACACACATTATTGACATCAAAAACAAACACATATTCCTGACATCATATATCACACACATTAAAGACATCATAAAACAAAAACACACCGCTGACATCAACACACATAAGTTAAATCATAAAACCCACACAAATTGCAATATAATAAAAGACACACATTGTTGACATCATAACAGACACACATTAGTGCCATCATAAAACCCACACATTACTGACATCAACACACATTAGTGACATCATAAAACCCATACACATTACTGACATCATCACACATTAGTGACATCGTAAAACCCACACACATTACTGACATCAACACACATTAGTGACATGATAAAACCCACACACATTACTGACATCAACACACATTAGTGCCATCATAAAACCCACACACATTACTGACATCAACACACATTAGTGACATGATAAAACACATTGTTGACGTGATAAAAGACAAAACATTTATGACATCATAAAACACACAATATTGTTGACGTCATAAAAGACATACATTATTGACATCATAAAACACACACACATTACTGACGGCAACACACTTTAGTGATATCATAAAACACATTGTTGACGTCATAAAAGACAGACATTTATGACATCATAAAACACACAACATTGTTGACGTCATAAAAGACATACATTAGTGACATCATAAAATACACACACATAAGTGACATCATAAAACACAAACACACTGCTGACATCAACCACATTAGGAATGTTAATCATAAAACAAACACATTGTTAACGTCATAAAAGACATACGTTAGTGACATCATAAAATACACACACATAAGTGACATCATAAAACAAAAACACATTGCTGACATCAACACACATTATAAAACAAACACATTTTTGACGTCATAAAACACACACACAATTTTGACATCATAACACACACACATTGTTGACTTCATAAAAGACACACATAAGTGATATCATATTTAACACACACATTCTGACATCATAAAACACGCATTGTTGTTGTCATAAAAACACATCAGTAACATTATTAAAGAGACACACACGTTGTTGACGTCATAAAACCACACATTAGTGACATCATAAAACATAAACATTACTGTCTGATTCACGTCTGCCGTAATAAAAAAAGATCCTTTGCAAACAAAAGTATCTAGAGCTGAAGTTAAAGTAACAAACCTTATTGTTGAAAATAACCTGCCAATAGCGGTTGCAGATAAAATGGGTCCACTATTCAAGAATATATTTCCCGATTCGGAAATCGCCAAAAGTTATCAGTGAAAACAAAAACCTTCTGCATTTTAAACATGGCTCTCCTCCTTGTTTTCATGAATCATTGGTAAACACTATGAAAAGTCAACCTTATACCCCTGTTACCGATGGTAGCAATGATTCAGATTTGAAAAAAAATGAATCCACTGACAGTAAAAGTATTTGACATTTAGCAGAATAGGGTAACTAGCAATTTTCTTGATATGTGATTAACGAGTGGCGCAAAGGCAGAGGACATCTTCAACAAAATTGATGAAGTTTTGAAAAGTAGCGAGATACCTTGGCAGAATTGCGTGGGATTCTCAATTGATAACGCATCTGTTAATCTTGGTAAGAGAAATTCGATTAAATATCGTGTTCTTCAAAAGAATGAGCATGTATATTTTATGGGGTGTCCATGCCATATTGCACATAATGCCGCTCGAAAAGGAGGTGATGGCTTTTCAGGTGTTTTACACTTTGACATAGAAGATATGGTAGTTGATATTTACTACTGGTTTGACAAAAGTACTAAGCGTAAAAAAGAACTGCATGACTTTTGTGTATTTTGTGATGCTTCGTACCACCAAGTAGTCAAACATTTGTCAACACGATGGTTAAGTTTAGAGAAAGCTGTTTCCCGTGCTCTTCAAATGTATCAACCACTTAAGAGTTATTTCACTTCATGTGGTGAAAAACAGCCACGTGTCAAAAGACTCCGTGCTCTATTTGAAAATCCTATGTATTGTTTTATCAGTATGTCTTGACACTGTTTGTGGTTTCAGCTTATTTCTACAGAAGAACCGTTTGCACACCTTCTGGATGAACAGATGAATTTGTTTTTAAAGAAACTTTTGGTAAAATTTGTTCAGGTTAAAGAAATAAAACGTGTTGCTTCACTTCTAGAAATTGATTTGATTAATCCAGATGTTCTTATGGATCCAAATGACTTACAAATTGGTTTTCTGACGTATATCTCAGCACCAGAGGAAGGTCTTTTTAGATGCAGTAATGCAGTTTTATTTAGATACCGCTATGTATGTCATTAAGTCTTTTCCTTTCAATGAACTACTCTTGATGCATGCGGAATTTATCAGTTTTGAGAAACGGTTAGATGCATCATTTACCGATGAAACATATTTTTTGGAAAATTTCCCCTCAGTCCTTAGGTTTTCAGCCTCTGAAATGGATAAACTTCAAGAGGAATTCAATGAATACCAGCTGATGGAGGAATTGCCAGAAGATGTATATAATGCTGCAAAAATTGTACAAGAAACAAAAGATGGCACCGCAAAAGAACATCTTCGCATGGATGTAGTTAGGGGAATACACATTTCTAAAAAAAATTGCCGAAACTGTTTCAGGTTGCAGAAGTTGTTCTTTTGATACCGCACAGTAATGCAGTGGAGGAGCGTGTTTTCAGTATGATGCGCAAAAATAAAACTGATTTCAGGGGTTCACTTGCAACGGATGGTTCTCTTTCTTCCATTTTGACGGTAAAAGGTCAAAAAAGTCACATGGGAATACAACAAAGAACACCAGTGGATTTAAACAGAATTTGATAAGACTTGCATATATTTATATTTAGTTTTACATTAAAAACAATAAACCTTTAATTTACAATGTAAATAATTAAAAAATAGCACATGAATTTTCATAAGATGCAACAACAATGCACTATCTTGTCACCAGATAAAAGTCTAAATCCAAAAATTGTATTTGATCATGTTGTGAGTACATATTTTATGAAAAATTTCTGAGGTTTTAAATGTTTAGTTTTGTTCTTGGAATGCAGGAAATTGCATATAATTACTTTGATTTTTAAAATTTTTCCGGGGGAGCATGCCCCCGGACCCCTAATGTGGATGGCACATTTCTCTCACTCTTTTCTTCAAATCACCCTTGACAGCTATGAAACGTTTGTGCAAAATGGATAAAGTTTACGTCAAATATTCCCGAAAAACGTCGTTAATATTACGGGAAAACGTCACTTATGCGATTCCATTTCCAATAGAAATGTAAGTCCCGCACAAACGTTATCAGATCGAATCTTGCCAGACATAGTGCAAGGGGGATAACCGCTCTCAAGAAACTGACAATGACGGTCTATGATGGATGAAAAGTCATGAGGATTAATCACGTACATACTTCGTGTATCGTGGTCAGTCTTACAAAATTCTGAACAAAAATGTACATTGTCATCGATAAATAACTATACGTGTACTTGTAAATTTATGGTTGCCATAGGTTTACGTAATAATCATAATTAATCAAATTTCATTCATACTGAATTGAAAAGCAAGGTTAGAAAGTGTTAACTTAATAAACTTAATGAAAAAAGTTGTTTTTCTTGGAAAAAATATAGAAATGTGGTTAAAAAAATTTTCAAGATAAAAACATGCAACTTTAGCAGAATGTTTTCAACGTTTTAATTTTGTGAAGATTTTCAGAATGAAATTCAATGTCCATTTTAAAATTTACAGACGACCGTCAAGTATATTGCAGTATTATGAACTTTCTTAAGCCGCAGGTTGTCACAGAAGATATAGTAAAATTGGCTTTCTAATAATAATAATAATAATAATAATAATAGTAATAATTCGGATTTGCTATTTGATACATTTTATGGTACAAAATTGAAAACAAACAACAAACAAAATACAAAAAAAAAAAAAGAAAAAAATCGTCACTTCACCCCGCGACGTCTCGTTATAAGTAAAATATTCATGACTTGGACGTAAAACCTCCATAAAATCAATTGAATAAATCTGTATGTCATGTACTCACTAACAAACTTCAATAAAATAATTTTGTGGGGGGGACAGTAACTTAATTTTTTCGCGAATATATGCATTGTACTGTATATGGTTTTTCTAGTTTATTTTATGCACACTTAAAAAAAATTTAATACGTAAGCAGAAAAAAAGTTTCCGAGCTTGCCAGGATTCGAACCTGGAATCTTCTGATCCGTAGTCAGACGCGTTATCCATTGCGCCACAAGCCCGTTCATACTAACTGCAGCGTACATAAAATAATTGAGGTATTGCAAAGGAATTGCACCGTTCATTATTTTTTATTTACACACATCAGGATTTAAATGGTTGCTTTTCAAATCAATTGGAATAAAATTTTCGATTTTTTTTTAATTTCCAATAAAATAATTTCTAGTCATATTAAACTGGCGGTAAAGTAGAGGCAAAAAAGCGGGAAACAAAATCGGAACTCTTCAATTATGGAGTATTGGAAATGACAATGTAAACAAACCATAAGGCTGATAAGCTAAGCCTTAGCAATGTTGACAGGGCAAATATTCCATATACTGTTCTGATAAACAGAAATGGTGGAAAGTTCACATTAATGACAGTTAAATTGTTTTACATAATTGATAGGTGAGAAATTATATGTCAAATATATTGTAACCAGCTAAGTCTACTTTCGTTTTCAGATTCAGCGTGTCAATAATGTACGCTTTTTGGTAACTTAATAAGCGAATGTTTTCTGGTTATATTGAGTGTGTTTAGTGGGGGGGGGAGAGAGAGAGAGAGAGAGAGAGAGAGAGAGAGAGAGAGACACAGAGAGAGAGAGAGAGAGAGAGACAGAGAGAAGAACTTTGTTGTTAATACCACAATGACATTTTAAAAACCTATTGTCTGTTGTTTTACAATTAAAACATGTTGGACTATATTGACTATGACCTGGTAAATTAAATACTTCAAAACTTGAAACAAGACAGCTTTCTTATTTGATCAATATTGTCTTCTTTAACAAATTCTACTGACAAGACAGCTGTCTTATCTGATCAACATCGTCTTCTTTAACAAATTCTACTGACAAGACAGCTTTCTTGTCTGATCAACATCGTCTTCTTTAACAAATTCTACTGACAAGACAGCTTTCTTGTCTGATCAACATCGTCTTCTTTAACAAATTCTACTGACAAATTTTTTACCAGATTTCTTTGAAAATTATTTCAATTTTTGGTAACAAGGCCCTTGTTGAATAGGATGCAGACCCCATATCATAATTGCCCCGTTCAAAAAACGTTCCCACTTTTTGCAATATCACCCCATGGTCAAAATAGCCCCGTGAAAATTCACCCCAATAGTTGAAAAATATGCTTCATTTTTGGAATGACCATATTGAAACCTCAGAAATTCTGAAAATTAATTGATTATGTGTTGATTTTTGGCAGTATATTGCATGGTGAATAAGTTAAAGCTGATGGAATTTGGTTTGTTTTTTAAGATTTTTAACCCATGGTTTTTTATATGTTTTTTTTTTGCAATATGATAATTTTTAACACACAAGCTGATATTTCTTTTTACAAAACCATTTTAATTTAAGAAAAATACCAATGTAGAAGATAAAGTATTTGATAATCCCAGGAAAAGCGAAATGGTTTCATAATGAGCGTGTGAAACATTTAAAAGGATGTTTGTTTAATTGTCTTCTTAATGATTTAACCTATAGATACTTTAACATTATCTTTTATAAACAGTACACATATTCTTTTTACTGTACCCACTGTAATGATTTTATAATATTCTGACAAAAGATGTACTGTAAACCAACTTTTATTCACGGCTATTAACTTTCGCGATTCTCTTACCAAATCTATTTCGCGATTGTTAACCTTCGCGATATGGACTGTAACTGATTTACTACTTCTGTAAACAAAGTGTTGCGTAAACAGTAGTACATGTATATATATAGTATATACTAGTATACTAAGCGATATTAATCTGATAACGAATTTAATAAACAAGTGATTTATATTCACTAGCGTTTGGCGTTTTTGTATTGTTTAAGCTCATCACATTTTATTATTACTTGTGGTCTTAACCATGTCGGTTGTACAATGGCTTCAAAAATCGAAAACTGGATCAAGTGTACCAAAGAAAATTTGTGTTCCTGATCTAAATAATGAAAACACACCACAGAAAACTGCTGATGTGCAATAAATCAATTTGATACCGAAGGTATACAATGTTCTCTTGTCTCTGCTTTTGATTGTCACTTACATTTCTCATTTTGTATAATACCATTTTCGACAACAAGTTCGCGACGATTAACTCTCGCGATAATTTTGCTCTCGCGAAACACACGAAAGTTAATAGCACGCGTATAAAAGTTGGTTTACAGTAATTATTTCTGTAACTTATTAACTGAAGAGGGTAATCACAACACATCTGAGCTCTCTAAGGTATAAACTATACATATTTACAAACTGTGAGTAACACAGAAACTCAGAATTTCTGAAGTCTCAATATGATCATTCAAAAAAGGGGGTGATTTTTCAAATTTTTGGGGCGAATTTTCAGGGGGGGGGGGGGATTTTGACCATGGGGGCAATTATGTGGAAAGTGGGGGCAATTTACCATGGGGCGATTTGACCTGATACCCTTTTATTTCAATTCCCTTGATCTCCCTATGCATTTCTCTTGATCTCCACTTGCAGTTCCTTGATCTCCCCTTGCAGTTCCTTTGACCTCCCCTTGCAGTTCCCTTGACCTCCCCTTACAGTTCCTGTGATCTCTCCTTGCAGTTCCTTTGATCTCCCCTTGCAGTTTGCTTGATCTCCCCTTGCAGTTCCTTTAATCTCCCCTTACAGTTCCCTTGACCTCCCCTAGCAGTTCCTTTGATATCCCCTTGCAGTTCCATTGACCTCCCCTTACAGTTCCTTTGATCTCCCCTTGCTGTTCCTTTGATCTCCACTTGCAGTTCCTTTGACCTCCCCTTGCAGTTTCTTTGACCTCCCCTTACAGTTCCCTTGACCTCCCCTAGCAGTTCCTTTGATCTCCCCTTGCAGTTTCTTTGATCTCCCCTTACAGTTCCCTTGACCTCCCCTAGCAGTTCCTTTGATCTCCACTTGCAGTTCCCTTGATCTCCCCTTGCAGTTTCTTTGATCTCCCCTTACAGTTCCACAGTTCCCTTGACCTCCCCTAGCAGTTCCTTTGATCTCCCCTTGCAGTTCCATTGACCTCCCCTTACAGTTCCTTTGATCTCCCCTTGCTGTTCCTTTGATCTCCACTGGCAGTTCCCTTGATCTCCCCTTGCTGTTCCTTTGATCTCCACTGGCAGTTTCCTTGATTTCCCCTTGCAGTTTCTTTGATCTACCCTTGCAATTCCCTTGATCTACCCTTGCTGATCCCTTAATTTCAATGGAAATTTTGCCATCAGATGAATTTTATATAGCCACAATTTTGCCAATCAACCACTCTTAACAGGATGGAAAAAAATGCAGGGTTAGACATGGGCCTGAACCTGGGACCTACCTTACTAAAGGCTTATGTAGTATCCTAGTACATTACAGTCAAAGGGAAACCACTCTATATGTCATGTATTGTATTATCTTCCTTACCTATTGTATGATTTATCTCC
Organism: Tegillarca granosa; assembly: GCA_029721355.1. NCBI lineage: Eukaryota > Metazoa > Mollusca > Bivalvia > Arcoida > Arcidae > Tegillarca > Tegillarca granosa. The sequence goes on along the minus strand of CM056611.1, from coordinate 4,837,839 downwards.
CCTATGAAAAAGGCACGTGTGGTAGCCATATTAAAAGCTGAGACACACCAGATGGTTTTAGTGTTTAATCACGTTATTTAAGAGTAGAACTCTACAGCTTATACACAACCAACTGAGCAATCCAGATTTTTAGCCATGCTTAGATGAGTTAACACACCCCCCCCCCCCCAGAACTTTCTTACTTTTTATATTTTAAATAGTTATTTAAATTTTTCTTCTATTTATTTAGATAGAATAATAAATATATAATACATTACAGCTAAAAAAGGGTGATTTATATCAGCTGTAACCATGGCATCTTCAGTTACTGATTGATAAACATCTAGATGCTGTTGGCATAAGAACGAGAATCCTGCAGGTAAGCATGACATTGACTGGTTTGGGAACTAATTGTGTATTAATTGGGAATTTGAAAAAAATATGATGTAATATTGATAATTTTTCATCAGCCACTTTTTGATGGAAAGGTTTTTAGGGTGGGTTATATAATAGAATATATCGCCTCATTTTTATTACCTAATTTATATCTCATTTTATTTCAAATTAATGTTTAACAAATCTCATTTTGATATCGGACATGATATACATGCATTTTAGAATATACAGGTATATCAAATGGATTCTTCACTTGTTTATGTATCTTTTAATGCTATTAAACAAAATATGGGTGACATGTTTCACACACACACACACACACACACACACACACACACACACACACACACTGTCTGCTAATTTCAAAGGGGTTATCACAGAGTGCAGTATTTTTTCTTACAGTAATAGAATTCTTTTTATTTTATGACATTTTATTCATTAGACCTTTTATATCTCAAGGTTTTCTTTGTGTGGGTCTTGATAAATGACTGATATCTGTTAGAATATTGTATTTTGTTTATTTTACATCCCTGAACCATGCTATTGTTGGGTCATTCAAAAACTTTGACAGACAATTTCTAGAGTGTCTTTCTTTATAAAGTCAAACCTGCCTATAAAGGTCACACATGGGAATCAATAGAAGTGGCCTTTATATACAAGTTCAATTATTATGAATAAGGAGCAACTGGGATAGAATTTTATTGGCCTTTATAAGCAAGGTGAACCTTATATAGAGGTGGTCTTTAAGGCAGGTTGACTGTATTTATAATTTTAGTAAATTTATAAAGTTTCTGTATAATTTTTAACCAATGATTGTATGAACATTTATTTTTCTTTTGTTATATTTTTTATCAGGTTAAATTAAACAATACAGGTAAATTTTTTGTTTTACTAAGTATATTGATATGTAAATATTCTTTTGCAGTCTAAAGGTTCAAGTGTACCAAGATATCGGTTAGTGTATAAGGAAAATTATCCAAATAGGGGTCATGACCTTCCAGAAAATTTTCTGAAATTTTTCTTACCAGGTAACAAAATTTTCTTAAGTGCTTGTCAATGTAAATGAAATCATATTTTATACACCAGGGAAGATTATACCACTTTACATTATGTAAAGTTGTAATTAGATGTAAGTGAAATGACAGAAATTCATTCCTACACAATGTGTTTGTAGAAATGCATGGGTATTTGGTGGTCTTTTTATGCATTGCCTAAACAACCAACTAAGCCACCATGCATCATTGAATGTCAGAAAGAGAGAGAGACAGATAGAGAGAGAGAAGAGAGAGATATATATATATTATTTCATCAATTACATACTAATGTTTTTTAGACCATACCTAATGAGATGAACTACAAAAGTTTTGATAAGGGTTTGTAAATACACCCAAGATACTAGCAAGGATTCAAAATAGGCATTCAGAGGCACTGATATGTGAAGTTTAGATCACTTAACCTTCAAGGCTTCTGCTCTAAATAAAAGCTGTGCCCGTGGATAGCAAGTCTAGCCTATAACAAGCTGAATTGATAGTTATTTTACCAAAACTTTGCATTTTGTTTTAAGTTACTGACAAATCATGTTAAAATTTTACTTTGTGACTTCTATGACTCACACTTTTAAGGTGCAGAAATAAATTAAAAGTTGTAATGTTTCTGATTTGAAGTAAACTTTATTAATTACTTTATAGATATCTTTGTTGTGGTATTTTACAGACAAAGAATTTTTCCAAGCAATGAGAAAACCGAAAGAAAGATGATTGGTTGGCAACACGCTCAGAGAAGGGACAGACATTTGATAATTTTTTGCACAGCAAGCGCATGATACCATCTAAACCTCGGGAAATCATTTATTTAATGCCGTTGGTATTTTTTGAGGATCCAGTGCCTGAAGATTGTTTTAAACTCATTACATCAATTTGCACAAATATTTTTCGGGATGACAGTAAAAATTATGAAAACACAAACTTTGAAGAAAAAAGTACCACACCGCATTAATGAGGATAGTGAAAGCTATCAGGTACATGCTGGGCAAATTTTGAAGGCTATGTCGCCAGTGACTCCGAAAGACGCCTTTTGTGTAGCAGGAATTACAATGTGTGATCTTTATCCACAAGAGTCTTGGAATTTTGTTTTTGGACTGGCAAATTTGTCAGGTCGATGTGGAGTATATTCTCTTGCAAGATATTTGTCTAATTTTGGAAAATATGAAAACAGCCGCTATGAGCCAGATTGGTAAGTTAACACATAGGAACACAGAAAGTTACCTGGTTAATCAGTGTACCATAATGCTTAGTTGAAGATTAAAGTCATGTGTTCAAACCCTAGCTAGGTCTGTTTTTATAAACTACAAAAATAAAAAATTTACATGACAGCATACAGTTTGAATCCAGAGTTACTTTTGATTAAGACCAAATGCAAAGTGTTATGTGATTATCACAAGGTACATGAGTATCACGAGTTACATGAGTATCGCAAGTAACATGAGAATCACAAGTTATGTGAGTATCGCAAGTAACATGAGGATCACAAGTTATGTGAGTATCACAAAATACATGAGTATCACGAAATGAAGAACTCTCACTACCCATCACCATTAAGTGTATCAAATATGTATTGATTTCTGTCTTTAGCTGGTGACATCTTGATAAAAGTGAAAAAAAATTCCTAACTCCCATTTAATAATTTAATAAATCAATAATTACATGTTTTGTAAAATATAAAATTGCCAATCTAACAATAAAGAATTGAAAGAAGTATGAATTCAAATTTAAAAAATCAAAAATCTGATTCATTCATTTATTTAGTACAAATTTGTGGAAATAAAATGAAACAAAATAAATTTAACTCACAGATTATCAACCCAATATCCTTTGATAGTTATTCTACACAGTATATTAAAACAAATAAAATTTTGATATCACATCTGTTCATTCTTGTATGATTGCAATTAATGTTCTTCCATGATTGCATGAAGCAGCATTATATAAGATGTACTTTCTGACATGACTGGATTTATGTTATAGTCTGTTAAGGTTTTATTCAGTGTTGTTTAGATGCATTTTACTGTTATCTGTATATCCTGATTGAGATAGATTTATAGGGGCCTGTAAAGAGAACCCATTTTAACATATTGTATAAAATAAGCATTGTAATATCAAATTGTAATCAGCATAGTAATTATTTGGGGTTTTTTTTATATATTACAGTGAAGTAAATGAGCCATTGTTGAAGAGAGCATGCAAAACTATGTGTCACGAGATCGGCCACATGTTTGGTTTAAAGCACTGCATATTCTTCAAATGTATAATGAACGGATCTAATCATTTAGATGAGTCTGATTCAAGACCGATATTTTTATGTCCGGTGTGTTTACGAAAACTTCATTTTACCTGTAAGTTTGATATCATTGAACGTTATCAAAAAATGGAAGCTTTTTGGGCAGAGCATAATCTCCAGGGTGATGCTGATTGGTTGAATCGAAGAGTTAAACACATAATGCAAGAATAAGATAGAAGAATTAATTGAAAAATTGAAAACATTGATAAAATTTTATTTCCTTTACTGCAGCCTAAAGAATGCAAAGAGATCATCCATTCTGTTTAAAAGAAGATGCTCAAAATTGTGAGCAATAAAACTACGTGAAAGTTTTCTTCCTTAACTATTTTTGCTACTGTAAACAAACACTATCAGTCACACTTAATTTTTACTAAATTTTAAACATTAAAAATTACACTTAACTTATCATCTGGTCATAAATTTAGCCCAATTACTGGTCATTTTCAGCAGATGACCGTGATCTGATATTTTTCAGAAAAATAACTGTTACTAGAAAACGTAAACAAATATCATATGCATTCTTTGTCCATATCAATTATTTAGTTGATTGTTTTTCCTCAAAGCAAATTTTTAATGTTAATTGGGACTTTTTAAAGCTGCATTAAGTTTTTCTATGCATAATATATAAATGACGGATTTTTTCTTAAATATGCCTCTCATGAAAAATGTAATACTTGTTCCCATAATAAAACCTTTATTAATGTTGAAATTCAAAGGGAACCTACTGCCAGTTTGATCTAACAAAGATCTTATTTTAGAACATTGATCATGTGATTCTTTTTTGAAAAAGAGGCAAGGTCAACAAACACATTTAAAGAGCATGTGTTCAAGAGCAATGTGGCCACTTTATTGTGTGTTTCTAAGCAAAACTGCTGTTTTATTTAGAGCTAGTTTTTTCCATTTGAGCCTGGCTGATTTGAATCATTAGAGTCAGTTTGTCCAAGTTGGCCTTTGTTCTTTTCTTTGCAGAATCTGTCGTCGTTCTCTAACAAACATGTTTTCTTTTTGCCGACTTCATTATTTACATTACATGTAGAACTTCAGTGCATATTCATAGCTGATACATTTAAATAAAATTTCATCAAATTGCCACAAGCTTTTAAGATTTTCATTTATTATGGGCTAATAAGAGTGAACCTAAAAAAATAAATTGCACAGATAGTAATAACAACCAATTTATATTGATGAAAAAACGTTTTTAGAATTTTTTTTTTTTTTCAATAAAGGGTTGCAGCTTTATTCTATGTACATATTTTCAATCTCAAAAATACTGCAGGTTTTGTTGTTATTATTATTATTATTGTTACTATTATAGGTATTCTTTTTATTGCTGTTGTTATAAGGTTATCATGGCTACATTAATATTATTATCTTATAATGTTATTATTGTTACTATTATAGGTATTCTTTTTATTGCTGTTGTTATAAGGTTATCATGGCTACATTAATATTATTATCTTATAATGTTATATTATTCTATTTAATAAAATCATGTGTTACTTTTACTTTAAAAAGAGTTTACAGTTGTATTATCTACAAGTTTGTATTATTGGTCCTCAAGAACAGCTTTATTGGAACTTAAATTTCTCCACCTTGATATAAAAGACTCAGTTGGTAGAGTGCTTGCTCAGAAAGTCGTACTCCGACCGGGTCTGACCCAAGACTTGAATGTGGGTAGTGACTGTTCTTTCGCCAAGCACTTGGCTATATGAAGTGAAAGTCATGGTTCTTTTGGATGGGAACTTAAAATGAATGAGGTCCCGTGTCATGGTAGGCGTGGCCCTGCTGTATAATGCCATCAATGCAATGCACAGGCAAAATTTCTGCACTTTTGCCTATAGCTGGTGACGCCTCAATATAAGCAAAATATTTTTGACTGGGACGTTAAACACCATTACTCAACTCAACTCATTATGCAACTCAACTCAACTCTCACTGTGATCTGCTCGGATGGGATTTAAACTGTAAGAATCTTGACTGAAACATGAAACACCATTATTCAACTCAACTCTCATTTTGATCTGCCCAAGTTATATTGAAAATAAAAATCTTGATTGAAACATGAAACACCGTACCATAATTCAACTCAACTCAACTCTCACTGTGATCTGCCCTAGTAATATTTACAATAAAAGGATTAGCCTGAGTGGGTTTTAAACTTGAGCTTGTGATCCACCAGCGCACCATTCTCTGAGATAGCTTGTACAGGAATCATAAGGGATGGGTATGTAAAACTTTTGACTGAAGTATTAACTCTGTTCCACAAAGGTTTTAATATTAAGGATACTCGGGACACTTCAACTTTCCTATCTTATGTATTTAAAATTACAGAAGAGTTCTAAATCTTCAGCTTTAGAAAATTTTAGTTAAATTTAACCAAATTGACATTAGATACTAGAGCCCAGATCTCTACAGATCACAGCTGGCTTGGTGTCCCAAGTGGTATACTGTGTGAACCTTTGAATCACAGTGCCTCTCAACGCCTAGGTTAGAATCCCACTAGTGTGAGAAAGTTGTGTCTGTTGCCCTCCGGTTTACTGCAGAATACTCTAATAGCCCTCTCAAGTAAGTAAAAGAATCTTGAATATGGAAATTAAACTTTATTACTCTACTCTCTCAACAGTGGTTGACCTGTTTATTTTAGACAAAGTTTTAGAAAGGGGTACAAAACTATTGGATGTACATGTATATGAATATTTTATTTCAAACTTGTAACATGATAGCTTTGACAAGCCATAAAACATGTATTATATATAAAAATTATATACAATTGCATACAATTATTTATATACATGCATTAAAATCCCTTACCTGTCTTTCAAATCTTTCAAGAGCTAAAATTCAACGAACGCCAGCAGGAATCACTCTTGATAACATTCCCTTTCCTTAGTTTATTAATAAATACAAAAGAGAACTGTTTATATAAAAACTTGATGTGTCTCGGACACTGGCCAAAATGACTTCACCCAAAACAGAAATACATGTAGCAATAAAACATTTAAACCCATGAGCAAGTTACAGTTAGTTTTTCCTTTTTCTTCTCTGTAAGGGTAATAAAAAACATTTAAACTTATAAATGAGTTTGTCAGCATACCATGCGATTCCTTCTATCAATAGTGCAATAATATTAATTCATGTTATTTAATTAAACCAACTTGCATCAATTGTCTTTTGCCCGTAACAATGACATTCCTGTAATGCGTAACAAAAATATTTTACAAAACTTAAATTCATGGAGTTACTTAAATCGTTTTCTATATACATTACATACATGTGATTTAAGTAACTCCGCGATTTGTACCTTAGATGTATACTGTATTTACACTTGGTCCTGGTGAAGGTCACCACTGACCAAAAGCTCGACCAGGCCACTAAGTAATGAATAAACAACAGCTGCATTAAGCGTTGATGTTTTAGTATTTATTTTCTACTGTTATATTCACATCAACACCAGTATCCACCTGGATCCACCACTGCAGTCACAACGCCATCCTAGAACAACAACTGGCAGTTGGGATTTGTTTTCTCTTTAGTTTAAAATGTTATTGTTATAATGGAATCAATGAGATGAAAGCGAGATTGAGTCCAACCTGCACTCACCTATTGAAAGAAGTTATAAATTTCTTATTGATCAAACAGTGTAACATACATAAAACAAATAAAGAGTTAATCAGTATAAAATTAATTTTCACAGTACATACATATTCCACAGATATTGTTAATAACCGTTGTTTGCAAGGCAGTTTATTTTCATACTTGTAAACCTAAAAAATAAAGTTTGGATGTAAGAATGTTGAATGACAAATAGAAAAGACAGACCTGCTGAGTTTTACTAAGCTTCGTAAGTTACGAAAAAATTTACATACAGTTTTTCAGTTATTCAAGACAAGAACAAATTTATTATTCTATAAAGTTTTTATATGCATGTGTTAAGTGATTACCTAGTACATGTACTAATGTCCACTAATGTCGACTTTTAGTTAATTTGCTAGCTCACTGAGTCAGTATGCCACAGACAAGCATACCACTACCCTAGTTATATTATTCTGACACAATTTAGTGCCCTTTTAATGTTGAGTGCCAGGAGGGTGGGATATTTCAAATATTAAGGTCTTATGTATGGCCGACCCACAACTTTCTTCTCTAGATGCAGACACTCTACCGCTGTGCCGACAAGGCAATTAAAACACGAAGAGCACAAAGTTATGTCAAACAATAACAAGAGATAATTATAGGATGGACTAATATAATGATAATCTGTAAAAATACCGTAAATTCAATTTATTTTGCACTACTTGCATATTAGTGACTTTCTTGCTGCATAAGTGAAAAAAATTAAAAATTGGCGTGGATTAATAGTCTTTTACGCCCCTGTCAAGATTATTTCACTTATATCAAGGCAATCAGTTCTGGAATGGTGGAGGAAATTGGAGTGACTGAAGAACTGCCTATCTTTGACTAATTGAACAGACAAACTTTCTCACTCTAGAATCTGCCCTGAGTGGAATTCAAATCTAGACAAAAGAGGCACAGAGTAAATAAATGTGTGTTTCTGACCACATTAAATGTTCCTGTGATCTGTAAAGATCTTGCACCAGTTTTACAATCACTCAAGTCAGTGCACACTCAACTCAAATTAGGCAATATTTTAAAGTCAATTTTTAAGACATTACACAGTTAAAATTGAGTATCTAATATTATAATAAAATTGTTTAGTGTAAGTTTTTTTTAACAAAACAAAACATTGTATCATGAAACTTAAAATCTTTGAAATATTGATAACAGAAAATGGGAATATTTGAGTTGAGTGTAACTCTATTGAGTGAATGATAGTAAACTTGGGCTTAGACTCTAGTATCTAATATCAGTTTGGTTAAATTTAACTAAAACATTCTAAATTCAAGCAAATAAAAAACTGAAGATTTAGAACTCTTCTGTAATTAAAGTATACAAGATAGGAAAGTTGAAGTGTCCCGAGGATCCTTAATATTAAAACATTTGTGGAACAGAGTTTATACCTCAGTCAAAAGTATTTCAACCTATCCCTTACACACGAAATTCTTAAACAAGCCACCTTGAAAATCTGGCAGGCTCATTTCCGAAGTTCAAATCCCACTCAAGAAGCACTGTGATTCCTGCCAGATCTCTGTGATGGCTCGTATGTTCAAATTCCACTTGGGCAGATCCCTGTGTGAGTTGAGTTTAAAAATGGTGTCCGACATCCCAGTCAAGATTTATTCATCAAAGTCAAGATGGAGAAATGTTCCAATGTAGCTGTTCTAAATCTGTGATTGGTTAGACCACTTGGCCAATGAGGTCTCATACAATCCTAGAGTGATTGACAAATTGACCTGTGTTAATGGAAATATCAGTTTTTATTCAGAACAATAATTTGCTGTCTGGAAAGTGCACAGTTAGACAATTTACAATTAAGACTATTGTTAAAAAAATACATTTTAACAAAATTGAAAACATACTGTAGAATCTATTAACAATTAAAATTCTGGTGAAAAATAAAATACATTTTTTAACATAATATAGGATCTTTTAACAATTGCAAAAATAAAAAATCATAAACAATATAAATTCTATATGGCACTTGGTTACATGAAACATTGCATACTTATACATGTGTGTGTGTGTGTGTGTGTGTGTGTGTGTGTGTGTGTGTTGTCATGAAAATAGATTTTAAAACCAGAAATACATTAATCTTGATAATTCAAGCAAGCACTTTTACTGAACAAAATTTACAGATTTTCTTGAGCTATCTCCAATTATCATGAAGCAATGTGTTTATATAATTGCAATTTTTATTAAATTTTATTTTATTTTAACAGCCACATTTAACACATTTTACATATCACTGATTTAAAACAGATTCTTACTATTTCTTGTAACAGAATTATCTGCCCTTTTACCTGATATGACAACTTCAGGACATCCTGGATTTTAACACTGAGTTTAAGTTCCAACCATTCCTGTGCTTTATACACATAAACAGGAACTGCTGTATTTCATATTTGTCATGATGATATCAAAAATTTCACGATAAGATATACATACAAGAGACTATTACTAATTCTGCTTTTGAAGCTAATATTGAAAATAATAATAATAATAATAATAATTTACTTTTTTTTGTTTTTGAAGGTTAAAATAAAATTTACAATTAATCTTTATATTAATGAAGTTATAAACATCTAGATCACATATAAATAAAATAATTAACATACATGTAGTTGTGTTCCAAAAAAATGAGTATCGGATGCTGAGCTCATACAATTCCCAGCACACTGGTGAATACTGAAATCCATCTTTTAGTTTTTTGTCTCCTTAATTTTTTATTTTGGAGTATCACCAAAAAACATAAATAAATAAATAATTAAATAAAGAAGAAAAAAAAAAAACCAGTAAAAAAAGCTTTTAATTTGCTATTAGTCTATTAAAACACTACTAGTATTTCATTTTCAACATAAAATATGTAAAACAACTTTCATTTTAACAAGAGTATGAACTGTGGAATAAACTTGTAAATTTTATAGATATAAAACATTTTAAAAACATAAAAATACAACATGAAAAAAATATATCTATGTACTGTAATTACGCGAGAACCTTTGGGACTCTTGAACTAGTGATTGCACTAGGAACTCGGCAACCCTGTTTTACAGTTCATTTTAAAAATATCTTAACAACCATTAGTAAAATTATATGTCAAAATTTAAATCCTTATGAAAAATCTTGACAATTATTTAGTAAAAAAAAAATATATATATCTATATAAATATATATATGGTAACCAGCAAAGCATGAAAGATTCAACCAATGACTTCGTTCTCAAAAGTTAAAAAATGTTTTGAACCCAATTTTTTTTTTTTTTTTTAAGATGTTTAAAATTTTTAAAATATTTTTCCTTTATAACATCAAATTAGCTAAATAAATGTCATTTTTAGGATATTGGTTCTTTAATCCTGTATCAATATTTTCACCAACCTGTAAAATATTTTAAAATTTCTTCAAGAAAATCATTTTTTTATATTACATCACTACATAGTACTTGTAAACCAAAGTATAGATTGTCAATATTGTAAAATCTTTCTACAAAAAATTCCTCTTACTACTTGAATCTAAATCTTAATGTCACAATGTAATCCTGTTACTCAAATTAACTGATGAGGAAATTCCACAATAACAAATTTTCATTTCTGTTGACGATTAATTTTTTTTTTTGGATGTCTATTTCTCCAATTGTGGATCAAACACAAGTGGATATAACTGTCCACCCATTTTCTCACCCTGTAAGTAACATAAGACAATCTTAATCAACTTTAGTTGAACAATAATAATAGGGTTAGTTCAAACCTAAGTCAGATGCTCAATATAATTTATACATGTATGTATTTTGACATTTTTTCTCCAGTCAAATGTCCATTTCCAAATCAAAAGGAAATTATTTTTAAAGCCTCTGGATGATTATGCTAATCTAGATTTAACGTGACTGCTAATGTCCCTTAAACAGACATAAAAATAATATGTGTCAGTGTCAGTGGAAAGCAACCAGTCTAATGAACAGGCCTATAGTTTTCTTCCATACTGCCATAAAGCAAACAATGTCAAAAGAAGAACACAGTACACCTGCACTTATAATCTAATCAGAACCTATCTTAATCAACTGCCTTCTGAATCAAAGATTCTGTTCAGTTTAGAAAGATTTGTTTGTTGTTAATGTTGTTAATAATCTTATGTTTGACCTGGACAGGGTTTAAATCCATGACCTGCCAACTTAAGAAAGGTATTCAGTACTACGAATGTCCTAAAATGAGTTTAGTTATGCCAACACAAAATACAAGGATGATTCTGTCCTGTTTGTCCATCTCTGTGTAGCACATTTACTTAAGTTTGCTTGATGGATTTTTATCAAACTTAATATACTGATACAAAAAACAATAGGCTTTTAGATTTTGGAGATTATAGAAAAAGGTCAAGGTCGCTGTTACTAAATAGATTTAGAGGTTTCCGTTTATTGACATAGCTTTGCTTTGATGGAATGCCACAAAACACTATCAACTGGATACATATTCCCAAGAAGATAAAGTCTATTACTTCCGAAGGTCATTCTTATAAGTTCAAGGTCACTTACTATTAACACAATAACTTCATTTTGCTTCCATGACACTCAAAGTTTTTTTCCGATACATTGGTTTGGGTTCTCTTATGTTTTTTCCTTTAGTTTTGACCTGGTTTAGCTTTAATTGGGTTTCCACAGGTTCCAATACAAACGGAAATACTGAATTTACTTTCTGTGTTTCTATATCAATTTAATCAAGATGTTTAAATGTTCATAATGTAAAATGCCTGACTGGAATGGAGTAATTGTCATTGATAAACCAATCAAAATTTTTTACTGTATTAAGTGGTCAGTTTTGGGATGGTGAAAGGAACCAGAGTATCCAGTAGACCCACTCACCTTAGGCAAGTAAAACTATTATCTAACAAATCTGGGATATGAACCTAAGTGTTGAGACCCTTTGAACCATGTGTGCATGTTGTAAATTGCTAGGCCACAGAGGTCATGAGGCCTCCATCATGTTAAGAGATAAGCTATTTACCTTGGGTATTATGCTGCCCTTTAAAAGTTCTTCATTTGTATCTGAATATACTCCATCTGCAAAATAATTCAATACAGTGGCTCTCCGTGGTCCATCTGACCTGTATAAAGGATAATCAATATATACATAATTTGTCCTCAAATCCCTATGATAAAGCGTACATTTAACTATAAACTATAAGCTGGAAGGTAGATGCTCTACCAATGAACTATGAAAGTGTTTTTGTACCTATGCCAGCAAGTTTATATGCCGAAAACATCCTTTATCAGATTCACATCTTCAAATTTTTAAATTAATTGTATCTACATGTACTGTCACAGACTTACTTTCCAGGATATTTTTAAATTTTATATATATACACACATTTTGGAATTCTGTAATACTATCAGGGTAATCATGTGACAACTAGATCAAAAGATAGAAATTAACTTACTTTCACCAAAAACTTCTAAATCCTATGTTGAACATCAAATAATCATGTTAAACAGTATTCTGGTAGACAGGATGAGAGCATGAAAAAGCATTTTAGAAACTACCCGATACCTTGTTTCAACAAACAGAAAATGAAAACTTGTATCCTCTACATGAACAGACAAGGATTAGTGAAAAGTAATTCTCCTGCCATAAGTCTTAACAAAACTAACCTGTTTCCATAGAAACCAGGAACACACAATGGATGGTTAAAATCTAGAATCTCCTGCATTAAATCTTACAAAACTCACCTGTTTTCTTATGAACCATGAACTGACAATGGATGATGACAACCAGATTCATCTGCCACAAGTCTTCACAGAACTTACCTGTTTCCACACAAACCACATACAGACAAAGAATAATTCTCTACCAATCTCCAATTTTCATAGGAACCATGAACAGACAAGGGATAGGGAAAACCAGCTTCTCCTGCTTTAAATTTACCAAATAACTCACCTGTTCCCATAGGAACCATGAACAGACAATGGATGATGAAAACTAGCTTCTCCTTCTTTAAGTGTACCACGGAACTCACCCATTTCCATAGGAACCATTAACAGACAATGGATGATGAAAACTAGCTTCTCCTTCTTTAAGTGTACCACGGAACTCACCCGTTTCCATAGGAACCATTAACAGACAATGGATGATGAAAACTAGCTTCTCCTTCTTTAAGTGTACCACAGAGCTAACCTGTTTCCATAGGAACCATTAACAGACAATGGATGATGAAAACTAGCTTCTCCTTCTTTAAGTGTACCACAGAGCTAACCTGTTTCCATAGGAACCATTAACAGACAATGGATGATGAAAACTAGCTTCTCCTTCTTTAAGTGTACCACGGAACTCACCCGTTTCCATAGGAACCATTAACAGACAATGGATGATGAAAACTAGCTTCTCCTTCTTTAAGTGTACCACAGAGCTAACCTGTTTCCATAGGAACCATTAACAGACAATGGATGATGAAAACTAGCTTCTCCTTCTTTAAGTGTACCACAGAACTCACCTGTTTCCATAGGAACCATGAACAGACAATGGATGATGAAAACTAGCTTCTCCTGCCTTAAGTTTACCACAAACTGGTTTAAACTGCTGTTTTTCTTCTTCAGTAAGAATTGTCTATAAAATAAGAATTACTTTGAATGCTCCCTCCAAATGTCTCAAAAAACCCATGCCAAAGCATAAATAATGTTTACAATTAATTTTTGAAATAATTATGTAACTTTTAATCATGATTCTATGCATAATTTTAGACTTTAAATTTTGCCTATCAAATAGATTGTTTGTGTAGGAACAAAATGATAAAATCAGCTTAATAAAGACCAATAAATATTTTTTTTCACATTAAACATCAGCCATAGTGGAATTCAAACTAAAGAAATGATGTGACATGTATAAGCCAATTGATGACAATTTTGAACCGATGCTGCATCAATAATCACTTTCAAAAAGATGATGTATGTTATGAGATGAGTAAAGTTTATAGGTGCCCAGTGATTTTTTTTCTTTTCACTTGGCAATAGGAAATGTTGCTTTAATTTTCTATATCAAGTTTGGAAATTATATTATAAAGATGTCTTATAGTATACAAGGGACATAACTCTCTTTGACACTTATGAACCAACCTTGTAAATAGGGTTAGATAAGGTCAGGGGACATTTGTTGTTTTAATTCTTATTAATAATAAATCTACGTGTTTAGACATCACATTTTGTGTATTAAAAATAAAAATAGCCAAGTTTTTAGTTAAAAGTATAAATGATGCCTGCAACCTCTAATCTGGGAGCTCTTCCACAAGATTCCATTTAATAAAATATATCTCTTGACATACCTTGATAGATTCCATGTCTGCAAAATTAAAATCTGTAACAGGTAAAGGCTTCCCTCCATCTCTTGTCCACCTGAGAAAAAAAAAACAACTTAATATTCAATATACAATTTATGTATATAATAGTTAAATAATAATAACAGTTAAAATGAGAGAGAGAGAGAGAGAGAGAGAGAGAGAGAGAGAGAGAGTAAATTTCTTGGTTTCTAACTGACCTATGTGAACCAGGTATGTAGTGTAAAGCTCCATTTTCTTCTGTTTGGTCATCCAGAGCAATGTGTATCTAAAAAATAACACTTTCAATATAATTCAGAAGCAAAACAATGCAATAAAACTAAATTCTAAGATTTGCTACTGTTGAAGAGAAAATTTCCAGAAAATGATTGTCTCAAGGTAAGCCCATTGGTTAGAATGGTATTTAATGCCCAGTCAAAATATCAAAAAGGTCAGTTTTGTATGGTAAAGGCTAGTGGAATGTCTCATAATGTGAGATGTCTCGACCTCATGTCGTACTTATTGTGTCTTGTTTCATACACCTGTCTCATGTCTCAAAAAAGAGATGTTGCACACTTGTGTCTTGCTTGTACTTCCTGTGACATGTCTCATACATCCTGTGAGATGTCTCATACTACCTGTGAGATGTCTCATACTTCCTGTGAGATGTCTCATACTTCCTGTGAGATATCTCATACTTACTGTGAGATGTCTGTGAGATGTCTAATACTTCCTTTGAGATGTCTCATACTTACTGTGAGATGTCTCATACTTCCTGTGAGATGTCTCATACTTACTGTCAGATATCTCATACTTACTGTGACATGTCTCATACTTCCTGTGAGATGTCTCATACTACCTGTGAGATGTCTCATACTTCCTGTGAGATGTCTCATACTTCCTGTGAGATATCTCATACTTCCTGTGACATGTCTCATACTTCCTGTGAGATGTCTCATACTACCTGTGAGATGTCTCATACTTCCTATGAGATGTCTCATACTTACTTTGAGATATCTCATACTTCCTGTGAGATGTCTCATTCATCCTGTGAAATATCTCATACTTCCTGTGAGATATCTCATACTTCCTTTCAGATATCTCATACTTCCTGTGAGATGTCTCATACTTACTGTGAGATGTCTCATACTTACTGTGAGATGTCTCATACTTCCTGTGAGATGTCTCATACTACCTGTGAGATGTCTCATACTTACTGTGAGGTGTCTCATACTTCCTGTGAAATATCTCATACTTCCTGTGAGATATCTCATACTTCCTTTCAGATATCTCATACTTCCTGTGAGATGTCTCATACTTACTGTGAGATGTCTCATACTTCCTGTGAGATGTCTCATACTACCTGTGAGATGTCTCATACTTACTGTGAGGTGTCTCATACTTCCTGTGAAATATCTCATACTTCCTGTGAGATATCTCATACTTCCTTTGAGATATCTCATACTTCCTGTGAAATATCTCATACTTCCTGAGATATCTCATATTTCCTGTGAAATGTCTCATACATCCTGTGACATGTCTCATACTTCCTGTGAGATATCTCATACTTACTGTGAGATGTCTCATACTTACTGTGAGATGTCTCATACTTCCTGTGAAATATCTCATACTTCCTGTGAAATGTCTTATACATCCTGTGAAATATCTCATACTTCCTGTGAGATATCTCATACTTCCTTTGAGATATCTCATACTTCCTGTGAGATGTCTCATACTTCCTGTGAGATGCCTCATACTTCCTGTGAGATGCCTCATACTTCCTGTGAGATGTCTCATACTTACTGTGAGATGTCTCATACTTACTGTGAGATGTCTCATACTTACTGTGAGCTGTCTCATACTTCCTGTGAGATGCCTCATACTTCCTGTGAGATGCCTCATACTTCCTGTGAGATGCCTCATACTTCCTGTGAGATGTCTCATACTTACTGTGAGATGTCTCATACTTACTGTGAGCTGTCTCATACTTACTGTGAGATGTCTCATACTTCCTGTGAGATGTCTCATACATCCTGTGAAATATCTCATACTTCCTGTGAGATATCTCATACTTCCTTTGAGATATCTCATACTTCCTGTGAAATATCTCATACTTCCTGTGAGATATCTCATACTTCCTGTGAAATGTCTCATACATCCTGTGACATATCTCATACTTACTGTGAGATGTCTCATACTTACTGTGAGATGTCTCATACTTCCTGTGAAATATCTCATACTTCCTGTGAGATATCTCATACTTCCTGTGAGATGTCTCATACTTCCTGTGAGATGCCTCATACTTCCTGTGAGATGCCTCATACTTCCTGTGAGATGTCTCATACTTACTGTGAGATGTCTCATACTTACTGTGAGATGTCTCATACTTCCTGTGAGATGTCTCATACATCCTGTGAAATATCTCATACTTCCTGTGAGATATCTCATACTTCCTTTGAGATATCTCATACTTCCTGTGAAATGTCTCATACATCCTGTGACATATCTCATACTTCCTGTGAAATGTCTCATACATCCTGTGACATGTCTCATACTTCCTGTGAGATATCTCATACTTACTGTGAGATGTCTCATACTTACTGTGAGATGTCTCATACTTCCTGTGAAATATCTCATACTTCCTGTGAGATATCTCATACTTCCTGTGAGATGCATCATACTTCCTGTGAGATGCCTCATACTTCCTGTGAGATGTCTCATACTTCCTGTGAGATGTCTCATACTTACTGTGAGCTGTCTCATACTTACTGTGAGATGTCTCATACTTCCTTTGAGATATCTCATACTTCCTGTGAAATATCTCATACTTCCTGTGAGATATCTCATATTTCCTGTGAAATGTCTCATACATCCTGTGACATGTCTCATACTTCCTGTGAGATATCTCATACTTACTGTGAGATGTCTCATACTTACTGTGAGATGTCTCATACTTCCTGTGAAATATCTCATACTTCCTGTGAAATGTCTTATACATCCTGTGAAATATCTCATACTTCCTGTGAGATATCTCATACTTCCTTTGAGATATCTCATACTTCCTGTGAGATGTCTCATACTTCCTGTGAGATGCCTCATACTTCCTGTGAGATGCTTCATACTTCCTGTGAGATGTCTCATACTTACTGTGAGATGTCTCATACTTACTGTGAGATGTCTCATACTTACTGTGAGCTGTCTCATACTTCCTGTGAGATATCTCATACTTCCTGTGAGATGTCTCATACTTCCTGTGAGATGTCTCATACTTCCTGTGAGATGCCTCATACTTCCTGTGAGATGTCTCATACTTACTGTGAGATGTCTCATACTTACTGTGAGATGTCTCATACTTACTGTGAGATGTCTCATACTTCCTGTGAGATGTCTCATACATCCTGTGAAATATCTCATACTTCCTGTGAGATATCTCATACTTCCTTTGAGATATCTCATACTTCCTGTGAAATGTCTCATACATCCTGTGACATATCTCATACTTCCTGTGAAATGTCTCATACATCCTGTGACATGTCTCATACTTCCTGTGAGATATCTCATACTTACTGTGAGATGTCTCATACTTACTGTGAGATGTCTCATACTTCCTGTGAAATATCTCATACTTCCTGTGAGATATCTCATACTTCCTGTGAGATGCATCATACTTCCTGTGAGATGCCTCATACTTCCTGTGAGATGTCTCATACTTCCTGTGAGATGTCTCATACTTACTGTGAGCTGTCTCATACTTACTGTGAGATGTCTCATACTTACTGTGAGCTGTCTCATACTTACTGTGAGATGCCTCATACTTACTCTGAGCTGTCTCATACTCTGAGCTGTCTCATACTTACTCTGAGCTGTATCATACTTCCTTTGAGATATCTCATACTTCCTGTGAGATGTCTCATACTTCCTGTGAGATGCCTCATACTTCCTGTGAGATGCCTCATACTTCCTGTGAGATGTCTCATACTTACTGTGAGATGTCTCATACTTACTGTGAGCTGTCTCATACTTACTGTGAAATGTCTCATACTTCCTGTGAGATGTCTCATACATCCTGTGAAATATCTCATACTTCCTGTGAGATATCTCATACTTCCTTTGAGATATCTCATACTTCCTGTGAAATATCTCATAATTACTGTGAGATGTCTCATACTTACTGTGAGATGTCTCATACTTCCTGTGAAATGTCTCATACATCCTGTGACATATCTCATACTTCCTGTGACATATCTCATACTTACTGTGAGCTGTCTCATACTTCCTGTGAGATATCTCATTCTTACTGTGAGCTGTCTCATACTTACTGTGAGATGTCTCATTCTTACTGTGAGCTGTCTCATACTTACTGTGAGATGTCTCATTCTTACTGTGAGCTGTCTCATACTTACTGTGAGATGTCTCATTCTTACTGTGAGATGTCTCATACTTACTGTGAGATGTCTCATACTTACTGTGAGCTGTCTCATACTTCCTATGATATGTCTCATACTTACCGTGAGCTGTCTCATACTTACTGTGAGCTGTCTCATACTTACTGTGAGCTGTCTCATACTTACTGTGAGATGTCTCATTCTTACTGTGAGCTGTCTCATACTTACTGTGAGATGTCTCATTCTTACTGTGAGCTGTCTCATACTTACTGTGAGATGTCTCATTCTTACTGTGAGATGTCTCATACTTACTGTGAGATGTCTCATACTTACTGTGAGCTGTCTCATACTTCCTATGATATGTCTCATACTTACCGTGAGCTGTCTCATACTTACTGTGAGCTGTCTCATACTTACTGTGAGCTGTCTCATACTTACTGTGAGATGTCTCATTCTTACTGTGAGCTGTCTCATACTTACTGTGAGATGTCTCATTCTTACTGTGAGCTGTCTCATACTTACTGTGAGATGTCTCATTCTTACTGTGAGCTGTCTCATACTTACTGTGAGATGTCTCATACTTACTGTGAGCTGTCTCATACTTACTGTGAGATGTCTCATTCTTACTGTGAGCTGTCTCATACTTACTGTGAGATGTCTCATTCTTACTGTGAGATGTCTCATACTTACTGTGAGATGTCTCATACTTACTGTGAGCTGTCTCATACTTCCTATGATATGTCTCATACTTACCGTGAGCTGTCTCATACTTACTGTGAGCTGTCTCATACTTACTGTGAGATGTCTCATTCTTACTGTGAGCTGTCTCATACTTACTGTGAGATGTCTCATTCTTACTGTGAGCTGTCTCATACTTACTGTGAGATGTCTCATTCTTACTGTGAGATGTCTCATTCTTACTGTGAGATGTCTCATACTTACTGTAAGATGTTGCATTGGTTTTGTTCTTGTCCAGTATGAATAATCTTGATGCCTGAAATCATACAGAGCTAATGTAAGGTGAAATTATACTAATTTAAAAATAGTCTCACCTCAAATCATTTTCAGAATTTAACAGGAAAAGAAAAATACCAGTGACCAAACTTGAAAACAGAACCCTAGACTGAATAAGCTACTGGTAATTCATCAAATGGTTAAGATTGAAAACCCAAACATTTTCCCTTTCTTTTTTCTGCTTTTTATTTGTTGATAGAATACATAATAGCTCTCAAATACCTTAAAAACCATGCCCTGTGTCACGGCAGGTGTGGCACGGTAAAAGAACCCTCCCTGCACATTGCTCTAAGTGCACAGCAAAGGTTAAATGTCTGCAACTTCACACATAGCTGGTAATGTCTCCATAAAAGTGAAATATTCTTGACTGAGGTGTAAACCCACATTAACTCAATCAAAATCTCAAATATCAACTTCTAAAAGATTCTGATATATAGTATGTTGTTTTACTAATTTTTGCTACCTTTTTTAAGAAAAAACATGGTTGAAATAATTTTTAAGAGCATCAAGGAAAACAAACATGTGAACTTGTGGTTTGACAAAAAATTTAAGTTCTTCAAAACAGAAGTATAATTGTATCAAACAATAATTCTACCAATTTAAATGTCTCACCAGGTTAGTTTTTGATTGAGTAGAAAATACATTACCGATACTTAACATGAACTTTCAAATTTTGACACACCCCCACCTACGATGACACTGGAAAAGTAATACCTAAGTCTCGCCATATGACGATGCCAGGTTTGACAAAAAGTACAAAATTACCAGCATATTGTTTTTAAGATAATGTAAAATTTCACCTTTAACATTTCGCTTTTCTCACCTTATATGCAAGGTATAGACATTTGAGAACCTAATGTTAATCTCAATGATGTTGTAATCGAAATAAGGTAATTATAATTACCATGCAACAACACCTCCATGTTTTGGTGGTTTTGCAAATATCTGATCATGCCAAAATCTGACAGCTGTCCTTTTTCCTTCCACCAGAAGTTGAGAAGCTGGAACCTGTAAATAGTAAACAAAATTGCTGATAAATACAAAAATGTACAATAAAACCTTGATTCACTGTAGCTATTCCAGTCAGGTTTTGGTTTTACAAAGATGACTGGAGGACTTCATAGTTTTGTGGCAATAAGGTGGCAAAGTGGCAGAGTTATCAGTGGCTTTAAAGAATGATTTACTGTACATGTCTCACTGTTCCATGATGCCACATATTAGGGTCTGTAGGTATTGTCATGTGACCAGTTTGAATTTGTAAATTCTGGGTAGAAGGATAATTGTTGTGATTATCAGAAGATGTCAAACATCACCAAACAACTGATTATTTGATAATGACAGCAGCAATATCTGTTTTCTTATTTGTAGTTGAGATTGTAATGAGATTAATAGCCCTATTATATATATGTCTCTCATAGTGAATCCGGCTCAATCATGCAGATACAAGTATGAGAAAGTTTGTTTGCTTGCTTGCTAAAGACTAGTGGTTCTCTTTCAGTACTTCAAATTCCTCCACCAGACTTTCATATTTATCAAGTGCATGTATATAAGTACAGGTACTTGAACTGGGTATATAACACTATATTTACAATTGCTATTATCTCTCTTTCTATGACTCAATTACTCTTCTTTGCAGTCATATGCTATGAATGCTGATGACCTTTCTGAACTTTCCGACGTCATGACGTTGGGACATTCCATTTTGACAATGTGAAGGTTGGCAGTAAACTGACGCATGAACACTGACAGAAAGAATATAATTTCTTAAATAACTCTACTCTATTTAATTCTACTACACATACAGATAGTGTTTCAGACTGTTTATATGTAGCTTGTGGTCCATGTGGATCAATTCTTATAGACATTTGATTGGTCAATTTGGAACCTATGACCTTAATGGGTCATAGAAAATAATACATAAAACAGACAAAAAGAATAAGATGTCTTTGAATAATTTTAAAATACAAAAATAATGTAAGTGAAAGTCATAAACTCAAAATCACAATAGTGTGATACTTTGAGTTAAAGGTTAGTTGTTTAATTACAACAAAATGGCTGCCTCCGCAATGTCACAAGTCACTTGCTAAAGACAGTAAAGCCAGTGCACATCAATAAAGTATAAAATATACATGACTATATACTTACTACAGCCTGGGGTAAAAACACCAAATCATGAAAGTATTTAGTCAATCTCCAATGACCAAGGGCATGTACCAGGATGTTGTTAGGGTCTCCACTCTGGTTGCTATGGTATTCATACATCATGTCCATACCAGGGTGAGCTTTTTCTGGCCCCTGAATAAGAGAAACTTCACTTGTCAAATCAAACCAAAATCTAACAGAGGAATATATTTCGTATAAGCCTAATCATGCTTAGAATGTGGATTTAGTTACCAAAACCTGCTTTTTCAATATACAGTAGAACTTTGATGACCGGACTTCGGTCATATATTTGAGCCATTAGAGGGTTCGAGCAATCAAGTATTGAAATACAATAGGATGTTTAGGTTCCCATGTTTATGGATGGATAAAGAATCAATAAATTTGTATTACATGTAAGTGAATTAAAGTCAAATAATGAAATGTTCGAATCAAAATTTCATATTCATCACGAATTATTTTAAAAACATTCATAGAGAATAAAATCTCCCAATTAAAAAATACAAAATTCATTTCAAATTAAATGTTGACCTGCAATATGCCATATGATGTTATATGGCTACAGGGCTAGAATATGGCACTTTTAATGAAATTTCAACAGATGATACAAAATAAACTTACTTTATTCTAATTGCATATGTAAGACTAAACAAGGGCAAGTTATTACCGGTCATTTTAATCACAGGAAATAACGATAAACCGCAATACTCTACATACTCCAGTGACATGTAAATTTCTGAATCCTGATGCGCGATCATCAAGCCCCGGCGACTCAGGTAATTTACAGATCGAACACTCTTGGTGTTGTTATGGGATTAAGAGATTACAGAACTGAGTTTATTAAGTATCATCTCATTAGGTTAATTAATAATCCCAAATAGCACTCAATATTTCAGGTAACTGTCTAGACTAATTATTTCGTTCCATTCTGTTACTTTTGATAAAAATCTGTAATATGGCTTCAGCTTGTGTTTTGTTTACAATGACCCGGGCCACATATCTTTCTGACAAAAATTGTATTCAAGAGAAGGAAGTTGAATTTTGACTAACTTCATACTTATTGAAAAATATTTATTATTCAAGCGAGAGGGGGTATTCGAGTTAACAAAGTTTAAGCCATTGAGGTTTATTTACATAGGATATTATAGGCAATTTGTCGGGACAGACAGATGACTTCAAGTTATCTGGGGTATTCAAGGTAACGGTGTTCAAGCAATCGAATAAAACCAAATATTCAAAGAAGTTATAATTCCAGTTATAGTGCTAATTTCTCTCAAGTATAAATGGTTTTGGAGTAAAAAGGTAGCACTGTGTATATATATCATCATTAGGCATAAAAAGTCTTCATTATGTGGTAAAGAGTTTAATAAATTAAACAAACCATGAAATATTTGTAGTCTTCTTTGATTTTCTGACACTGATCAGGTGTTAGAAGGGGAATGTTTAACAGGAATCCATCTTTCCAAAACTGTCTCACTTGGTCATCTGTTAGTAAATACTTACTCCATTCTGATTTGTCCTAAATAGAAAATATGAAAAAGCCATATCAATTTTTAAAAAATATGTATCTGTAAAATCAGGATGAACACACATACAAAAAAAAAACCAGAAATGACAAAAAAGAGATAATAATAATAATAATAAATTCCAAAAATAAGCTAGATGTTCTATTTTGCTAACAGTGTAGATTTTTCAAGCACTCTGACCAGTCCAAATACCAAAGACTTGTAGTAGTCTGTACTTTAAGTAACCCAGCAGGACTATGAGAATATGTTGTAAATTCTATGTTTTATGAAAAAACAAGGGGATTTCAAGATTCAAACCAGTCAGTATTTATCTAAACTGAATCTGTTATAATGTTCACTTAGTGTCAGGTATTGTAATCTTGTCACCAGGCATGCATTTTCTGTATTTGAATGAACAGTTTGGAGTGGTTCTCTTACCGTACATGTACATGCACTATATTCTAGAACACTGGTATGTATATGTATGTACCTGTATTGGAATACACAGTTCAAAAAATGGTTCATGCCAGGCACTGAGATCTAGTATATACCCTTCATGCATTTACCTGTATTTAAGTGAACAGTTCACCAATTAATACTGACCTGTACTGAAATGAAAAGTTCACCACTGACCTGTACTGAAGTGAACAGTTCACCACTGACCTGTACTGAAGTGAACAGTTCACTAATAAATATTGACATATAATAGAGCGGACAGTTCACCACTGACCTGTATTGGAGAGAACAGTTTATCACTCACCTGCACTGGAGTTAACAGTTCACAAATAAATACTGACCTGTACTGGAGTGCACAGTTCACCTCTGACCTGTCCTGGAGTCAGAACAAGTGGTTTATGTACAGTGCTGTTATGCAGGACATTTGTTAATAATTAAGAAAAGCAGCCATATTACTTACCTGTACTGGAGTGAACAGTTCACCGAGTGGTTCATGTACAGTGCTGTAATCTGGCACACCTGGTAAGAAGTCCTTAGGAGCTGGAACTGGCATTATGATGTGAACTTATCGACAGACTTTAAAAAGTTCTTATTTAACTGTAAAAAATTATGACATCACAAATAATACAAAGCTAATATATACATATATATATATTGTTCAAAGTAGATTTTTTACACTTTTAAAATCATTTCACTTGCTGGTATATCCAGATGTCAGCAATTGATAGGTGACACTGATGTCATTCAATCATGATTACAGAGCAGCCAAACTGGAACTCAAACCCACAGCCTTTCCAATACTAGCGGGATGTCCTAGCGACTGATCATGAGCTACCTGGATACCTGTCAAGCATTGTCCACCAAATTCCTCCCATCCTATTTTTTTTTTTTATTGAATCAAAACTATCAAACCATTACAGGCGCATTTGAAAAATTATTACGGGACATTTATGAAAAAATTGCGCCAAAACGCAGGTTTTTGTGCACCAAGGAAAACCCTGATACTTATATATACATATGTATGGTAGAACTTAATTATAATGTGACAAGTTTGTCACCTTGCGTATTGCCACAGTGTTTTGAATCCTTAAGTCTATTTCTTTTTTCTTTAATTTCTGTTAGACGCATCACAAAATCCCTTTTAAAAAATCTAAATCTGTACACATGTTGATGATGAGTTGAGGTTTAACTGTATATTTCTCAGAGATTAATCCATGTTAAGATTTGTGTCTACTACAGATAATTATAGTCATAAACAAACCTGTTGGTCGGCCACTACCCAGGGTTAGATGAGCCTCCACAATGTAATAGGAAAGGGAAAAAAGGCAAATGCCATACTGGAACTTGAACCTGAGAACTTCCCAATGCCAGAAGAACACTCTATCAACCGAGCTACCCAGCAACTTATTATAAAACATTCAAACACCAGTTGGTGTGGAGGGAGGCTGCATTAAAATGTTTCCATAAAAAGTTTAACAGACAATTAGTTTGGTTTTTTTTTTTTTTTGGTTTTTTTTCAATAACTTGGTTCAACACTAAAGCCTATTACTCTAAACTATGATGAAGTGCCAATATAATTATAGACTGGATTTTTTATTATCTGTTTTGTTTCAATTTTTAATATATTAAGACTTGAAAATCTGTATGAAATTATATGGATTCAAAATTCGTGATGTTCATTGAAATTAACTGAAATTTAATCTTCAAGACAGTCCAAGTTTCAATCAAGCTTTTTTGGGAAAAGCTAGTACTCTGATTTAGGGCAAAAGGTCACGTGATAATAACCAAGGTGTCCGCTTAGATCCTGCTTGTATTGCATAAATAATGCAAACCACATAATAAAATATGATTAATTAAAAAAAATACACAAAAAGTTTAATAAAAAAGTTACAAAAATAACCAAAGAAATGGCTTACCTTACTAAACACAAAACAAGTCAGGTAAACAACCGGAAGTGACCTTTATCTAGTTTTGGCTGTTACTTTTACCACCTACGGTAAACAAATTAAAATTCTTTATTTAATAATGATTTAAAGCCATACATGTTCAGTAAAATTAACAAAAACAATATACATATTCAGATATGTTTATCGTGCATATATCAATCAAATTTTTATCGAAATAGAATCAATTTCATATTTCGCTCGAAGGGAGTTGAAAGTAACCGCCATTATTCAAATATATCAAAATGGAAGACGAAGCGACATGAAATTTTGTAGAAAGCGAACTTTTGATTTTTGATCGATTTCTTCACAGGTCGTTCGACTTTTAAAAACTACAAATACTGATTTAAATATTGATATATGAAATCATCTTGAAGGAAAACACACGGATAACGGTAAGTTATTCTCTTAACTGAATATTTTTATTATCTTTTGTTTAGGAAAGCCCTGAAAATGTAACGTAAGGAAATGAAAAATCTCGGACAGAGTTAGAAAATTGGAGTTTAGAAATAACAAAGAGAGCATTCTGTGGTTTTATACCATTTACTGAAAGCTACAGAGATTATTGCTTTTTGAAACAAATTATAATTCATCCTGTCCTAAAAAGCACCATACAAAACGCACATGTAAAGGAAAATCACAATATTATTGTTGAAGCTACACAAACCATTGCTGAAACTTTTGAAAACCCGAAGAGTAAACAATTATTTTTTCATAAAGTAGTCTGTTAAAATTGATAGATTTCTGAGCTGTCTTGTAATGTAATAATTAGCCAGTATTTTGAGCCCAGTAGCATCCACGTTTATAATAATAATAATAATAATAATTCAGGGTTTGGGGTTCTAATTGCAGGGGAAACATGATCATGATTTACTTTATTCAGACAAGTGGTTAAGGGCTCAAATTATATCGCCACTGTGGGTTAGACCCTTGTCAAACCCAGGTGAGAACGATTTTTTTAAATGCAGACCTTTACTGGCTGGCTCAGTATTATAATATTGTACTTATCAGAGAGTGATGTTCATCTAGAGAGAGTACTAGTACTCTTAAAGGTTTTTTTTTTTTTTTTTTGAGTGCACACTAGCACAATGCTCAGTTGGTAGAGTGCTCGCTTCGTAAGTGCAAGGTCGTGGCAGGTGTGGCATGATAAAGAACCTTGCTGTATAATGCCATCAGCGCAACGCACAGGCAAAATTTCTGCACTTTCACCTATAGCTGGCGATGTCTCGATATAAGTGAAAGATTCTTGACTGGGACGTTAAACACCATTACTCAACTCAACTCTAGTTGTTTTTACTTTTCCTGAAGAACTTCAATTTAAAGCTAAACAACTGTCACATATCTAGTTAAACATAAAACTTTTGACTGAAAGTGAAATTTACATACCGGTATATGTATATTGCAGCTCAGATTGTTTTAATGAAACAAAGATAAGCATTGTGTAATAATATATACTTCAAAGTTTTCCCTCAGTTTTTTAACCTGGGGGATATGTGTCCCCTTACAATACAAGGATGAGGGAAAAATGAATTTGTTGGGGGACAAATTCACAAAAGTTAATCAGTGTGTAATTTTGATTGCTGCATAAGTAGTTGACATGCAATTTTCAAACCAAGAACTACTGAAACTACAGTTTTGTTTTGGCTCAGAAGGACCTGCAGCACTTTCAGAATCTTGTTTTTCAGTCAGAATTGTCACTGGTCTTACGTTTGTGTGATTTTGGATCGAAATTGCTGAACAATTTCTGGGAAGACATCATGATACTTCACACAGACGATCAATGAAAATAATAACCATACGAGTTATCTCAATCCAATACTTCCATTTAGTAAAACACGAAAACGGACAGGAGAGGAAAATTTCCAGATCTCCCGTTGATCAAAGTTGCGTCATTACAGACGCATTTGAAAAATCATTACAGGACATTTATGAAAAAATTGCGCCAAAACGGAGGTTTTTGTGCACCAAGGAAAACCCTGATACTTATATATACGTATGTATGGTAGAACTCAATTATAATGTGACAAGTTTGTCACCTTGCGTATTGCCACAGTATTTTGAATCCTAAAGTCTATTTCTTTTTTCTTTAATTTCTGTTAGACGCATCACAAAATCCCTTTTAAAAAATCTAAATCTGTCCACATGTTGATGATGAGTTGAGGTTTAACTGTATATTTCTCAGAGATTAATCCATGTTTAGATTTGTGTCTACTACAGATAATTAAAGTCATAAACAACACAGCTGAATTTAAATTACATTTAGTGTATTCAATTACTGCTTTAGCAATCATACTTTAGGTATTTAGGTATTTGTGTATTTATGTTTTTCTATTAATTACATTCCTTAGACAGGTTGGCAAAATAAATCTTTTCTGACCCTGGAGGTCAATTGAAAATACCACAATGGGATATATTATAAAATTTAAGTGAACACATTGATGTATGATTGCTGTTTATAATCACAGACTCAGTGTTTATTGGTAGTGAGTTTGAGTTTCGGGCTTTGTGGTATGTGCATGTTTATAACTGCAGACTTGTTGTTTATTGGTAGCGAGTTTGAGTCACAGTCCTTTGTGGTATGGTTACTGTTTATTGGTAGTGAGTTAGATGATAATTAATTTGTCTTGTTTAAAAACTGATGATAAGTTAATGTATGACCTTGAGTCATGAACATCTGCAGCAATTTCTGTAGAACAATAAAAAAAATGTATATATCTATATATCAAGTTAAACTTTTGTGTCTCTTAAAATTTGGAATGGATCTTGATGGCTGAGTAAGAGACCATAGCTGCTAAGTGGTCTAAAATATGAAGTCACTGATCACAGAGCCGCTCTCCAACTAGGTTCCATTCCAACTCAAGCATATCATAGTGTGAAAAAGTTTGTCGGTTGGCTTTTCAAAAGTAAGTTGACTTCTCTTGGCATGTCCGTTTCACTTGACTGACTGCCTTGTTGTAATGGAAAGAATCTGGACTGAAGTCTGAAAAACTGTTACTTCACTCCACTCTTGGAGTTAGGAAAAAGTAACATTTGTCTTAAATGTCTGTTTGATTTATCTTGTTCTGAAACAATAAATTTACTACAATTGTATTCATGATCACTTTGCTGTCTGCTTTTCAAGGGGAAAAAAAATGAAATGTTAAATGTGAAAATCTACCCTTACTACTGGTATTGCTAAAGCCTCTATCCTAAGATTTAACGGCAGTTTAATCACTGGAAAATTTGTAATTAAATATTTGATGAGCTATTTTTAAGTCATGTATAGCTTTGAACTTTGGTTAAATGAGCTGCCAAAAATGGCAACATAAACTCTATTAGTCACTTTATTAGAAAACGCTGAACAAAAAAAATTTAAAAACTTGATTTTGAAAATTATTTAAAGCTTAAACTACATGGAGATTTTGGGATTTAAAATAAAGAATGTAGCTAATACTAATAAAAAATATTTAATTTATTTTAAAAAGTGAAATATTTAGATTTCCATTGTTAAAATGTATGTACTTGACGTGTCATTGTAAAACTTGGACCCAGAATTTCTACCTAATTAATTCTTAATGAACAAGGACTTGGAAGGTGTAATTGAAGTAATTTATTCTGTTATGTTTAAAGAAATTAGTTATGTCACTGACTGCAAGAAATTTGGAAAATTTCTAGTGGATGTTTTAAATGTTCTAGTGGATGTTTTAAAATGTTCTAGTGGATGTTTTAAAATGTTCTAGTGGATGTTTTAAAATGTTCTGGTGGATGTATTGAACATTTCTGGTGGATGTATTGAACATTTCTGGTGGATGTTTTAAAATGTTCTGGTGGATGTATTGAAAATTTCTGGTGGATGTATTGAAAATTTCTGGTGGTTTTAAAATGTTCTGGTGGATGTATTGAAAAGTTCTGGTGGATGTTTTAAAATTTCTGGTGGATGTTTTAAAATGTTTTGGTAAGGTTGCTTTATGAAGTGGATGGTTTTATTGGATTAATAATGATTTATTATCCAGTTAAGGTTCTTGCACTTGTATGAAGTCAATCACTTCTGAACTGGGGGATAACTGGAGTACCCCGAGAGAAACCCACCAATTTTTGGTAAGGAAACTAACAAACTCTCTCCCACTTCAGGATGTTTTGAAATTTTCTGGTAAGTTGACTTTAAAAAGTGGATTTGAATTATTCTGTTTTATGTGCCAGTCAAGAATCTTATACTCATATAGGGGTGTTCAGATCAGACTGAAAAGGTTACAGGCCTTGGACATGCTGGTTTGCATGGTCAGAACTTTGAGGCAGTTAGGTATGGATAGTGAAATATTTATTAATTTTTTAATTGATTTTTTTTTTTTTTTTTTTTTTTTTTTTGATTTATTTTTTTATTTTTTTTTTGTAAATAGGGAATCTTTTTAAATTTTTCTACATACAATTTTAACAAATTAAAAAAGTCATAAATAGCAGGCTTGTCAATATTCTATTGTGATAAATTCAGGTTTGAGTGTGAAGTTATCAGGTTCAAATTGATGTTTGTTTATAGGTGTTTATTTAACCGACTAGTAATAACAAAGACTGGCAGATTGTAATGTTTATATAGTTATATACAGTAAAACAAAGGCTGCAGTTTTTGTCGGCACTTCTCAATTTTATATCCCTGATCCAGGTAAATATTGGAGAATAATTAAATCAAGCTTGATAAGGTAAATCTCTGTCCATTGTGTGTCTTTATTGGATTTATTGACTACACATGAATGTAAATCAATCACCTGATTAGTTTTTTTACTTGTTAAAACGTTTTAATTGACCTAGAACAACGCAACTAGCCATTGAGTAATTAATGCTCACCTGAGGTTCTTTATAATATAAACAAAATGTGGTGGGTGTGGGTACATACACCTTTTAGGCTTGGCAAAAATTATATATTCATTTGTAAAGTGCTTTTTTGTATTCTGTTTTGGTCTTGTCAAGCAGCCGAAATAAGACATACAGTTACTTTACATGTGTGGTAACACCAACAACTTTGTTCTCACTTCTTATGTTGGTTTCTGTATTGTTTATTACTAGAGTGCATCTCAACCTCTGTTTGAATCTTGCTTGGACAGATCCTATTGTGAAAAAGTTTACAGTTCACGTGCCACAGCTCTGGCTTTTATTTGGATACTCCTGTTTTCTCCACCATTTTGGAATGTAAGTGAAATACAGTTGTAAAACAGTGTAATAGCAAAACAATTATAAGTTACCTAATCATTTACTACCATGGTAACCATACAACAAAGTTTAAGGAAGGCATATTGTTTATGTTGCAGTACATATTTTCCAAATTTTAAAGACCCTGGCTCCTAAACTTGCATGAGAGCACCCTGCTTCTGTTTAAAAAAAATGGGTGACAAAAACTATCTTCCAGGGGTAAAAATCGTTTAAACAACGTATTAAAGGTGAATGTTTTAATTGTAATAAATGTGTTTAATA
Source organism: Tegillarca granosa (assembly GCA_029721355.1). Lineage (NCBI taxonomy): Eukaryota > Metazoa > Mollusca > Bivalvia > Arcoida > Arcidae > Tegillarca > Tegillarca granosa. The sequence continues at coordinate 4,806,315 of CM056611.1, read as the reverse complement.
TTTGACTGTAAGGATCAATATTTTGACTTTTACTTATAAAGAACACTGTCAGTTAAATCTCAGGTGTAAATGTAGATAAAAGTTTAAATTGTGAGATTTATAGAAAACGTTTTCTGGTTGGGCAGAAACTGTTAGGATAAATTAGCCAAACATATAAACTGGAACAAAAAAGTCAAGTTTTTCTCAGTTTGGGATAAATCAGATCATTATCATGTAATAGTTCAGTGTTTGGAATTGAACAAAAAATTATAAATGGAGTAAATATATATATGTATACATGTATGTGTAAACTTAGACAAAAAAGTCTTTTTTTCACGGTCTTGGAAACAGTTATTGTATAACACTTGTCTGATAAGATTATCTATTAACTGGATTAAAGCTAATCCTCATAATCTGTCTTTATCAGTTATTATTTATTGATAGTTTCTTTGATCTGCTAGATTTTATGGTGATTCTATTTAGCTTTATTAAAACCACTATGAATTATTTTCTGTTATGATGATATGCATTCATAAATATAGATTACTTATATAGCTTTTGTATTTAGAAAAAGCCTAGTGGGGGGGGGGGGGGGGGTTATTTGGTTTTGGGAATAATTACCTAGTAAAAATATTTGCAATGTTATTCTTTTTCCTCATACCAGAAACCATAATTTTTTTCAAGGTACAGTCATTTTTAGCTCAACTGGCTAAAGCCAGATGAGCTTATGGCATGATGCGCGCGTGCGTGCGTCCGTTAACAGCAAAAACTCAGAAACTACTGGGCCAATTTTAGCAAAACTTTGCAGGAATGATCCTTAGAAGGAGTAGATGAAAATTTGTACAATTGGTTTCCATGGCAACCAAAAGTAGGTCACAGCGACCTAGAATGTAAAAAACCTAAAATAAGCTTCTTCTCTGAAACCATAGGTTATATTCAAAATCTGATGTGATATTTAGCTTCTAGACACCCTTAAACATGTAGGTTGTACATTTTGTGAAATTCTGTCAAAAACTAGGTTACGCGTTTTTAGCGTTTTTCTGTCGTACTTCGTAAAAAGTGAAAATAAGGCTTATAATGGAAAATCAACTTTGAAAATCTTCTTCTCTGAAACCATGAAGCCTTAAGCTTTCATATTTGGCAGTTATTATCAGCTTGAGCCCCTTTACCAAGTTTGTACAAATGGTGGCCCCCGGACCATTTTTGGCCCCACCCCAGGGGTCCATATATCAGCATATGCATATATGGCTCATAATGGAAAATCAACTTTGAAAATCTTCTTCTCTGAAACCATGAAGCCTTAAGCTTTCATATTTGGCAGTTAATATCAGCTTGAGCCCCTTTACCAAGTTTGTACAAATGGTGGCCCCCGGTCCATTTTTGGCCCCACCGCAGGGGTCCGTATATCAGCATATGCATATATGGCTTATAATGAGATATCAACTTTGAAAATCTTCTTCTCTGAAACCATGAAGCCTTAAGCTTTCATATTTGGCGGTTAATATCAGCTTGAGCCCCTTTACCAAGTTTGTACAAATGGTGGCCCCCGGTCTATTTTTGGCCCCACCCCAGGGGTCCATATATCTGCATATGCATATATGGCTTATAATGGAAAATCAACTTTGAAAATCTTCTTCTCTAAAACCATGAAGCCTTAAGCTTTCATACTTGGCAGTTAATATCAGCTTGAGCCCCTTTACCAAGTTTGTACAAATGGTGGCCCCCGGTCCATTTTTGGCCCCACCCCAGGGGTCCATATATCAGCATATGCATATATGGCTTATAATGAGATATCAACTTTGAAAATCTTCTTCTCTGAAACCATGAAGCCTTAAGCTTTCATATTTGGCAGTTAATATCAGCTTGAGGCCCTTTACCAAGTTTTTACAAATGGTGGCCCCCGGTCCATTTTTGGCCCCACCCCAGGGGTCCATATATCTGCATATATATATATATATTGGAAATCAAATTAAAAAATTTTCTTCTCTGAAACTGTAAGGCATAATGCTTTTATATTTGGCATTTAACATCAGCTCAAGTCCCTTTACCAAGTTTGTACAAATGGTGGCCCCTGGGCCATTTTTGGTCCCACCCTAAGGGCCAATATATCTACATATGCATATATGGGAAATCAAATTTAAAAATCTTCTTCTCTGAAACTGTAAGGCTTTAAGCTTTCATAATCAGCTCAAGTCCCTTTACCAGGTTTGTACAAATAAAGGCCCCTGGGCCATTTTTGGTCCCACCAAGGGGCACATATATCTACATATACTTATATGGGAAGTCAAATTTAAAAATATTCTTCTCTGAAACTGTAAGGCCTACAGCTTTTATATTTAGCATTTAACGTCAGCTCAAGTCCCTGTACTGAGTTTATATAAATGAAGGCACAAGAACCATTTTTGTCAGTTGAGCTCCACAGGCCCTTTTGGGCCTCTTGTTTCTAGATTTTTTTCATATTCTGATTATGACATCATGTGTAATCATTTAGAAATCCATATAATGGTATTATACCTATAAGTAATATCATAATTAAGGGCATGCCTTTTTTTTCGCACTTACAAGTCTTTAACACTAGGCTTTAATTCCAGTGAACCTGAATCTCAAAGAATTTTTAATGGAGGGGTTAGGGATATTGTGAAGGGAGGGTGGACTTCATAAAAATATCCATGTTGTTGTTGTTGTTGTTTTGTTCAGTTATTATCTCTGATAGAGGGCAAGGAAAAACACATCTGTTATTTTTTATCTCTTCAAATTACAGTCTATATCTACTGTAGTCTGACTGTCTTAAGTTTGTTTTTTTTTTATTCCAGTTATTATAACTGAATGTATGTATATATATATATACCTACATAACTTTATATATATCTTTAATTTAGGTGTATTGAGTCAGGTTTTCTGTGATGTATAAAGGATTAATAATCTAGGTTTAATATATAACATTGTACCTTATTAACAATAGTACGATATCCACCGGTAATTTGTAACTGGAGTATATATACCAGGATGAGCTTTGTTTGAGGGTAGGTTGTAATATATTGTATCATAGTTTACATTTACTATTAGAAAAACATACATTTAAAGAAAAAAGGAAGGGGGGTGTCTAAGAAAGGAAGGGGGAGGGGTTGTCTGAATAGTTTTTCTTGGAGCATCTATTATGTAGATATGGAGTCAGGTTTTTTAGATTGCACCATTAAAATGAGTATACACTGTGCCATAGGTGGTATTATTTAACAGAAAAATAAAGATAACTTTTACGTGTATGTAAATTCAAAATTTTTATTCTTTTATTACCATAATTAGTTGTAGCTGCCAACCTGTTGGGTAAAAACCAGGTGAGCTTTTGACATCAACCTGGCAAGCACAATCTCCATCCTGTATATGCAGTGTTAAAGATTTTTGCTTAAATTTGTCTAAGAGCTCCACTGCTATTTGTCTTAAAATTCACATTTTTTGTATGGTTGTGTTGGTTGGTTGGTTGGTTGTGTTTAACACCATATAGCATTTTTTTCAGCTGTTTGTGATGAGGCAATTTTCATTATTCTCAAGGATTATTTTAAACACATGTTCATATGAATGTACATGTGTTTCTCTTCTGCGTTGCACTACATTTTAGTGCACACTTAATGGTGAACTTTTGTGCAAATCATATTAAGTGTTTAAAACTTTATTCTTCAAGAATCATTAATCGGTTGTGTGCTGTGTGTATTGTACAATCCTGGTTAGCCATATTGATGCTCTGATGTGATTGGACTTGTCATACTCCTGATAGTACTTTTGTTTTTCTGCAGTGTTTTTGTTTACACTTAGAGCTGATGCTCCTTAAAATTTCCACATGGCAGTTCACCAACAGTAAGTGTCACTATATATATTAGTAGGGAATGAAATGGTACTGAATTTGAATTCAGACTGGAATACGGGTCCATTTACATGTGTTGACTGTGTGATACTTTTTTTTCAACTGATCAGAATGATGATTGGTTCAAAATAAATGTCACTGATAAACAATATGATGTACTAAAAATTCTAATCGCCACTTGGGCGATTTGTAAATACATTTGACATATTGATCACCGCAGAGTGGAAAAACAACAGCCATGGGTGACTGGGCATCGTTTATCTCAATCTTTGCCATTATACTGGTAATGAATCGGCCAGTTAGTGCCGACACCAAAGAAACCTTTCACACTAGCGGGCATTTTATTTGGGAGAGGGGGAGGGTGGGATAAATTCTAGAATGTGGTCAACTAATATAAATATATAACAGTTTACACATTGTAAAGAATTTATGGTTTATCAATTGATATTATTTAATTTACATTCAATTCATATTACACAGGTACAAAGTACTATTGACTGTATACCGAGATTTATATACACTAGTCCAGCCCCCATTAGTATATAGAATAGGGGGTAGCTACCGTTAACATTGAAAACAGTTGTACACACTGTACACCTTATTTGTCTAATTTATACACACAGTTAAAATCAAATACAACCTTAATGTAATGCATTCATCTGTAGATTTTTTTAAATAATGAAAAATGAAAGAAATATTTAAAATAAAAATATGATTACTTTATCTAGATTTTATATAGCTCCCCCGCTGAGTTTGGTTAGGACGAATAATTTATGGCGTTGAATGTATTTTATTTGAAAAAAAAATTCATGAAAAAAATAAGTGTATTATGGTTGATCACCATTAAAAATGAAATTATAGCAATATTTTACTGATACATGTATCTATACTGACCTAATACTGATTTACAAATTTGTATTCTACAGGAAGGGGGGGGGGATGTTAAATAATGTTAAAAAATTCTTTACTTCATATAAGTTTGTACAAAAAATGTAGATTTAATAAATATGTCTTTGTTTGTATTGGTTTCATGAATGGTAGCTTGCCTAAGGCACTAGTTTCTTCCAACATTCCAACTGAACAAAATTGGTGTAAGTGAAAGAGTCTCTTGATTAGAGTTTATAACACTACACACTATATATGTGTACACCCTCTCTTTCTCCAGTTTGATTTAAAATAACTTATTTTGCATATTTGACAATTTTTTTGACCTTTGAACTTGTTGAAACAATACCAGAGACAGGTGTAATATGTGTAAAGTTTTGAGCTTAAATTTGTATTAGAGGTAAAATGCTGTACATTCTGTATACATTATGATAACTTACCTGAGTAAAGTTATTTGACAGATTATGTGTTTAATGTGCATGGTAAATTATGCATAATCATAGTCAATGAAGAATTATTCAGCATTTATATAACCTTGACTCGAGGATTAAGTGATCCATTTGTTAATTATATTGTCAAGGTTTTGTTTAAATTATAAGAAATTTTTTTTTAATGTTTAAGGTACTTTGTATAAAGGTATTTAATCATCTCATTATTACTGGTGGTCTTCTTTCTATCTGATAATTACTTCTTTCTATCATTCATATCTATATGTTCTTGCACCTATCTGAGGCTTAGCTGGAAATTTCTTTCTATCATTTTTAAGGATATTTTTATGTTCTTGCATCAGAAGTGCCAAAGGAATAAATTCCTAAAAAATGAATGCTGAAAACAAGGTAATTTTTAGCTCAACTGGCTATAGCCAGCTGAGCTTATGGCATGGTTTTGCGTGCGTCCGTGCGTGTGTGCGTAAACTTTAATTTTCTCCTCTGAAACCACTGGGCCAGTTGGGATCAAATTCGGTGTGGAAGGTCCTTAGGTGGAGTAGACTAATGTTTGTACCAGACGACCCCGTCCGACATCCAAGATGGCCGCTGTTACTATAAATAGCAAAAACACATAAGTAGCCATTGTTGAGTCATTTTCTAACCGTTTTTGTTTAAATTTGAAATGTAGAGAGTAGATAGCAGGGCATTCAACACATATAACGGGTTTTTCTGAGAAATTTTTCGTTGACCCGATTTTTACGAATTATGCAAATGAGGTGTAATATTTAATCAATTCTTTGAAAATCTTCTCCTCTGAAACCACTGGGCCAACTAGAACCATATTTGGTGTGGAAGGTCCCTAGGTTGGGTAGACTAAAGTTTGTACTAGGCGACCCCGTCCGACATCCAAGATGGCCACTGTTACTATAAATAGCAAAAACACATAAATAGCCATTGTTGAGTCATTTTCTAACCGTTTTTGTTCAAATTTGAAATGTAGAGAGTAGATAGCGGGGCATTCAACATATATAACGGGTTTTTCTGAGAAATTTTTTGTTGACACGATTTTTACGAATTATGCAAATGAGGTGTAATATTTAATCAATTCTTTGAAAATCTTCTCCTCTGAAACCACTGAGCCAATTAGAACCATATTTGGTTTGGAAGGTCCCTAGGTTGGGTAGACTAAAGTTTGTACCAGGCGACCCCGCTCAACATCCAAGATGGCCACTGTTACTATAAATAGCAAAAACACATAAATAGCCATTGTTGAGTCATTTTCTAACCGTTTTTGTTCAAATTTGAAATGTAGAGAGTAGATAGCGTGGCATTCATTATATATAACAGGTTTTTCTGAGAAATTTTTTGTTGACCCGATTTTTACGAATTATGCAAATGAGGTGTAATATTTAATCAATTCTTTGATAATCTTCTCCTCTGAAACCACTGGGCCAACTAGAACCATATTTGGTGTGGAAGGTCCCTAGGTGGGGTAGACTAAAGTTTGTACCAGGCGACCCCGTCTGACATCCAAGATGGCCACTGTTACTATAAATAGCAAAAACACATAAATAGCTATTGTTGAGTCATTTTTTAACCATTTTTGTTCAAATTTGAAATATACAAAGTATATCATGAGGGATTCCACATATTTAACCGGTTTATGTGGGAAATTTGTCGTTGACCTGATTTTCAAGAATTATGCATATTAGGTGTAATATTTAGCGAAATCTTTTTAAAATCTTCTCCTTTAAAACCACTGGGCCAATTGGAATGAAATTTTGTGTGGAAGGTCCCTGTGTTGGCCTGACTAAAGGTTGTACCAGGCAACCCCGCCTGACATCAAAGATTGCCCTTGTAATTAAAAATAGAAAAAAAAAACAAATAATTGCCATTGTGGATCCTTTTTTCCACCAATTGAGCTCAAATTTTAAATATAGAAAGTATACTGTGTGGGATGCAAAATATATAATGTTTTATTTATTAGAAAATTTTTATTCACCCAATTTTCGAGAAATATGCAAATTAGGTGTAATATTTAGTAAAAAAAACTTCTCCTCTAAAACCTCTGGGCGAATTGGAACCAAGTTTCATGTGGAAGGTTTCTACATGATGGTCTGAAAAAAGTTCTGAACCAGTCCAAGATGCTTGTCGTTACTAGATATATATATAAAAAAAAAACCAAAAATAGCCATTGTGGATCCATTCTAAGCTCAACTGGCCAAACCCAGCTGAGTTTATGGCATAGCGAAGCATGCCTGCATGTGTGTGTTGTAAAGTAGGCTTCATTGAAGCAAAAATGGTCATAAGCTCAATTTATTTGCCATCTTTAGCTGATGAACCAATTATGGTAACCACATCACATTGTCTTACAGGGGCCACAGTGGCCGAGTGGTCATAAGCATTCGATGTTATGGATCACAGCGCCTCTCACCCCCGACATTGCGCATAAATCCCAGTGGCGCTAGCACTTCATCTTTGAAAGTTTGTCAGTTAACTTGCTGCTTGGTTGTGGTTTTCTCTGATACTCCAGTGTCCTCCACCATTTCCAAAACTGACAGTCTCCATATAAGTGAAATATTCTTGAGTTGAACGCTAAACAGCATTACAATCAAAAACAAACATTGTCTTACATATGCAGCCAGTTGAGCATCACAGGCCCTATTGGGCCTCTTGTTTATCTCGATATGTTTGTTTGGGGGGGGGGGGGATGAAGAGGGTCATATTATTTTTGTTGATAACCATTTGTTTACACATGCTTCAAAAGGATGTCAGTACTAAGACCACATTGCTGTTTTTGTAAGGTAAAATTGGTTACAAATGATCTTGGAAACAAACATTTAGACCTCAAATTGTCTCCTAAAAATTGAATTTGGCAAATTTCTAATGATTTCATTGGTTGAAAAGCAAAAATACATTCAGGTCATTTCTCAATGACTCAAATGAAATTGGCTGCTCCCACTCACTTGCCAAAGTGTTTGGTATAATCTAGAACGAACAACTTGTAACATGCTTCATTTTACCTAGTTTTGAAGTGATTAAAAGCAATAATTGCATGAAGTTATTCTCCCAGTGGACTAGGTTGTCTTAAAAATTTAATTATAAGAATTGAATCTGATTTTCATTCGGGTCATTGAGAAATAACCTGAATGGACGCTGTGCACACTTTTGCGTAATTCACTTCATGTATTACAAAATGTGCACAAACCTCCATTCAGATTATTTCTTAATGACCCGAATGAAAACCAGATTCAATGCTTAAGTAATTGGGAGGGTCACAGACCCAGCGATAGAGTGGTCTGATTCTAGGCTTAAGAATCACAGTGCCAGGTACTCTAGGTAGATCCTGTTGTTATAGAGTTTATACATGTAAGTTTACTTGTAGTCTACACTACATGTACTCTGGTTACCTCTCTGGATATAATAAAGGCTGTTACATGTACTCCACTATTACAATCTGTAAGTGGGAAGTTGGAATAGCTTATATCTATAGAGACTTTGCTAAGTTCAACAGCCTCCTCTATAACTAGCTATTTCTCATTATCAGGGATTTGTTTGTGGGTAAAAGACCACATCATGGTTGAGTTATTGAATGCTCAGCATTAGCTTTAACTTACTGTTATAAAAAATATAAAAAAAATTCAAAGCTTGGAAAACTTGGCTTGTAATGACTTGTAATAAATAAAATTGACATTCAATTTCTGCATCTTTGCCTATAGCTGGTGACATCTAGATGTAAGTGAAAGTCTTGACTTTGACTTAAAACTCTGCTCAGTCGCTCAAAAGCTAAATTTAGAATTTAAGCTTAATTTGACAGACATATCTTATCGTAGATATTGTATGCAGTCATAAATAAGTTGACAGGTTATTTCTTCCAGATCAACGTATTTTTAACTGGTTAATTTTCTGAAGATTCTGTAAATATTCTTGATGGATTTAAAACTGCATTAAGTCAAATGCTCAAATGTTAGAATTTAAAATTTTAACTTAATTTGACTGACATGTTATCTTGATCTCAGTCGGATATTGTGTTTTCTATCGTAAATCAGTCAACAGTTTTATGTATTATTACATTGATGACAACAAAATAAACTAACAGTAAATCATAAAATGGTGGAAAAAAATTACGGGGTGAAAAAATTTTTATTTTATACAAAAAGTGAACTTCAATGGCTTCCAATGATTTAAACATGAAATTTCATACATGCACAATTAAATTTCTTGAATTATTTGATTTATTTAATTAGCAGGGAAAGATAATGTAAAGTGAAGCATGGTTTGTGTCCTTATCTCGACATCATGGACCTTAAATCTCCTCTTTTTAAATATTGAGGGTGTATACAAAAACCATGTTTGGGGTTTGATAATAACGCTGAAAATTTTCTCTTTTCAGAATTGAAAGACATTTGCAAAAACAGAATTATGTCGTGTGCATAATGACACTAAGATTTCCACTTCTAAATTTTGTAGTATAAAAACTATTTAAAGGGACATTTTTAAATTAAAAAAAAGAAATTCATATTTTTTTTGTGTTTCTTGAGAGCTATTAAAAGCTGAATTTAAACTTAACAAATGGATATATTACCCAGTCTTTTATGACAAAATTACCTTGATTTTATAACAATTTAAATAAAAGCATAGTTAAAGAAACATTAAGCTTGAAGTATAGCATAATTTATTTTCTTCAGATGTCTTCTTTTTTGCTATGTTTAAATATGTTAAAATTATTTCAAAAATATGATATTAAAAAGAACTCGAACTATCTGGCTGACTTGCCTTGAACCTGTAACTTCTTGTTAATAGGAAAGTATGATTTTGTAAAAGTTCAAATGCATTAAAATCTGATAAACTTTTTTTTTTTTTAATTTTTTTTAAAATTTGTAGCCTGTTTAAAACTTCTCTGCACCAGGAACAAAGAAAGAAAATGTAAAAAGTAAATTTTACTATCATTAAATGGTTATGAAGACCTGAATTCAGCTATTACAGTACTGTCTGCCTTCTCATAAAGGTCAGAATTTTGAATTAAGCATGCATGCTTATCTTACAGTGAAGGGGTTTTAAAAACAGCTTATTCCAACCCAAAATGGGGTGATGTGGCTGAGTGGTTATGACAACAAAATCATGATTGAAATTGTCATGCTGGCAATGAAATCTGGTGCATTGTAAATGCTGGAGCTTAAAATACACTATAATTTCACATTTCGCCACTCTATCAAGCTACACACATGTAACACATAAATTAAGGAAGCAGAAGGCAGAAAATAGGTCAGATGTGCTGCTACTTAACAGTGCCTACCATGCTTAAAACTAATTATGTACCCACATATGTCTTCTGAACTTAAACAGAAATAGGTAATGACAAGTTAGCTATGGTTTATTATTGTGATGGACTTGTTTTGTCTTTTTTGTAAGTTGTCTAGTACTCACTCCTAGGTAGACACTTTATGCCACAGAAACTCTGGATTATCCTTGGGTCTAAAGAACCAATTCTTCCAGACCAAAGCCTTTAACGTTACCATGGAGATAACAAGGAGACAAAGTTTTTACAATGGTTGATTTCTTTACAGATCTAGATCATTGTCATAATGTTTATAATGTATGTCAGGTGTAATAAAATATTTTGGATTGAATTATCAAAAACTTGACAAATTTGATCCAGAAGGTATATAAAATTTACATGTGTATATTTTATCAAAAGAAAAATATCACTATACACTTGCTAAACCAAGGGTAATTTGAAACAAAAAATGCCAAGTCATGATAGGGAATGAATGCTTAACTAAATAATTCATCATTTCTTATAAAGATTTACTGAAGAATTAAAAGACATTTGATATAATCTCTTTAAGTAGATCACTGAAATTAGTTTTCTTTGCATTAAGATTTGATTGCCAGTTAAAAAGACTGAAATTTAAGTTTAAGATTATGTCATAAAATACAGTTAGCCTGAGTTACATCAGATTGAAATATTTGCTTGGCAAACAAACTGAGAAACATCCTCATACTAGAACCTGACACTGGTCCACTGACCTTTGGCAAGCAGACTGGCTAACTTTCTAATACTGAAACCTGACACTGGCCCACTGACCTTTGGCAAGCTGACTGACAAACTTCCTAATACTGGGACCTGACACTGGCCCACTGACCTTTGGCAAGCTGACTGACTAACTTCCTAATACTGGGACCTGAAACTGGCCCACTGACCTTTGGCAAGCTTACTGACTAACTTCCTAATACTGGGACCTGACACTGGCCCACTGACTTTTGGCAAGCTGACTGACTAACTTCCTAATACTGGGACCAGCTGACACTGGTCCACTGACCTTTGGCAAGCTGACTGACTAACTTCCTAATACTGAAACCTGACACTGGCCCACTGACCTTTGGCAAGCTGACTGACTTCCTAATGCTGAAACCCGAGACGAGCCCACTGACCTTTGGCAAGCTGACTGACTTCCTAATATTGAAACCTGACACTGGCCCACTGACCTTTGGCAAGCTGACTAACAAACTTCCTAATTCTGAAACCTGACACTGGCCCACTGACCTTTGGCAAGCTGACTGACTTCCTAATATTGAAACCTGACACTGGTCCACTGACCTTTGGCAAGCTGACTGACTAACTTCCTAATACTGAAACCTGACACTGGCCCACTGACCTTTGGCAAGCTGACTGGCCAACTTCCTAATACTGAAACCCGAGACTGGCCCACTGACCTTTGGCAGGCTGACTGACTTCCTAATATTTAAACCTGACACTGGCCCACTGACCTTTGGCAAGCTGACTGACTAACTTCCTAATACTGAAACCTGACACTGGCCCACTGACCTTTGGCAAGCTGACTGGCCAACTTCCTAATACTGAAACCTGACACTGGCCCACTGACTTTTGGCAAGCTGACTGACTAACTTCCTAATACTGGGACCAGCTGACACTGGTCCACTGACCTTTGGCAAGCTGACTGACTAACTTCCTAATACTGAAACCTGACACTGGCCCACTGACCTTTGGCAAGCTGACTGACTTCCTAATGCTGAAACCCGAGACGAGCCCACTGACCTTTGGCAAGCTGACTGACTTCCTAATATTGAAACCTGACACTGGCCCACTGACCTTTGGCAAGCTGACTGACTTCCTAATATTGAAACCTGACACTGGTCCACTGACCTTTGGCAAGCTGACTGACTAACTTCCTAATACTGAAACCTGACACTGGCCCACTGACCTTTGGCAAGCTGACTGGCCAACTTCCTAATACTGAAACCCGAGACTGGCCCACTGACCTTTGGCAGGCTGACTGACTTCCTAATATTTAAACCTGACACTGGCCCACTGACCTTTGGCAAGCTGACTGACTAACTTCCTAATACTGAAACCTGACACTGGCCCACTGACCTTTGGCAAGCTGACTGACTAACTTCCTTATACTGAAACCTGACACTGGCTTACTGACCTTTTGCAAGCTGACTGGCCAACTTCCTAATACTGAAACCTAACACTGACCTTTGGCAAGCTGACTGGCTTACTTCCTGATACTGAAACCTAACACTGACCTTTGGCAAGCTGACTGGCTAACTTCCTCTCATTTGGATGTGGCAAAGGCCACTGACCTGCGGCAAGCAGACTGACCACCTTTTTCACACTGGGATCCGCCCCTTGTGTAACTAATTGGAACTTTGGAGATGAGACACTTATACATAATGCTGTCAGTGATTTTGCTATGGTTTTTAAAAACTACCTTCCACCTTTCAGATTGGGGAAATTTGGACCCTTTTTATGTCACATATTACACTCAGAATTTTGAAATTCATTGCAAAGATTTTATATTGTGACAATATCTAACATTTTTTGTCTGTCAGAACAGTTTTGGACAACTGGATTTAACTTTTATTTGATTGTGTGTCACTGTTGCCTTTTGGGGAATTTTAGTTGTCAAATTGGGAAATTTTAGTCTTATTTCTCAAGGGGAAACTACCTTTATTCGGTAGTAATTTTAGGCAAACAAAACCACTTGCTGTATATGTATTCCCTATAGGTATGACATCATTGTGACCCAGGGAGGGATGCTTACCTCAGACTTTGAAGAAATCTCACACACTTGGATCTGCCTTTAGTGGAATTTGAATTGAAGAGGTGAAAGACTCTAATCCATAAGCCAACATTTATAGCATTTTGTCACAAAGTAACTTATATGTCAACTGAAACCCAATATCTCTTAATGTTATTCTTATGAAATAATGATCAGAACAAGTTCCTTCTCTAGATAAAAAAAAAGTAACTTTATGAACTATCTATAGTTCAGTTATCTCTTTATAGGTTGCTGATACAGAATATTGAATTGATAAGGAGGACATCAAAAGTAAAAAACTTAATCTCTGCACTTAAAAAATATTCACCATGCCGTAGGAGATTAATAAAATTGTCTGGGAAAATAAAAAAAAAATACTTGTACTTAGTCGTTATAAAATTTTATAAAGTAAAATACATGTAAAGGCGATTTTATCTGTATTTAAACCTGATATTTGTGTGATTAAAATAGTTACAATTTTTAAAAACAAGCCAAAACTTACAGATTTATGTATATAGGATTTCAGAATCAGGTAATTTTAAGAGAATTTATTTAGTTTTTATGATAATTTAGCAATCATAACGGCTAGTGTGTTTAAGATATTTTTATGCAATCCATTTTCCGTGCCAAATTTTGTATTTATTTTAGTAGATTGTTGGATATTTAGTGTCAATTTATATTTTCTCACTGTTGCTGTTTGTTTCGGTAATTAACTGTATTATGCCACAATGTATTCATATATGTTAAGAGTTGAGTTGAGTAATGGTGTTTAACGTCCCAGTCAAGAATATTTCACTTACATCAGGATGTTGCCAGCTAAGCTGAAAGTGCAGAAATTTTGCCTGTGTGTTGCACGGATGGCATTATACCGTGACATAGGTCCTCATTTATTTTTAGTTCTCATCTGAAAGAACCATGGCTTTCATTTCATAATGCTGAGTGCTTGCCAGAAGAACAGTCAATATCTACTTTTAAGTCTTGGGTCAGACCCAGTTGAGGTTTGAACCACATCCTCCCACTTATAGAGTGAGCACTCTACCAATCGAGCTAACTGCAGTAGTCTAATGTTAGGATTGAAAGCCTTACTATGTTATGCCAAAATGTATTCTAATATTTTAGGATTGAAAGCCTTACTGTGTTATGCCAAAATGCCTTGACAATTAGTCAGACTTTGCAGATTGAAAACTTTGATTATAAACACAAAGAAGGATTGTGTTGACAATTATATGGTTCCAGTATATATGTTTATAGACAAAAATGTTTGAATGGATTTATCATAATTCATCTGCTTGGTTACAAAATTGATTTTGAATTAAAAGTAGCTTAAAATAATTTTAAAGTGATAATTGGATGAGAGTTTAGAAATATGCATTTAGAAATAATAAAACCACTCAATTTAGAATTTCTCAATATTATTGTTGAAATAGAATTTGAATGATTTTGTCAATTTCAATGTACTTCTTAAAATGTCCTTTTCAATTTTGAATTATTTTGCAAAATTCCTTTTAAAGATATTGAATTGAATTTTCTCCACAATTACATGTACTTGATAAAATGGATATTAAGAGCTTTAAATTTAGACTTTAAATTTAGACTTTAAATTTCAAGTTTTAAGGTATTTTAGATTTTAAAGAAATTGAATTCCAGATGAATTGTGTCAAGATTTATAAACGAAGGGTAATACAAGCTGATGTAATATTGTTTACTTTTCTGTCACATATATAACTGTTATCAGTAAATGATACGGTATTGCTATTATTGATCATTCTGTGTTGATTGTATAATATATTATGTATATAATATGATAAAATATAAATATGTTGTTAGATGCCTTAAAAACCGACGTCCTTGTCCCGGTACACATGGCATGTTAAAGAACCCTCCCTATACATTGCCCTAAGGGCACTGCAAAGTTCAGAATTTCTGCCACTTTACATATAGCTGGTGATGTCTCGGCATAAGTGAAATATAATTGACTGCCATTAAATCAAATTAAATCAATTGTTGTAAAATGTTAGGTGCTAGCTAATTTGGATTAAATAACAGTGATTTTGCTATGGTTTTTAGCTCACCTGAGCCGAAGGCTCAAGTGAGCTTTTCTGATCAAAATTTGTCTGTCGTCGTCGTCGTCGGCGGCGTTGTCGTCGTCGGTGTCGTCGTCGTCGTCCGCGGCGTAAACTTTTACATTTTCAACTTCTTTTCTAAAACTATGAGGTAGATTTCAATGAAACTTGGTCAGATGCATATATGGGCCAGTGCAATTCAGATTTGTTCGTGACGTTGTCATGGCTCCCAAAACTAGGTCAAGGTGACCCATGGTTCCAAAAAACTTAAAAAATCTTCTTCTCCGAAAGCAATGATGGGAGAAAAAATCTGTTGTGATACTTGGCTTCTCTAGGGTCTTAAGCTTATAAATTGTTCATTTCGTGAAATTTGGTAAAAAATTAGGTTACGCGTTTTTGTGTTTAATTTTGAAAATTTTGTAAAATGGCTTCAAATTATTATAACTTGACTATATGAATAGATATTGACATGGGGTTTTCAGTTTTGACTTTTTCTTGAAATATCCTTCAAAATGGGGTCAAGGTCAAAGTTCAAGGTCATGACCTAGTTTGTAATTTGTGCAGTTTTAGGCTTTTTTCTTCCAAATTATAAGAGATATATAATATTAAAACATTGTTAAAATGTTTAGCAGGACAAAATGTAAAAAGGTACAAAGTTTCGTAACTGTATGATAATGCATGTAGGAGTTGTTGCCCCTGAAATGTTATTTTTTTGCTAAAAAAGACTAAAATTGTGCGTTAGCTTGAAAACTATAAACTTTTTGTATAGGCATGTATTATAGAATATTGTAGGTATTGACATGACGAACATTTTGATATATGGCTCAAGGTCATACATTCAAAGGTCAAGGTCATAGGTGCATAAAAAGACTGAAATTGTTAATTATCTTGGAAACTATTAACTTTTTGTATTGGCATGTATATTAGATTATTGTAGGAATTGATATGGTGATCATTCTGATATAAGATTCAAGGTTTTACATTTGAATGTCAAGGTCATAGATGCATAAAAAGACCCAAATTGTTAATTATCTTGAAAACTATTAACTTTTTGCAAGGGTATATATACTAGAATTTTGTAGGTATTGATATGACAATCATTTTGATATGTGGCTCAAGGTCATACATTCAAAGGTCAAGGTCATAGGTGCATAAAAGACTGAAATTGTTATTATCTTGGAAACTATTAACTTTTTGTATGGCATGTATATTAGAATATTGTAGGAATTGATATGGTGATTATTCTGATATAAGATTCAAGGTCTTACGTTTAAAGGTCAAGGTCATAGATGCATAAAAAGACTCAAATTGTTAATTATCTTGAAAACTATTAACTTTTTTGTAGGAATGTATATTAGAATATTTTATGTAATTTTGCAAATGATTTTGGATATATCCTCAGGTTGGCCATGTCCTCAGGTGAGCGTTAAGGCCCATGGGCCTCTTGTTAAAAACTACCTTCTATCTTTCAGATTGGGAAAATTTGGACCCTTTTTATGTCACATATTACACTCAGAATTTTGAAATTCATTGCAAAGATTTTATATTGTTACAATATCTAACATTTTTTGTCTGTCAGAACAGTTTTGGACAACTGGATTTAACTTAAACTATTTGATTGTGTGTCACTGTTGCCTTTTGGGGAATTTTAATTGTCAAATTGGGAAATTTTAGTCATATTTATCAAGGGGAAACTACCTTTATTCTGTAGTAATTTTAGGCAAACAAAACCACTGAATATTAATCCTTTTATTATAAATGTATATATATTCAAAATATTACTGATGAGGGGTGTCAGTCTATAATATTGACAATGTTTCTGTGTTAGGCGTTTTTAGCTTGCCTGAGTTGATAGTTCATATGAACTACTTCATTGCTTCACTGTCTTATCTTTCATGCAGCGACTTTTGCATAGTCATAGTCATGCATATTGGAATGTTGTAGGTATTGAATACAATTATTTGACATAAAGTTCAAGGTCATAGGGTCAAAGTTCAAGGTTTGTAGTTGCATAAGTATACTGAAATGGGAAACTATCCATTGTACTTTAGATACTACTTGCATTTTAGCTATAAATTATAAATGATCCTTGACTAGACCATATATATTTCTGATTAAGTATTGTGGCAGTGCATTCCAAAGTAGAAAAATTGGATAGTTTCTGTAATTACTATCATTGTCTGTTGCTCCTAGCAAAAAAAAAAAAAAATAATAATAAAAAAATTGGGACATATCAGGTGAGCGTAAAGGCCCATAGACCTCTTGTTTATTGTATATGTAATGAGAATTTATTTATCTATCTTGGAGTGAGACATTTTACTTTTCAAGTGTTATTGGCAGCATTGTTAGAATGCTGATGTCGGTGATGGCATTATCAGAATGTCAGAATGTGAAAGTTGTTATATAAGCCAAGTTTTAAAACCTATACTGACTATTAGACTATAAGCTAGACCTAGTATTCTGTTGACTTCTTGTTTTATTATTTTGATTTCTTCTTCTATATTTAATGAAATCTAAATGAAAATATTTTAGCAGGTTTTATATATATCTCCCCCAAATTACAAAACAAACACTGCCACATGCTTCCCTCCTTTGTGAAATGATGTCCTCTACAAGACATTGTTATGCTACTGATAAAGTTGTCTTAATTTGATTTATATAATGCAATTATACTCATATAAAGACAGCGAACAGTACTCAGATTTTTATTTTTTGTGTTTTTCTCCTTGTAGAATAGAGGCTTTATATATTTGTGCCAAGGTTTGAAAAGAGAAATAATGGATGGTTCTGAGTCAGTAAGATCTGGAAGGAGTGATCGGTCAGAACATTCCCGACGTAGTGGACATAGACACAGACACCATGGCAATCATCGCCATAGCAGCCGTGCTTCGGATAGAGAAGGCAGGGAAAGAGACAGGGATAGGGACGACAGATCTGTTACGATTAAAACTCCAGGAAATATGTCAGAAAATGAAGATCAACCTCTGGGAGAGGAGAGAATTGAGGTTCACATCTTACCACAAGATGATAACTGGGGTGATAATACAACTGCTATTACAGGTGAGTTAAGAATTCATATCTAGGATGAAAAAACTCCAGCATTTTAACCATATTGTGTGAGTGGAGTGGAGTAATGGTGTTTTTGTGATATAACTGACAAAAAGGATTTCTCTTTTTAACAGACATGTAGATATTTTTTTGATTACATAATTCACATAATTCATAGATATTTAAATTAAATATAATTTCAATAACTTGGTAGTCCTGTAGCTAAATATATATATATATATATCAGGGCTCAGGAAAACTTTGACTGAGGTGTCGGACATTTTTTCAAAGCAACTGTACCACCGACGGATGCAGTGAAAAGCAAAAAAAAAAAAAGAAAAAAAAAGAAAAAAAAGAAAGAAAAAAAAAAAGTTGTTACTGACTAACTGACTGTGTATTTTAAAAGATTTTCAATATCAATATAGAAGTTTTTAAAAAGGGTTTAACTACCACGAAGTTATTTAAATATATATGGTCAGATTTTGAACTGTCGGCGTTGACGACACATGGTTTGACGGCCATCTTTGTTTATTGACAATCGCGCATTTTCGTTTTCCCGAAGTTACACGAACTTTACTGAACCTCATTTTGAGAACATCTTTGATTTTATTATACTTTTTAAAGTTATTTATTTATAACTAAACAGTTTGCCAAGACCGTACTATCCGCATTGTATTATTATTTAACATCCCGCGTGGAACCTCTTTGAAATAGTCCGATGACCATGACCTACAGTTAACAGGTGTTTATGGCTTCCGTCTGTCAAGTGATGTGATTACTTAATAAACAACTTACCAACAAAAGTAATGATGATTCGGACGATGAAACAAAAGGAACAGATTGAGACCATGGATTTTAACTGATCAATAAACAAAAGCCTAATTATTAGATCTGTATTATTTATTGAAAATGACTGACAGGTGATAGCAAAGAATACTCGAATAAAATAATGTCCGAAAAACATATTTATTTACGTGTCCGATTAACTGAATTCTATTTAAAACTAAAAATGTCCGACAAGCTATATTTCACATCGGACAAAAATATTTTTTGTCGGACATGTCCGGCAAATATGACCGTTTCTGGACCCCTTATATATATATATATATATATATATATATATATATATATATATATATATATATATATATATATATATACAGTGGTTTTGTTTGCCTAAAATTACTACCGAATAAAGGTAGTTTCCCCTTGAGAAATAAGACAAAAATTTCCCAATTTGACAACTACAATTCCCCAAAAGGCAACAGTGACACACAAAATCAAATAGTTTAAGTTTAATCCAGTTGTCCAAAACTGTTCTGACAGACAAAAAATGTTAGATATTGTCACAATATAAAATCTTTGCAATGACTTTCAAAATTCTGATTGAATATGTGACATAAAAAGGGTCCAAATTTTCCCAATCTGAAAGGTGGAAGGTAGTTTTTAAAAACTATAGCAAAATCACTGATATATCAATGAGATTTTTACCCACATGCATTGATATGATGTTCAATAAAGAACATTTGTTGTAAACAGTGTATTAAATAGCTTTGTATGTTTTACTTATGAACAACCCTGTAGATATATTTAGCAGAATGATTGATTTTTCACTAAGTTCTAATAAAAATGCTGGTTGCATTATTAAGATTATAACCAATTTATTAGGAACAAATATTTGTTACTTTTTAGCAGGTCTTTAAATAATTACTAGTTAATTGGTACATCACTCACAAATCTGTAATTAAAAAAAAAACACCAATGTATATCATCCACAGCTATAGAGAAAAAAAAATTTGTGAATGATATAAACATTTGCAAATGTTTTGCCTTTTGAACAGCCCTGTAGATATGTCTCTATAGTGCATATAGTGAATATGTAAATAGCCTCTTACACAACTATCTCAGATATTCACCATGACTTAATGTTTGAATAACCCTGTATATAAATACATAGAGATTTCATAACTCACAAAGGCATAATAAAAAACGAGAGTGCACATCACAGATGCATTGCTACGGATGATATAGATATAGATATATACATATATATATATAAGTGAAGTTGTGTATGTATTACCTCATACGAAACGACGTAAAAAATTCATATCCAAAATATTTAACATGCGTGTGGACGGGAGAAAATTTGTTCATAGAGAAAGGTCGGAAAGCAAGCAGTTAGGTACATACATGGATTTTTTTGTGGGATTAGATTTTTTGAATGAGGAAAGCGTTTAATAAGTTGTACTTTATGTGAATATATTGGAGAGTAATGGATGTTATAACAGACTTATTTATATCAAATATGTCTGCTTGTACCAAACGTTGTAAAAAGAAGATATCTGTTCAGATCTTGTGTATATATGTGAAGATTTCATCTTTTTTTCTCTACAAATATATATTTTTCTTTGTTGTTTTGCTGGTATCTTTGAAGTTTGTTTTAGATCCCGATAAAAAGCTTTTAACATTGTTGTATAATGGATATAGTTTAATGATGTATAATTTAGTATCTGTATCTTCTCTAAAAGTTCATATCTCAATTATTTTATTGAGTGAGAGAATTTCTTTTTTTCTCCAAATATTATAGCTTTGATGTTTTTTTCCCTCTTTTTCTCTTTTTTTTTATCAAGATTTGCAAATATAAGATATAATTAGATTATTGTTATAATTGTTTTTCCCCCCAGATTTTTGTTTTACTATAAGATGTGTCTGACAGATTTAAATCCTTTTCTTTTTTAGCTCAAGACAATATTTGTCTTCTCTTCCTTTTTAACAAAGACAAAATATGTCTCCAGTGATTTTATGTGAAATCACATAGAGATATCAACAGGATTTTTCTCATTTTGACATTGTAATTAATTTGTGTACTTGAATTTTGATCTTGGTGATGATATTTTGGACAGATGGCTTGTCACATTTCTGTTGGTAACTCCTTTTTATTTAATGACAAGGGCAAGCTTGTTAAAATTCCCCTTTATCAATTTGAAAAAAATATTGTAACATATTGTCTTGAATTTCTAACCAATTGTCATTATCTGGACTAAATGTTTGCAATAAAAATCTCAATTTTATTTTTTCTTTCAGGAAATACCAGTGAGACTGGATTTTCTATGGAAGATGTGCATAGCAAATTTGCAAAAGAAAAATTTGAAGACACTATTGGTATAGGATGTGTTCGTTACGTTGGCACAGCTTTAGCCGCTGTTCTCAGTATTTTGGGATTTGTTTCCCCCATTGTTATGGTGGTGTTACCAAAAATTGGACTCAACGGTTGGGACCCAGGTCCGTGTAAACCAGAATGTGAAGGATTACTTATAAGTTTTGCATTCAAATTGCTAATTTTATTGATCGGAACATGGGCTATATTTTTCAGACAGCCCAAGGCGACTATGCCAAGAGTATTCGTTTTTCGTGCCGTAGTTTTGTTTTTAGTGTTCATTTTGACTTTTGCATTCTGGTTATTTTATGGTGTGCGGATATATAAGGAGAGAAATACAACATATAAGGAAAACGGAAGTGAAAAGAGAATTGAATATTTTAATATTGTACAGTTTTCTGTCTCTCTCGTTGATGCGCTCTTATTTATTCATTACATTGCAGTCATTTTATTAGAAGTTCGTCAACTCCAGCCTCAGTATGTTGTAAAGGTGGTTCGATCACCAGATGGTGAAGGAAAGAATTACAGTATCGGTACTTTGAGTATCCAGCGTGCAGCAGCTTGGATATTGGAGCAATATTATCGGGATTTTCCAGTTTATAATCCGTATTTGGAACATGCTCCTAAAAGGCCGACAAAAGTGACTGGATTAAAATTTTATGATGTTGATGGTAATCCAAATCAAAATAATCAAGGGAGAGCACCTAGGGCTATTTTTGCTGCAGCTGCAAGAAGGCGGGATGCTAGTCACAATGATAGATTTTATGAAGAAGTCGAGTATGAACGTAGGGTTCGAAAGCGGAAAGCAAGACTCATGGTAGCAGCAGAGGAAGCATTTGCTCATATTAAGCGTATGCAAGAAGAACAAGGTATTATGATACATATATTTGTTCACTATATACTATATCTATATATAGTAAGAGGAAAGATATTTCACCCAGAATTAGTAACAATTAGGGATGTGTGACCTAGAAACACTGGTATATTTGGACCCTGTGAAAACTTTGCCATTTAATGAACTAATCTTGAATCGAGACTGAATTGTCGTTTTGTGTTTCTCCAGATGTATTGATGAGGTTTCTGTGACTTGTAACCATGTGATTTAAGTGATTGGTTTGTGTTGCTATGTATGTCTGTCCGCTTTCACTGTTCGGTTTCCATATGATAACTTGAAAACAGATCAAATGAGTTTTTCAAAATTTGCACAGTTGTTTAATATTATAGTATAGGTCAAGGTTGATATTTCAGGTGGCCAAGTAGTCTAAAGCATTGGGCTTATGGATCACATCTTTGGTCAGAGTTCCAGTCCACAGGTCCTTCTGCAGGAGAGTTTGCTTATTAGTAGGACAGTGGTTGTGTGGGATGGAGTAAAAAGTGAAAAAAAAATTAATAATAAAATAAGTAAATACAGCTATTTGTGAAGGATGATAAATGAATGCATCGATTTATTGCTGTGCAGGTTGGCAAGGGGTATTGTTCAATGTTTCATTAGATCTACTGTTTTGAGAACTATTATTTTTATATACTTTTCCAATAGTACTGTACCTTTAAAGAAACTGGGTCAAGTTATCTGCTGTTCCATTTCAAACAACTGTTTCAAAGTTTACACCACACACTGATTGAAGTTCTGCTGTAAATCCTAATTTACTATGCCATGTTTTACAATACTCTGATGAAGATCTGCTGTACATCACAAATTTACTATGCCATGTTTTACACTGCACTCTGTTATTTCAGCTAAAAGATGGTTTAGTAATTATGACTGTTTAGATGTTTTTCATAGAGAAGAGATTTTTTATTGTGTAAACAAACTATCGACAGCTGATCTTGTGTGTTAGCATTATATACAGTTTTGTAATTTATTACAAGACCCCTCTCTGACTTTATGATCGCTATATGTTTGTGTTTTGTTGGATAACCTCCCAGTAAAATCTGCTTTAAAAAGTATTTTTGGTCTAGAAATGAAACAAAGCACCTACCCTATGATGTGATTGATATACGTGTATACATACATACACACACACACACACACACACACACACACACGCATTTCTTTTAGGTTACTGTAATAATAAAACCCATATAAGACAAATAGGTTATGGATAAAATATTGACTATGAGTCTGTAAGTGTACCTGTAAGTTACATAAATAAACTGAAGAAAAAACGAAAAAATAATTCTGTGGATCACCATTCTGTTAATGTTACATGTATTATTATCTGTTTAGTTAACAAGAGATTTAGTGGAAGTTTAATGAGATCTGTAAATTGCAAGTTTGTTAATGCTAGGGGAAAGTGCGTTTGTTTGCCAGTGGTTGAGGGTTTTCTCCAATCACTCTTTTTTCCCCATCATACTTATAATTAACTGACAGCCTAGATATAAGTTGAAAAGATCCTTAACTTGGGCAAAAAACACACCATACTTTACTCTGTCAAAAAATAAAAATGCACCATACTTCATTCACTCTGCTAAAAAAAAAATAACACACCATACTTCACTGCTCAACTCTGGACTATCCTTAATTTTGAACTCCGATAAAAGTTGCGCTGAAGAATAAAAGTGTATACATGTGCCACCAACATTGTTTATTATTTCGTGTAAGTGCAGGTAAAAACTGAAGTTAATTTAAAACTGAAAAACTGAAAGCTTATAGATGAAAAATTGATTAAATTTGAATGGAGGGTATAAACATTCTTCACAGAGATTTCCACAGCATTTATTGTGAAGTGAGATAAATAAATCTGAACACAGCAGCAAGCATGCCTATAAATAAGACTTACATGTTTTAATTATTCCTGTAGATAACATAAAAACAGCATGTTAACAGATGATAAAGATATTGGTGTACCTGGTTAGGGGTCATCTCCAAACCTTTTTTTTCTGAAATGGATCTAGCCAAAAGTCAAAATATAATTGTTTACCATGTTATCAATTAATTAAAAAGAGAGTATGTCGAGTTATACCTATAAATTTTTATTGTCATTTTGCAGAAATGAAATTCAATTGCAAAACACCTGGATCACTTGAGCATTTGATATATATATATATATACACTATTAGTGTAATTCAAGATTATCAGTAATTTTGATCAATAACTGAAATCATCACATGTTAATGAGTAAGACCTCTATGTTGATATATATATATAGGACTGTTGGACCTGTCATAGAGCCCAGAGAACTTCCATTACAAAACATAATTTTAAACCCATTATGACACACTATGTCGTTTCTTTGATCTGTTTCTTCTACTCTTCATTTAGTTTTCTTGTTACAGGAAACACAATAATTTTATCTTTTGTCCTGATTTTAAAAAAAATATTAAAACATACTTGTAAATCAAAGTCCAAAGTTAAGTTATATTGACTTTTAGGTTTCAGATAAATCAGTTTTAAATAAATCACATCTACAGTCATATTTCAGTGTTTCGATAATATTTTTAAAAATTTAGCCTGTCCAGTAGGTCAGACGGATACTTGCGGACTTCCAGTATTTTATAAATTTTGTTTATGTTCTAAATAAAAGTATTTTGACATTTAAACGCTGTAGTTTAGACACTGATCTATATATTTCATAAAATGCACAACTGATGTTAGATCTAATCTTGCTGTTTACCAATTTTCTCCACATACATGTACTGAAATGATTTAAAAAGAAAGATGTTAACACCCTGAGGTACAAGTTGTGGCTGTTTTTAGTGGTTGTTGGTATCCAGTTGAGTTCCATAAGTTTATAAGTTGAAGACTTAAGTATTTAATCCATGTACTACACTTAACAATCATAATGCTTTAACATTTGTTCTCGCTTCTTTCAGGCCCAGCAATACCAATGGATCCAATGGAATCGGCCCATGCAATATTCCCATCAATGGCCAGAGCTCTACAGAAATACCTCAGAGTCACAAGACAGCAACCACGATATACCATGGACTCGGTCCTTACTCATCTGTCTCACTGCATCAGTCACGACATGAGTCCCAAATCATTTATCGAGCGATATATGACTCAGGGAGCAGTCATTATGAATGATCATAATTATAAAACGGTGGAGAAATGGGTACTTGTTTGTGATCAGCTACTTACAAGAGAAATTGAACATAATACATTGTTTCAGTTAAAACAAAATGAAGTCTCCCTCTTATGTACAGTAAAACGATTACCACATTTTAACTTAACTGAGGAAGTAATTGACCCTAAAACGAACAAATTTGTTTTAAGATTAAATTCAGAAACCTCTGTATAGCATGCCGCTTGGAGCTATTAAATATATTACAACTGTCCATTGTGCCACTCATAAACAAAACATTCAATTTAGAAGGAATAAAATTGGAATGGATTCCCAAATACAAATGTAGCAAAATGGCTTGGGCACACTGGCTACATGAATTTATATTGTGTCACAAATTAACCAAATACATCAAGGTTTGGAAAATTTTGGATCATATTCCGAAATTATTTTATACAGAATTATGGATGTACTCATTATGACCAACATGTATTTCTTTTTTGTGAATACATAAAAATATTTCAGGATTTTAGAAGATATTTGTGAAACACAAAAACTGAAAGGATGGATGCAAATCATTTTGAAATAATTCAAAGTGCCATTAAATATGCAGGAAATATCGATCAATATATACATAAAATCATTTAAAACTGCCATTCTACATCAAGGATGTGTGAGTCTAAGTTTATTTCAGGAATCTCGATAAAAAAAATTAATGCACATGAAACAAAATCCTTTAAAGTGCCATTTCAATATTGCGCTTTTATTGAATGCATTAAACTTTCAATAAATTTACAGACATTCATATGTGTCAACATTTTAGAATGCATGTATATATATGGATTGAGAGTATAACATTACTGCCCCTGTAAAAAAAACTTATAAAATATACTGTATCTCTATGATGGTTAAATATGTATGGATGTTAAAACTACCTATTGTGTCTTGTCAGGATAATATGACAGAAATCAATAACGCAGAGAGTCAAGATGGGTGAGTCACTGCTAAGTAGGAAAAGTTGAATAATCTCGTCGACGACATGTAAGAGGCAGAAACCTGATAATGCTGCTTAAAATCCAATGATATGTTTTTAATGTTTTCGGTCGCCAATGATATGGACAAGATCTAATGATTTCTCTTTAATGTCTTTTTTGGAAGATTCAGGACTGTCCATCTACTTCATTTGGTGCCGAATTTATCCTCACACCTACTAAAATCTATGTTTTTTTTTCCCCAAATAATTATTCAAAATCTAAACTTAATATATCATCTACAGATGTTGACTGATGTAATCCTTTTGATTTCCTCCCAAAATGAAAAAAGAAAGAAAGAAAAACCATTTTTCCCCCTAATTCTATGGGTCTTAGAACCAGTGCCAAAAAGGGAATGGAACTATTTCCAAAAAACTGAAAAGAAAACGGAACTATTTAGTAAAGACTTGTAAACATGATCTGTGTTGGCATTGTTTTATATTGTCAGATCAAGTGACATTAAAAGACCAAGCTTTCTTTATGGATTCTCCTTGATGACATTAACATTTTGGCATTTTGCAGACTAATCTGGCATTTTTGGACCAACCCACCTTGCAAATTGCATGTCAGTGTGCATGTCAAGATTGACTAGGCTTGCTTAAGGGGTTCATTTTGATGAAGAGGAATTCAATTTTTGGCTGAATGTTACAATTTTTGATTGACCACTGGCTGTTTTGGGAACATATTTCGTGTTTTTCCAATTCTATTAAGATATTGTGATTTTCATGTCACTGTTGAGTACTGTATTAATCAGAGAGTATCTGATGTTCTCGCAGGATTTAAGTCCAAATGAATCAATTTAGAATTAGTTTTAAAATTATATTGATGCATGAAATAAGATTGAAAGAAGTAGATTTAAACAAATTAGATCCTTTTATTAAAAAATATTTCCTGGGACTTAACTTCAATTTAATGAGCTACGTTTGTTAGTAAAATAAAATTTTTTCCGAGCTGGAATTATATTCACTTGGTGTTTTTATTCCTTGTCTTCTTGTTATTCTTATAAAGTTTTTATTTTTATTTTTAAAAAAGACTTCTATTTAAAATAGCCAGACCCTTACTTACAAAGTTTAATAGTCCCTAAATGTTTAAAATAATTAAAAATTTGATAATATATATTTTAATAATTTTTTTTTTGGTAATGCAATGTTTCCGTTTTAAACCTTGGTTCTGTTAACATTGATAATGAGATAATCTGTCAAGTTACCACACCTGGTAAATGAGTGCAAATCCAAAAAGTTAAATAGCTTTATCAGACAATAGTTTTTAACATTCATGAAAACAATCAAGCATCATACAACTGAGATTTTTTTTTACCCTGTAATGTTTTTGCAGTAATGTTGTTACATCAATTTTCCAACTACCCTGTAGATGTAAATGATATCATTTATTGTTATTCTAAGAATTTCAGTTTAATGATATTTCAAGAATTTAAAAAAAAATTCTTCATGAATGGAAGTATGTTGAACATGCTTCTGATAGGTACAAGAATAGCCTCATGTTACAACAGATACTCTAAAACACATGTCAGAAACATAATGATTCTTACATTATTGGCAACAACAACATCTCCTTATCTTAGAATAGTAACTAAAACAGAATTAGGGCTTTATCTGTTATAGAGTTCACTTCTGGTGGGAAAAAGTTCCAGAACTCTTTAAGTCAAGAAATTTTCCGTTTGTTTACTCTGAATACATTTTGATTTTGGTATTACATGTACAACCTTTTTATACTTTTGTTCTTTTTTTAGTAAATGTTGTACTTTTTGATACATGTATTTTTAGCATCCAACAAATGACCTTTGTTCAGGTGGTTTAAAAAAAACCAAAAATCTGTTGTATAATCCCCTTGTTTCCATGGCGCCAGCGTTGTGAATATTTTAAAAAAAATTTTAATAAAAACATGCTTTGGAAATAAATTGCTATAAATTATTATATATCTATTTTTTCAATTTTTGTAAGACATTGATTTAAAGTTTAAGACCTTTAAGTTTTTTAATTGATCAGGGAATTTGGGAGAATAATACAGCATATTTATTGATTTTTATGCATGAATTATGACACTGCTGCAATATCAACCCCAGTGTCATCAGACATATACTGCTGCATTGTGGGATATTTTTTATACAAGTGCATTATGGTATATATATATAGAATTTTGTAAATGTATTTTTTAAAGTTGAAATACGCAATTCAAAGTTTGTCATTGTTACATCCTAACCCACCCACCCCACAAGGATTATAAGGAAGTGTTTAGATTATAATTACTACTGGAAGTTTTAGATCTCAATGTGTATGACATATTCCCAGGCACAAACATTATAGGAATGAAATTAATTTTTCTCTTTGTTATGGAAAAATGAAAGAATTGGACATTTTGCACATGCGAATTATGTTACGTGTGCAAAATGTCCAATTCTTTCATTTTTCCAAAACAAAAAGAAAAATTAATTTCATTTCTTATAATTCAATTCATGGAATAATAAAAAATAGTAATCAAAACTTTTACAACTTTAATTAATAATAAGTAAAGAAAATTACATCACCAATGTGCAAGAACAATTACAGAAAAGTAGTTCCGGTAACAGCAAAAATAACAGAAAAGATCTGACCAATCAAAATGCTGGAAACAAAAGAGAATTGAATTATTCACAGTCCATGATGATGTGAGACTGAACATATAAACATATTATCAACATTAGATAAGTTCCCACAATTTAAAACTTGTTAGTAGGCATACTCTTAAAATAAAATTAATAGTCCTTTTTAAAGTATTTTTTTCACAAGTTTGCTAAACTAGGTTACTGAAAGAATTTCTCAAAAAGTCAAAGGTGGTTTTGACTTCCAGATATTGACACAGGATTAATTGACAGACTTGGAAATTGGGAATATTTATACACAGTGAATATTTCTACTATTACTGTACTTTATAAGTGTTCAGATGTTAGACTTGTTTCTTTATGTATATGATGCTGTATTGATACAAAACTATTCTCATGTGTTTAAAACAAGTTCATTAGGTTTTAGTTTTAACATCATTAAATGATTGTGTTACCATAGCAACTGCCATATAATTTTGATGTAGTATATATATTCTGATTCCCTGAGTTCAAATACACATATATTTTACTTGCAATGAATGCAAAAAAAAATTTTGTATGAATTTTTTTTTTTATATGAAAATTATGCAATATCATCTGTAAATCTTATTTTGTATATCATTTATTTTGTCATTTACTTCATTATTTTATATTATTTGTCTTGAAGTAGTTTTTTTTTTCATGTCTGCATATCAAAGTTGTAACATATTTTGTTTTTTTGATTTTTTCCTTTTGTACAGAACAAACTTGAAGCATTTTGTACTTATCATTATTATGTTTACCTTCTAGCTTTATTTATTTTACAGGAAACTTTTGATGATACACTTGACACCTGTTATAAATTTAATCATTTTCACCCCCTGAACAGTAACAGTGGTATGGTTTGATGTTGACTTAACTCTTGCAGAGTTATCTCCCTTTCACGATTCATTCAAACCACAAACCATATGTATTTAAGAGTCATATGGAAAATTAAACCCACTTCACCCTAGTGACAGAGTTGACAATAACAATCAGCTCATCAGCCAGAGGCTGGTAACTCAGGGTTTGTTTATTTTTAGGCAAGAGACTGGGCTTTTAAGATTATAAGAGAATATATTATAAAAAAAAAATACATGGATATGATATTATAATTTTAAATAATAGATTTTCAAAGGCATGATTACCTTGTAAGGCTGGCCTAAATATAGTTAAGTTCTTTACCCTGACTGCAGTGTCTAAAATTGATCGAACCAGCCCAATTCTTGAATATTGACTTTCTGCATCTAAACATGTCAGAGAATTTACATAATATTACAGCTAAAGCTGATAAGTTACAAGTCTTGTACTTCCAGACAGGCTAGAATACGTGACTCTGCCTGTTTGTCCACTGGGGTGTGAAATCGAGTTGTTTATAATGGGTGTTGGTTGTATCATGGGCTGAACTGTACCGTGTTATATGTCCAGTGAAGAGTTTTGCTGTATTTTTGCATGAATGTATCTCAAACATAAAATTAAGTTAGTTATCATTGTAATTATGTTCTTCGTATAATCTCATTATTTTTGTACAACTTTAATGTTTTATATTTCTGAGTTTACATGTATACAATTTTGATATGGTGTTTATGATCCTGATCTGGTTCACCATCAAAATATCTGAATACCGTCATGTGACCAGCTAGAGTTTGTATCTTACAGATGAAGGCTTGTAT
The DNA here is from genome assembly GCA_029721355.1 of Tegillarca granosa. NCBI lineage: Eukaryota > Metazoa > Mollusca > Bivalvia > Arcoida > Arcidae > Tegillarca > Tegillarca granosa. The sequence continues at coordinate 4,775,502 of CM056611.1, read as the reverse complement.
CAATACATTGAAATGCAAATAACATTTTCTAATAAGGATGTGAATTTAACAAGACGATTGAGACAATACTTAGGAATTGTATGTTGAATAGATTTTTTCTTGTAATTTCCCCTCCCCTTTTATGTATTTTTTTTAAGAATAATCTATATTTAAAGTTTCAGAGGCCTATATACTAAAAATGCTTTAATTTTCTGGTTTTTTTTTTTTTTTTTTTTTTTTTTTTTTTTTTTTTTTTTTAAGTAAAGATTAAGTTCTGTGATTCTGTACCAATTTGTCAGGCATTATGGGATATGTGTATCACCTGATTCACAGATCAATTTCATTGGTTGATTTTTGGAATACATGTATCTGTTCTGGTTGTGACAAGTATTTTTATATTTGGTCTCTTTTTATTCAGTCTAGAGCTTTGCATTAAGTGAGCCTTTTATTACAAGCCTTCTAAAAGACTAGAAATTGTACATGTTATCCTAAAATTACCGGTAGTTGAGAAAATTTATTATTTTTACTTCCCAATTTTAATGTCATAGATGCTTAAATGTCTTCTTGCCAAATACTAAATTCATATTTTTATTGCAGAAAGAACAGCTGATCCTGCTGATATAAAACCAATTATATAATTTATTGCTTGTAAGAAAACTTTTTAAGTTTGTGTGTAGTGTTTAAGTTCTACATATCATAACAGTACCATAGAAAAATTGTAATGTTTTCCATCGACTTTTATCGAAATGGTATTGTTCGTTGTCAGGGTTAGCCTGGGCACCATATGATCAATAATTGTATGTTTGTATGGGACATTATGGAACAATGTTTACATCAGGAATTCCTAGTACATGTACTGTAAATTGGGAAATTTTCACATCAGTCAATATTTGTGAAAAATAACATGGACATCAATTCGAGTACATTTAATTTCACATAATCTGATTACTGCCAGCACAAATAATATTGACTTTTTATATTAGCAGTAGTTTTATTTTCGCGTCTTGCTTTACTTGCATATTAACTTGGAAATAAATGCGAAAATTTCCCGATTTGCAGTATGACGTCATTTTAACAGGAAAACATTAACTTAATTGGATTCCAAATGGTAAATTCCTTACAAACATTACAGTTATCAAGTGGTATTCTGGTTAAAACTTTATTATTTTGAGATACAAAATGAATAGAGTGGTAGAACCCACCATTATATCATTATTTCTGTATATTTGTAGTTTTATGTATAGATAGTTCTTTGTTTTGTTCACAGAGGGTGTGTTTGTCCATACACTCAATCTAATAATAATATTTTAATGCCTTGGAATATTTTGAAATTTAAGATTTATCCAAAATAAATTGTTGAGTTATTCATCATCCAATGAAAAGGTTTTTAAGACTAGGTAAGGTTTGGTGAATAGGAGACACCCTGTAACATGCTTTTTGATTTGTTGATGTATGTAGCTTTGTAAGTAACATGTATAGAAAATGTTAAGTTACAATCATTATGATTGGTGGATGCAGAAACAGTATTGTAAGTTATATTGTACAGTGAATTTGATTGGTTTGTGTTAGAAAAGTGCTTAATTCAGGCTAAATCTCAAATTTAAAATGGTTTAAGGCTATTTTTTTTATTTATTATAGATTGCAGTAAAATTGTTTTGTACTATACTGTGATTTGTAAAATGTACTTGAAAAAAAACATGAATTTAATCTCATGATGTCAACCATCTTCAATTAAACTCAAATTTTGTAAGATAACTTGTTTTGGTTTTTTTTAAGCGTTGCTAGTTGCATACATAAGTTTAACTATTGGAATTTTATCCCAATATGTGTTTGTATTTTTGCCTTGGTCATTAACGTGTACCATACAACAAACATGAGTCCTATGGACCTTAAAGGGTACCTGTAACCAAAATTTTTTTTATCACAATTGTTTTATATATTATTTAAATGTAACAATATTGGAAACCGCATCAAAATTGGTGACAAAATAAAAAAGTTATATCGGTTTGAAATCCACATTTTAAAACTTTCTCTTTATCACAAAGTGAAACGCCTCGTTTTCAGTTATAGACGTGTGACGTCATTGCAGTATTAGAAGTAGTATCTAACATAATAGACAGTAGTAACAATGATGATATATTAACGTATGTAGAAGAAAGTAACGACTCTGACATGTACCTATTTATGTCAAATAGTTCGTAATTATTTGGGGAAGCAGTAGACAATTTTTAAGTGATGAATTTGGAGTATAGCTGTTATTAATTCGAATCAGAAACGGAAGAATCTGATGAAAATATTGAGCCGAGTCCCGACCTACTCGAGAATTGTGACTGCATTTAGTTGCATAGCTGTTGAAAAATATGCAACGAGTGTTAATTTGTCAATAACATGAAACTTGATTATATCTTTGACTTTTTAAAAAAAATAAATTAATAAATAAAGTCGGACTGGACAGACTCAAGAATTACGATAAGTTACATAGCTATAACAAAACAAGAGGCCCATGGGCCTTAACGCTCACCTGAAGATATGTCCAATATTGTTTGCAAAGTGCAATAGACAATATATTACGTACAGAAACTTTAAATGTTTTCTCAAGTTAAGAAATCCCACAAAACTTAATCAGAAATATATCCACTCACATCTTATTCATAAGTAGCTTATATAATATTGAACATATAACCTTGAACCATATATCAAAATGATCATTGTCGCAATACCTACAATATTCTAATATACATGCCTATACAAAAAATTAACAGTTTTCAAGATAATTAGCAATTTAAGTCTTCTTTTGCAGCTGTGACCTTGACCTTTAAACATATGACCTTGAACCATATATTAAGATGATCGTCATGTCAATACCAACAATATTCTAATATACATGCCCATACAAAATGTTTATAGTTTTTAAGATAATTAGCAATTTCAATCTTTTTTTTTTTGCAACTGTCACCTTGACCTTTCAATATATGACCTTGAATCATATATCAAAATGATCGTTGTCGCAATATCTACAATATTATAATATACATGCCGATACAAAAAGTTAATAGTTTTCAAGATAATTAGTAATTTTAGTCTTCTTTTGCAGCTGTGACCTTGACCTTTCAGCATATGACCTTGAACCATATAACATAATGATCGTTGTCGCAATACCTACAATATTCTAATATACATGCCTAAACAAAATGTTAATAATTTTTAAGAGAATTAGCAATTTCAATCTTTTTTTGCAGCTGTGACCTTGACCTTTTAATATATAATCTCGAACCATACATCAAAATGATCATCATGTCAATACCTACAATATTCTTATATACATGCCTATACAAAATGTTAATAGTTTTTAAGAGAATTAGCAATTTCAATCTTTTTTGCAGCTGTGACCTTGACCTTTTAATATATAACCTTGAACCATACATCAAAATGATCATTGTCACAATATCTACAATATTCTAATATACATGCCTATACAAAATGTTAATAGTTTTTAAGATAATTAGCAATTTAAGTCTTTATTTGCAGCTGTGACCTTGACCTTTCAACATATGACCTTGAACCATATATCATAATGATCGTTGTCGCAATACCTACAATATTCTAATATATATGCCTACAAAAAGTTATTAGTTTTCAAGATAATTAGCAATCTAAGTCTTTTTTGTAGCTGTGACCTTGACCTTTAAACATATGCCCTTGAACCATGTATCAAAATGATCGTTGTCACAATACCTACAATATTCTATTATACATGCCTATACAAAAAGTTAATAGTTTTCAAGATAATTAGCAATTTAAGTCTTTATTTGCAGCTGTGACCTTGATCTTTCAACATATGACCTTGAACCATATATCATAATGATCGTTGTTGCAATACCTACAATATTCTAATATACATGCCTATACAAAATGTTAATAGTTTTTAAGATAATTAGCAATTTAAGTCTTCTTTTGCAGCTGTGACCTTGACCTTTTAATATATAATCTTGAACCATACATCAAAATGATCATCATGTCAATACCTACAATATTCTTATATACATGCCTATACAAAATGTTAATAGTTTTTAAGAGAATTAGCAATTTCAATCTTTTTTGCAGCTGTGACCTTGACCTTTTAATATATAACCTTGAACCATACATCAAAATGATCATTGTCACAATATCTACAATATTCTAATATACATGCCTATACAAAATGTTAATAGTTTTTAAGATAATTAGCAATTTAAGTCTTTATTTGCAGCTGTGACCTTGACCTTTCAACATATGACCTTGAACCATATATCATAATGATCATTGTCGCAATACCTACAATATTCTAATATATATGCCTACAAAAAGTTATTAGTTTTCAAGATAATTAGCAATCTAAGTCTTTTTTGTAGCTGTGACCTTGACCTTTAAACATATGCCCTTGAACCATGTATCAAAATGATCGTTGTCACAATACCTACAATATTCTATTATACATGCCTATACAAAAAGTTAATAGTTTTCAAGATAATTAGCAATTTAAGTCTTTATTTGCAGCTGTGACCTTGATCTTTCAACATATGACCTTGAACCATATATCATAATGATCGTTGTTGCAATACCTACAATATTCTAATATACATGCCTATACAAAATGTTAATAGTTTTTAAGATAATTAGCAATTTAAGTCTTCTTTTGCAGCTGTGACCTTGACCTTCAATATATGACCTTGAACTATATATCAAAATGATCGTTGTCGCAATACCTACAATATTCTTATATACATGCCTATTCAAAAAGTTAATAGTTTTCAAGATAATTAGCAATTTAAGTCTTCTTTCGCAGCTGTGACCTTGACCTTGAACCATATATCAAAATGATCGTCATGTCAATATCTACAACATTCTAATATACTTGCCTATACAAAAAGTTAATAGTTTTCAAGATATAGTGACAAATATATAATTTTAAGCAATTTCCCCACTCAGTGCCTTACAATTTCCCCATTTTGAGCTTAAGGCTACCATTTGTGCAAATCTGAAAATAGATGACCTAAGGATGTAACTAAGGTATATCTCTTGTAGATTCAGAGGAGAAGATTTTTAAAGTTTTCACTCTTTTCCCCTTATGGGGCCCCAAGGGGACATAACTCTTTTATTTGTGCAAATCTGAAAGGGCTTCACCCAGGCATGATGGTTACCAAGTTTCATTAAATTTGACCCAGTGGTTTTGGAGGAGAAGATTAAAATGTAAAAAGTTAACGCACGACGCACGACAGACGACGGACGATGAACCATCGCAATAGCTCATCTGAGCTTTCAGCTCAGGTGAGCTAAAAACGCGATTAGTTTTAACTTGTCAAATACACAAAAATTAATTTTATTGTCGACATTTTAAAATGAATTAAATATCACGCCTGACTGGACAGACTACCAGATGAATATTACGGAACTTACTGTGGTGTCATGTGCTGATTTTGAATTTCTATTCAATGCATTATTTTAATAAAAATTCAAAATCAGCACATGACAGTGGCAGTGGCTAAAAATCAATACATGAAACAATCAGACAGTTGAAATTAAATGACCGTGATGTAGAAAACTTTTAAGTAGTCTGGAGGCATCACATTTCCTCGCTAATTGGAAGATGTTCACACAATTAAAGTTTGTAACACAGTTCTTTTCAACTGTCCGATGGCTAATTAATGCTGGGGTAAATAAAAAGAAAAAAAACAAAATATTTCCCCTCTAATTATTTTAAGCAAAATATATTATAATTGTTTAAAATGAAATGACACGGATTTTAGAATGAGACCACATTTAAAAAAACGAGATGATAATAATGAAAATCTTGAATAATAATAATTATAATTATTATTTTATTGATTTGTATATATAGAATAAAGAATTAAAAAATATCACAGCTAAATGTATGCCCAAGGAAAAGTGAAAACTAAAATCTAATAAAATCAAAAGCTGTAAGTAGATCAATAAACATGTTTTAAATAGACTATTCTGGTCGTCAATTTTTAATTTTCAATTTTGCCTAAAAGTTATATTTCATTATTATTATGATTATTGGCATGAAAACTAAGGAAAAATTTCTTTTTCTTACTTTTTAAAGCTGCATTAAGTTTTCCAAAGAAAAAATTAAAACGGCACTAATCTAACTAATGATGTTCCTAATGAACAATGTTACATTTGGTTCAACGATAAAAGCTCGAATAAATGCAGAAATCACAATATTTACCCAGCGAGATGCAGCATGTAGGATCTAATATTAGAACATCTTTACGTCATCAAAAACCCGGGTAATTTAAACACAACTTTCAAAACGGTGAAATACGATAAATTAAACACAGAACTTCGTTGAATTTGTCATTTGTGACTTAGTAAGGGATACAAAACACCATTTCAAATGCATCCGGATATAAATGAAGGACAATTAATGTAATCTGTTATGTTTCACTTTCGGTTCTAGGGTTTTTCCTTACATCCGACATGATCCGTGCGCATGCTCCAAGCTCATAATTACCATCGTAAAACTCTGACCAACCGGTCAGAGGATTCCGTTTATTTACAGCTAAAAGAAATGAAATTTTAGAAAATGAATGTCAGGATTCGTGGTTAGAAGATATCTATTTTTAAAAGAATATATTTTTAGAAAATCAAAAAAAATTCAGAAAATTGATAACCTTAATGCAGCTTTAAATTTTAAAGATGAAATATCCATTTTTTTTCCTGAGCAAAATCTATACTGTATCATGACAAATAACGTTTACCAAATAAAATTATTTTACTTAGCTCGAACTGTAAATATATTATTGTATATTACAGGACGTAAGATAACTTTATCAACCTGCAAATCAATTTGGCAAATTATAAGTGACATCCTGTTAATTACAGGTGTGGGTCTAAATCTAAGGAATGTGTCTAATAAGCAAAAGGATTAATAATAATCTTAATTATCGGTAGATGTCAAACGAATGTTAATTCCACTTCATTAAATAGTTATTATAGAAAGTTTAACTACGAGTTCGTATTTGACTTATTTTAGTAGTTGGTAAATAATATTCTGTGGAGGTATGTTACTGGTATGACGTCACAACACGAGAGCCTCAATATCGACCATTTTGATTTGGATTTCTATAGATGTATTAGAAAATCATCGATATCTTCCTTATTATGGAAAAAAAGAATCTATCACTACTTGTGTTGCCAGATAGGGAAATCTCAACCAGAGTTCTAATATATCTGGTCCAGAACGAGGCTTGCCGAGTTCTGGACAAGATATATTAGAACGAGGGTTGAGATTTCCCTATCTGACACCATAAGTAGTGGTTGATTCTATTTCTTGCACTACAAAATATACAAATTAAAAATCAAAATTCAACATTATGATGGAAGTGGCGTGTGAATACAAAAGACAGGAACAAGCGTGACGTCATAATTCATATTAACATTACGTCATAAAAATTACGTCATTTATAAAATTAATATGAAATAAACTTGTTATTGATGAAGAAAACAATCTTTAAAATTGCATTTTAAATTTAAACTGTAGTATTACCTGTTCCATTTATTTGTTTGTGCGAAGGTATGCCAGATTCTTGGGTTTAAAGCGGTTTTCAAAGTATCGATACACCTCTGATTTCATTGATAAATTTTCGCGGGAGAAAGTGCGTGTAAGCTATCTTGTACAGGGGGTGCAAGATGGAAATATCTAGCACCGCTCTTTATATGGAATTTTCTATCTGGGGTGCAAGAATGGAATTTTATGGAATTTTTGCTACAGCCATATTTAAGTGCGACGAATGAAATATATCAAAGCTGAAAATCGTTACCCTTTAATGCTCATCTGAGGATATGTCCAAAAATTTTTGCAAAGTGCAATAGACAATATATTAATTACATTCCAAGTTTTCTCAAGTTTATAACTGCCACATTACTTTTTCAGAAATATCTAGTCAGAGTTCATTTATAAGTAACTAATATGCATGTAGTAACTATAGTACAATGAATAATTTCCAAATAATTAACTATTTGACATAGTTATGCAGCTATGACCTTGACCTCAGGTGAGCTAAAAAGTACTTCTTCTGTCACAATCAACCATTGTCAAACACAGCTGTGAGAAATGTTAGATCTGACAATCAAAAAATATATATATACTCTTTCTACATAGGCAGATGTACATTTATCACACTTTCAGGAATTGTGCAGTGTATATTGAAGTTATGCACTATATAATTAACTCTTGATTTTTCCAGGGGAAAGATGAATATCGTTTTATGGGGAGGGGGACATGGGCATAAGACACTCAAAATAACCAATGGTTAATGAAATTTTTAAACTTACAATTTACAACAGACTTTCTATCAACCTTCAAGAGCATGTGGTTTTCAACTTGATTCTGGAATTCCTCAACTAAATTCAACACTTTATGAAATTTTCTATGAGGTAAAAACTTGTGCACCATGTAATCATATGACATGACATATATTTAGATTACTTAAAGTCCCAGTTTTATAACAGAAACTATATGGTATCAAATCTAGTTTTTGGCTTGCTTTATTAAACTGATTTTGAGCGTAGAACATTTTCGAGTTGTTGGGTCTACACTTTCTACATGATGAGTTGAAGTGTTCAAATTTTCAGGAATAATTCATCACATTTTGAAATCATAAACCATGAACGTGTGTATTTACTTCTGGTAAAGCAAGATGTATACAACACTACAGCAAGATTAAAGAATAATATTATTAAAGAAAGAGTTACCTGGATAAAACAAAAACACTAATTACTTCTAATGCAGCGGTTCCACGAACGAAAAAAAAAAAAAAAAAAAAAAAAAAAAAAGTGTCATGGACAAAGTTCCATGAACATAATTTGGGAAATGTTTTAAAGAGTTACAGATTACACAAACTATGCACCGTTCACATATTTTCTTTAGAAAAAATGGCAAAGTTCCACAAGACTTAATTTTAAGAAAAACTTTCTCAAATGTCACCAGAATAGGAGGTGCACATCAATGATATGTGCCAAACAACTGGGTAAAATTTTTATTCAATTTGGAAAATGTTCAAAAGAGTTACAGATTACACAAACTATGCACCGTTCACATATTTTCTTTAGAAAAAATGGCAAAGTTCCACAAGACTTAATTTTAAGAAAAACTTTCTCAAATGTCACCAGAATAGGAGGTGCACATCAATGATATGTGCAAAACAACTGGGTAAAATTTTTATTCAATTTGGAAAATGTTCAAAAGAGTTACAGATTACACAAACTATGCACCGTTCACATATTTTCTTTAGAAAAAATGGCAAAGTTCCACAAGCCTTAATTTTAAGAAAAACTTTCTCAAATGCCACCAGAATAGGAGGTGCACATCAATGATATGTGCCAAACAACTGGATAAAATTTTATTTAATTTGGGAAATGTTCTTAAGAGTTACAGATAACACAAACCATGCACCATGTATGGTTGGACGGACGGATGTACGGACGGACGTTCCTTTCACTATATCCCCCGCTCTGCCGAGGCGAGGGGATAACAAGACTCTTAGCTTGAAGGGAGAAGTAGTTTTATATTTTTTTGTAGTATGTTTAATTTTAATTGCAAAATACTGCAACAGAATTTACTGATGATCTGCTTTCTATAATATCAGCCTGGGTTTGATATCCTGATGCAAGTGATGATGTGTTCATTGTGTAGAGTGAAGTGCTTAATACCTGAAGTCAAGCTGCTTTTATTTATTTTCAAGGCTGTGAGTTCTGCAAAGGTGGAGTAAATTTGAGAAAAACGCCATCCTTCAGCATGCAAAATAACAAACACTAGGAACATCTCAACTGGGATTCAGTTCTAGATGGTGAGAGGTGTGAAGATCATAATAAGATCAAACAGAAGAATCCTTTAGACCAATTTGGCACAAAAGCCACTGGTGATTATTAAAATTTATTGGGGCAGTGGATCACTAGCTTTGTAAATGAGGAATTTTTTGCATAGACCACAACATGGTTTTGGTAACCAAGGTTTCATTTAAAATACTCTGAATTTCATTTTTGAATTCTAAAAGAACAAGCCTGAATCATGTTTAAGATTGTGTATGTATGCTTTTGCTTTAGCGAGCATGACATTCAGAAGTGAGTGTTTGTGCAAGTGCACATGAGCGACCATTGTCACTATTGTAGGTTGTTTGCCTTTAGATTCAAGATGGCATCCCATGGACAAAGTTGTCATAAATGTTTAAATAAATTCTGAAACCAACATGCTTTTTCAATTTTAGTTTTCAGTGCATCATATCTTTTTAGAGGGATTTAAATGATAGAATTAGTCAAAACTCAGGACAGATGCCAGATTTTATATAATTTGGCATTTTTTTCACCAGTCAGGATCTGTTTCCAAATCTATTGGAGGTTATTGATAAAGCATCTGGATGATCATGACAACTCAGATTAAATGATATTTCTCATGTCTGTTCAAGAGACATAAATATTGTTAGTGTGACTTTTATTTATTTTTTTTGATGATCTTGAACAACTAGAATAGCAGAACCAATTCTGATGTCCTGATGCAACTGAATGTCATGAGGTTATAGTTTTACACCCCAGTTAAGATTCTATCCATCTGTTCTGTGATGGTAGAGGAAAGTTGACTGCTAGCAGAAACAAAACACTTTAAGCAAGCAAGCTTTTTTTACACATCAGAAGTGTGATTGAACCTTGGCAGTAAGCGGCACTTTAGGTAAACCACTTGTCCAACAAGTTAACAATGATATTATCTCATGGGCGCTGACATCTGAGTCAATCAGCTAGATGCTAGATTTTATATAACTTGTTATTTAATATATATCACAAGCACCTGTTACATTTTGGTGTGCCATATGTGCACATTACGGAAAATCATTCCAAACAGAGACACTAGGGACCAACAAGTACGATGAAATAAAAAATAATAATTTAATGACAAAATATATAAGATAAAACACAGTAACCTAATTTTAGTACAAAATTTTATTTTTAGCATTAAGATAACATTTTTTTGAATAACAGAATGAATAATGACAGTTACCATGGTTACAATACTATGTTACTATTTATAAACCAAATATAGACATGTAATAATAAATATTATGCTATTTACTTTAAATTTGCTGTATATATATTGCAAAAACATATAGACAACATAATACCACATATAGTCTGTACAATACAGTGAACAATGTATCTGCAAAATACTGAACAATGTACATCAGAAAATAGAATGTAGAATACATGTGCAAAATAGCGTGTACAAGTGTTAAATGTACACATGAAATAGTATGTTTTCTATGAATGATATATACATTGTACACATCTAAAAATGCACAGTTTCTGTGAACAATGTGATAAAATGTATCTGTGAACCATAGTGTACAATGTATCTGTGAACCATATTGTACAATGTATCTGTGAACCATAGTGTACAATGTATCTGTGAACCATATTGTACATTGTATCTGTGAACCATATTGTACAATGTATCTGAACCAGTGTACAAGTTTCTGTGAATGATAGTGTATAATCTACCTGTGAACCATAATGTACTTTGCATCTTAACCAGTTCACAATGTTTCTGTGAGCAACACTTAAAATGTTTTTGTGACCAATAGAATACAACGTATCTGTCAACCATGTTAAAAGGTCTGTGAACCAAATAATGTTCACTGAATCTCTAAACAATTTTTTAAATGTCCATTTAACACAGTACCAGACAGAATTTATCTTTTAAAATAGTGTGTACAATACTATGAACATTGTATTCCCAAGCTTGTGTGCAATAATGTTAATAGTGTACATCTATTCCAAAAAGTGTGTACAATAGTGTGAAGTGTACAAATACAATTATGTGAACATTATATTCACAAAAATAGTGTGTACAATAATATGAACATTGTATACCCAACAAGGTGTGCACATTTATGTAAACATTGTATTCCCGAATTAGTGTGTACAATTAAGTAAAAACTTATTGCCTAAATAGTGTGTACAATATTATGAACATTGTATACCCAACAAGGTGTGCACATTTATGTAAACATTGTATTCCCGAATTAGTGTTTACAATTAAGTAAAAACTTTATTGCCTAAATAGAGTGCACAAAACTAAAATTTTTAATTAAATTTGAATCAGTCACTTTTAACACACCCCCCCCACCACCACCATCTGAATTTTATTTGTTCCTTAATCTTGACAGATTTTAACTTTCAGAGAATCTTTTGAAATAAATATTTGAAATAGGCTTGAAAATTCAAGGAATACCCAAAATTATACTTCTCAAATAACTTAACAACCTTGCTGTGTTTTTACAATTCTATTTTATGAAAAAAAAAAAAAAAAAAAAAAAAAAAAAAAAAAAAAAAAAAAACTGTATGGTAATGAAAATTTGGTACAATTTACACCGAAAATCAGTTTAGACACTAAACTACTAGGAAACATGTTTTAAATTTTACTTACCTTAAAAAAAATTAAACTGCACTTTGTGTGTGTGTGTGTGTTTTTTTTCTTTTTTCACATATGTGAATAGAGCTACAATTCATTTCATTAAAATACATGTATCATTCATTGGAAAATCATGATTTCATCTGATGTAGTAATAAAAATAATATTTATATACCAAACACTTACACATCTGCATCAACGCATTTTACTCCCAAGATTTAGAACATTCAAACATTTTTACACACAAAAAATAATTGCATTAAATTTTCATTCCTATATAATAACCAGGATACTTCATGTGTATGTACATGTGTACACATTTATGTGTAAAATTGGGTACAAAAGACACACAAAATCCAGGGCTCATTGTATATACATGTGTCCATGTGTGAAAAGCTCTAACAACAAAAATGATTCAACTATTAGCAACTTTATGTATTAAAACTTTTTATAACTTAGTGTGTGTATAGTAAATTTGTGTGTATTATAACTGAGAGTGTATATTATATGTCCTGTTCTATGTACACATGATTTACATTCTACAAGACCATATCTCTGACTAGCATCAAATTATCATTGGCTACAACGTTTTATGTTACAATGAAACCACAATTTATAATATTTAAAATCCTCCCCATTTCTAGTCCACTTACCCCTTCCCCCTCATCTCATAATTCATTTTATTATTTTCAAAAATGGAATAACATACAAGGCATAAATAATGTTTTGTGTTGGATGTTTTGGGAAATTCTTATTTAATATTATAAGTGCATGTGCACTGCTACTATTAGACAAAATGAGGATTCAGTTGTGCGTGTTTTATACTAAACCTGTAATGCAAGTTATTACTTAATACTGATAAAATTTGTATGAGCCCAATTATAATGCATCTAAATGAAATTTATCATATGCTCTGTATTATCAATTGGTGCATATACTAGTATATATAATAACTACATGTATAATGGCAAAAGGGAGGCAACCACTATATGACTGAGTCAAGAAAGACAACCCATTGTACAATGTCGATTTATTGCTGACATTCAGTGTGAAGATACAAATTATGATAACGTGTCATGGGCATCAAAAGTTAACATTGTGAATTCATCTGGAGCTATACAACAGTAATTCATGAAGGGCAAAAATTGAGTAGAGCTGTGACAATGATGATTTTCCATGTACAAGCCACTGACAACTTAGTTGATGAAAGACAAACCATGTGCAACCTCTGATTATGGTAGAAAATCTATATGCAATTTTGTTCTGATGTAATTTACACTGTTGAAACAATTTTCAATTACTGCATCTCGTGATAACTCTTCTACAACTATATTAAACAGATAGTGTATAAAATTATGTTCACAAAGGTTTTTTTAGCCATATCATATACAGTAGAACTTCGACGGCTCAAAGTCCAAGGGATTTCGGCCAAATATTGAGATGTGATCATAGGTTCAGGTCCTCTTGATTATCTGTGGACAGAGAATCCACTTTAAATTTGTAGTACATTTGTACATGTAAATGTATATAAAGGTCAAATAATAAAATGTCCAAATTAAAATGGAAGTTTTCATCTTGTATTATTAAAAATTTATAGATAATGAAAAGGTAGAAACGTACCAATGATAAAATACAAAAATTGATTATTCATCAAGATATCTTGATAATGTTTTCAAACTGTTGACCTTCAATATGTCACATATTTTATGACTACGGGGCTAAAACATGGTACTTTATTTTAATTTCAACAAGTGATGATAAAAAATCAACTTACTTTATTCTAATAACAATACAAAGCAACAGTTAATACCGGTCATTTAAATCACAGAAAATTACAACAATACATAATACTCAACATACTTAGTGACATGTAAATTATAGAATCCTATGTGCAATCATCAAGCGCTACCGCATGTTGTAATCGGATTAAGAGATTAAAGAACTGTGTATATCAAGCACTGTCTCATTAGGTCAATTAATAATCTCAAGTAGCACTCAATATTTCAGGTAACTAGACGAATTGTTTCGTTCCACTCTATTACTTTTATTGAAATCTGTAATATGGGTCACATGTCATTCTGAAAAAAATGTATTCGAGCGAAAGAAGTTGAAAAATATTTATTGTTCGAGCGAGCGGGGGTATTCAAGTTAACCAAGTTCTAGCCATTAAAGTTTATTTACATATGATATTATAGGAAATTGGTCAATACCGACAGGTGAGCTCGAGTTAGTGACGTTCGACCGATCAAAGTTTTACTGTACATAATATGCCTAATGTTAACATGACAAGGAATGCACAACTTTATGATAAGCAACAGTTTTGCAAGAGTGTAGTGGAGAGTATCAGTTTTTTTTTGCACCCTAGTTAAGTGTTTAATTCAAAACATTTTCCCATTTTTAATTTTAAATACATGGAATATTAAATCAGTTAGTTTATGATGCTATGTATCTATATACAGATGTGGTTCAGTGTAAATTTACAAGATCAAAAAAAAAGTTTTTTTAACATGAACATTTCTTCCTTCCTTCTAGACATACCATGTGTTTAAAAAATTAATTTTCTTTTTTTTTTTCCACAAAAGAGTATCTTATGAAAATTCTGCTTTCTTAAAATCCAATATTCCAACATTCTAGATCAGACATGAGGCTTGTCTTACAGATTGTAAATCTTGAAGATCTCATAAAAAAGCAAAAAGAAACTATTTTAAAACATAAAACATCCAGGTTTAAACAAAATATATTATAAATACACACAGTGTAATGATTTACAAATAAATATGCTATAATGTAAAACAGAGGTAAAATGACTTTAAAAAGGGAGATAATCACATTGTTAAAGGAGAAACCACTTTTATTATGTCCCCTTAAAATATGGCAAATAATAATATAAAATGCTGATACATGTACACGTTTTTCATGCTTCAGTTGCTATGGAAATTAACATGAAAAATAAAACAACAGTGTGTATACATATACATATATATATCTATATAAAAGTTATATAAACAATTTTAGCACATGTGTATATAATTTATCTACTTATTTTCTACTTTTTATATTAAAAATAAAAAGATATTTCCTTATCACCATCTCTATGATGCGAAGTGGCATGAACCCGATTCAGTAAATGGAACATACCAAAATGGTCAATAGGGAAGGGATAGGAATATTACATGACTAGAATAAAATACAGACATTACGTCAAGTTCACCTAAATTTGCATATTAAAATGAACAAAGAAAGTAAATATTGTTCACAGTATGTAGTTCTGGAGATAAAACACTGGTCTACTGATAATACAACAGTTCTCTATTAGAGGGACAATAAGTGACAAATATAAAAATTTACTAAATCCAACTTTAAATGGGTCTACAAATCCAAGGTCTGGATTTTTCAATTATTCAAAATAATATTAGCAAATATTGGGCAACTTGACAACACTAAATATCATTCAATTTTATTAGTGACAAAAAATGAAGTGAAATGTGTTTTTGTTATAAATATAAGGCAAGATTTTCAGGGCTTAATTACTTCTTCTCTTGTGTACTGTAAGCACTATTAAAGTGATTTAAATAATGAACTAAAATGCAAAAATTCAATACACGTACATGTATTTGAATTCTACAATCTTTCCAAAAATAAATATAGATACACATTTTTGCTGAGTCAAATTCTAAGCCCATTTTTAACAAATTTAATTTTGCCTTCCAAGAAAAACAAGGAAACATAGAATGTAGAAAAATTAAATGGACTGATACTGTACTTATATAAATGAAGAGAACAGCATCAGAGGTAAAGGGAGACAATTCAGACTTTACAATCTTGTCTGCCATTGAAACTGCTAGTCTGATGACAGACCAACAATTTCACTACATGTACATGTAGATCCACTCATAAGTTATTGTGATAATATCCAAAATGGTTCTGTTTTCTTATTTCAAAATAAAGTAAAAGGTGCTACATTGCATTTACAGATGATTACAATGTCAATGATAGCATTTATAAGAATTCAAACCATTTAAATTAGAATCATTTCATCCAGAAGAATAAGGTAGCTCACCTGCCATGTCTGCTCCATAAAAAAATCCAAAAACTTTTAAATAATTTAGTCAATGAAAAATCTCAATGTTTGAAATAAGCACCAAAATCTTTAAATATTGGGTGTTATGAATTAAGGTTCTTTACACTTTGTAAAGCTTTTTACCAGACATTAGTGTATCTATAATTATTTTTGGAATAACAGTACAATAAATAGTTATATCACAGAAAACTGGTGTAAAAAAGTTTTAAAATATCATAAAATACTGGTTAGTATGAAAATAAAAATTAACCCCACAATGACTACCAAGTACAGATGTCATTAATTTCGGTAACTTAAGGTTGAATGTGAAATGGATTTTATCAGCATACCAGGTGAGATATCCCATAAGGTTTGTGTAAACAACTACTTCCATTGGATATTAAACTGGTTTGTGTGAAACAACTACTTCCATTGGATGTTAAACAGGTTTGTGTAAAACAACTATTTCCATTGGTGTTAAACTGGTTTGTGTGAAAAAACAACTATTTCCATTGGATATTAAACCGGTTTGTGTGAAACAACTATTTTCATTGGATATTTAACCACTCTTGTTAATGTTTTCCCAAAACTGATATAATTTTAGGGAATTACAACTTTTAAACATTATTCAAATCAATCCACACAAACAACAAGAGATACTGACCACATGGTATTCTAGTAAACCCCATTATGTTTTATTGGCAAAATTTTATCTTCAATTTTCAAATCATGTCAGGACATTTTTAAAAAATCAGCCATTTCATAAGCAAACTTTATATTTTCAAATCATATCAGGACATTTTTCTGCCATTTCCTGAGCATACATAATATTTTTCAATCAGTTTATATAATCAAAAAGTCATGATCTGGCTGACAAAGTTATAATCTATATGTACCCTATAAATCCTATAATGGCCATGTTGAAAACCCTGTAGTTAATAAAGCTATATCAGTTAATCTTTATCTTAAACCCTGAATATTCCTAATTGTTGACAAGTCATTTAAAATTATATATCTAAATAGGGTTATAATAAGTCTATTAAATAGCAGCTAGCACATAGTAATTTTTTATGACTGATCATTCTAGAGTTGTGTGGAATGAAGTGTGGTGTTTTACATCCCTGTCGGGTTTTAATCACTTATTTTCTGGATATTCAGTACTGAAAAAAACTTTCTCACACTCAAATCTGTCTGTAAGGTACAGTAGTCATGTGATCTGTAAGGTATCATGTGATCTGTAAGGTACAGTAGTCATGTGATCTGTAAGGTACAGTAGTCATGTGATCTGTAAGGGCATACTTTAGACCACTTGGCCACTGATGCTCCTGGTCATGTGATCTGTAAGGGCATACTTTAGACCACTTGACCACTGATGCCCCTAGTCATTTGATCTGTAAGGGCATACTTTAGACCACTTAGCCACTGATGCCCCTGGTCATGTGATCTGTAAAGGCATACTTTAGACCACTTGGCCACTGATGCCCCTAGTCATGTGATCTGTAAGGGCATACTTTAGACCACTTGGCCACTGATGCCCCTGGTCATGTGATCTGTAAGGGCATACTTTAGACCACTTGACCACTGATGCCCCTGGTCATGTGATCTGTAAGGGCATACTTTAGACTACTTGGCCACTGATGCCCCTGGTGATGTGATCTGTAAAGGCATACTTTAGACCACTTGGCCACTGATGCCCCTGGTCATGTGATCTGTAAGGGCATACTTTAGACCACTTGACCACTGATGCCCCTGGTCATGTGATCTGTAATGGCATACTTTAGACCACTTGGCCACTGATGCCCCTGGTCATGTGATCTGTAAGGGCATACTTTAGACTACTTGGCCACTGATGCCCCTGGTCATGTGATCTGTAAGGGCATACTTTAGACCACTTGGTCACTGATGCCCCTGGTCATGTGATCTGTAAAGGCATACTTTAGACCACTTGGCCACTGATGCCCCTGGTGATGTGATCTGTAAAGGCATACTTTAGACCACTTGGCCACTGATGCCCCTAGTCATGTGATCTGTAAAGGCATACTTTAGACCACTTGGCCACTGATGCCCGTGGTCACATTAGACTCATTAACCATATTAATCAGGAAAAATCATCTCTGAAGTAACTTTTCTCATTAATTAGAGAATTATTGATATAATAAGCTATCAAGTAAACAGCAAAAAATGTTAATTCATAGTTTAAAAAATACTGACCTTTTTTTAAAAGTTTTAAAATATTTTAATGAGTAGAGAAATCAGACATCAATAAAGTTCATGATTTTAGCAAACTGCTTGTATGTACTAGCCTCTATTATAATTAGACCTCACTATAAATCTAAACAGTGAAAACTCAACTTAAAAATAAAACGTGTTATTCTGAAGACATTTTAAAATTGTATCAGTTAATTGCTTCTGTAGTTTTCAGTTATATAATTGACATACCATTTTATATTTATATATAACAAAACTAATCCCTAAGAGGAACATGGCACACATATTTTATGTATATATCTCATATGTACTTAATTAACTGCTAAAAACTTGTGGCTTACTAACTTCAGGAGAAATTTCCTTTTTCTAAATCTTAACAGTAGAATTGCTAGTTAAGTGGTGCACAGAAAATCCCTTGACACAGAGTTGGCCCAGCCAAAATTACTGAAATGGAGTTAAATTCTCTATTAATTTTTTTATTGTAAAAACACAGTCTTTTTAATACAGGTATCAGCTTAATAAGAGTTTGGCTGGCTCTAAAACCTTTGACAAACTCCTTTCAAGATCATATTGAAAAATTTTCAAATACATTATTATATTAAACCTACTGAAGTATGATTTATTCAAGATTTTTAGAAACCCAATTAAAAATTTTTTTTTTTGGCCACGTTTCTTAGCAAGCAAATCAAAACATAGGAGATAAAACCTTTTACACATAAATTATACAATAAATATCATTTCCTTGCCCCATAAAATGGTTTAGGACCCATTCGCATTGCCTGAGGTCTGACAATACCCTCAGAATGTGATAAGGAACTACCAGGTGGCAATTCCAAGCTATGACGTACGTTTTTTATTTCAAGAAAGTCTTGGGACTGAGATTCTCGACTACCAATTCCAACAGTCGGCGAAACACTTCGAAAACGATACTGACCAGGAGGACGAGGAGGCGGAGTTCTTCGAGAACTTTCATCCAATGAAGACCGCTGTTTTGTTTCAAAGAAATGTCTCAGTTCTTTTATACTCCCTTTTCTTTCTAAGTTACTGCCATTTTCAAAATTACTTGCACTTATTGGCATGCCACCACTAATCATTGTTAAAGACTGACTCATCCTGTTCTGAGCTTGACCACTGCCTCCTATCAGTTCTAACACTTCTGAATCAACAGTTTCCATCGTAACAGATCTCCTAGATCCAGGAGATCCAAAGGAATGCACTGATTTTGGAGAACTCTCCGGACTATCACTATGTTGAAAACTAACATGCCTTGTACTTCTTGGAGATCCATCTGATTTCAGATGAGAACCCCTTTTAGAACTTTCCTCATGACGGACAAATTTTGGAGAACTTTCAGTACTCCCTGATTTAGAAGAAGTTAAAGAAGTTCTCTGAGATTCTGGAGACCATTTTGGATTAAGCACTTTTTCTCTTGCTGATTTAGGTGATCCACTGAGTGAAGTGTCTCTTAAACATTTTGGTGATCCATCTTGCCTTGGAGATTTTGGTGAACTTCTTGTACTAGAAATTCTGTAACTACTTTCAGCCTCACTAACTGAAGATTCACTAGGAGTCCTATTTCTTGAACTGCTCCGGTGTCGGGGAGGTTTTCCAGCACTAGCCACAGAATGTTTTTCAAAAAATTTGTCGCCCCTTACAAAGTCTCTTTTTAATCCAAACTCCAGACCAACATCTGTAGAAATACTTCTCCTGCTCCGTGGCACATGCCACTCATCATGTATTCCATTTGTCCTTCCACCCAGTGAAGGACTATGGGAACTCCAACTAATTTCCCGATCAAAGTCAGTAGCAGTAAATCTTTCTGTTTGTGAATAAGATCTCTGTTTTGCAAAAGCACTTCTTTTACTTGTGGCCAGCACTGGAGAAGAAAAATCTGAAACTTTTGATCTTTCTGACACAGGTGATTTGGGTAAACAGACTAGTTTAGTAGATTGTATCGCAGGATCTGATACCTGCCGTTTTTTCTCAGTGCGCTTGGAATGTTCCTGATTAGTTTTTTCGAAAAGTTCTTTTAAGGTCTGAAGCTTGGCTGATTTATGAGCTTTAACAAATCTTATATCCTCTCCGCCTTCTTGCTCAATGTCTAAATTTGTATAGTCACCATGACGATCAGAGGCCATTTGTAAGTAAGACTCATCTAATGATGAGCGACTAGGAAGTTCCTCTACAAATAATGGTGATCTATTCCTGTTTATTTGATCTATGCCTGACCTTTGACCTACACTTCCCACTTGACTGGCAGATAATGCAGGCGTACATTTGACCTCACTAGGGTCAACAAACACATCATCATTATTCTCTGTTTCTACTTGTTCACTAGATTGTCCATCGTTACTTTTCTTTTGAAAGCTTGGTTTCCTATCTAGTATCAATTTACTTTCTCCTCTCTCTGACACAGTTTGATCATTACATTTGCAACCTTCTGACTTCACCAATAAACGTTTTGAATCTTTTTGAGGCCATGATTTATCTACCCCTTCTTTGAAAGCAAATTTTCCTGATTTAGATTCATGACTTTTCCCTCGCTTCACAAATCTTGGTCGACTGAGTTCAAGAACTTCTTGCTCAGGGGGAGCTAATTCAGGTAATCTATCAACGTTTTGATGCCTAAAACCTGATGAATCATGTGGTGAGTAGAAAGAATATGACCCTGCACCAAACTCTGATTTAGCACTTGAAACAGATCTGGGGGATACCCGGTTAAGATGCTCAAGTCCAGGAGACAAAACTGTATTGTCACATGGCTGACAACAGTCATCATTCCTTGGTAGATTTCCTCCAGCATTTGATCGCTGAGAGTCTGATCTCAGGGACATGCTTAATTCCCTTTCTGCATTGATTTCATTCTGGAATGCTTCTTCAGTGTTATCTATTTGATTAATGATTTGTGGATCAGCCACAAGAGTGGGACCTTGTGTTAGCATCTGGATATCTTCTGCTGGGAGGTTCACAGATGAAACTTCAGAACTGAACTGCAAGGTGGACTCGACCTCCATTCTCTGGCCAGTGAATCCAACATGAAGCTCATGACCAGATTGCTCCTGGTATATGAATGACCCTTGAACTTGGACAGTTTCTAGAGCAGGCATTGTTCCCTGATCTGACCTGCCCCCACTTTTAGCTTTCAATTTTTCCTGCATTTTTTCTCTCATTTCATTAGACAAATTTTGATGAGTTGGAATTCCAAAACAACTTTCATTGATATCTATTTCATCTAAAACTGGAGAAAATACTACACCGCTTTCAGCCTGTGTATTTCCTGGACCAGTATTTTCAGTGTACCAAATCACATGTGTTTGTAATTGCCCATCCTGATTGGTTGTTACCATAGTTTCAGATGTACTAACTTGGTCATGTACTGGATCACTGTCTAGTCTTAGAGACAGGTTCCCTTGCATAGACTGCTCTGATGGATTTCTAATTGCAGGTAAAACAGGATTTAGTTGATTTTGATAAATAGTCATGTTGTGTAAATTGTCAATTGCAGAGTTGTCTGTCCTTAATAAATCAGATGTGTCCATTATTTCATCGGGGCTACTACTTATATCACCACAAATTAAATCTTGATTTTCATTTTTGTTGCTGAAAATTTCTGCTGCAGTAATATCAAAATCATCAGCATTTTCATAAAAAGACCTTTCTCTCACATCATCCTTTCTAGAATCGATATTCTGTGCTAAAGATTTTTCAGTACCATACATATCAAAATTAGAATGCATTTCACTGTAATTTCTTTCATCACCACCAGATGGCATTGAATTTACTTCCTGTACAGATTCAGAGACACCACTAGATGATGTTGTACTATGACTATCCTGTGTTAACAATGTACAGTGTTTGATCTGAGGTATGTCCAAATCCGTCATACATTTTTTAATCATTGGTTTTTCTATTGTAACTGTTTGCTCATCATTTCCACATTCTGGTGTTCTTTCACGACTTACGTCATGGTAGTGTGAGGCCATTTCCATGGCAGCAATAGTTGAAGATTTTTTCAGAGTTGGTCTCTCTGTTGTAACATGTGAGTCTCGATTTTGTACCTCTTTTGTTTGACCTTGACTAATTTTTCGTGAACCATCTTCCCCTGTCAACCTACACACATCACCAGTAGGAGCAAGCTGTTTACGCCATATTTCATTAAAGTCCGACAAATCTTGTAGTTTTCTATCAAATGATGCCTCTTCACCTACTGGGCTTTCCTGATCAAAACTGTCAGTTTTACTTAAAACTTTCTTTCTCACAGATACATCTTTTGCAGACGTTGAATTATTATTTAACCCTGCCATAGCTCGAAAGTCTTGATTCAAACCTGCTAAGTCTTCCCATCTTGGTTGTTGTCGGGGAGACCTTGGACTAGACTGTGGAGATTGAACTTTGTTTGAATGAAACATTAATTCCGGGAAATCTCGAACTCCTTTCCCAGCAGGTGGAGAAGTAGGCTGTGTTCTGTGAACAGAAGGACTAGTTTTAGGACTTTCTGTTTCTGACTGACCGGAACTATCTTTTTTGTCCATGGCTAGACTCTCATTACTCTTGTTAGAAGACTGAGATTCAGTCAATCTGCCTTGCATGGATAAAAAATTCAGATCTTCTTCTGAGAGTTCAAACTGCACTTTACCATGACGAGCAGTTGAACGCTTTGAATCATGTGGACGGCTTTGAACTGGAGAGGATGTTTTTGATGAGTCTTCGTCAGATGATCCAGAGAGTCCAAAAGGTGGCCTTCCAGTTGTTGGTGACATAGGTGACATTGGTGACAAGGGCGATAGCATAGACAAGGGAGATAAATCTTCATATGCTTCAGGTGATTTTCCAATCCTTCTGTCTACTGAGTATTTTTTACTTGTTTCCTTTCCTGGTGTGAATGATGTGTCAGAGTCTTGTTTTGTTAATACTGGTTCATTTTGACTAGCTACAGGAGGCAAAGCAGCATCTTGTTTTGTTTTTCTGGAAGGTTGTAAGGGGGCTCTGATGACCCGAGCAGTCTCAATAACCTGCACTTCGGCCATTGGTCTATCAACATAAACATTAGAAGCAGATTTTTCACTTTTCTGTACAATTGTTGATGTTTCATTATCATTGGTATTTATTCCAAATGTGGTTTCTTTTTCTGTTCTTGATTCAGTTGTTACATTGTCATACATTTCTTGTTTGACTAACTTTGCTGTTTTAACATGCTCCTGCATTTTGTGTGCTTTTTCTAAGTCCTTTTTAAATGCATCATCGATTTGGGCATTAATTTCACGTAAAGTTCTAGTCAACGGAGATTCAGAATCTTTTAAACTGTCCAATGAGACACTTCTACGACTACGATGAGTAAGGGCAAGGTCATCATTGAAACTAACATTAAAACTATCCACTGATGTTGAAAGTTCACTTAAAGTTATAGAGGACAATAAGTCCGACTGACTCCCAGAATTCAAGTTTTCGAGAGACTTCTGAATATCTGACGGTACACTGAGACATTTTGACATTTTAGATTGAATCACCGGAGCTGTAGGACTTGTTTCACTGATTGGATCTTGGTTGTCATAGAAACTCCTATCACTATGTTCATCACTTGAATTGCTACAATAAGGACCAAGTGACTGCAAGGGAGAATAGTTTGTTTGAGAAACATCCTGGTTTTCCAGAGATGGAAAAGTTGTTTCCACTTTTTCCCCATAATGGGGTGATATATCCATTGGAATATTTTCACTGCTGTATTCAATCCCCGATTCATCAGTTAAAGTCCTGTCATGAATTCCAACATTGATAATATCATCATTACTTTTGGAAAGCACTTTTCCCTCTATTGTTGCTTTTTCCTCATCTGACAATATTTCTGCATAATCATGATGTCGAGAATAATAATAATTAACTGTAGGAGGTTCCTCCGGAGTACTAGCCGGCGTTGATGATGCACTACCGAGCCAGTTTTTTCGTTTCGCTCCTGGACTCTCAGGCAAGTCTATAGTAACAATCTCATTATTTACACTTTCTTTTCCTGGGCTTTTTTCTTTTTGTTTTTCCTCTTTATTAAACTTCCGTCTCTCCCTTGGAGGCGTTTTTGAACCTTTTCGTTTTCCTCTCAATTCATCCGATTTTGAATGTTCAGATTTCAGCAAATCAACATCCTCTAATCGCAAAACAAATTTATCGTCAGACATAGAATCAAGACGCCCAGATGCAGACAATGACATGACATCTTGTCTTCTAATCACTTGTTCATGTCTCAAATGTTTTTCATCAACAGAATCTAAAATTGGTTGAGATGATGCTTTCTGTTTTGAGTCATCACCTTTAGAGTTCAAATATCTACTTTCAACTGGAGGACTGCCCCGATCTAGATCTTGACGTGGAGTTGAAGGAGCAGATGGTGTCTTCCGATGAGGTATCACCTGTCTCTTCTTGTCTCCTCGCACAAACGAGGGTTTTCTTTCAGACTTCCTCCCACTTCCTTCAGTTTCATCACGAGATGAAGCAGAATCTGTAATACAAATTGAATTATGTATAAATAAAGTGTTCTAAAAACCGATTGTAAATTTTATCATTATACAAAATCTGTTTGTTTTGTTTGTTTATTTTATTTAATTTTTTTTTGGAAAGTTTAAGAGAGGCTTAAAAATTACCATTTTTATACGCTTACAAAAGGCAACAACAGATAAGACAATTTCAGTTTGTATTTTGCTGGTACAGTGATGAGTCTTATTTATCATATGGAATGGTTAGTCTTTCAATTAAGACTGCAAGTGAGAACCTAATATAAATGAAATATCCCTGATTTGGAGGTAAAACAACAACAGATATATAAACATCTACGTGCTTTTCTTTAGAAATGATATAAAACTTTAGGAATGATAAGGAATATTCAGTTTATTCACATGAATGCAGATGACATCCTGATATAAGTAAAATAATCTTTACATGGGAAGTCAAATACAATTTTATGCATCAACCAGTATATTTGTGTTTTATGATGACACTTACCATTGGCAACAACAGACAGGTCAACATCTATCGGCATTTCTCTGGTACCGGCAGTGATAAAACTGGGGTATGATATGGAATGGTCAGAATGTGCGAGTGCCCTGGGTGAATCCGAAGATAATGATCGCTTGTGTTTGGTTCTAGGTGTTGAGTCTTCATCTGAAAGTTGATGAATTATAATTTTACTGGTGTTACAGTATAGAAATATATCAGAAAACGTACTTTGCAAAGTGCCCTAGCTGAGAATCATGGTAAAGAAATATATCGGCAAATTTTCCTTGCAAAGTATTCATAGCTGAGAATCAATCCCAGGTCTTCCTGGTTAAAAGGTGAATTTAATAATGTACAAGAATGAAGAAAATAAATGAAATAAGTAACATTCTCTGACAAATAGTGAGAGAGTCCAAATCGTCCTTTAAGGCAAAATATATACATTTCCACAACAGTAAAAAGCCATACACAATCAATTCATTGCTAAATAACATTCTGACATGTAGCTAAAGTTTCAGGTGGCACACTAAAGTAGGACTAGACAATGACAGATTAATAAATACAATTTTACCCAAGTATCTGGTTTCTATGTCATCATAAGATATTTTTTATATATACAATTATTAGCAAGAATAACTTATTTAACTTTAATTTCAATGTTTTATGGTCATTACTTTGGCTCAAGTTTCTAAAAAGCAGTGGTCAGTGGTACATGGTATTTGTACTTTATCTTTTAAATTTAGTTGATAACACAAATTTTCTCAGAGAATATAAAATCCCTGGGTTAAAATTACTAAACTTTTATTTAAAATGAGAATTTTTTTTAACCTGATGCTTCATAAGGAAGCAAGTGGATTAGTTTAAGTTAGTTAAATAGTTATTGATCCAAGTTCAATGACACAGATAAATGTGTGAAACAGGAAGGTTTTTAAATCCTGTAATATCTGTACCTGTAGAGTAAACATTGAGTATCATGGATGAATTGGAATGAAGAGTTGTGTCACAACTAGAACTAGCTAGGTTTAATAATGACTCGGCACTTTTGGCTCCCCGTAATCGTCGCCGTTTCCAGTTATGTACATCTTCTTCTGTTATTGCTTTTCTTTCTAGAGGCTTCAATTCTAATGGATCTAAAAGAAAATAAGACAATTAAATAAAATTAAATAAAGACAATCTAAAAACAATAATTGTATACCAAAGTCACAATAAGCTTTGTAAATGGTTTTAAAGCACCCCAATGTGGTTTTTGGAGTAGTTTGGCAGCCTTTTACAGCAAGTTACATTTGTGGAGTAAAGCCATTTATAGTGGGTTTTGAGGGGGTTTGGAAGCTCTAATTCATTCTTTGTTTAACTCTTTTTGATTTAGATCAAAATCAGAGAACAGCTGTCGTAGGAACAACAAAGTTTACCTAACTTAGTCCTTATAAGGTTAATCCTTATATATTGTGTACAGACAAAACAGAGAAGCTGGTCTCTTTGTAATCAGTGACCCAGTGGACCAAATTGCTGATTTACAGATCAAAGTTGGTCTACGTTTCAACTCTGAAAGATTCTGAAATAAAAAAGTGGTTTCCTTTGTATACTCTGGTGACAACCCCCCCCCCCCCCCCCCATCCTTATTAATGAGAAAAATACTCTAGAAATCACTGTGCTTGTGATAGTAAATTATGCAAAACTCTGTAAACATTCAGTTATTGCTCCTAATATTAACCTTGTATACTAGATTTGCGTCCACCTTTCTGTTTCATGCTGCCCTGTCGTCCTGACTTTGTAAATATGGATCTCCATCCACTGGGAGATTTCTTGGCCTTGTTAAACTCACTATCTTTAGATAATGCTTTTTTCCTGAAATAAAATGTATTTCAAACTTTTAAAATTTTAAATTTGAACTAATGGACGTATATTTTTAAGAAAAATTAAAAATTGAAATTTAATTTGAGAAGAAGCATCTATCTGTAATTTATGTATGCTCTTCTGTTGCAGCAAGACTAATGCGTCATTTTAAATTTTTGTTTTTCCTCAAATATCGTAATCATTTATAATCTTTTATTTCCTTTGCAGATATTGTATTTTGACTGACCATATATTACCAAAATAAATTCTCAAAACTACCTAAATTTCTGGATGTTTAATGCTTAGGACAATATACTCTATAATGCACAAGACTGTAAATCTTGCTAACACATTTAGTATCAGTGACTTGTAATGCATGACACTTTAAATTTGACAAATTTCAAATTCCAGAGGATGTCAAAAGAAAATTTTTGACTTTTAAATCATTTAGGCATTTAAATTTTCAAACCCCAGTGGAATAAATTGTAGTAGAAACCAAATTATTATAGTTGTATATCTGACATCATTCATCTATATTATTAATGAAAATGTTTCAGATATAGAAGATTTACTTGAAATTAATAGTCTGCATCATCATTAAAGCCAGTCAGAATACCGGTTCTAAAACTTTCCAAACTTCAAAACTCACAACACAAAAGAGTTCCAAATTCTTTATATACTTCTTCACTTGTATTTATACAATGTTAATTTAAAATTTTACTAAAAATATCAGAGCCAAAAAACATATTAAGGCAAATTTCAGCCCCTTAACTGTGATTGATAGCTTTAAGTGTACCAAGTGGCCTTAACTAACTCACTTGTATCCTGGTAAATCTAATACTGTATGATATCTTGTTGGTAGTTTCTTAGGTCCACCCCCAACTTCTATATACTTCTGTGGAGGTGGTCTGAGACTGGCAGACAATGCTCTCTCTCTGGCCTCTTCTAGGGAGATTAATTTTGTTGGAGTTGATATTGCTAATGACTTTGGACGTGGTTTTCTATGAGAATCTGGAAACAGAAAATTATTATTATGTTAGAATATATAGGATTTCACAAAGAAAATGAAAGCTCTTTTCAAATGTTAAGGAATATTTGGTTTGTTAGAAGGGTGTTTGTCCCAAGTCAAGACAATTGATTTTTATTGTAAGGTTTGCTCACTGTTTTGTATATATTGTGTGGTTTATATGTTCTCTGCATAGTATTGGTTACAATTCGAGAATAAAGGAAATGGAAACTGAAAGGAGGTCATCAGTTCCAGAATGTTAGAGAAAGCTGGAATACCTGGAAGAAAGCTGGAATAAATAGGAGAGGCTGAAATATGTTGGAAACTACCTCTCTCTGACAAGTAAACTATCTGTAACATACTTCTCTCTTAAATCTGTCTAAAGTGTGATTTGAAATTAAATGATGAGAGTTAAGTTTTAAGATACCCATTTTTGCAATTCATTATATAAGAGTATAAAATTATACAAATCACAAATTAAAATTTTTAGGATTTTTAGGGTACCTTTCCATACCCACTCGCATATAAATGGGACCCCCAAATCCTTGTCATAGACTCCAAATCCTTTTCATAGACTCCAAATCCTTTTCATATACTCCATAATTTTTTTAAAACTTATAACCTAGATACTTACTTTTCAGTTCAGGAGATGAGTATGAAGGCATTTTGTCACTAAATATGAGATCAGCATAAACTATAAGACATTCTGTAACTACTGCTTGTATTCCTACACCCTGTAAAGCAGCGGCCCCTCCCCCTGATTCCAATTCTTTTGACCTACAAAATAAATATGTATGAAATAGAACAGTTATATCACTTAAATGCTTACACATATAAAACTTTAAGCCAGGTCAGAGGCTAAAGACTCAATGAACTAATTCTTTAACGGGATTACAGTGATGCCAATGAATGTATTTGTACAATGCACTTCTCACAGAGCTATGTCTACCTATGAAGTTTCATGTTTATACCTCATAAAGGTTTTGAGTTATGCTTCAGACAAAATGTAAGAAAAAAGAAAAATAACAAAGGGCAATATAACTCTTAAATTATACAAAATAGAGTTATGGTTCCTGACAATGCACTTCTCACTGAGCTATGAGATTCATGTTTATACCTCATAAAGGTTTTGAGTTATGCTTCAGACAAAATGTAAGAAAAAAGAAAAATAACAAAGGGCAATATAACTCTTAAATTATACAAAATAGAGTTATGGTTCCTGACAATGCACTTCTCACTGAGCTATGAGATTCATGTTTATACCTCATAAAGGTTTTGAGTTATGCTTCAGACAAAATGTAAGAAAACAGAAAAATAACAAAGGGCAATATAACTCTTAAATTATGCAAAATAGAGTTATGGTTCTTGTACAATGCACTTCTTACTGAGCTATATCTACCTATGAAGTTTCATGTTGATACCTTTTAAAAATTTTTAGTTGTGTTCCAGACAAAGTTTAACAGATGAACACATGGACTTACAGATGGATGGACAAAGTGACAACTAAATGCTCTCCCTTTAAAGAGCATAAAAGAAATTCCTTTGTGTCTTTTACAACTCAATTAAAAATGGAAAATACAGTTTCGGGATGCATGTTCCAGTAAAAAAAATTCACTTTTATCAAAATGGCCCGTTCATGGATGGTGGAGAAAACTGGAGTATACAGAAAAAATCCTCCATCTTCAACAAGGAAACTGAGAACTTTCTCACAGTAGAAGCTGCTTGAATGGGGTTAAAACTTATAAAATTAAAGTGGCTGTAATCCATATTGCACACTTTAGGCCATGCAACCACTAAGGTGCCAACTAAAAACAAGAATTGGCATGATATGGATTATGTTTAGTTGATACTCTATTAAGTTAATTTTAAATCATTTACTCTCTCAATGTCTCTAACTAAACAACTATTTACCTGAGAAGGTTAGGGGCCCAAACAATGGCTAGATTTTTGGAATGCATCCCTGTATCATTTCCAAATGCTGCTACCCTAGCTAAATGACGCATGAGGTATTGTGTGGTTCTGTAAAGAGAAATTGGAAATAAATGTTAAGTCATCACATACATGTATTCTGCAGATATTGAACTACCAGTGACAGAACTTTGTTGACTCCATAACTACCGATAACAGATAAATCAGTTACTTGTACAATTTGGCCTGCCTAAACTGATTACTACTAAAGACTTTTGTTTGGAAGAGAAATTTTTTTTTATAAACAATCAACATAAAATCAACATATCCAAGTACTAATAAATTATCTAATTACCAGATTAATTATCCATTGATAATAATAATAATAAAAATAATAATAATTATAATAATTTTATTTTATTAAAATGTCACAAGTGATCAGTGCACACACTGATTCATACCTAAGTGAACAGGTGCACACACTGATTCATACCTAAGTGAACAGGTGCACACATTGATTCATACCTAAGTGAACAGGTAATTTACTAGGATCATAACAATGTCATACCTGTATGTCAGTTATTATTAATCCCTAATTAATTCTGATTGACTGGTCACTGCAGGTCTTTTTACAATCTAGCAATTTTTTTGATTTGCAATGTCAATTTTTAAGAAAAAATATCTTAATCACATTTTTAGGAGGAAAATGATTTTCCTTAAAAAGCTTAATAATATAAAAAAGACAATTCATTTAAAAAATATTAAGTCAAATATCAAATTTTAATTGAAGTAAAATGCAAGTGTACATGTAACTTTCCTTCTCTATAAACCTGTCAAGGATATCCTCAAATAATGTCAAATTCCACACATCACAATTACTCTGAAGGGTCAATAACTTCAATAAAGTTCTTGTGAAAGAGAACTGACTTAAATTATATAAAATGAGTGAAAATTCAGAAATATTTCCCTTCCATACCTGTAATGTGGTGGTGGTAGCTGTTGAACTACATCATGGACTTTCCACAACTTGTTATCTTCATCACGTACTGCTTCCTGTAATGAGTATTTCAAAATGTAAAAATATCCAGCAATTTCTTAAAAAGACAACTCAAAAAAGTCAAAATAAAATAGATTTCTTTATATGTTTTCATTCTTAAAACTCTCGATTTTCTTAAGGTGTTTCAGAACATGACATAGGCATTTAAATATTGAAATCTATATTTTTAATTTGAAAGTTCATCACCTTGTTTGTAGGTAATTAACTTGTACCACTTAGTCAACAGCAGGGTGGGGGAGGAGGAGGGGGCTGGGTTGGACTAATTTGATGCATTTTAATTATGTGTGGTTTATGTTTCATGCACAAGGCAAAATTCATAAATTTTCAATAAACATTGACTTTTACAGTTGACCTATAACAGATTTCATTGAACTAGTCATATTCTGAGAACATCAATTCAACCTATATAGAGGGATCTTGGTGACCAAGTGGTTCACTTACAGATCACAACATCTTTTTTCCTGGGTTCAAATCCCACTTAAGCAAAGTCTAGTGTAAAAAAAAAGTTGGTAAGCTTGTTGTTTCTCTGAACACTCTGGTTTCCTCATTCAAGCCTTAATATAAGTAAGACAGAACAAAAAAAACATCATTTTTTTCACTCCACATTTATTTTAAAGATTTATAACGGAATCATCAGATTTAAATTTATCAAAATGTCTTTTTCCTCTGCTCTTCAAAAAAGCCCTAAAGTTATTCATCTGCTTTATAGGTACTTACAGCAAATTTATCGTACAGTTGATAAGTAAGAAGTGGATTTGGTAATTCTCTAAAGTACATTTTAAGTAAGGAACTAATACTGTGTATATCTTGTAGATAAACTTCTGATGTCAAATCTGGAATACTGACTTCATCAAAAGAATTCCTGAAAATAATTTAAATAAACATTTCAATGAAAATATTTGTAATCAAAATCATAAAGAGTTGTCATGTACAATAAAAACTTTAAAATGTTTATCAAATTTTAATGATATTAATTACCTATATGATATTTTATTTCCCTTTTTTAAGTGAGCTAAAATCATTTTATTGAGAAATATAAGGGGAAAAATACCAATACTTCTTTTATGCAGATGAGATATCGGATTTGATTTCTTTCGTAAAAAAATAACTGAAACTATCCTTACCATAAGGTTTTGTAAAAAAAACATGTTAGTTTTTCCATAATATGACAAGAGATTACAGAAAATCAATCTCAAGTAAATTTGTATTTGTGAATCTCTTTCTGACTAATAAAGTGGTTTGCTCAATAGAAGTTTGCCTTAAATTTTTCCATATAAGGGGAAATAACTCCATAAAGTACCTGAAAACTTAGTCATACACACAGAACATTAAGGTGAATTCAAGTTAAGTTTCAAAAATTTAGAAGTTTGCATAAGATTTTTATGAACTAATCAAAGGTTTATTTCCAGAAATGGATATAACAATTATATATCCTACCTTAGTTTTTGTATATTTGAAGTAATACCAGACAATCTATATATACCATCTACTATGCCATAATTCTCTATTACCTCAGCACAACTAATTAATACTTGTGGCACTGAAAAACAATATATAAAATTTTGAAAAATAATATTCATTTAAACAACAAATTTTTTTAACAAAGCAACTATGTGAGAAAGACAAAGGAAAATATTTGCTTACTCTTTACAATATAAATATGAAAATATTATCTTAATCTGTGTGTGTGTGTGTGTGTGTGTGTGTGTGTGTGTGTGAGAGAGAGAGAGAGAGAGAGAGAGAGAAAGAGAGAGAGAGAGAGAGAGAGAGAGAGAGAGATATTTTCAACTGAGCTGTAGTTCATTTTGTTTTTGAATGTATGTGTACTATTACAAAGAATTGGCCCACAATTATGGTACTGGTAAATTCTCGATATTGAGAGAGAGATTTATAGAGAGAAAGAAAGAGAGATTAATCTGCCATGTTTTTTTTACCTTCATGATCAGAATTAAGTAGATGTTCCCCTAGATCACACCCAAACACTCTTTCCTTGACAATACCAGATTGTTTTAATTCTGTACGAGCTGGTCGTGTGGAAAAGAACATCCGCAAAAACGACAAAAATTTTCCATGTTTTCTTATCACTACAATATCAAATGTATCAAAATTAACATCACAGGAAATACGTGAGATTAAAGATTTAAATTGTCTTTCTTAAAGGAACAAATTGTTAAACCATTACAGTATGCAAAATTGAATTAAATTTCTCTTAAAATATATAAAACTGAATGATTTTTTCAGAATTTAGAAGTAAAATGCCACTTAATTCTTACAATAAACATTAAAACTTCTTTGTAAATACAACTTTAGTTAAATAGCTTTCTATATGAAGTAAGAATATGTATCAGCCAGTTGAGCCTAAAAGATTAGAACAAACTTTTATTTTTGGTACAAAGAAATCTGAAAATTTTTGAGAAAAAGTATTTTAAGATACATTGTTGGATGATGGTTAGTGCAAATGTTTTTGGATTGTATCAAATAAAATATTTTCAAAAATAATTTTTTTCTTTTTGCATCTTGCAACTTTTCTATAGATTCATGAAAAAATAAACCAGGTAAAATAATTTCCTGATTTATAGTACATAAATTTAATGGTAGATCATAAAATGGGATATTGGAACAGTTTTTGAAATTAAATGTCTGATTTATTATTTGATTTCAAGACATAAAATGTCCAATGCAATAGCAATGTTGTGTTAGTTAAGTTACCAGACCACACCAGGATATACCTAAGTGGGATTCGAACCTAGGCAGAGAGAGGCACAGTGATCTGTAAGCACACTTTAAACCACTTAGCCACCAAGGGCCTAGGAATTTCATTGAACATTTCAATATTCAGTTAGATGTAGTCAAAGATTTTAGACAGCACTTACAGATATTATTATAAAAGCAAACATTGGTTACTATTAAACACATACACACACTGAGAGATATTATTATGTCAATACTGGTTTTAAAACTAAATAAGACACAATTTACATACATGTACATTCTGGAATATACAATGATTGTAAAACAAATAATGCTAGTCCTGCATGTAGTCCATCATATAACTTTGTAAAAAATAATTCAAAAAATTCATTAATAATAATAAACAATAAATAAATAAATAAATAGTGTTATATCATGCTGTTTCATTGTGTGTTTTAAAAGAATAATTTATAATTTAATTTATCAGCAAATTAAAAAAAAAAATAAAACAAAATAAAAATTATTTTGTTAATCTAGCTAAAAAAGAAAAGCCATTTCCAAATTGGTAAAGCAATTTGCATTTTTTTTCTTTCAAGAAACATTAGATTTTTCTTTGATAATTATTACAACGGTAAGACAAAAATAAAATGAAGTCAAACCTTAGATCTGAACCCAAATGTTTCCAAAACAAATAAATAAATAAAAGAAAAATATAAAAATAAAAACCGAAAAACAGATCTAAATAAATAAATAAATAAATAAAAGCAGTGTACCTCTACTTCACATCAAGTCCATAAAAAAAGTTAAAACCAAGGACAGTTTAGATTTGCTGATCAAAACTTTTGGATGTTTGATGTTGAAATCCATAAAATTCAGAAAAAAAATGTAATTCTCTTCTAAAGGTAAAGCTGACCCATAAACCCAAAAGCATAAATGATTTAACCTCTAACCCAATAAGCATGAACCCTGTACATTACCCATCATGCTATTAAGCTACTTTAGATAAGTTAGTAAAAACACATACCAAACCATATATATAATTCATCTGACATAAATAAAAAACATGCACATAGGCCGACAACACTACCTTGGCTTTGTTTTATTGACTATCAAAGAAAGCAGCAACATTGTTTATTTTGAGGTAAGCACATCTGATGATTTTTCAGCCTACAAGCTTAGAACAAAACTTTACTTTTGGCCCCAATACTGTTTAATAAATATGCAAGTGGAAAATATTACATGTATTGAGAAATTATGTGATTTACTAGGCTTGACTTTATTATAAGCAGCAATGACAATTCAAATCAAGTATAGGCACATTTGACTGAATGTTTTTAGCTATGGGATGAAAAGTGTCAAACTTTCCATGAAAATATTATATCTGTAGATTTGTAACAACTGTCGGCTAAAATGTCTTTTATGAGCAAGTGAAAATTCAACAATGCAATTGTATTTATTAACTTCATTATTTGATAGCTAAGCAAGCAAACATATACTGCTATTCAAGTTTAGTAAAGCCTTTCAACAATGGTTATTTTTACAACCTAGGGATGGATATATTTGGATCCTAAAAACATGTGAACTAAAAGTAAATGTGTTTTGATTTGGCATAATAATAATTTTAAGATATTATCCATAAAAAAGTTATGTGGAAAGAAATCTGTTAACTTTCCTATTACTTCCATCAATGAATTTTTATTTGCCCTTTAAATGTTTAGAAAATTAAAACTTTTACCTAGCACCTGGCTCCTAGCAGTACAAATACTGATATTCTAAATTAACCAGTACTGTTTACTTTTTTATTTTATAAATTTCAACAAATCCCTAACTTCTCCTAATTAAATCAAAAGTTTTCAAAGGTTTTTAATTTTCATTTTTTTTACTGCAATTTCTATTATTTCTATCATTGTTTAGAAAACCAGAGTTAAAAAGATTTTTTTCTTCAAAACTTTATCAATTTTACTAAGAAAACTCAGTTGATACAATAAAACAAAGACAAGACAGATGCCAGCCTTACACGGCTTTTGTTTCCTACTGGCTGAGGAGGAACTTGGTATCCGGGACTCCATAGATGGTGGGACTTTGTCACCGATTACTTCCACACACTCGCTTGGGAAAAATCCAACCTGAAAGATTTAGGAAATGAAATAATTTTTAATAAATCTCAGGATATTATTTCACTGATTTGAAGAAAATCAAATATTGCACATAGTAAGCGTAGATAATGTGTATCAAATTTAATATAATAAATATAAAATCTTGGTGTGTGGGTGGTAAGTCAAAAGGCCCTATTTATCCACCTAACCTCTCAAATATACAAACTGAAGCTGAGCTGAGCTGAGTCTACAAGTATCATAATGGGACAAGTATAAATTTGCAATTAATGATGAGTTTGAAAACAACTGGCATGAGTTGAGTTGAGTTGAGTAATGGTGTTTGATGTCCCAGTCAAGAATATTTCAC
The DNA here is from genome assembly GCA_029721355.1 of Tegillarca granosa. Taxonomy (NCBI): domain Eukaryota; kingdom Metazoa; phylum Mollusca; class Bivalvia; order Arcoida; family Arcidae; genus Tegillarca; species Tegillarca granosa. The sequence continues at coordinate 4,738,856 of CM056611.1, read as the reverse complement.
TTATATCGAGACATTGCAAGCTATAGCCGAAAGTGCTGAAATTTTGCCTTTTGCGTTGCACTGATGGCATTATACAGCAGGGTTCTTTATCGCGCCATGCCTGCCATGACACAGGACCCTGTTTTTTTTAAGTTCCCATCTAAAAGAACCATGACTTTTACTTTGTAACTTTGAATGCTTGGTGAAAGAACAGTCACTACCCACTTTCAAGGCTAGGGTCAGACCCACGACCTCCCACTTACGGAGCGAGCACTCTATCAATTGAGCTACCACAGTGGTATAACTGGCATGATTAGACATTGTGATAAATGACATCATGTAACAATTTGTTTTTTGACATAAGCTTCATTAACATTTTGTTGTTTTTTTTTATGTCAAGTTGTGCGAAACATCTTTATATCCATGTAAACAATAAATATTTTAGACAAGACTTATAAAGACCTTAACATTCACTAATGTAAAACTCTCATTGTAAATAAAACCTAGCATGTGTAGATATCTACAAGCAGTCGATAAGAGAATAAAAAATACCTCAAATCCTCGTTTTCCTCTCCACCAGATAGTATCTTCTACCGGTGGCATATCTATCACAGAAACAATATCACCAACCTAATAATTAAAAAAATCAAGACACTTATTTAAAAAAGAATGTATTTTTTAAAAAAAAAAACACAAAAACAACATTGTAATTTAATTCTTAAAATGTAACTTGAACATCTTTTGCAGTTATTATTTCTTAAAAAATTATGTATGTAAACTGATCTTGAAGAACTTTAAACTGATTACCATTATCTATCTATTTCTTAGATTTCATACTTTGTTATAGTTTGTTTTAGAAAAGGCCCTTAACAGTTTTGTTGGATAAATAAACACCATTAGATCTACACAAGTTTTCTTGGATGGATGATTTATTTTCAGTAGAAAAGACAGGCTATTATCTCCCTTGATGCAATACTTTAGCTTTAGTTTTAATCATTTCTCTATGTAAAAAGATTTTTCATCATTTTACTCTGATCTAGCTGAGAATTCAAACTCTTTGTGAAATATCTCTGACTAAATTAAGCTTAAATCTGCCTTTAAAAACAATCAAGAAATTTTAAATTCAAAATTTTGCTAAAGTCTTGTGTTAATTTCTCATAAATTAAGTTACACAAAAATAAAAGGATCTGCATTACTATACATTAGTGTGGTAAATGTCATTCAGTTATAGATCAACTTCACTTATACAAACCTCTAATGAGATTTCATCTACAGCTTGGGCATTATAACGTTTTACAGCATGAGCTGCAGCAATAGCTGGTGTGTTAATCCCAGAATCATCTACTGCTAACAAACGGTTACCACGGTTATCTAACTGTTAATAAGAAAAGATTTATTTTTTTAATTTTGATTATCTAAATACTTTAACATTGTATATTTATAAATTTCAACAAAAAATCAATATTGTCTTAGCACTTAAAGAATTGAGTGATAACACATACAATCTATACATTCATCATTTACAAACTCTATCTCAAATTTTTTATAAAAAAGAAACAAGGGAGATGCTTTAGGAGTTTGAAAGCTGAAGAACTATCAATCAGTCACAAAAGTGAGAGAAACAGTAAATTATCTTGTTGAAACTTTATGTGAACACTTGGTTTTTTTTCAGTACTGAGGTGGCCAGTTCAGGAAAGTTCAGAGAAAATCAGAGTACCCAAGAAAAATCAAACAAACCAAAAATTTTCTCACACTAGGATCTGCCCAAGTGGAATAAGGACCTATGTCCTTTAGATTGGATGTGCATGCAGGCTCTTTTGTACCTTGTACAGACAAACTAAAACTTTGTATTGACATGAACAATTAAGTCTTTAAAATAACAATTTTCTACATTTATTGTTATATTTAAGGACATATCTTTCTTAATTAAGAACTATATCTTTTCATTCTTCATTGTTACAATAACATCTAAAATATTTTACCAATTTGTGGCAAAAGTGTCATAGTAAATATAGTTAAAGATTGTTTCCATGGTGATTGTCATAAATAGTAAAACAGAGCATATCCTACTAAAGAAAAATATAATATTTCTGCATTTCTCAGTGAAAAAAAAACACATAAAAATCCACCAAAACAATAATCATTCTAGAATTTTTGCATAATGGGATCAAATTGTCATGGTGTGTAAATGGGATACATTTTGTCATGGTGTGTAAATGGGATACATTTTGTCAAGGAGTGTAAATGGGATACATTTTGTCATGGAGTGTAAATGGGATACATTTTGTCATGGTGTGTAAATGGGATACATTTTGTCATGGTGTGTAAATGGGAAACATTTAGTCATGGTGTGTAAATGGGATACATTTTGTCATGGAGTGTAAATGGGATACATTTTGTCATGGAGTGTAAATGGGATACATTTTGTCATGGTGTGTAAATGGATACATTTTGTCATGGAGTATAAATGGGATACATTTTGTCATGGAGTGTAAATGGGATACATTTTGTCATGGTGTGTTAATGGGATACATTTTGTCATGGTGTGTAAATGGGATACATTTTGTCATGGAGTGTAAATGGGATACATTTTATCATGGTGTGTTAATGGGATACATTTTGTCATGGTGTGTAAATGGGATACATTTTGTCATAGAGTGTAAATGGGATACATTTTGTCATGGTGTGTAAATGGGATACATTTTGTCATGGAGTGTAAATGGGATACATTTTGTCATGGTGTGTAAATGGGATACATTTTGTCATGGAGTGTAAATGGGATACATTTTGTCATGGTGTGTAAATGGGATACATTTTGTCATGGAGTGAAAATGGGATACATTTTGTCATGGAGTGTAAATGGGATACATTTTGTCATGGTGTGTAAATGGAATACATTTTGTCATTGAGTGTAAATTGGATACATTTTGTCATGGTGTGTAAATGGGATACATTTTGTCATGGTGTATAAATGGATACATTTTGTCATGGAGTGTAAATGGATACATTTTATCATGGTGTGTTAATGGGATACATTTTGTCATGGTGTGTAAATGGGATACATTTTGTCATAGAGTGTAAATGGGATACATTTTGTCATGGAGCGTAAATGGGATTCATTTTGTCATGGAATGTAAATGGGATACATTTTGTCATTTATTGTAGTGGATTAATAATGTTTAAATCGTTCACTTATATCAAGAATGGTAGAACAACTAGAGTAACAAGAAAACCAACAAGGTTTAGGAAATGAACCAAAAATAACTTTCTCACATCATTGTTTGCATCTGTAGAATTCAACCCTAGACATTTTACTCTGTAGGCATGTGCTTTAACATCAATGGGCCACTGAGGTCATACTTTGTCATGGATTAGTTCATACTGCTTACCTCAAACCAGTTAAGTATAGAACCACAGTTTATAATACTATCCGCTATATCTGAAAACCTTTTTAAATATAACTGCAATGATTCTTCCATTTCCTGTAAATACAAAAACCAGCAGATTTGAAAATAACAACCAATAAGCCCGGTAATTTTGAGATAGGGCTGTGTAATTCTGAGATAGGGCTGGGTAGTTCTGAGATAGAGCTGGGTAATTCTGAGATAGGGCTGGCTAAATTATGATTAAATTACATACATTTAAGTAAAATTGTCATAGAATTTTGCATTGAGCTTGCTTTTTTCCCCACAATATTTTAACCCTGAAAACCAGGATTTTAGTCAAAGCAATATCAATGCCAAATGGAGTAATAAAGAACTTCAGTGTGCCATACACATAGGATCAGGATATCCCTGGAAATAAGACAAGTTAATGAGAATAATTTTATAAGTAGTTTTGCAATATTTAACTTCCACTCCAACTCAAGAAATTTAAGTAAGTGATTGGTCCAGCTTATTTCGCTTAAATTGAGACAACATCAGCTATTTCTACTGCAGCAGTTACTGTTAATGATATCATTTTACACAAACCTTTCTTAATCATACTAATTGTATTGAACTGTGTAAGATGGCTTAATTTTCTATATATATATATGATGGGAGTTATAATTGCCATTTTACGATAGACTTTAGTATGAATCCCAAAACAAGAAAATTCTAAATATCCAAGAATTTAAGTATAAACAAACCTCATATGACTGAATTCTATTTGCCTCCGTTTCTAAATCTGTAAGACGGCTAAATTTCCTATCGTATATACACTTATGTAATTGTCTATCTAATGAGCGAAAATTTTTAAACGTTCGTCTAACTTTCCATGTTTTATCATTAGAACACACTTTAACTAGGAATGTCCTCTCATTTATATCCTCTACATCACGTTTTGTATTCTCCTGGTCTTCATCACATAGATTAACCTGAAAAAACGAACATTATTTGTATAAATAAGGTTCACCAGCCTACTAACTGATAACTCATAATAATTTGGTGGAAATATCATTATAACTGCATATAGAATCATATAAGTTGATATATTTCCAGTAAAATGATGTCATGTTGGAAATAAGTGTGGTTAATTGTTTCCATTTTTTTCAAGATATGTAAAAGGTATTTATAATGTAAAATGTTGGTGAACTGCATTAGTTTGTTCTTATTTGGTAACTCTAAAAGGGCACATTCTTTTTTACCAAACCATAAAGAGTTAAAGCTGCATTAAGTTTTTCAATTCTCTGAATTTTTTTTGATTTTCTAAAAATGTATTTTTTTTAAAATTGATATCTTCTAACCACGATCTTTGACATTAATTTTCTAAAATTTCATTTCTTTTAGCTGTAAATAAACGGAATCCTCTGACTGGTTGGTCAGTGTTTTACAATGGTAATTATGAGCTTGGAGCATGCGCAAGGATGTACGGAAAACCCTAGAATCGAAGGTGAAACATGACAGATTGCATTAATTGTCCTTCATTAATATCAAGATGTATTTGAAATGGTGTTATGTATCCCTTACTAAGTCACAAATGACAAATTCAATGAAGTTCTGTGTTTAATTTATTGTATTTCACCGTTTTGAAAGTTGTGTTTAAATGACCCGGGTTTTGATGACGTAACCATGTTATAATATTAGATCCCAAATGCTGCCTCTTGCTGGGTAAATACTGTAATTTCTGTATTTATTCGAGCTTTTATCGTTGAACCAAATGTCGCATTGTTCATTAGGAGCATCATTAATTAGATAAGCACCGTTTTAATTTTTTCTTTGGAAAACTTAATGCAGCTTTAATTTTGACTTTTCTAACAAGTCCTTTATACAGATTAGGACCCTTTTAGAATGCTTATTTTCAGGCAGTGAAGTCTGAAATAGTGGAAGAAACTAAAGTACACACAGAAAACCAATAATCTTTAGCAAGCGACCTTGACTAAATGTCTTACAATAGGATCTCCAAGTGTGCGATTTAAATCTAGGAAGTGAAAGCCTCTGTCACATGTAAGTCTAAAATGATCCATTTAACATCCAGATTCATTAAACTGCTCTATGACCTAACATTCAACTATAATACAAAAAGTAAAAAATGAAGATAATTGTTAAGTGTGTGGAGAGTTGTGCAGAATGAAACAAACATTACAAACTTCATACAAATCTTTCAGACTGGGTTTTATAGTCATGTAATTGATAATGCTGCCAAGCAGGTCAGATCTCAGACTGGTTGCGAATGATTATCTGAATGCATGAGAGACAAAGAAATCCCTGTTAATGTATTTATAACGTTGAAACCTTCAAAGTTTTGAAATAAACCTTGCCCAACAAAACCAAAAAAAAAACAAACAACCATTACCTTTATAGCTGTAAGTTCCACAGAGTCGTAATGAAAATGTGCACATTCTTCTAATTTTGGAAATCTCGAATTGGCATCAAAATTGCTGAAAAAGAGAGTAGATACATATCTGTCACAAAGATTATGATATAAGCTATTCTTATCTTAGTACAAGTGTTACTGATATCATACATCAGCTTCTGTGTCTTGACAAGTACTACAGAAAAATATTCCTAATACTTTTTCTCTTGATTCGCGGTGGACTATGGTCGGTCACAGTGGACCGTTGTGGAAATTTAATCCCCTCTAATAGGCAACTTTATCCACTGTGGCGGGTGGAAATTCACGTATCCACCTGAGCAATACTGTATTAACCCACCAAAGATAAAACTAAGAACACTGTTTTATTTTTTAATCTACCATTACATTTGTTGTACCAGACCCTAGGTAGTAGTGAGACAAATACCTTGTAAACTCAATTTAAAACTTCCCTGCAGGACCAGTTTCCCCAACCATTACAGTACCAAACCCCTTGACATAAGTGAGAGAATTTTGAGTGGGGTGTAAAACACCATTACTTTATTCCTCTCCACTCCACTTCTTGTAGTTCCCATCAGAGATAAAGGTAAAAGTAAGCTTTTAAAAAGATAAACAAATCTTACCTAGAAACTCTCCTTATTCTCATGTTGGAGCAACTGCTCCGTTTTGAGTCCAGACTGCTGTTATCTGAGCTGTCGTAGACTTGTAGTACCCCGCCATGCTGGAAATAAAAAAAAAACAGCATATCATATTAAATAACAAATATATGTATTTGAGCAGATATATGAATAGATTTAGATTTTATTTGTAAACAGACAATCAACTATAACATTTTGAATCAAATGTGAGGATTAAGTCTGTACAATAAGGAAAGATTTATACCGAATTTTTTAAAATCCGTAAGGTCCCCAATATGCATCTGGGTTTTCTTTTCTTTCTGTTGTTTCTTAATGAACTTTTATTTTTGAGTCCTTCAGTTTTTTTAAAAGAAAATTACATAATTTTAGTTACAAATTTCTATTTAAAATAAAGGCTGCTTTGATGGCTCAGTGATAGAACATCCACCTAAAGAGGTTGGAAGCTCATGGGTTCAAACCCTGCCTGGGTCATAATAATGACTTTTAAACTGTTTCTTTGTCTGACACTTGGTATTAAGACAGAGTTTCAACAGAATAAGGTGACTGGAGATGTAGAATGCTTGTTTGCAGCATACTGACTCTTTGAGCCAGAACCTTAACCGAAAATGTTGCCCTGATTGTGTGCTAGTTCAAGACAGACAATTATTGATGCTCGCACATCTTATGCATACACATACTTGTTCTTGGGATAAATTCCTCAAGATTAACAAACTTGTAAATATCTGAAGAATTGTAAATGCAGTGTTAAACAACATTACAACCATCCAGCGAAAAACTTATACCAAAGGACAGAGTTCAGATAAAAATTGTAGACTTACCTTACTGCTGTAGTACTGAGTTCCAGTACCTTTAGACCTGATGGTGGCAGTACTATTTTGACTTAACTTACTGCTGTAGTACTAAGTTCCAGTACCTTCAGACCTGACGGTGGCAGTACTAATTTTAGACTTACCTTACTGCTGTAGTACTGAGTTCCAGTACCTTCAGATCTGATGGTGGCGGTACTAATTTGTAGACTTACCTTACTGCTGTAGTACTGAGTTCCAGTACCTTCAGATCTGATGGTGGCGGTACTATTGTAGACTTACCTTACTGCTGTAGTACTGAGTTCCAGTACCTTCAGATCTGATGGTGGCGGTACTATTGTAGACTTACCTTACTGCTGTAGTACTGAGTTCCAGTACCTTCAGATCTGATGGTGGCGGTACTATTGTAGACTTACCTTACTGCTGTAGTACTGAGTTCCATTACCTTCAGATCTGATGGTGGCGGTACTAATTTGTAGACTTACCTTACTGCTGTAGTACTGAGTTCCAGTACCTTCAGATCTGATGGTGGCGGTACTATTTTAGACTTACCATACTGCTGTAGTACCGAGCTCCAGTACCTTCAGATCTGATGGTGGCGGAACTATTTTAGACTTACCTTACTGCTGTAGTACTGAGTTCCAGTACCTTCAGATCTGATGGTGGCAATTCTATTTTAGACTTACCTTACTGCTGTAGTACCGAGCTCCAGTATCTTCAGATCTGATGGTGGCAGTACTAATTTGTAGACTTACCTTACTGCTGTAGTACTGAGTTCCAGTACCTTCAGACCTGATGGTGGCAGTACTACTTTTTCTGTATGGTTCATCTTCTTCGTCCACCCTTACATTTCTGAAATTACAAAAATACACATTTTTGAAAATCTCTTTTTGAAATTGATTTTTATAATTCTATACATTTAACACAAGAGTGGAGAAATAATAGTTTAAATCCCAGTAAAGATTCTATCCATCTAGGATGATAATGAAAACTGGAATTCTCGGAGAACAGAGAGAACCAAGCTTCCCAAGCTAACTGACATTTTTACACTTTTATATAACACAGTGATACAAACCTAGCAAGTAACAGGTCAGTGTCGTCCATAAAAGATCAAACCTAGCAAGTAACAGGTCAGTGTCGTCCATAAAAGATAGATTCAGATCACTCTGCCATCCGAGGCTTTTGACAATTAATATAAAATCATACAGCTTTTGTTGGTTCCTAGTACATATCATGTTAATTAGTTAATATTTTCAAAATCAACAATATAAACAACTTCCTCATTAGATGAGGATGACACACTTCAAAAACCTCGTTGTTTCAATTTAACTTCTCTACATTATTATAATAACTATTATAATCACTTTAATGATTGGAATTGTAATTTGCAACAAGGGGTCAGATTTGGGTTTTAAAAAAAAATCCTGCAAACAAGAGTCTTAAAAATAATATAGACATTTGGTCAGAGAATAAAAGAGGTCAGTTATTGACCTGACTAGATATATGGAATAACTGACCAACATAAACACAGATATAAATCAAAATACATTAATGCAGTAGTTTTCTATGCATTACCAAGGTCAGATGACACATGATTGTACATGTGTGGAATTAAAAAATGTCTTACTCAAATACATGCATACAAACACATGTTATCATCCATAGTGTACCACACATCTGTTTGTTGTTAACCACGTGTAAATGATAACAAAAAATATACCGAGAGAGAGAGAGAGAGAGAGAGAGAGAGAGAGAGAGAGAGAGAGAGGGAGAGAGAGAGAGAGAGAGAGGTGTAGGTGGCAGGTATCAGGTATAAGGGTCAGTAGAGAGTCTTGAGGTGTTTTCTATATCAATACTTAATAAATTTATGTCATGACATCATATACTCTCTCTCTCTCCCACTCTCTCAATTTTACAAATCTATAGTTATATTATTCACAAAATAACAAATGTTAAATTTGTCAAAACAAAGAAGTCACATCAATCACCAAAGACACACAAAAAAACTATAACAGATGGAAGACAACATTAGACTGATAGGCATTAATTCACAGGATTTCTGTATTTATATAACAAATAAGTGATGATGATGATGATGACATCAACAACGACGATGATGATGATGATGATGATGATGATATAAACACAAGATGCTGCTGCTGTTTAGAATTTAGATGTTTCGGCTTTTAAATAAATCACCAGGTCAGTAATTTCAAGGGCCTAAAAATGCTCATCTGGTTCACAAATACAAGTCAGACCAAAATATAAACACAGGATGCTACTGGGTATAATTTGTGTATTTTGTTTACAGTTTTTTTGACAGATTTAACAATTTACCCAGAGAATGAAAAGGAATACATTGGTTAGTTTGCATGGAATATGTTACACTCAAGTCAAAAATGTTTCCCTCAGAATAGCCACTGACTCTGCAATTTTCTGACACTGGGATATATCAGCATGAGATTCAAACCTAGGCAGTTAGAGATACAGTGTGTGATCCTTCAGCTAGCAGTCTGGAGATAATTCAGTCACAGAGAACTGAGAAAATTATCAAGAATATCTCAAAGTACTTCTATATTTCATACAGAGGACATGAAAATGTACAGCTACACTGACCACATGATGACATTTATATGCCATAATGTGGTAAGAGTAACATGAAGCCATGACTTAATAGATTGTATATATTTTCAAAAAGGTAAGCTACAGATGACCTATGACAAATGAACTTCCATGAATTGCATTCTTGACCCCTCTGGCTGCCTAAGTTCCCACCACATGAATGTTAAAGACCATCAACTTCACTGAATCATGGCTGAGATAAGGGACTCTCAAAAGAATCTATTGTAGTTTACCTATCAGCTAGTATGAAAGTTCCCAGAAGACTTACATTTAAACATCCAGACAATTTACATTTAAACAAACACAGGGACAGCATATGAAAAGCTGTGTAAGACAATTCATAGAACATTTTTTAAAGGAAGTAAAATAAATTCAAACAAAAAGTGAAATATCAACAAAGAAACTTTTAGAGAAAGCTTTTAAAAAGAATTTAAAAATCTTGTCAAAAGATTATTACTGATATATGTTTACTTTACACATTAATCTAGTTCACCTTAAACAAGAGATATCAGATGTCTGTAATTTACAAATAAAGGATTAGTTTTAGCCCCTTTAAATGAATGACATCAAACTTAATCAGAACATTGTTCAAAGTGTACATCAAATTAATAACATGACATTGTTTCTAATGGTTTCTCGTTCTGTAAGGATGGTTATTCTGTTTTATATAATTTTCTGGCATTTAAACACATAGTCTTACCAAACAAATATTATATATATCATACACACATACAGTCAAACCTGCCTTAAAGGCCACCTCTCTATAAGGGCCACCTGCTTATAAAGGCCAACCAAATTCGATCCCGGTTGTTTTTTGTCTATATTATTTGAACTTGTATATAAAGGCCACCTGTCCATAAAGGTACCTTTTATTGATTCCCATGGGTGGCTTTTACAGACAGGTTTGACTGTATATATAAGAATATAGGAAAAATCTTATATATGTCTGAAAAGGGATACTTTATTGATGAAACATGCTTCTACATCATAAAAGTGGCATCATTATGAGGCTGTCAACAATCCAACATTAAATGATAAAGAAACAGTCTCGACTCCAATTTTACTTAAAATCTGAATGTAAGTGAAACTTTTTTTTCACTGTACTTTGAAGGTCAAATAAGGCCCTTTATAATATATACTCCTTTGCATTGGACATTGATATTCATTCCAGGGGATGGATATTCTGTACAAGCTATGAAATTTAATGCATACAGAAACTTCATGAAAGTTTACCGACATAATGAAGTTCAGATGCTCAGGTTACAAGTTATCTCCCTTACATGCATGTACTGATATATCAAATGTAACCATGCTTTACCTCCTTATAAAACAAACAACAGTTTTTTCATGCAATTACATTTTTCTGGTATTCAAAAAATCAGTCACAATGGGTAATCTATTATGCATCTCTTAACAACACCATACTTCCAAATCCCCTGCTCTAAACACCATGCTTCCAAAATTGTTGTTCAAAACAACACCATGCTTTCGAATTGCTGCTTAAGACAACACCATGCTTCCAAACTGCTGCTCAAGACAACATAATGATTCCAAACTGCTGCTCTAAGCAACACCATGCTTTTAAAATAACATCATGCCTTCTTTTTTAACATTTCTCAAGACAACTCCATGCTTCCACAAATCCTATACCTCAAATCTATAAGGGTCATACGACGTGGTTGAAGACATGGCCTTTTTCGTGGAATCTGCGGTGTTCCGTAAATATTCTGGACATCAAACATAGTCTTTTATTGTATAGCTCACAACACAACTCTCTATTTGTTCAAAATACATTTCTGTAGACACATAAAAACAAAATATCACATAATTTACAAATCAGTCTGGAGAAAAAAAAATCTGAAAGTTATAAAATCCAATTCAAAGCTTTCAATCAGTGCATCACAACACTCATTTTTTTTCTGGAGACACAAAAAAAAATAAAAAAAATTGGGGTTTAAAAATTATAAAATCCTTAAAAAAATCTTGATTCAGAATTTCAAATGCAAAACCAACCTAAAACTATAATGCAACCAAAAGGGAATTAGTTATCAGGGTATCTAACAGAAAAACAGATACTGTTTATGTCATCTTAAGCCAACCAATGAGTAAGATTTAAAACATATTAAAAATCTGGATCTGCTGAGAACAATAAACCCACAATCATTATCAAACATCTTTGTGTACATGTACACATGTATTTTTTAATAATGTATCATGATATGTTTTTTTGTGCATGTGCCATGTGTTATTTTCATACCAAAGAAGATGTGACGTCTATGAGAAAATGATATCCTTATCTTCACTTTCTTTATAATGCAAAAATCCACAAAAGATCTATTATCACAACAGAAAAAAAGAGGCCCCAACATTCGTACAACAATACTTTTAATCTGATTCTAACTTTAACAACTAAACATGAAAAATCTCGACATCAGCACCTATTTATCATCTACCATGCCCTGGTTTTTAGGATAAGGGTACCTCTCAGGGTTTAAATTTGAATAACACTCATGGATAATGCTTGTTTGTGAAGTTTGTCAGTTTGCTTGTTAAAGGTTTTTGATTTTCTCTGGCAACTTCGATTTCCTCCTGAAGCTGATTGCCTTGATAAAAGTTACAGAAACTGCACTAGGATGTGAACCAGTCTATTTCTCTGATATTGCTATTTGTACAATTCTGTAAGTCTTTTACAAACTACAATTTTATGCATTATACATGTCATAACTTTAACAGTTCCACATATCATCTTTTACAACCTTCTACCTACGTTAAAGTAACCCTCTCCATATTCTCGATGAACTTCTCTGGATATTGTACGGCCAAGTGGTATAACACATCAGCTTATGCACCCTACTGGCTATAAGTGTCTAGGTTATCTCACTTATGTAGACTCTAGTATGAGTTGAGTTGCGTTGAGTAATGGTTTTAAGCGTCCCAGTCAAGAATATTTCACTTATATCGAGACGTCGCCAGCTATAGACAAAAGTGCAGAAATTTTGCCTGTGCGTTGCGCTGATGGCATTATACAGCAGGGTTCTGTATCGTGCCATGCCTGCCATGACACGGGACCTCATTTATTTTAAGTTCCCATCCGAAAGAACCGTGACTTTAATTTCGTAATGCCGAGTGCTTGGCGAAAGAACAGTCACTACCCACTTTCAAGTCTTGGGTCAGACCCGGCCGGGGCTCGAACCCACGACCTTCCACTTATGAAGCGAGCACTCAGACTCTAGTATGAGAAACTTTATCAGCTGGTTGTAAAAAAATCCCGAGTTTTTACAAGGTTCTCTTGTCTTCTCTACCATTTCAGAACTGAACATTTCAAAATTAATTCAATAAATCTTGACTGAGCCATTAAGTACCATTACTAGTACTCCATTCATTCTTAATTATTCTCATCATCACACAAGCTTATCTTCTAAACAGGTATTTTTCTGGCCATTTTGGGAAAGGGACCTTGGGATGAAATTGGGAAAATCATTGACAAAATTGACATTTTGGGAAAATTTTTCATTAAATTTTAAAAATTTTCACATTGTCAGCACATCAAATACATGTATTTTGTCTGGAATATTTACTATTTTGATACATGCTGGTAGTCACTCATTTGTACCAAATCACTCAGATATTAACACAATATCTTCATAGACTGGCTTCAATACAAACATCTGAGAAAGTTGTTTCATGAGTTGCTCCCATTCTACCAGATCCTCATTGAGTATAAATCAAAATGTGCATAAATACAGGTTATTATAAAGATATACAAGCTACATGTAAACCAAAAATATAGAGTTTTTTCACTTTTTCTCAAAGCAGGATCATTTGGGAATTTTTACCTACAAAATTGGGAAAAAAGTATGCTTTTTGGCATTGGGAATGGGTCCCTTTACTGGACCCTGTGAGTGGCCAGAAAAATCCCTGCTAAAACACCTACCTTCATTAAAACAACCTTTCTGACACATTTCACAAGAACTACCCACAAGTTTACTTTCTGATTCTTCGCTGTACTAAGGGCTTTATTAATGTAAAACATCACACCAACTAATCTTTCCATCATTAACTACCTTCCATACACATACAGAGTGTTAGATTTAGAGGTTATCTAGTTATAATTAAAGACATGTAAAAACTTGGCACTTATTAAATAATTCAATTATATACTTCTTCTTTCTTCTACTTCCTATTTTAATTATAAAGTTGTCTGTCTATACATACACATGTAGGTACAAGTATACAAGTTTACAACTTATAAAGTCACAAAGGTGACCTAAAAACTAAGAGAGATGGAGAACGGGATTAATTACACTTCCCTATTTACATTATATCTAATTATTACTTTGTCTATACATATGTTATGTTTTTGTAAAAACTTGCTAGTGTAACCTATTAAACCACAAAGGAAAACCTAAACTAATAATTTTTTTCTGAGAGAGAGAGAGAGAGAGAGAGAGAGAGAGAGAGAGAGAGAGAGAGAGAGCTTGCTTTTCAACTTTGCTGTTGTTCATTTTGATTTTTAATATTTGTACTTTCTCACTTATGACTGTCCCACAAAACAGTATTGGTAATTTCTTTCTATTGAGAGAGAGAGAGAGAGAGAGAGAGAGAGAGAGAGAGAGAATGAAGGAAGGAATTTGCTTTTCAACTTAGCTTCAGTTCATATTGTTTTTGAATGTGTACAATCACAATGACTTAACCACAAACAAACACAGAGAGAGAGAGAGAGAGAGAGAGAGAGAGAGAGAGAGTTAATTATATATATATTTTTCCTTTGTACATCAAATTATTACCACATTTTCTACACACACACTATAAGGTTTAAGTAAATGTGAATTTAATCATCTGATGTAGTTCAGTTTTAATAAGTTTCTGATGAATGTAATTATTACAAAGATGACCTACAAAGGTACATTTTAATTAAGAATTTATGAAAGAGATGTATCTATTTCTAGTGAACATATGACAAGAAACTCCATTCAACCAGTCATCATTCCAGTGTATCTGACCAGGGGATCTATTCATTATGTAAACTGGTATAAGAAGTGACTATATAACATCTGTAGTAGACAGCCAACATGACCTGTAATGACATGTAATGACCATTTAAACAACTACTCAGTGTGAAAACATTTAATTCCCCTTCTATCTCTAGATCTGTCTGTCACTCACCACATTATAAGATCTGAATACCTCTTATCTAATCAGGAACTAAATAGGGATATATCAATTCCTATTGTCTTTTTAATTGCTAAAGTTTTTTTTCTGACTGCCCTAATACCCTATATCTAGAGTCTTTAGGTGCCTACAATTCAAAAACTTTTTGAAAGCAATTTGACACTTTACATACACCCAAGGAAACTGTGCATGAAAAACTTAAACAAATATCTTAATTAGTACATATAATTATTAATGTTTAGTAAACTAATCTGCAAGTGTAAAGTAGAACCTAGTCTTGTCCAAACAAAAACATCAGTCCAAGAGAGGAAGATGGATTTACTTGGGTTTAATGAATATTGTGGTCATTTTAATATAAATATACATTTCTATTGTACATTAAGCCTGAGTAGATGAAATTATGCTAATTTGGCTTTAAACAATGATTCACTCACTCACTCTATTGCACATTAGGCAAGATAACAGCAATATAATAGTTTGATCCAGTGGTAAATTTAGGCATGACTTCATTATTATTAAGTAAGGTGGCAGCTAACCATTACAAGTACATCATTGACATTTATACATCATATTTACAGGTGGCAGCTAACCATTACAAGTACATCATTGACATTTATACATCATATTTACAGGTGGCAGCTAACCATTACAAGTACATCATTGACATTTATACATCATATTTACAGGTGGCAGCTAACCATTACAAATACAACCTTGACATTTATACATCATATTTACAGGTGGCAGCTAACCATTACAAATACAACCTTGACATTTATACATCATATTTACAGGTGGCAGCTAACCATTACAAATACAACCTTGACATTTATATATCATACTTATTACTTGACTATTTACACATTCTACAAGGGTGTTTTACATGTATTAGTGACATTCATATCAATCCTAAGTCAGTTCTTGAGTAGTGAAGAAAACTATGGTACCTGAAGAAAATTGCTGACTTTTACACTAGGATCTGTACTGTGTAGAAATGAACCTAGCAAGCCAGCAATGTTGTGATTCATTAGCCAACGCTCAAGGCTACTAACCCACAGTTACCTATCTTAAAACTACCTCTGTATGTCAACACAAACTACCCGGTACTTCATAAATGCTATGGACAAAATAATAATTTGCTGAATTTGCTAAACTCCTACACACTGCCTTTATCATTTACAGCAGCTAAATACTGACTGATTCTATGGACATCAATGTGTATTGCAGTTCCAGTTGTGATTGAAGCCATGTAGAATACAAAACTCTACTTTGATGGGACATTAGTTGCAGAGATAACCCCAGAATCTTTTATGGTGCATTTCATGTTTCAGCTAGATGTGTCATATAATGTGAAATTATCTGGCTCAGTTTATTTTTGGTTTCAAAATCTGTGACTCTCAATCAAGTTAATACACTTACCGATTATATAGACAAAGTGGTAAAATTGAACAATCCAGATTGTTAAAATACAGGACAACTCAATTCAAAATATTCAACTTCCACAATCTTAAAATAGTGATGATCAATTACTGAAGATCATTTTCTTTTTACATCTTGTCATATCAATTAATGGTAATCAATATATTAGATCCATAAATTTCACCAAAAATGTCCACAACATGTAAAATATCCCAAATAACCACGTTCCAGCAAATAATTAATAAAATCAAGCAAGTTCTCTAATTAGGTTCACTTCTTTTTTGAATCACATTAAAATCACAGAATATTATTTTTCACAAAGATTCCATGAATAAGTTTTAAAAAAACTCTAACAGTATTCTCACTTTGGATGTCGTTAGATTTTGAGAAAAGAAATCACTTAATTTCAGGAAACATTTTTTTTTTCATTTCATGAATGACAACCAAAAAAGTGTTGATATATTTTCACATAAAATCACACATTATTCAGGTTCTAAGCTGACTTATTTAGGTCCAGTAAATGATTACATGCAGTGGTCAGTCAGTATACCAGACACAGTCGAGTGACCACAAATGACCAGAGGCTGGACATTAATAATCAACACCTATATACAATAGGTATAACAATATTCCGTCATCTTTTATCTGTCAAAAACAGCCCCTGGTCTTTATTAAAACCATGTAACCTGACCATCAACAACATAACTCAGGTACATAACGCCATCTACAATTAAACATTACCTTAATGAGGGATGACAGGTAATCAAGATTAAAGAAGAACGGTAGGGACTGGTGTAGACTTTAGGTTGCTAACAAGTTATTTTTTTATTATGATTTATTAACCTATTTTTGGATCAACAAATTCCATCTACAAATTTGGCTGAGCTTTTTCAAGAGAGATCTGGGCAAGTTTGATTAAGATTGGACTATAATTGTGGCTTTAAGAAAGTTGGCAAAGATTTTAGTCTGATTTGATCTATTGACCTAGTTTTTGACCCAAAAATAACTTAAAATACAATTTTGACCTAGTTTCTGTCAAAAAAAAAATCATTCTGGGCAAAGTTTGACAAAGATTAGACAAAAATTGTGACCTCTAGATTGTAAACAATGAAATGCTGACATATAGTTCAAAATGGGTGATGTGGTGAGGAAGAAGACAATTCCAACTAGGCCTCAGAAATATTATTTGTACAATATTAAGAAACAATTCAACAGAAATTCTGGAAATGTCCAGATAACATTGTTACATCTTCCTACCTATAACTCAGTGATAAGAGTTACTGGTAATGGGGTTTTACGTCCCAGTCAAGAATATTTCACTTATATCAAGATGTCATTGGCTATTGGTAGAAATTTTGATCTCTGTAGTGCGCTTTGGGCAATGTGCAGAGAGTTTTCTTTGGCATGCCATGCCTGCAGTGACATGAGACATCAGTTTTTAAGGTCTCTTCTGAAGGACACTGTAACTTTCATATTTAAATGCGAAGTGCAGAAAGAACAGCTGATCTCTACCAATTTTCAGGTCTTGGTCAGACCTGGCCCAGGTTCAAACCCCGACCTCCCACATATAAAGTGAGCACTATATCAACTGAGCTACTGGGATTAAACCATATCACCAACTACAGGTGAAAGTACTGAAATCTAATTCATTAGCATACCACATGATACTAAAAAAAAAAACAATGTGGAAACAATTATTTACATTGGATATTGATCAAATCACAGATGATTTTTCAGGTAAAAAGGAAGTTATTCCGGGAGTTTGCATTTTTTAAAACTTTGTAAAGCATAAGTTAATGAAGTATAGATTATGTGGTATGCTGGACCTCTGTAATGCATTTTAAGAATAACCCATGTCTACTTTAAACGTTGATGTAGTACTATTTTTAGGTCCCATCCTGAGAATCTTTTAGTCCTAAGTTATAGATGTGTAAACCATACAGTATGCAAAAAATGCTATATCAACTGAAACTATATTTTCCAAATACTATCAAAAGTATAATATATACAGTACATGGTATTTGTTTATTAATATAAACTCATTATAAACAAACCATCAGTGGGTTTTATGACAAACATTTGGTGGTTCTAGTTCTCTACAAGTAATCAGAACTATGTTTGAACTCCACACATTCTGCTTTAAAAATCTTTGACTGGTTTTGTATTCACACACTGGCTAAAATATAAAATGTACTAAACTTCATTAAGCATTACCTAATACACCATTAATGACCAGATTTTGAGTATACACTAGAGTCCTACTTCTACAGCTTCTACTGAGCAATAATGTATCCAAGGATTTGTCAATCTGTCATATAACATTTTTTAATTTAATCATAAAATACATTCAAAAATGGTACAGTATATCCCGGATATATTGAACTCGCATATATTGAACTCCCGCATATTTTGAAATGACAAAAAATCCCCTGCAAAACACCTTCTTTTTATGACCAAAAAAATCCCGCTTATATTGAACTCGCTTATATTGAACTCCCGGTTATATTGAACACTTTTTTTGGTCCCCACAAGAGCAAATTCTATGACTTTTACCCGGATATATTGATGGTATTTTGAACAGAAGTTTGATCAATTTAGCCGAAATCATGCAGGTTACCGTCAATCTGTTGAGGCCAAATACGGGGTCGCAGTAACTGATTTGAACTCATAATTAAAGATAAGTATCGTACATAGTGAGTACTTTTCAAGGTAAATAAAAATATCACATGTTTTTGTTAGTTGTTTAATTTGATCTGAAATAACAACATGGCATCCACGCTACAGACGAGAAAACTTTGTCGTTAATTACAAAATATAAACTTATAAACGAAATCGACAAAAAAGTGAAATCAAAGGCAGATATATTTCGCAAAATATTTTGGGATAAAACCTTTAAGTCATTTTAACAATGATTTATACACAAAAGGATGTAATATTACAGGCTCAATTGGGAGAGTTTTCACGAAAACGTGAACGTTTTAGATCTGGAAATTATAATGAAATTGAGGAATGTTTATATAAGTGGTTCACAAATGTCAGAATTTCAAAAACTCTTTAATACTTTAAATATTTTAGAGGAATTTATTTCCAAAATTGGTAGAAAAAAGAAAAACAGTTAAAAAATGACCGACTTCTTTAAGTCATTATTTGATTAAAAGTGTTTGTACCAATCAGTTTTGATAAATTTTTTGTACTTTGAGTTAATAAATGAAAATTTATTTTTGAAATGGCCTTTTGTGTGTTCCTTGATATATTGAATTTCGGATATATTGAACTACTTTCCCAAGTCCCCTCAACTTCAATATATCCGGGTAATACTGTATATGACAAACCTGCCAAAATCTGGACAGAAAATGGACACCTTACATAAGTTTTAAAACCTAAAATTTTTCAACAACAAATAGCAACTGTTACATTTCTAGATCTACTATGTTTTTCTTATTAGTTTTTTCCTCCAAAATTGCAGGATACAAAAGGGTGATTTTCTAATATTTCAAAGAGTTCCATCAAGTACAAAAACCGGGTATGAGAGTTCTGGAAACCCAGTTACACTATCCAATGAAACTCTGGCTTACATAAATATTAAATTTTTCAAGATCTCATTTTGTAAATAAACCACTGTATAAATTCTAGGATGAAGTCTTTAGAATTTTTTTTACTTCAACTTTACTGGACAGGTGATCACTGAACCTCTCACCCCTATAAACATATGGAACTGTCCAAATTTCACCTGATAACAGATCATACAAATTTTAGGTTTAGGGGGGTGACGGTATAGATACATATGATGGACATCAATAACATCCAGACCTCATTATATAAACACAACTATACAAACTTGACATGATGAGTACACTAAAACAGACAAAATCTAACATTTCTTAAATAAACTGTTCTATATTTATTTATAATCATAGTTATGGAAGTCATATGATTTTCTTTCTGTTTCTTGTCAGTTAGCATTCCATTTATGTATCCTCCCTTCTTCTATGTTTAAGCATTGCATCAATGCATTCCAATTGAAACTCTCTCTCTCTCTCTCTCTCTCTCTCTCTCTCTCTCTCTCTCAATATCTCTCTCATGGTACTGTAACAGTAACGGGCAATAATGTTAGATTGTTTGAACAGGAAATCCGTTAATCACAGTGATTATGATATTGAGTATTCAGGATGTTCACTATCTATACATCATACAGTCAGTATTATAAGCTGCCTCTCATTTAGGTCTGTGTGTGTCAGTTATTTTACAAATCCACTGAAGTGGTCATCATATACAAGTAGTAAAGATGGCTTTGAAGTGAAAAATCTCAACAAATTTTAGAAAATCTTTTTTTTCTAGACACACATGACCAACACACATTATTATGAATCCCCCCCAACACACACACACACACACACACTTTTCCTACAGAATGAAGATTGCAATTGTCTACAAAATTTTCATTAGAAATACTCATTACTAATGACCTGTTGTCCCAAATTAGATGGTAGAGGTAAGTTGGAAGTCAATAGTTACACAAAACAAAGATGTTGTTGACACTGACAGCGCAGCTGACCTCTTTTTCTTGACCCCAACTCATTAGTCTCAATGAGACAAAATCTGAAAGACAAACACAGTAAAATTTACACCTACATGTATTTCCATCATTGTAAACTAATTTCCATCATCTAGTAGTGCTGTTTGGCAAGACAAAAAATAAAGCTATGGAGACAAAAATCTAAAAATACATGTACATGCTATATGGTAAGTACTATATGGTAAATACCAGGAGTAATGTTATGTGTAGTGAGTTGATATGAGGCAGATTTGACAGCCAGTATGCACATGTAAACAAGGATACTTATTTGTCTATCTACAAAATAGTTATAACACTAAAAATGGACAAGACCTTACTTAAACCTCAAACATAATAACGCTGTTTAAGGACTCTACAACCCACCCACCCCCATCACCATCTCAACAAGTACCTTTCAACAAGGAATAGTCACATTATATAATGAACTAAATCTGCAGTGATTCTACAACACCATACCAGATCAAATGAAGTCCTATAGCCCAACTCCCACCCACTTTTATGGGTCTCATTTTATAATGGTAAAACTGACCTTTGTGACAACCAAAAAGAAAAAATCCAGTTTCAACTATCCAAGGTTACATCCTTGATCAATCTCTTAAGTTTTCTTTTGGAGTTAATCTTTATAACCAGTCCTTAGGCAAAAAGATCGTCAGAAAACTTTACCAACTGAAATACCCTAATTAAGATCAAAGGTCACTAGGTCCATCTGATTTTCTTCCTGTATTTGATCTCATCCTGTACAATGGTCACTTTTGCTTTATAATAAGTGTCCAAGCAGTAGAACAAACTGAAACTGGCCTTATCACAAGGTTAAAGGTCATGAGGTCCCTGTGTTTGATTTCATCCTGTACAATGGTCACTTTCGCAGTATAGTAAGTGTCCAAACAGTAGAACAACCTGAAACAAAGGTACCCTAAATACAAGGTCATAGGTCACCAGGTCCATATTCACAGATTTCTTTTAATTGATGATTTGTAGGCATCATTGATCATATAATTTTGCTTAGAGCACCATAGGTTAAATTTCTAAGTCCAAACTATATGTCTAAGTGCCTCTATAGTGTGTTATGGGTGTGATACCCTGGTACAAGCTACAACAGTCAGGTGAAAGAGAATTGAAGAAGAAATTCTGGTGTTGTAACTATTCTAGTCATCTTGCTATTTTATGTCATCAAGCATTATTTAAAAACTGGTTGTTTTGTAGCAATAAATGTCTTAAGAAATACTTACTTTAGTTTGACTACATCAACAAAGATATAAATCAATGCAAGAATAGGTTTACAGAGTAAATACCAGTAAGTGCAACACTAGTAGGTTAATACGACATCATGTAAAATCTGTTTTTCATTTTTGAAATGTCTATCAAACCTACCAATAATGATCCTTCTTGAGTAATAGCCTTCCACTGTCTGAACATCAAATTCTCTGTATGTCAGTAACCCGAATCCATTGTCAAAATAACAAATGCCCTTTAATTCCAGTATAATGCATTGAATCTAATGAACCTACCAACATCATAACAGATTAATTAAACTCCATTTGTCCATACATCAAATGTCCTGTATTGATGTCCTGTATTGTAAGTAACCTCCCCCCCCCCCCCCACACACTCATACTTGGTAGTTTCAGTGAGGACCTGTTTGATATCCCCTTCCAATGTCTATACATCAGGTGCCCTATTATATAATCATTGATCAGATCAGATCATCACATTGGGACCAGGTGTACACTCCTCCTTATTACTGTTGTTTATACTATACCATTACTACATCAACATCATCATAGTTAGTCATACTATAAAACTAATACAGTGACCGACTACTACAGCAAGGTTTATACCCCCCCTCCCAAAACTTTACTTTTGTTAACTTTGGATTTCACTCCCCCCTTCCACCCCTTTTGTTAAATCTTTCTTAAACAATGTGACCACAAATCTTGGTTACTATCCCAGACATGCAACCCCCCCCCCCCCCCCTTTCCTTTTCCAAACTTACTACATCTAGTATACAGACTAATGTTATTTGTTTTAGCATTGTTAAGTCCATCAAATCACTAAGGAAAAATGTGTAAACTTGGTCAAATTTGTATCCCCTCATTCCATCCACTTGATCAAAACTTTATTCCCTCATTCCCTCCATTTGATCACAAATATCCCCTCATTCCCTCATCTTTGTCAAAACTGTATCCCTCACTCCCTTGACTTGGTCAAAACTGTATTCCCTTCCTTCCTTAACTTGTCAAAATTGTATCCCCTCACACCCTTGACTTGATCAAAACTGTATCCCTCACTCCCTTGACTAGGTCAAAACTGTATTCCCTCACACCCTTGACTTGATCAAAACTGTATCCCTGACACTCCCTTGACTAGGTCAAAATTGTATCCCCTCATTCCCTCCACCTGATCAAAACTTGTATCCCCTCATTCCATCCACTTGATCAAAACTTTATTCCCTCATTCCCTCATGTTGGTCAAAACTGTATCCCCTCATTCCCTCATCTTGGTCAAAATTATATCCCCTCATCCCTTATCTTGGTCAAAACTGTATCCCCTCATCCCTTGACTTGGTCAAAACTGTATCCCCTCATTCCCTCATCTTGGTCAAAATTATATCCCCTCGTTCCCTTATCTTGGTCAAAACTGTATCCCCTCATCCCTTGACTTGGTCAAAACTGTATCCCCTCATTCCCTCATCTTGGTCAAAATTATATCCCCTCATCTTGGTCAAAATTATATCCCCTCGTTCCCTTATCTTGGTCAAAACTGTATCCCCTCATCCCTTGACTTAGTCAAAACTGTATATCCCCTCCCTCCCTCAAACTTTTCAAAGTTTTTTCAGATTACTACTGTTGTAATGTCTTGAACCTAATTTCTTAACTATCTATATAGAATACATCAATCTCATGCTATATATACTTGATACTGTAATTACTGGAGATATATAGATATCAAACATACTTACTGTATATGCATAGTTACGTGAGAGATGGGGGTATAAAAATCCTCATAGCCGGAATGTTAACACAAAGAAATAAATACTTCTCCTCATTTTTAAACATCTATCTGCTAAAATCCATTTTGAACTGATTTACAGATAACAGTTAATGTATATGTATTATGTAGAGATGTTACTATCCTCATTTTCCTCTTATTCTCTGCCTCATATGAACTATACTTAAAACTGCAGGAAATCATTATAACTAACACCAGTACCACTGTTTAGAGTCTGTCAGGGGGGCCCTCAAGGGGAAGGGGCAATTTTTGTACTGCAATGAACTCCTAATTAAAAGTCTGTCTGGGGACCATCAAAAGGAAAATTATTATTTATCAATTATGTCATCCACATAACAGCTGTGTGAATGTCTAGTTCTTCAGGGATCCTCAAAATATCAATTTATCATTATAACATCTTCATAGGTTAATCAATTGGTAGCTTGGCTCTGTGTTAATTACAAGATAAATGCAAAGTCAGGTACAGAATACCTGTAATTACTACAGAATTCAATACAATACACAACTAGTAACTTAACTTGTGACATCTAGAAAAGATGATCCCCTATTCAATGAGTGAAATGGATATAACTAACGGCAGAAAAATCAGCTTAAAAGCTATGGTTTTAGATCAAATTCTTTTAAGCTGCAATTTTCATAATCTAGGAAAAGTAAAGATTGTTAAAAAATTAAAAATAAAGACCAAATAATTAAATGTATAACTTATTACAATGATGAAACTGATTAGAAATTAAATTTAAAAAAAAACACATGTATGCATGCATTTTGGCATTTGCAACTTGGCAAAATTTTAGTCCAAAAATTCCCTGAGAGAGAGAGAGAGAGAGAGAGAGAGAGAGGGAGAGAGAGAGAGAGAGAGAGCTGAATAACTCTCTTCTAAAGAAGTCAATAAGTGTCTAAGTGTCCCAGGACAAATGAGTATTTTTTCAGTAACTGCCATATACAAAATATGTACAGAGAATTATTAAATTATTATCAGGAACATTTTACTGGTCCAATAAAAAGTACTTGTAATGTTGTTTAACATCACCTCAGATTTTCATCTATTCACCACAATAACAAATTATTAATTTCTAAGGATTAATCTGAGAACCTTATAACAAGTCTGTGTAGGAGTGAGATGTGCAAGTGTTTTATAGTCAGCACATGGCAGACCAAAAAAAACTTCTATTTACATTATTCTGACACTGCATGAACCAGTAGACCTGTGTGTAGAGCCAGTTTGAACTTATGTATAACCTGGAAAAGTTTGAACCCAAGACCTCCAGTTCTCAAGGCAAATGCTCTACAACTGAGTCAAGGCCAGATCTCTATATTGGGAACCTGAGATTAGGACTGTCTTGGACCTGAAATCAATGCTTATTTGGTTGATGTGCAATCATTTTAAATTTTTTTTTTTTTTTTTTTTTTTGCAGCAAGTTTTCCTTTTTCAGCCTCTATCAAAAACAAGGACAAATAAAAATCTGTCAAACAAAATCAGAGATGAAATAATTCACTAACTAACATATATGTAGAGATAGTGAGTGAGCAAGTACAATTCTGATCTACTTCCTTTCCCTCATACATATATATATATAACATAAACAGAATTAACATCAGTACACTTATGCATTTCTTATATTTATAATTGCAATGTAACACACTTTAGTGTGCCAAAAATTAGGTTACAATTTTTAGAGCAATTTAATCTTGGATATTTAAAAAAAAGTGGTTCCTTGAAACTGAAATGCAAGTGGTTTGGTGGGTTAAATGTTGTTTTATATCACATCAGCAGTTTTCTAGCTATATGCTATTTTAATAATTTTATTAATCTTGAGGATTCACCTTTACACAAGTTCATGTGGTGTGTAAGTATGCAAGTGTTTCTGGTCTGCATAGTGCTAGAGAGGACTTATAGTGACCTTAGACCACTAGTTCATTCAGTTACAATGTCACAGATAAACACCACAGACCACTCTGTCAATTATACTGGTAATGAACCAAGTAGGAAGGGCCTACTAATAGGAAAACATTTCTCACAAGTGGTCTACCAGGGTTGAACTGAGCAGCATTGAGAATTCTTGAGTTCAAACATAAGGGCCTCATCCACTTGGTCACTGTTAACCTTGAAAAGTACTGGTACTTCATCAAACTTTTTTTTTTTTTTTTTTTGCCAATTTTCATACAAAAATCTAATATGCTTGAATAAAGTTCGGTATTTACCACATACTTAACCCTAGTCAAAAAAGAAAAAAAACATTGTGTGCAATATAAACATTATTATCAGATTTCTATGACATTATTTGACATAATTTTTTTCCTTAAACAGAGTCACTCTGAGAATAGATTATATTTCTTGACTAGTGGTTGAATTTGAAACTGTAGAGAAACTCAACAATCTGTGGCTAAAACATACATGTATATTCCATATATTTTACACGAAACCCCTTAGGTGGCAAAAGTTTTCTAACTACAGAAATACTCCATAGTAACTGCCTATCATGCCTATGTGCATAATTATTTTCAGCTACAAATAAGCTAAGAAAGCGAGCAATAAACAATGTCATTTTTTTTTAAAAATAATTTATAAGATTTTTTATGAATATTGTGCATATTTAAATGACACAAACACAAAGACTGAGACAGTAGGTGATAGACCAGTTTGGAACTTAGGGCTATAATCTGGGGCCAGAAAACAGATCAATACATGCAAATGTTTAAATATCTTCTACTTGAACTCTACTCATGGATTACATTAATGATTAAATCCCCAATCATTTTTGAAATGATATTAAGATGTCACCGGCTATTTTTAGACAGAAGTCCTTCATCACAGACATACAGGTAATTATTCCATGTATTTAATCACTCACACTCATCAGACAATAAATCAAAAATTCATTCATGTAACTCTCACAGCCTCTGATGTAAATACATGTTGATATGGAATACTAGATCCAATCTTACAAATGGCTAAAACCGAGTTCATTTTTTTTCTGGTGTTTTATACAATAAAATGCTAATATACACAAAAATACAAATACAAGATCAATGATTTTATTACATGATGTAGACCCTGTCTAGAATTAAGCCCAGCTGTGAGATACTGTTATTATTATTACTCAGCTTCTATCAATAAACTAATTATTTTTCAGTAACAACTAGTCAAAGAAATTTAAATAGCCAACTACACTGCTTTCCCTTTTACAGTCAAAGAATTCTTACATGCCAAAAGATATCAAATCTATACAAAAATCAATGTTTGATCATTAAACAGACAACAGTAAGCATTTAAACAGTTTTTTTCCCTGAATTTCTTGCATAAGAATTATGATGGCCAAGAATTCAGAAAAGAAATCTACTGAGATATTGATAATAAGCATAATGGTCAAAAAAGCAGCATTTGGTTTGATATCATAAAAAGGCGAGAGAGAGAGAAAAGTATTAATCTGAAACAGCTAGCATTTTTTAAAGATTGCAAAATTTCTCACTGGAGAATTTTCTGCAGTAAGAATTTAGAATGGAAAAGAGTCCAGTAATTCAATATAAAGAGTGATCATAACGGTAAAATGGCCCCTGATTTTATGTACAATATTGGTTAATTATCACCAGGGGAAAGATAAGAAAAGTGTTAATCTTCTACCTAAACAAGAAAATCGTTATATTGGATGGCCTGTGATAATAATGTGAATGTATATAAGCAATTACTGCTAAAATGAACTCCAAAGGTCAACATGAGAAAAATTCAATACGGCCAATTTTCATCTCGCGGATTTCAGGTCCAACCAATCTTCAATTGGCAGTTTTTACCTCCAGCAAATCCTTGTACTAAAGTTTCTACTTCCAGCCAATCCCCATACAGTAATTTCTGGGTCTATAGCCAATCCTCATACAGCAGAATCCAGCAAATCCTTATCATACAGTTTTCGAGGTACAGTCAAACTTTAACCTGTAGATTTAGGGTCCAGCCAATCTTCACCCTGAGGATTCTGGGTCAAATCAGCCCCATTTGGCAGTTTTTGGATCTGGTTAATTCAAATCCTGCAGAATCTAGATCCAACCAATTCTCATCTTGCAGATTCTTAGTCCAGCCAACCCTGATATTGCAGATTTTTAGTCCAGCCAATCCTGATATTGCAATTTCTTAGTCCAGCCAATCCTTATCCTGCAGATTCTTAGTCCAGCCAATCCTGATATTGCAGATTCTTAGTTCAGCCAATCCTTATCCTGCAGATTCTTAGTCCAGCCAATCCTGATATTGCAGATTCTGAGTCCAGCCAATCCTTATCCTGCAGATTCTTAGTCCAGCCAATCCTGATATTGCAGATTCTTAGTCCAGCCAATCCTGATATTGCAGATTCTTAGTCCAGCCAATCCTTATCCTGCAGATTCTTAGTCCAGCCAATCCTGATATTGCAGATTCTGAGTCCAGCCAATCCTTATCCTGCAGATTCTTAGTCCAGCCAATCCTGATATTGCAGATTCTTAGTCCAGCCAATCCTGATAATGCAGATTCTGAGTCCAGCCAATCCTGATATTGCAGATTCTTAGTCAAGCTCAAATTTCTTGTTAAAAGCTAGCAGTAAGTAAATAATGGAGTTCGGGTTTTGAGTGAAGATCAAAGATGATTACATAATTAAATAGATCCACTTATCATATCTTTATCCATTCTAGTGATACAAGGAGCCAATCAAAAATAAGATGACATTCACAGACTTCCTAAAAATAAAGTACACTCCATATATCATTGGGAACAGGACCAAATATCTATCCCAGAATACCCTTAACGAGAACCCCCCTCATTCTTACCTTGAAATACTGTTTGGTCTATGCAGTGGACTTTTTTCATTTCGACAAAGCAAGAACACCCAGAGCTGTTCCAGCATTACAGACGTCATTACGGAAGATAATTCAACTACATTGATTGTTGACACACTGTAAAATCCAAAGATACCAACATTCCTTGTAAGTGGTAAAATCCAAAGGTATTCCAAGTGTTAATATAAGTCAACATCAGAATAGAATATAAATCAAATACAAAATCCAGAGGTATTCCAAGTTGTCCTCACATGGCTTACAACATGAATCCACAATCTATATAACTAACACATTGTATAATCCAATGATATCACAAACTCTAGTACAATAATATAAAAACATAATGACAACTACAAAGCAAGCTGTCATGTGGAAAAATCCTAATGTATTCCAAAAAATGAATTTAGATATATAATCTTATCAGTAACCTTTTATAAATGCTCTACAAATATGATTAAAACAGTAGCAAAATGGACTGAAATTTTCAGGTGAGCTACCTTCTGGGCCTGATCCAGAATGCTTCCATTTTAAAACATTCACTTTCAAACAAATTGTTCTGTAAACTGTAATTTGACATCACAGTCATATAAGTTATCCATAAATAATAAAAAAGGTCAAGCACTACTTGAATGTATTTAGATAATCATCATCTTGTTAAAATAAATAAATAAACAAATAAATAATAATCTTCAAAATGTTTAAAAATGATAATTAAACAATATCTAAAAATTAAACAGGCAAAGTGAAATTTGAACCTTGATTGTGATATACATCCCAATGATGAAACTGGAGAAATTAATAACGGAAGAAAAAGGTGAAACAGTTTCTCACGACCTGACGGCAAATGATCCTCCACTGCCGGATGAAATAACTAATACAACATTTTATCAAATCTTGATGATATTAAAATTGCATCAAATGTGTAGTATAAATTATATAAGAGTCGGAAAAACAGTTCAATACCCACTTATAAAATTGTATTTAATATCAGTATTTACACAGACACTCAAAGGATGTGATCTCATTCTGATGGCCATCTAAACACAAGTGAGCCTGCTTCAATGGAAGCAGTCCAGATGATTTACATTCATGATATTTTGTAGTGATGGAAATTCTTTGTTAAGTCTGTGAGCAGAGACGAACTTCGCAAAAGAGCAAAGGCAAGCAACTGCTCATTATAAGATCGAAATTAATGAATATTTATCCCACTGATGTCCTGACTTAGTTTAAGTAAGAATTCCATTACATTTATATATATAACATTAATGTTTATTGATTCGCTCACACAATTAAGCAGTGTTATACTTATAACACACTTTCTTTTCTCACTAATACTTTTTCTGACAAACTGAATAACATCATTATACATCCTTATTTAATATCTTTTTTAAGTTTTGAAATTTAAAGATTCTGGACTCAAACAAATAATCCTCTTTTTTATACTTAAAGAAGTCAATCAGGTCATAAGGTCATAAAATCCATTAATATAACTCCAAAATACGGATCATATTATACACTTGCCTGTTTAATGAACAGTTACATTATCCGTTTTGTATTTGAAAAGAACAACCAATAAAATTTTTGCTTTCAAAATTAAATTCTAGTGTCTACCAACCTAAAACCTCTAACTTCTCAGACTCCTCTTCTGTATTCTTACTTAAAACAGAAAATTTTCAAATTCTAATTAGTAAGAATTTAAATCTTATTTCCAAAAACTTATTAAGGTAATTCCAACTCTACTGAGTCTCACTGGACAAGCACTCTTGACAACTTGTCAAATTTACATGACAACCAGCTGTTTCAGAAGTTTTAGAGATTATTTCATTGTGTCCCATGAAAAAAAAAATTATTAGTCCAGTCAATAGAAAATTAGCAAATCAAGTATTATATTCAACTTTTTTCTCAAAATAATAACAATAATAATTATTATTTTATCATTATTATTATTTATTTATTTATTTATTTATTTTTTTTTTTTGGGGGGGGGGTTGTTTATGCTTGACAGCTATTTCCAAAATGATCTGAGTTTATTCAAACTGGAAGAAAATTTTCCTGGTCAGAAACTCCTGCATTTAATGTGGTAATATTTTTGGTATAAGAATTCACTCAAGCCAACAAGAATTCTTATCAACATGTCTACTATATCACATCAAACTAATCAGTCAATATAAACTGTAATTTTGTATATTACTTCCGTTAAACATGCCATCAATTCCAAGATCTAAACAAACAGGATGAATAAAATTACTAATGCAAGATATCAATCTATTTGTTTACCGTAGATAGAATTCCATGTTGTAAAATTTGCTATTGAAAAAATGCACCAATGGGGTTTCATTTTCAGCTGCAAATGTTACAATATGCTACATATACTAAAACACTGTTCTCAAATGCTATAGATTTCTTAAAGTTCTTTTCTTGGTATCCACGATTTTTATATATGTTGATTATTTCTAATTTGAAAATTTGAATTCTTGGTTATATCAAAGTTGGAACTGAAGTCGCAATCACTTAAAATTTTGTAGCAAAAATGTAATCAATTCTGCATTTAAAATTCATAGCCTAGCTCAAAGTTGTTCATTACCATTGGTTTTGAGAATAAGATGCATATATTCATCAAGTGTTTTTTATCAATATTTTGAAATCCTATGAGAAAATATCCAAATGGAAACAAAGCTGATGATAAAATCACAAAACATCACAGATTTTGAGATTTCAGCTCTCAAAATTCACCTTGTCAATATCTCTTTAAACAAGACCACCAGACAAACGAAACATTTAAACAGAATGTATAGAACTCTGTAACCAAGCTGATATAAAAAGTCACAGATATATCACAGATTCTGAGTTCTCTAGTAGCTATAACCAAGCTGATATAAAAAGTCACAGATATATCACAGATCCTGAGAATTCTGAGTTTTTTAAGTTAACTGGTCAAGATCTTTGTGACAGGGTCACATGTATAGAGAAAATAACCAATATTTTCTGCTTCTGTATACTCTATCAATGTCATTAGTTTATCCTCATCAATTTTCTGTGATTTTCTGGTTCAACAACTAATGTGTCACTATGAATTATTATTCTTGAATAAACTGGTCCTAAACCGTAAATAAGTCAAAACAAGGGTTCTCGACTTCTGACTTCCAACTCTGCATTATAGATATTTACTCAAAAAATTTCCAATTTCATCATTTTTATATAAAATCTGACTTAAAAACAGATATTTAAATAGTTGTTGATAAAATCTGACTTAGAATATTGATGTCAATTTACATTTGAATCCATTTAAAATTCTATTTTCTTTAAATGTTCTGTTGAAATTTTTTTCTAAAACACAATTTCTGAAATTCCATCAGAGTTATTCTTTG
This sequence comes from Tegillarca granosa, assembly GCA_029721355.1. Classification (NCBI taxonomy): domain Eukaryota; kingdom Metazoa; phylum Mollusca; class Bivalvia; order Arcoida; family Arcidae; genus Tegillarca; species Tegillarca granosa. The sequence goes on along the minus strand of CM056611.1, from coordinate 4,706,677 downwards.
AGCACAAATGTTGAAAACTTCAAAGAATTTGATATAACCACAATTTTCGTAAACAAAATTATGACTCAGTGTGTTTGTCTTGAACAGCTTACCGTAACTGGTGACAAATTCCAATGAGTGCTCTTATCAGATAGTCTTCACAGATTTACTTCCAGTAGTTAATCAGCATGTGAGATAATGAACTGAAACTGCACATGCTGCACACAATACAATTTATCAATAATTTACCCAACAACTAACAGGTTAAAATCCTGACCGACCCACTGTGTTGATTCATATTAAAGTATGAGTCAATTACAATCAGATCCAAAATCAATATCTCAAGTTGGTTTTTTACCATTTAACAAACAGGGGACACCGGTTCTTACAAATTAAAATTTTCACAACCTTTTGTTACAGGTTAAAAGGATTTTTAAGTCTCCTAGTAGCAAATTAAATTGGCCAAATCTTTTGTTCTCAGGTCAAAATGGATTTATTATTCTCTATTCATCATCTTGTTTCCATAGCAATTAAATTGTCAGTTTTTTAAAACAATCAATTTCTATCAGCTGTTTGATTTTGACCTGAAGAAACAGAATGCATTCAAACACTCATCTGTCCCTGATTAATATCTGATATATTTCCATTGAAATTTCTTTCAGCATGCTTTCTTTGAAGTGCTCCAAGCATAGAATGTTTTTGATTTTTATGAATATGAATGTTTTACCAATTCTTATTTATTATTCATCAATAAAATTGTCAGTTTTTCTTCACAATTAATTTCTATCCACCTGAAGCAACAGGCAGACAAATAATTAACATCTGATATTAATTTTTATACATGTAGGGTACATATTTCTTAGAATTATAAAAACTATTTTTTCTGCACTATCTTTTTCCAATTTCTTTTTTAATTTAGAGTTAAAAGACCACATAAATACTGATAATTACTTCAATAATTCAAGTTAATGCATTCATATTGAAACAGAATCCCATTCTGGGGGAAAAATCTTATTCTGGAGAGGAGTAATGGTGTTTAACCCCGGTCAAGATTCTATAACTTATATTGAGGAGGTCAGTTTTGGGATGGTGAGGAAAACTGTAGTGCCCAGAGAAAACACCAACCTTCAGCAACTTTCTCACACAAGGATTTGTCCCAGCAGGATATGAAACCTAGGCAGTGAGAAGCACTGTGATCCGTAAGCACAAGCTTGACTACATGGCTACAAAGGAAGGCCCAGCTCATTCAGGGAAACGGATAGTGAGCGTAAATGAGGTTTTACAGTCAGTCAAGATTCTTTCACTTACATCACAGTGGTTTTTTTTCAGTAAATGTGGAGGTAACCAGAATACCTGGAGACAACCAATGATCTTGATGAAATGACAAACTCTGTGACACCACGAGCTTTCCCACAAGGATTCAAACCTACCCATAGTAAGTGAGAGATACTGTGATAGGTCCATTCAGCAATCATGGCTATTCTGGGATATCATTCAAATATTCTGGGGAAAAGTTAAACCTATCCCACCCCAGGATAACATTCAATAAAAAAAAAGGTTATTGCTAGAGGTTGTTTTTACCAAAGAGAGTCTAACAGACACTTTTACTTGTTTGACGGACAAAAATTTTTGGACAAAATGCTAAGTTTTCTTAACACTGGCAGAATTCCATTACAAGACAAATGGATATTTTTTCTATGGACAGAGACAGGAGTCCTACAGACAATATACAAAGTGGACAAAACAATAAGATGACTCACACTTCATCAATTATAATAGATCCTTCAGGAGAAAGAGAGAGAGATGATGTTTCAATCAATATCCATACAGACTGTATATGAACAAATATGAATGAAGTGCAGACTGAAGAAATGCCAGTTTATATCACTTTGTAAGAAACACCCATTTATGTTAATTAATACAATCAACAGAAAATAAAATGGTTTTATGTTCCTGGTAAAATGTTGATTTTTCTTTAATTAAAAGCCAAACTGTCTTTAATGTGATGATTTTATATATATATAAAAAAATCACACTCAAAATTTTAACATAATTTTTGGAATTTTTTTTTTTAAATCTTCAAAATTTTAATCAAAACGACTTACCTGTAGTCATTTATGTACAGTAGATACACAGTCAATATAAGGGTTATTATTTCTACAATTTGTGTATAGATTAATCTACCATTTTTTAAGTGGAGACAAAGACATTTTATCTGAAAGTTGTGATTTCTGTCTAATCCACCATACAGGGGTGAATTCTTTTTTCTCCTACAGCCAATATTTATATTTTATAGGTTTTTGTCTTTAAAATACCCTAAAGCTATGGAAGAAGTTACATCACATTTTCTACCAATGACATCATAATCTAAATTGATGATGTCATAGTTTAAAATATCTTAACTGAACTATAGTATAATCTGTGAAAATCCAACTCTGGGTAACCAGAAAACATGTAAATACTGAACTACAGTAAAACCACTGAAAACTGATCACTTAGTGACATGAAAACATGTACAGTCAAACTTTGGTTATTCGAACTTCTATTATTTGAATACCTTAGGTTATTCGAAGTTCTCCGTAGGTCCCGACCATCCTGCACCATAACTTCTTATTATAAAACTTCGCTTATTCAAACTTCGTAATTCGAATACCCACGATTATTCGAACCTAATTTGAGTCCTGCATTAGACTTTTCAGTGGAAATATACCCCCAAAAATTCAAAGTTGACATTTTTATTCATTTCTAAAACGTAATACTCTCACCAGTACAATTTAATACAAATGAGTATGGTTACACCTTTACCCGTTTATGTTACCCAAGCGTTACTGACGGTCATTTTTTAGACATGAGTACTCTATGTATTGTCCATCATAAGCCATGTTGATAATTAATCGCAAAAAATAATCATAATTGTTCAATTAAACAGTAATTATAATCCCAGGTGTAACAGAAAATGAGCTGCACGTGTGTAGCAATACTCAAATAAACGATAAAAAGAATTCTGTTGACAACGATTACCATTATCAAAATTTAAAAAAAACAGTATCTGAATATTAATTTGATATTTTATATAGTCTAGTCGGGATCTGTAAAATCATAAAAATGTGTATATTGCGTACATAAAAAAGCATGGTGTACTTGTTCTGGGTGGCTGTACGTACTTACTGTGTTGTATGTATTACCACGCGTATTTAATTTTGTACCAGATGATATTAAATTTTTATTTTCATTGAAATAATATAAATATTTCTGTTTTTATGAAATTAATCATGATAGGTCATGACATTATTCATTATAAACTGACACAGATAAAACACTTTCAATGTGCAATAATTACTAATATTGTTGTGTCTTAAGATAACGTACAGTGGATCGAAGTTTCAAATTACCCAGTAACTTATTCGATTATTCGAACCCCCTGATTATTCGAACCTAAAATGAAGACCCTTCAACTTCGAATAATCAAAGTTTGACTGTATATAACAACTAGCTACAACCTATAAAATTAACTGATGTAAGCTTAGTACATGTGTACCTCTCTGATCAAAACAGTAACTATGGTTGAGGATGTTCAATTTGGTTGGGTTTTACTGTATTTCCATTACAAGCTGTATTAACTTTAATTTTGTTATTGATTTTTAGATCTCTGAATCTCTTTGTTTTCACAATTACATAAAGTGTTTTAAATTAAAATGAGAGACTGGGATTTTGTTAATGAGGAAATATTTAGATAAAGTTCATTAGGTAATGCTAAATGATATTTATTTTACTATCAGAGCTGTTAGGTCTTGATTTTACTCAGAATTGTATTTCTTTTTTCTTCAACGAAACAAAAATCAATTCCAGTATCATTTTCTTGGGATCCCATTGGGATTAACTAATCTTAATCGTTCTACATTAAGTTTATAAGAAGCTCACTGTAAACTTGACACTGACAAACAGTTTAACACACTTAACACAAATTAACTGACATTATCATCAGTATTACTTGACAGTCAGAACAATGACCCTTTACAGTAGAAATTGTAAGAGATATAACAGATCTCCCAGAGTGGTCATTCATTTTATCAATTATTCGGTAGCCTCCATGAAGTACAAATAACCCTAGGTGATAACACAAAAGCCTTCTGTATGGCCCAATGTTAGAGCTGTGCACTTCTTCTGTTAACCATTCCATGAAAATATCCTATGTCATAATCAAAATGCCCATCTCAACATCCATTGTCAGACTTGTCAGGCAAGCTAAAAACATACTCTGTTTACCCTTTCATAAAGGGGCCTTGGTGGCCGAGTGGTCTCAAGCACGTGCTTACCAATCACAGTGCCTCTCACTGTCTGGGTTCGGATCCCACTCGGGACAGATCCTAATGTGAGAAAGTTTGTCAGTTCGTTTGCCGAAGGTGGGTGATATTCTCCACGCACTCCGGTTTCCTCCACCATCTCAGAACTGTCCACCTCAAAATAAGTGAAAGATTCTTGACTGGGGCGTAAAACACCATCACTCCACTCCACTCCTTTCATGAAGTTGCAGTATATGTGATAAGTTTTTGTACATTGTAGTTAAAAACAAGCTCCTTAAGGTAGCCATCAACAACTTATATAAAAAAACATTGCCAGTCTGATAAACACCAGATTTAATAATAGCTTTTTAGATTAGCATATTTGAGAGATATAACATATAGTGGCCATTCATTTTTTTCAATGTTTTATTTGTATATTGGAGATGTCAATGATCTCTTGCCACAAATAAGCATCAGGATTAATTGTTGATGTTGTCTTAAATACATAGAGCTTAGCTCTGTTCTTTTTATTCCCTAAGTTTAAATGAAGTTGTAGGAATTCTGGATGTTAAGCTAATTGAAAATGGAAACAAAATTTCCAAAGAATTTCATATATGTCTTTTTTTTTTCAGAGGTCAAGATTTCGAAAAAAAAAATTACAGTCCAGTGGAGCACCAACCATAACCTCTTTAGAAGGTTAATAAATATAAAATCTACCTTCATATAACACCCAAAGTTTTCTCCTGGGTGGTCTTTATTTACAGGTTTGAACTTACATACATAGAAAAATAACAAATTCTTTTTTTAAAAGATGTAAAAACAAAGAAATAATAGTTGTCTATTATCTCCAAATGTCTCCAGTTTCACCCTAACATGTGTGTGCAAAGTTGTAAATAAAATGTGCAGATTTGACCTCTGTGACCTCTGTGATCAGGCATCTCAAGACAAAACATGACCCCTGGTGACCTTGGTGGGTTGATCTCCTGATCTGCATTTATTTTAAGTGATAAACTATTTGAAATTTTTTAACCCTTTCACTGTAATTTAATATAGAGATACAACTGACATGTGGTTATAATTTTTTTCAATAGTACATCACTTTACATTTATCATGAATTATCACAACTAGTTCTTTGGTAGCTTATGAGTTTATTTATCACATCATGTTGTGTTTATAATTGGAATTGTATGTATAATGTTTTGTAGGTTTGGTTAAAACTTTACACACTTGTTCTAAATGTTGTGTGTATATTAGTACAATTCTATCTAGCTCCAGTTTTACAATATTCCTTAACAAAGATTTTCCTTCACTTAAATCTGGAAAATTTGAAATCAAAATAAGTTTGTCAAAATATTAAAAAATTCAGTTCCCTGTCAGGATAGCTCTGAGTTACCCAACATTTCTTTTAGGATCATTGATTCTCATTTTCATTACATTTGACATTATTTAATAGATAACATTGGGCTAAAAACATTCTACACCTCAAAATTTGTAACTATTTCATTTATTTATTGTTTTACTTTCTGCCTGAAGATTCCACGATGAAAATCCTTAACACAGAATACAGAATATTTTCAGCATCTTCCTACTGATATATATATATATATATATATATATATTGTATAATCATTAATATTTGCTGGGTTGAAATTTCGTGGTTTTGCCATTTTAAAAAATTTTATTGGTAGAAATTTTTGAGTTTTGTGAAAATAAATCTTATTGAATGCAATGGTATTAAAAATTTCCAATGACATTTAATTTTGTGGTTTTAAGAGTAGCCCACAAAAATAATGAAATTTAATCCTCCATGTGATTTTACAGTATACATACATATATATATATATATATATATATATATATATATATGTAAATAATAGTTTTTAATGAGATAAAGTTATTGATATAATAAATATATATTGTGACTTGTGCAAGTTTAGGTGGTGTTTAAAGTCTATAGAGTGATCTTTGATTTAAAATGTTCCACCGGTCATTGTCCCGATTTCAATGAGAAAAAAAAAACAAAAAACACCACCTTATCATGTTTTCTCCATAAACTAAAATTTATGCACTGTCCAAGAAAGCCCATATTTACTTTGGCTGAGAATTGATTGACACATGGATAGATAGCTGATAGAGAAATAAACAATCTCCTACACCATAATTAATCAAAGTTTATGTGACTTCTGTTAAGCACTTAACAGCTATACATTGTTATATTTATGGTCCAAAAAGTATCTCTTTTATTGATAAGATTGACAGGATTACGATAATATACTCATGCTCAAACCCAATACATCAGGGAACTCAATATATGTACATCAGGGTACCAGTCTGTAATTTTGAATTCCTAAAGGATCTGGGAACGAATCTGTAATTAAATATGTAATTTTTAGATGATAATAGTTGTCTCATACTTCAAAGAAACATAATAAAAAGTTGATTTATCTTATCAAGATGATCTAATGGAAAACAGAACTTATTCTAAATCTAAAACTCAATCTGAAATTTAATTGATGCACAGGTTCATTCAGATGGGACCTATAGTTTAGTCATGTATGAGTGAACAAAATAAGTAGTCAAAAATGATCATTGATATAAGGAAGACAAATATCATCCATTTATCTTGTTCTATACCTATAGATATAACAATAATTCTCTGCAGGTTGACATCAGAGTACAAACAATCTATCTGTTAATTTACATAATATGTTAAGTAATGTAAAATACTTCACACAGTTTCGAATTACTCTTGCTTTTAGATATTACAAAATCATACTAGTCTTAAAAATTCCTCTCTTGGATGTAAAATTAGAAAATTTTGTCTAACAAAAACAAAAGTAAGATTCTGTCTATGAAGCTTATTCAGTGTAAGCATTGGGGTATAATGGTGACATCTTGATATAATTGAAATGATCTTAACTCCAATAAAATTCTCTCTCTCCACAACACACACCACACACACACACACACACACACCACACACACACACACACACACACACACACCTTCAAATTTTAAACTGCATATAACATTATATATATATATGGATACAAATCAATGGTAAGTAAAGACAAATGATCCTGGCAGGAACATTTTCAATATACCAATATCTACAAAATAATACTGTTGTTTACATACTCAAACATCCTAGTTTCCGTTGCCAAAAAGAAATGTAGGAAGGTTGCGTAAATATTTAATTCTGGCCATAACTGTGGAATTCCTTCTGCAGACATGTGTTTTGTATCAAAAAGTTATTTCAGACTAATAAGTAATAAACAATATAGAAAGGTATATAACCTACTTGTAAACAAAACTCTTAACCCTGACCAAAATTAATTACCGAGAAACAAAACCTGTACTCAAGTGTTCCTTTTGAGAATATTTGGATCAAATGTCAAAAGACTGAACATTAAGTCTAAGTGATGTGAAGTGACAGAATGAATGGAGTTGAATGGAGTAAAATACAATATAGGGCTCAATAATGGTGTTTAAATAGATTCTATATTTTTCTTGATGGTGGCAGTTCTGGGATGTTGGAAGGAACCAGACTGTCCCAAAAAAACTGAAACAAAAAACACTGACCATCAAAAGGCGAAAATATTTTCTCACAAAAACATCAGACGGATTAGGAATTGATTCCAGTCAGTGCGAGGCTCTGTGATGCCAACATTTTGAACCACTCTGCCACTAAGGTCTGTTGTTTCTTTAATCAAGAATTACTAGTACACAAACCATATCTACAAACCAAACATAGCTCAATGTAAACTTAAGGGCTTACTTTGCAGCCAAATATTGGTTTAAACCCATGCACCTAGTATCATAAATCTTTAACTTCACCCTCTCAATCATATATCTCCACAAACTATACATAAAGCCTGTAGATAGTTCAGGAACATACACGAATGTACTGTTGTTGTACATGAGAAGAAATCTCTACAAGATGATATAAGCTTTCTCCAATGTAGCTTCAGTATTCCCCTTCTTAATGGGCTTACTTAAACTTATCAATCCATGCTGCTGTATGTGCCCCCTTGATAAGCTTATGCATTTGAACCTCTGATAAGCTTAACAAAAACATTTAAAACTTTGGTTCAGGATGTGCCTTTCTGATAAGCTTCCTAAAGATTATAAATTTCAGTTGTAGTATATATATATATGCCTACCCAAAGAGCTTCCATAAAATTATATAACAGTATGCTATCTCACTGTCTTTTCAGTTGCATAAACATAAGATGGGGGGGGATATAATGAAAGATCCCCCTTTAACTTTCTGACATGTGTGAGATGTTGATAACTACCATGTGAAGAGATACAAAAAGGTCATTCTTATTTTATATATTTGATCATTAAGTTACACTTTTTATTTTATACAAGATACCAGAAATTTGATGTAGCATTCTATAAACAATGATTAGAAAAAGGAAATTTAAAATGAAGTAAGTGAAATAAGTTAATAAGTAAATAAAAGATGTGAATTACATCCACCACTCATGCAAAAAAAGTTACTAGAGCATTTTCACACTTGAGAAGAACAAATGAATGTGACCTTTATCAAAGTGATTCCAAACTATGGTATTTTACTTAAAATGAAATGTTCAAACTTAAGCAGAAATTAGCTAACACTGGTAGAAACAGCTTGAGCTCTTCCTTCCACCATTGAGGGGGCTTGGTGGCTGGTTGGTCTAAAGCGAGCACTTTTGGATCACAGTGCCTCTCACTGCCTGGTTTGAATCCTCCTCGGGACAGATCCTAGTGTGAGAAAGTTTTGTTGGTTTGCTTGCTGAAGGTCGGTGGTTTCCTCCAGGCACTCCAGTTTTCCTCAACCATCCACCATCAAAATAAGTGAAAGAATCTTGACTGGGACATAAAACACCATTACTTCACTCCATTCTTTCACCATCTGTATGTCCCGGATTCAAAATGGCATTCCCATCATACCATTTTTCTATTTATCAAACAGTGAAGAAGATATACTAATTAATTTTTTCAATTAGCTATTTCAGAGAGCTGAATTTTTTCTTTCAGCTTAAAGAAATTCCTCTTTTCTATTTCTGTTCTTCAACATAAGTTTAACTCCATCTGTTTCTTAGAAAAGAAAAAAATAAGTTTTCATTTTGTCAACCAATATAGATGATGTTTTTTCACTAAGCCCATCATTTTAAGAAGAGATGCACAATTTATTTTTTTCATGAGTACAGGAAAATAAAACTGGTTATTTAATTGTATTTACATATCACCTATTCCACATCTGATCTAGACGGATCTAACAGATGAGATTCTCCCGATATGTGGGTGTGGCTTGCAGTTTTTATCAAGGAACTTGGATTCTTATTCAGAAAAATTTTGATAAAAGTACTACATCATATTCATCAGTCTGACCATTAAAATTCTGGATGACGTGTACATTTTTAATAACACTAAACAGACATTTAATATTTCATCATTAATATATCAACCAGTATGCTGATGTAACCAATATAAATTTGGATAAGAAATTATTTTCCTTGTTGTCTGGGTCTTTTTATTCTAAATTAATTTTTTAAAAAACTGTAAATTCAATCAAAAACTGTTTAGAATTAATGTTTAACTTTAAATTTTAAAATATAAAAGGATACTGAAATATTCAATGACCTCTAGCATAAAATAATGGCAGATTGTTTAAATCTGTTTTACATCGCATCACCATTTTTTTCCACGCTTTTTGCTAGTAGACAAATTTTCTAATTAATCCCAGTCTTCAATGCTGACCAATAACTGGTAGTAAATCAAATAGTTTCTTCTAGAACTCAAAAATCCAGAGATGGAATATATAAAAGTGATGTAGAATTATAATGTGTTATAGCTGGAACAAGATTTTCTGATTTATATAGAAGCAGTCAGTTCTGGAATGGTGGAGGTACCGGAGTACCCAGAGAAAACCAACAATCTTCAGAAAACAAACCAAGAAAGTTCATTACACTAAGATCTTCCCAAGTCAGACTCAAATATAGGTGTGTACTAGTCAATGTGATCTGTAAATCAGTCAACAACCGACTTGAGGCAATAACAAAAATCATAAATTTAACTTACTATTACACAAAAAAAAGTATAAATTTTGGACAATCTTGTCTCCAAACCTTGGGGCCCCAGTTTCACAATCATTCACTCAGTGTACACTTAACTCAAATTTTGGGAATATTTTAATGTCAATTACTAAGACATTAAACACTTAAAATTGAATATCTAATGTTATATTTAAATTGTTTTGTGTAAGTTTGTTGAACAAAAAAAAAACATTGTCTAATAAAACTTCATAATTTCAAAATATTGATGAGAGAAAACTGACAATATTTGAGTTGAGTGTACACTCAGCTGAGTGAATGATTGTGAAACTTGGGCCAGGTCATTAACAACCAGTAAATGGTTTTATCTTGTTGGAACAAAATTAGGTAGGAATTTTTCAAAAATGAAGGCATTTTCTCAATTATTTATTCACACAATTTCTTGAAAATCTTTACATGTATTTTCAAATATGGCATGGTATAGTACATAAAACATACAGTGATAGTATTTAATTTTTTTGTTTTTGGGAACCTTGGAGATAACATGATGCTATAAATGAATGAATCCTGGATTACATCATGCTGGTTATTGTAGAAGTTTCTATGATTATCAAACCAGATTTCTTCACAAATCTCAATAAGTAAAAATAACACATGATCACAACATTTGCCAAAAAAGAAAAAAAAAATCTCCATTACAAACAATAAGCTTTTATTATAACTTGGATCATTTTAAATAGGACTGGAACGTAATATGTACCAACTTGAAATCTTAA